>CM042187.1:26093590-26128783 GCA_023539305.1 Ilex asprella
CCCTCCCTCTACCTATCTCACTCCATTACAATCGCATACAAAGGTGACCATGTGCAACGACGTGTCTGTATCCTACTTGTTAGAATAATATTGTGTACACTTGTCCATGTCGTGTTGTATCCTGTCCTACATCCATGTCTATGTTTGTGATTCTTATTATGCAAGTGGAAGGATTACATTGGACAGCAACTATGGGGCATTACCCATGTACACATTATTTTTTTCTTCCAAAATATTGAAGTATCCAAAGTTAATCTAAATCTGAATAAGTTGCAAGAAAAGAGTTGATCCTCTCTCTCACCTAGTAAAAAGAACACTCAAAAACTAGCTCTTCAATATGTGAAATGACACTTCTACTCCTTATGACAATCATTCCTTACATCAAAAACAAAGAGGAGCAAACTCAATGCCTTCTTTTTCTTATCAGAACATTACCGCTTATCCAGGTCTAAAATAAACTCGGTAATTTAGAAGAGACAAATCCCATCCTAAAAAACTCACCTATCAAGCACAAAACACTCCTGTTCCTAGACAGTCGATGACATGTTTTAAAAAACACACATTACATAACATAACAAACATTACATGTTACACAGCAATATAAGGGATCAAATGGATTAGGTTGATACAAGCCTTAATCAGCCGATATAGGTCAATCTTGTTTTCTTCTTTTTCTAGGTGAAATCCAAGGGATCAACTGTTTTTTGCACGAACCCAAGCTAATAGATAAGGAGAAAAAGAAAATGCCTCATGTTGGATCAATCCATGTGTTTTAGAGATCCGCCATTGTCACTTCTTAGTTCAAAACCGGGGTTGTGGCAATGGTGGAGCTGCGAGGTTTTAGGTTTTGCTTTGGGCACATATTCTTCTTATCTCTATAGTTTCTCGGTACAGTTGTGTATTTAACTTTTTTCTGATAAAAAAAAAGTAAAGTTTTATTCATCCCAAAAATAAGTACATGTGAGGACAAGGAGTCCCCAAGATAAGAAAGAAAATGAAAGAAAAGAAAGGTTAATCATATAATGTGCATGATCAACAGTCAATACACTTGAGTCCAATGGTCTTTAATCAAAAAGAATGCAATGCCTTCCAAGTCTTTCCACTTTGTAACCCAAAAAGAAGCCATAAGAGTGACTTTATCCCATAACTCTTCCCAAAAAGTCTCTCTGTCTTTAAAACATTCTGAGATTTCTTTTCAACCACACCACCCATAACTATTTATGCTAAAACCTGACTACTCCATAGAATCTTTCCTTCGTTGCTTGAACCAAAGCCATCAAAATGAAACCTAAAGATCAACACAAAAAACTTTAAGGCACACCCAAGGGATGACAACCACGCACAAAAGCTTATTCCACATCTTGTTGACAAATTATGATGGTGTTCTTTTTTGGAGCAAATCACTGGTATTGGGTTTCTTATGCACAAGGAAACAAGCACAAACTTGAACTTTTAAGGGAGCCATGGACTGCCATATCATAACTGACGGTTGGAAGATTGGTAAGCACGGGATTCTTAATTAAGAACTCGAAAAGAGATTTGCAAGTGAACTCCCTCGAGAAAGAAATAATGCACCTTCTTTTGTCTAAGATAAAGGATTTTTTTTTTATGGGAAACAAAAATTTTATGAATAAACATTCAAAATGAAGTTAGAAACCCTATCTAAGGTGGATAAGACATCCAATCCAAAGATAGAATAAAACAAACATCATAAAAGCAAAACAATGTATCCAACAAAATATTATCTTGAATACCCAAAAGCGAAGACATTTCAATAATTTTGCTATCATTAAAGTTTCCTTAAAAAGTCTAAGTTCCAGCTCCTCATGGAAGAAAAGGATGAGACCATACTTGAAATAGAAGAATTATGAGTTCTTGACAATCGACAAAAACCGAGGAAACATAGAAGCAAACAACGAGACACCCTCTCATATATCCTTCGAAAAACGAATTCATTCCTCATTGCCAACAAAAGACGTGATGATGTTAGAGAAAGGAGATAATCTTTGAGAAATAAACTTCCAAGGACATCGAGAACATCCTCTCCCACTCACTTAGGAATCCCACTCATTTTCATGAACCGCATCCTTTTAATCACAGCGTGCAATGCACTATTAATCTTGTTAAGAGATGTCTTATATGCCATGAGGGTATTTATGTACTTTGAGTCTTATTATTATAAATAGATGGGGCTAAGGAAGATAACTCTAATGATTCTTTGGGCTTTCTCGCAACAGCCACCTCAAAACTCTCTTTCCCTTTATATATTCTCGTTTCTCCTTTCTTATTCTAACATGTATCAGAGCTGAATTCGCCATAAGTTGATATTATTTTTACTTTCTCGTTTTTTCTGTAACATAAATCGTGTTTTTTCCTCCCATAGTTTTTTTCCATCATTTTTGGCTAAACCTTAAAAAAAAATTCAGCATGATCGACTAGGGTTCATCTGCTACCAGAAAAAATCTCAAATTTTGAGTTTAATTCGATGTATTTATTCATTATTTTTATTTTTCAGAATTTTTGGTTTATTTTTCCAAAATCGATTATTCTGGCTTGTTTGATGCAATCTAATGGATGGAAATCTAGAAAACCTCCCTTGCGAGCCAAAATTACCTTCTTGCCCTTACCCAATCGTTGTTTTCATCCATTGTGATAGTTCTTTAGCCAAATCTATGGTGTTTCTTGCATTATTTATTTCCAAAACAGCAACTTTTGTCCCCTTTAAACAATTTTTCTGATCTAATTTGGTCCTTTTTTTAATTTTTATTGAACGGGTAACTTATTATTTGCAAGGATTCTTTGGACTTTATGGGTTTGTAAGTGATTGAACCAGTTCTTTGATATTCGGGGGGTGTGATCTTTGATCGGTGGACATGGCAACCGATTGTAAGACTTCCAATGAAAGCGAGGCGAATGTGTTGACTCATGCTGAAACTCCTGGACATAGCCCATCTCTTCAGATTAGTCTAGTTAAGTTATTAGATGGCACCAACTATTTAATTTGGTCATGATCTTGTAGTTTGGCTATTACTGCACCTGGCCTAATTGGTTACATCATAGGAACTCTCAAGGATCCCATAACAAATGAACTACAATGGGAGAAATGAAAAACAAAGAATAATTGTTATGACTTGCCTGAATAACTCAATGCAGCCCTCTATTAGTCAGACTTTCTTGTTGATGGACATAGCACAAAAGATTTGGTCTACAGTTGCACAGACATGCCCACAGAAGGATAACAATGCACTAGTCTATGAACTGAGAAAGAAGATTCGTGGTTTAAATCAAAAAGACAAATCTATTCTTGAATATTATACTAAATTGAGTAGTTTGTGGTAGAAACTTGACTATTATCAAAGTTTTTAGCCTGTTTGTACTAAGGATGCTTTCAGCAGATGATGGAGAAAGAGCGGGGTATATTATTTTCTGGTTGGCCCTTAGCATGAAGTACGATCAGATTCGAATTCAAGTTTTAGATCAATCCCTTTTCTCCACCTTGAGAGATGTCTGTACATGTTTTCAGCAAGAGGAAAGTCAACATAGTGCTATGGTATACACTCCTTGTCAGGATCGTTCTGCACTTCTACTTTGTTTGTTACTTCTAATGTTACTCACCCAAGACTAGTAAGAAAAGTAATGTTGGTATGATATGTTGAAATGTGATTATTATGGAAAAGAAAGCTATATTAAAGACCACTATTAAAAATTGTCTGGTCGTCCTACCCAAGGGCACGTAGTCGGTCGTAGTGGAACTATAGGATCTCAAGCTCATATTTCAAATACTTCCTCAAACCCCTCTACTGATACTAGATCTCTCTCTTGAGATGAGATGCACGCTCTTAAACATCTAATGGCTAGACTTGACACTTCATCTAACATAGTTTTTCCCAATGCACCGGCTTCCTCCAACTTTGCTCATAGAAGTAGTCAAGCATATGCTCTCGATGTCTCTTCTTCTCCTTGGATAATTGATTTTGGAGCGACTGAACATATGACGGGTTCCTTTAACCTTTTTTGTTCTACTCTACTTATTCTAGTTAGTATAAAGTGAGAGTTACTAATGACTCTTTATCCTCTATTTCTAGAAAAGGCTTTGTATAGTACTCTCCCTCCATTTCCCTTTCATTTGTTCTTCATTTTCCAAACTTCTCCATTAATTTATTCTTTGTTAGTAGTCTTACTAATTCTTTAAACTACTCTGAAACATTTTTTCCTATTCATTGTGTATTTGAGGAACTAGAGATGGAAAAAGTAATTGACAATAGTCGAGCACATGGTGGTTTGTATTTACTGAATGATATCTCTTTACCTACATTTTCGTTGGGTCAGGCTCTACAAGTGGATACTGCGTCTCCTTTTCCACTCTTACTGCAGTGGCACTGTTGTTCAGCACATCCTTCCTTTGGTGTACTGGAGAAACTTTTTCCTATGTTAACTAAATCATGTCATTGGAGCAATTTTGTTTGTAATGCTTGTGAGTTTGCAAAGCATAAACGTTCAGGTTATCCTTCCATTAATAAAAGAAGTGATTTTTCTTTTATGCTTATTCATTCTGATGTGTGGGGTCCAAATATGCACAAAGAATACAATATCAAAAATATATAAATTAGAACAAAAATACATACTTGTGAAACATTATTCCTTGGTGTGATAACTACAAGCAAACACAAAAAGAAGGAATAAGACGAAGAGAGGAATGCAATAAGCACATATAGCATGTACAATACCTTTTCTGTTCCAACTAACACCAGAATGACCGGTCAGTGACTTGAATGATTGCGAAATGCTCAACTTTTCCTTAAATTTTGATGACAGAATGTTGAGTTCATTCTTTCTTGCCACGGCAACAAAATTTCCATGAACACTCCATTCAACTATGCCAAAGAACAAACCTAAATAAGTAAAAACAAAAACCTAAACCAACGAAGGAGGAAATTGGTCTAATCCCTAAACAGTAAAAAAATAAGACGACGTTACAGTTCATCAAAAAGCAGTCATCAGAATTGAAAGAATTTTCATCACTTGCTACTGGTCTAGTTCTTCTTAGGGATGTCAATGGACCGGGGAAAAACGGGTATTCGTCCAAACCCGCCCCGTTTGGACCGGGGATGGACTATACGTATTGGACGGTGGACGGATACAGGGATACCCGTATAAACCTGCGCGGGGATGGAGGCGGGGATGGACTTACCCTTATCCCCGCCCCGTACCCGCCCCGTCCCCGTTACCCGCAAAATAAATAAATAAATATAAATATATAGTGAGTTGATTGAGATGATTTTACCATTATTATGTTGTTTTGGACATTTATTGTTTGTATTTTATTCAAATATGTTATGTTATATTATGTTGTGTTAGATTATTTAGAATATTATTGGATTATTTAAAATATTAGATTTAATTAGTTTGGGCTTGAGCGGGTATGGGGGAAGCGGGGACGGGGACGGGGATTAAAAATTTACCCGCGGACGGGGATGGGGATGAAAATTATACCCGCTAACGGGGGTGGACCGGGGATGGACGAAATTTTTTTAAGCGGGTATGGGGATGGAGACTATACCCCCCGCCCCCGCTTCGGTCCATTGACATCCCTAGTTCTTCTGTATCGTGAGCAAAACAAATTTTTCTGGTTTAAAAAAAGAAATGTATTATTCATCATTATATCCAAAAACAAAAAGGCTAAAGGCACCCATTATCATATGATAAGGTGTCCTAAAGGATCTTTTCCTAATTACTACATAGAATGACATGGTATTCTTACATCTTCCAAAAAAAAATGTCCCAAACAAGCATTCTCCCAAGCACTTGGGAAACCAAAAAAAAATTGAAGGGTCCAATCAAGTATCAGACACATGTAAAGACAAAACAAGATTATCAGAAGGATAATGAAATTACCAGCATCAACATTGTCCATTACAACTTCAAGCGAACCTTGACCAGATCCGTAGTATAGCTTCCCATTGCTTGAAAGAAGAACATAACACTTCTCCAATTTTCTAGTCCATCTCATGTCCTTGATGCAACTTGAGTCATTGAGGGAACAAGAGAAGGATGGATTTTTCTCCTAAACAATAATGATACATAAAAGAATTTTAAAAATTCAAACTCAGATGAATGGTTTTCATACAACATAACTTCCAAAAACACAATACATTTCACACCATCCAACAAGCAAAATCACCTCCTATGGATCTATCTGCCTTTGTCTGTACCACAAGAGCAATGGCAAAAATTTCAAAGGACTTCATTCAAAGGTTTAATATTTGATGCATTTTGTCTCTGTGCAAGAGATAGTTGATTGATTTCTGAAGATTGCATGATTTATTTCTTGCACAGTGACTTCAAGAAGTTGTTTGCTTGCATGACTTTACTAGGACCAATATTTCAGAGTGAGATGTCAACTTATGAGACATATCAGATTCTATTTCAGGTTTCCATCCACCAACAACTAAACAAAACAGGAGTGTTTATTAATGTTCTGTTGACATTTTGATCTTCTTCGTGGGTGAATACATTGCCACTTAAGGGGTAACTGATTTCTACAGCTGGCTGCATCACATGCTAAAACCCAAATTGATTTGGTTCAATTGCCTACAGATGCAATACTAAGTGAGAAGTAAAGGCTTTCAACAACAAATCAAAGAAGACCATGGTAACATGATATAAACAATTCTAAGCAAAAAAAACTCATTCTTTCACTGGATTTTGGAGAGAAATTAACAAAAATAATTTTTATTTTTATTTGCATACAAGGAAGGAAAAGGAAAAGGAAAAGGAAAAAAGAAACAGATAAACATACAACTCTGCAACTCCGTTCATCTTTATATGAGGACAAGCATGACACCATTCAGGTTGTCGTTAAATACTATTTACCATTTGAGCGTTTTTTTATTGGAAACAACTTATCCATTCATTGTTTGGACTCATCATAATAGATCTAACAAAGTTTTACGATGACTATCAACTACCTAACGCAACCCTCCTCCTTTATCCTGACTTGGGACAAATAGTGTTGAATACAAGTAAAAATAGAACTAAATTAACATTGAACGAAAAGATATGAAATGAATGGCGAATTGGTATTAGAGCTAGCCAAACCCTAACCTTCCCTAACCCTAATCGTAATCGCCAAACCCTAGCTTCTCCACCAACGTCGGCACCCCTTCACACCAGTCGTCAGTGCTGCCACCCTTTCTCGCAACACCACCACTCCTTTCCAGCAGTGCCGCCACCTCTACGCCGCTAGTCTCTTTTTTTCCTAGCTCTAAAAGTCCTTAGGGTGCTTCGACCCTAGGGAAAGGAGAGACCAGCGACATGGAGGTGGTGGCGCTACCGGAAAAGAGTGACAGTGTTGCTGGAAGGGGCAGCAGTGATAGCAGGATGGATCCCCTCCGTTGATCTACTTTTGATGCATTGAATCACATATATTTTTTTTGAACTTCTTAACACCATGACCTATTATTTGGGAGTTTTCTGGACCTCTTCTCTATTACTATTGTTCGACTGAAGATATATAGTTCTCCCTTATTTAACTCTATTTGACTATATATTTAAAGGCTCTATACTCAATTTGTGCATCTTTTTACTCCTATCAATTCTAGTTGGTATCAGAGCTAGCCAAAGTCTAACCTTCCCTAACCCTAACGCTAGCCGCCAAACCCTAGCCTTTTCCACCAGCGCTACCACCCCTTCCCGCAGCACTGCCACTCCTTCCCAACAATGCCACCAATGCCGCCACCTCCACACTATTGGTTTCTCTTTTTCAGTTCTTCCACTAACTGCACCTGTTTTATCTTTATCTATGTCTAACTTACATGCTAGTATTTTACCGAGTATTTATCATTATGTTTTTTTCACAAATTGTTCAATTGTGGCATGACTGTTTTGGGCATAAAAATTTTAAGTATTTATGTGTGTTATTTCCTGCTTCGAGTAATGCTTGTGCTAATGGTAGTCTTGACTGTGTTATATGTTCACTATCTTAACATGGTCAGACCAATTATATTCCTCGTATGCACCAGTCTCTTAGGCCATTTGTCCTAATATGATCTAATATTTGGAGACCCACACATGTTACTGCTCGGTCAGGTCCCCAATATTATGTGACTTTTATAGATGACCATACTCGTTGTACTAGGATATACATTTTGAATAGGAAATCAGATGTACTCCCTGTTCTCACTAAGTTTCTACAGATAATTAAGATACAATTCAATGTCATTGTTTAAGCTCTTCGTTCGGATAATACCAAAGAATATGTATCTGATTTCTTAGTGTCTCATATTTCTTCCCAGGGTATCTTTCAGCAGTTCATCTGCACATATACTCTTGAACAAATAGAATTGTTGAAAGGAAAAATAACAATCTAACAAGGATGGTATATTGTATGCTTAGAAATATAGAGGTGCCTAAGTCTTATAGGCATTTTGCAATTCTAACTTCTACCTTCATGTGCAATCCCACACCGAGTCATGTTGTTCAGCATAGGGCTCCCTTACAGATCATATTTCTTGAGCAGACACTTTTTTCAGTCCCTCTTTGGTTGTACATGTTTTGTTCAACAGACTAAGAGCTATCAGTGTTATAATCCAATCTAGCATCATACGTATTACAGTCTAGACGTTACTTTTCTAGAGCATGTACATTATTTTTCTACTTCTAGACCCATATCTACATCACCAGTTGAGGATACTCCTTTTAATTTTTCCATGCCACCAGAGCTACTAGTCACTGTCACTACAGAATGGCCAATTACACATGATATCTCAAGCTCTCCTCCTTTATAGGTTCATGATCGACGCCCTAGCTCTCATCCCCCAGCTGATGTCCCCACTACTTCGGGCAATGCAAGTAATATTTCTCAGTTAACTGATCATACTATTGAGTCTGTTGTTAGCTCTGATGCAACACCAAGTGTTGAGGTTTTTGTGTCAGGTCATTTATTTGACAAAACTCTATCTGCAGAAAATGATAATTCAGGGCGTCGTTTTTCCCATCGTGACCGTCGGTCAATTGTTTGTTATGTTTACGCCACAAGAAATTTATATCAAATCTCCAGTTATGTTTCTTATGCTGAGCTGCCTCCAACATTTCGAGCTTATAGTATAGCATTATCAAATACATCAGTTCCTCTCCCCGTTTCAAAGGCTATGTGAGAGTCTTAGTAGACTCTTGCTATGCAGATAGATATGGACACTCTTCAACGTAACTATACATGAGATCTTGTTTCTTTATCTTCAGGGGTGAAGCATGTTGGTCGTCGTTAAATTTATATTCTAAAGTTTTTTGCAGATGATACTATTGATCGTTACAAAGCTAAGCTGGTGGCGAAGAGCTTTACTCAAGTTCCAAGCCGCAATTTTGGAGCTACCTTTGCTCCGGTGACAAAGTTAACTACAGTTCTTTTGATTATCTTTTCGGGTACCTCGTATTCTTGGTCCCTTCATCAGATGGATGTGAAGAATGTATTTTTTCATGGTGACATGACGAAACTATTTATATGGATGCACCATCTGACTTTTGTAGTGAGGGGGAATATGTTGGGAAGGTGAATCGATTGCATAAGTCTCATTATGGACTGAAACAATCACCACGAGTCTGGTTCTGTCAATATAGTGGTGTGGTTATACGTTTCGGCTTCACCAAATGTCATTCTGATCAAACATGCTTCTTTTGACGAAATACTACTAGACAGTGTGTCATTCTCTCGGTATATGTGGATGATATTATTATTACTGGGGATGACATGTCTGAATTGCACAGGTCAAGGTAGACCTTGGGAAGGTCTTTTATATAAAGGACCTTAAATTTCCGCGGTACTTTATTGGAATTGAGGTTGTCTGCAACAACAGGGGTATTATTCTCTCTCAGAGAAATTACGTTCTAGATCTTCTCTTGGACACTAGGATGGTGGTGTGCAAACCAACATCATCACCTACGATTTCAAACCTGAAACTTACTGCTAAAGGTAAGGACTTGAGAGATCCAACTGTTTATCAGAGGTTGGTAGGTAAGCTTATCTACTAAGCCAACACTAGGCCAGACATTTTATTTGCAATTAGTGGGGTTAGTCAGCTCATGCACAAGCTGTCTCACATCTCGATGAGGTATATATTCTTTGGTACCTCAAGTCTTATCCTAAAGTTGGGCTGTTATATGCATAGCATGTTATGCAAAACAAATGATACCACAATGTCAAGGCAATAGGTTAATGTAGAAAAAGATATTCAATCCCCTCGAAACCACTTTTACACGTCACACACGATTAAGGGGATATACAAGATTGAGGCCTCAATCTCTGAAGCATGTCATTAGTGTTAAGCTTACCATGTGCAAGTGTCCATGCAAATACTTGTATTTTAAAAGGAACTTCAGCTTTCCAAATCATCAAAGTAGGAATGAATGAAGGGCAATTATTTTCATCCAACAAATAATCCAAAAATGATTTACTTGAAAAAAACTCCCAAAGAATCAAAAATCCATATTCTTTTATCGCAAGACTCACGATTGACAAAAACATTACTAAGAATATCAATAACTGAAATCAAATCAATGGTATCTCTATCATCTAAATTCCTACAGAAACCAAAGTACTGGAATACAAATAATCATATGAACGAAGCATAGATGCAATGGAATACCCATGAGAATAAGAAAAATGATAGAGACGCGAAAAAAATATGAAAGAGAAGACTCTCCCACCCACACATCCTTCCAAAAAACGTTTTCTCTCCCCACTACCTACCATCAACCTAACACCCCTGAAAAACCTCGTCAATTCTTGAGAAAAGAATTTCCATGGAGCTCGAAAACTCCCCCTTTCAACCACATTAGCGTCTCATCCATTAGTCTATAACCCAAATTTGCTATTGATAATTACATACCACAAAAAAATTGTTTCCAAAGGAAACTGCCGCAACCACTTACCCACTAATACAACATATCTTACCTTCACATTGCCAATTGAAAGACCCACCTTTATTCCTAGAATTAGAAATCACCCCCCCATTTGATCAAGTGATCCTTTCTCTCTTCCCCATTACCTTTCCACAAGAAAACTCTTATCATTGTTTCAATTCTCAATTACTTTAATTTTAAATAAAGATTAAAAGTATCTAGGAATAATATCTAGAACTGATTGCCCCAAAGTTAGCCTTCCTCCTTTTGATATATAAGTCTTTTTCCATTTTCAACCATCGAGTCCCAGAAAGACAGTGATAATAGATTCCCACCCAACAGTATTGCCAGGTACTTCAAAATCCCCCAAAATACCTGTCATCTTATTGATCTTTTGTATTATCTAAATTAATACCCACAATAACACTTTTATCTATATTCACCGTCAATCTTGAAACCAAGCCAAACAAATCAACAATATTCTTACAATTTAAAATTTTTCCTCCTCTCCCACTGAAAATATTGTGTCATCTACAAACTGCAAATAAAAAACTGAAATTCTATCATTTCCCACAATGAAACCATCTACAAGATTACAATCCTCAACTCTTCTCACTAATCTACTTAAACCATCAACAATTAAAGTAAAAGAAAAAGGATATAAAAAATCACCATGTCCCAATCCTCTTGTCCTAATCCTCTAGAGGAAAGGAGGACTTTGTTTTCAAGATTGACTTTGAGAAGGCATATGATTACGTGGATTGGGATTTTTTGGAATATGTCATGAGAGTGAAAGGATATAGAGGGAGTTGGAAAAGATGAATTCTTGGATGTTTTCATTCAATAAATTTCTCAGATATGAAAAACGCAACCACCCTACTTTCAATCATCCCCTCCTCTTCTATAATCACCCTACTATCCAACTCCAACTTATCAACAAACTTATTTTTCTTCCTCTCATTTGCAACTCTATGGAAAAGCTTATAGTTATTATCCCTTTTTTTAGCCATCTCACTCTAGTCTATTGTCTCCAACTAATCTATTCCTTAACTTTAACCACATGTTCAAATTTATTTCATAACTACCATCTCTCTTTCCTCAAATTTTCATTTATATTTTTTTTTTTTTTGATAGAAAACAAAACAAATTTTCATTTAGATCAACATTATCTTCAATTCTATCAATCTCTCCAATGCTATTCATGATAAGACTCTTAATGACCCTAATATCCCCAAACACTTTCTTGTTCCAACTCTTCACTTTCTGTTTCACAAAGTCATGACTATATTCGCTATTCTGATATTAAAAGATGAAATTGGAATAGCTGACCTCCTTACTTTTTCATAAATTTAAAACCTTCCCAACCTTGAAAGCTTCTTTCCTTCCGCCACTTTCTAAAAGTCCCTTAAAGTATGGTGTTCTAATCACATATTTTCAAATTTAAAAGGACACGGTTAACGAACCCCATCTAACCTGAGATAAATCCAACATAATTGGACAATGATCTGACACGACTCCCAAAAGAACCTCCTGCCTTACTTTTGGGAAACACTCCTCACATTGTGGCAAAAATAAAAATCCATACAATCTATTACAAATTGAATTTTCTCTAAAATTCGACCAAGTATCATTCCCCAAGGGTTGATCTTTAAGGCCAATTTCTCTAATGAATGAATAAAAATCCCTCATACACCTAGTCATCCTTGTACCATTCAATTTTTCAGACAAATACCATATAACATTAAAATCTCCACCTACACACCATTGAAGACTACAATGGCCAAACAAACCCACCAATTCCTCCCGCAATCTACTTCTCACTCTAGGGCAATTCGAACCATACCCTCTAGTTAACCTCCATTATCCTCCCTCATTAGACTTAATTTTGATTGACATTGAAAACTCACCTTCAATCAATTCCTCCACATTCAAAGTTCTCTCACCCCATTCAATCAAAATACTGTCAGATCTACCTACAGAAAGCAAATACACCCAATTCCTGAACCTAGCTTCCCATACACTTTTTATCAAAATTCTTTCAATTTCTTCTCTTTTAATTTCTTGTAAAATAGTAGAAGCAGGTCCCTCTTTAAGCAACACTTCTTTCATTGATCTTCTTTTCTCTACCTCCTGTTCCACAGACGTTCCTGAATTGGCTAATTTTCTCACCCCATTAGAATCATTACCACCAAAAATAGGCGAGGAACCCCCTCCCTCACTCAAAGTCCCTCTTAAATAATGTTTGAACTAACTCAAAGGGCTCACTCCCTTTTTTGAACTCAAAACTCGACTCAGACGGAATTGAAATACTGACTTTGAGTAGAAGGAAAAGGAAGAACAATGAACTGTTGAAAAAGAAAGCTTACCAGTCAACATGGCTCAGAATCAAAAACCCCATCCTGGCCATCTAACCTTTTGTTCTTGATCTATTCCTCATCCTCTGCACCTTCGAATAATTCCCCGATTAGACAATCTGTATCAAATCCTCTAGACTTATTGATCTTTCTTTAATCTGAATGGTAAGGGCCCTACCAATACAATTATATAAACTCTTTTCACTAGCATTAATTGCTCCCTTAATTACGTCCTCCGTTTCACGAATATTAGGCTCAATTTTTGCACTTGTTTCACCCGTTCACCTTAACTATTCTCTCCTTCCATTGTAGTGAATTGAATTTTTATGCAACCTTCTTTTGTTCTATGCCACCATGGTATACCCATGTCACGTCATCATCTTCAAACTCTCGACCGTTGTACCAATTCTATGTGCTACCATATAGTCAGTCGCAGAAGCTTTTTTCGATCAGATAGTCTCTCCAAGCCTAAAATAGTCCTAATCCTAATCTGATAGCACTATCCCTGCAATTCAACATTAAATGATGCTGAAATAAATCCCTTTCCACGTCTTCCATCCCTAATTCTAGATGGAACAAATTTTGCATAGACAAAGTATTCCCATTAAACCTCCAAACCAATCTCCAACAACGTCTTATTTCCACAAGTGAAAGGGAAATCCTTCAATTCTAATCCATCTTCCTAGAAAAGAAATCCTATCCCTTTCTCCATTAATTTTAGGATTCCATTTGGATAATCTCACTATTACCACCCTTTCTGTGATTATTTCTTCGCCTCTAAAACATTACATCTACCTGATCCTCATTCTCACAAACAAATATAGCCTTATTAAGTTGAAATGGACTCAAAACAATTTTACTTTTGAATATATTAGCCTAAGCCTACCAAATCCATCTCCAAGGTATAAAGATGCTTCCTTAGTGCACATAATTGCATTTTTCCATTTCCATAAACAAAGTCATTCTCAGATTTTTTTCATGTGCTCACCTTTTCATGCTCTATATTATCCCCTACATCTGCTTTGAAACTATTTTGCCTGATATTCAAGTTGCCACCATTCCACACGTTGAAGAACCTTCTCCATCCAGTGTAAACACCTCCTTAAGGGATAGTTATAAAAATTATTTTACTGGAAGAATTAAGCCTAGAAATGGCAAAATACTTCCCAAATTTGTTTCAATTAAGCTCAACCCAGAGATAATAATCTTTGCCATTATATTTCCTTAATAGCATTTCAGAACTACTCCAAACACATCCCTCTTTCACCACTTCACAAAGCCACAAAACTGCTCACAGCCTCATAGTAACGAAGAAACTCGCAAATTGAGTTCTTTCTGTGATAATAATTGTATGCTCCCTTGAGTTTCCATCTACCTCTACTAAAAATATTTTCTGATAAATCTTCACCTCATTTCTTAAATGTCTAAACCTCTCAGCGTACATCAACATAATCTGTTCTGTTTTACTAACCAAATCAATATGCCAAGCTGATCAACTTCATAGAAAACGAAAACTAAAAAATGAGGTTGACTAAGAATCATTTCTAGAACCAGGAGGCTTTTATAAATAGCAAATTTTTAAAATGTGAGCTAAATACTCCTTTTTTATGACTTACAATCAATTTTTGCAATTATTTTATGTTTGGTTGCTATTCCATTTGTTGATTTAACATTTTCGATGCTTGTTTTTCTAAAAAAAGTACCTTACTTGCTACACGTCTGCTCATCAGTCTAAAGCTTGTGCTTGGTTAGATCTTAACAACATAACCTCCCTCCCTTTTTGCCTCAAATTGATACTAAAACAAGTACGTTGTTGGGGGTGCTATTTACTGTTTTGAGGTGTAATTCATTACATAAAGAGACAACATGGTTGCAAGAAGTTGAACATTAAATAGTAGGAGGGAGAAATGTAATTGTTGACATATTTGAATTGTTGCAGAAACAAATTCAAAACGAAGCTTGCATAAGCGAAAAGGGAGGGAGAAACATCTATAGTCGAAACACCATCAAAATGATCGAGAAATGATTATTAACTTTGTACCAAAGGTTGAAGCTCAAGTCAATCGTGATTCATGAAGACAATAATGATGCATCAAGTAGTTGACCAAAAACAAACCCTCGAGGTGGTTGAACAGGCCCCCCTATCCCAACCAACAAACAAAGACTAATATCGAGAAGGCAACTGAAACACAGCAAAATACTCAAGGCCAATTATAGACAAGTGTTATAGATGTTTTGGCTCCGATAAGTGTCCAAAAAAAGGCTGATTTTGTGCGTGTTTATGTCATTGATGTTTGTGTCCATCTTATTGATAATGAAGAAGCGGAATTCGAGCAGAATTTCTCAAATGTTGAAAATGGGACCTAGCACTTTTGAGGTTCGTGAACCAAAGTGAAAATGATGTGATTGGCAAGACACTTATCATTGACTCATTCAGGATACAATGCTTGCATCACTCTACCAACAACAAGGATAATTGGCTTCATCAAAATACCTTCCAAACATGTTGTACAGTAGGCAATAAGCTTTATAACTTGATTATTCATAGCGAAATTAGTGAGAATAGGCTTGTTTGAGCGATGATAGGCAACTTAACGCTCACGGTCAATTTCTCAATTGGATCTCTTAAAGATGTGGTATATTGTGATGTTTTGCCAATGAATGCATGACATATCTAAGTAAGACACCTATCACCTAGGTAGATTGCTTAAGAATAAGAAATTCAATTTGAAACCCATGAAAAGGGTGTTTAACCTCACTTATCAATCTCAGTGACTTTGTAGAGCAAGGAAGTGTGGAATGCAAATTTCACAGAATGTACAAATCACTTCTAAATGAAGCATGACGATTACGGCACAAAAAAAATTTGCAGAATTCAAAAAAGTACAAACCCCAAACCTAACATCATACCTTATTGATTAAATCACCAACGGAGAAAAAATGAAGTCCAGCGCCCACGGAAGCAGCAAGCATGGAATCGTCCGCAGACAATGCGAGAATGGAAACGTTTCCAATGCAGACGTTCAAAATACTCAACTCTTGTATGCAACGACCCCCTTTTTTCTCCTTAATTTCCACCGCTGATTCCATGACGTCCTTTGTCCTCGCCACACAAAACCCTAGAAACGAAGAAAAGCAAAATAATACTAAAAACATGAACCAATACGAATTGTCCTCGCAACACAAAACCCTACTACCAAATCAAAGAAAAAAATACTAAACCACGACCAAATATAAATTCGAACAACAAAATTGAGGCCAAATGAATGAACATACCGTCCGAATGGGCAACAAATACGATGCGAAAGCGTTCGGAGACGGCCAAGGGCTGAGATGGTGGGATTTTCTCGTCGAATTTGAAATCAACATCGGGCATGATAGGGACGGGGTCCCCAATCTTACTGAAGCGGTAGTCTTTAGAGCCGATTTGGTTTCCATCGACTTCGTCGTCCAATTCGACGACATTGCTCTTCGTGCGTAGCTTAGAAGCAGCCATCGGAGCTTGCAGACGCTGATTTGAGAAACGTAGAAGCAAGAACTAAGTGTCTCTTGTGAGTTTCTTGGGCGGACTCAAATTTGAAATGCGACTGCACCTTGCGCGAGACGCTGTGTGGTTTCAACTTTAATTTTGAGAACCTTGTAGAGTAAAATTGCAGTGCATTTGCTGGATGGTTCTTTTCTTTTGGTGTTTCCTTCTGTTTTTCCCTGACAGTGGTAAATTACATAACCCTTAAATTGAGTCGAACGTTACGACTGAAGTATCGCATATTGCATTAAATCCCTCACATTCTAAATAAAACCTCATTAATGAGCTCCACATCTTGAATTTTAATTTTTTTTCAATAAACAACGATAAAGATTTCATTAAAACTGAAAGGCAAATACAATCACGAGGATACAAAAAAATTGATGCATCATTGACTTATAATTTAACACTTTTTGGTTGTAATATGTACTGCAACATTGTTTAATATGCGAGTTCAAGTTATTGATAAAATGTGAAAGACTTGTCAAATAATTTGCTTTGATGCCCAAAATTTCTAATTTTTTGATAAATCTGTGATCGCTTAGCACTAAGTCTATGACATGCTTGGAATTTCCCTCAAATACAACACAATAAGTGAAGGTTTTGTCAACTTTTGATTTCATAGAGTTTTCAACTTCTGGTAAGACAACTACAAAATCACCCGTATAATCCCTAATATCACTCCTATTCTAGGTGCTTCACTTGAACACAACTTCATTGAAATTTATCTTGTAAGATAGCTGGAGGAGCATTCCAAACACAATTTTCGATGGGTCAAGTCCAAAATCATATTGAAGTCCAGTTGCAATTAAAGACTCAAACCTATGAAGACCCAACAGGCCAAAGGAGATCCAAGCCCAATCAAGTTCACCATGGAGCTACCTCAGCTTACCCACAAGATCCAGAGAGCACTCAAGACCCCTCACCTTCTCTACCACCTTGGAAGCAGTCGACATTGACCGGGTCTTATGGAGAGCTCCTCAACGGCCACACCGGTTGAGGAGAATCTGCAAATCCCACCAGGATAGCTGAATAATTGTCACTTAGTAGCTCCATTCTGTTAGAGACTGACTATAAAATGCAAGCCCCACCAATACTTGGGGGACAAGACACTCTACAGAGCATAAAACTCATCTTCCTCTCCAATCTATAACTCTCCGTTCTCATTACTCACCGGAATCAATAAAATATCGGTAACCCTTTAATATTCAAGAGTGGACGTAGGTCATATCGACCGAACCACTATAATTTCTGTCTCACTCTCTAATTATTGCCTTTAATTTCTAAATTACTTGACTATTGGTGTGCAAGGTCAAATTTGTGCATCATCAGTTTGGCGCAGTCTGTGGGAACGACAAAATTCTCACCTAAACACTTTCTTTATTGAATTTGTTGCAATCACCATCAGATCAATGAATCCCCCTGAAAATAATCCAGCAGGAGAGAAGGAGGTTGCTCCTTTACCAGCCAATCCTGTCTCGAATACGCAATAAATATTGGAGACTATGCAGCAGCTTGTGGCTCAAAACTAGCAGATCCTCCAACTCATGCTCGCCGGACAAGGGGGAGCCCCAAAGGAGCATTCCATACTTTAGACATCAAGCCCAGACACTCAAAACCTACTTGGAATGATGATGGAGCACATAAGCCTATCTACTATGTGAGTAGAGCATACCAGAGAGCAGAGGTCAGATCAACCTCTGAAAAAAGTCCTGGGGAAGCCTGGACGTGTCTGGGAGACTCCTTAAATGGGTAGTGTAGCTTGGCGAGCTTGATATCCAGTACCAACAGAGACGGAGAACAATGAGGTTTCCACCTCGCCCAGCATGGAGATGACTGATGAGGATAACCAGAAGCCTTATGAGGTCTCCTAGACGCCCATACCTCCTTATCAGGTGCCCAGGCCATTTCGGGCGCCCAGACCATCATGTCAGGTGCCCAGACCTCCGCATCAAGAGCCCAGGCCATCATGCCAGGCGCCCAGACCGTCATGTCAGTGCCCAGATCATCATGCCAAGCACCCAAACCTCCTCATCAGTCGCCCAGACAGGTGCCTAGACTTCCTCATCAGGCGCCCCCGCCATTCCAGGTGCCCAGATAGGTGTCTAGACCTCTATATCAGGCTCCCAGACCATCATGCCTGGCGCCCAGACCTTCTCATCAGAAGTCCTAGACTAGAAAAGAGTGGGGGCACCACCAGGACCCATCTCTTGGAAAGCAACTTGACATTCGGAACTTGACCAAAAAGCATTGAAGGCATCAAACTTCACCCCCTTGGAAGGAAGGAAAGACACCATATAGCTCTCCACCACCGTTGGTTTAATTGTACTATACTTAAAACTCAAATTCAAAGAGATAGAAGTAATTTTTGGAGAAATTTGTTGAACATATGTCGTAGATCTCAAAAAAATACCAGGATTCAAAAAAAAATTCGCCTCAAACGGACTCCCGAGTGAAAAGTTATGGCCATTCAAAGTTTTTCCGATTTTTTTGATACTCCACCAGCGCCTTGGGCGTCCAGCAACCCCTTGGGCGCCCCTTACAGCCTCTTGGGCGTCCAGCAGCCCCTTGGGCACCCCCTGCAGCCTCTTGGGCATCCATGCATCCCTTTGGGTGCCTCCTGCAGCTCCTTAGGCATCCCTGCAACCTCTTGGGCGTCCATCAGCCCCTTGGGCACCGCATCTTGCACCATGGGCGCCTCCCGTTTGCTCACTAGCGCCTTAGGCGCCGCCCCACATGGCCTCCTGCACTATGGGAGCCACCCACCCTATCGCAGGGATTGCTTAAGGTCTTTTTCGTCACAAATGATGCCACACCAAAAGTTTCAAGGGAGCATTCGCTAGCACTTTGGGCGTCACCCACATAGCCCTGGGCGTCGCCCCTACTGACCCTGGCATCGCCCGTGCCAAAGGCCATGCTTCGCCTCCATCTCGCTCTCTCTCCGTAGCAAAGCCGACACCTAAACAACCAAAGGCGCCTCTCCTCTTGCCCAACTTGCTGAAGGCGCCGCCCGTTGGGGCCTTGCCCACAAGGGAGCAATTCTCTTTTCCCCCTGCCAAGGCCATACCGCCTTTTATCAAGAACCCAACTCCATGGGCGCCGCCTCAAGCCCCCACATGGGGGTGCCACCCAATGCATCTTCAACATGCATTGAATGCCTTTTCACCTCTCCAAACAATCGAACGCTCGGCGAGGACATCCAGATGCCTAGGGAATACACCATGGCATCCAAGGTAGGCACCCGGGACAGCACAGGTGCCCAGGCCTCTCCTGGCGACCAGCATGGCACCCAGGCACCTCCTGGTGCCAAGCCTGATGCCCAAGCCTCTCCTAGAACCCAAGCACCCATGCCTGGCTCCCAGCTTGGTGCTCTACCCTGGTGGCCTAGCTTTTGCAGAGCCCTCCTCTCTTCCCTTCTGGAACCTTTATGTGGATGGCTTGGGCGTCCCACACAAGGAAGCCCACCACTGGGACGAAAAAATAAAAAAGGTGCAAAATTAACTGGGTAACGTCCTCAACGCCATGAAGGCCCAAGGACTCGAAACATTGGACTACCTCGATTAGATGAACCGACACACCCTTCGTACCTAACATGGCAAACTATCCGCTTCCCCAAAAGTTCAAAATGTCATCCGTTGAAACTTTTGACGGTACGAATGAACCATTGGATCACCTCAAGACTTACAAGACCCTCATGCAGCTGCACAACGTCCACGAAGGAATTATGTGTAGGGCATTCCCAACTACCTTGAAGGGATCAGCGCGACAATGGTTCGCCAAACTGAGCAGGTTCTTTGTGGCATAGTTCATCGGTGGACGCCGCCAACAAATCTGCTCAACATAAAGCAGGGTCCAGACAAGAGCTTAAAGAGCTACATCACTCATTTTAACGAGGAGGTCCTTCAAGTCAAAGAGCCTCATGAAAAGGTCAGCATGACCGTCTTCTTGGGAGGCCTCCGGTCATCAAGCTTCTTTTTCTCAATGATGAAGCGTCCACTGAAGAGCATACTAAAACTATTGGCAAAAGCTCAAAAATATATAAATGTTGATGATATCAGCAAGTCCAGGCAAGTTGAATCATCTCACAGATCACCAAGAGCTTGCCTTGTCTCTGCACTGTTCTCAAACAAGCAGCCTACATTTCTGCACTACTCTTAAGCAGGCAGCCTATCTCTGCACTGTTCTCAAACAGGCAGCCTACATTTCTATACTGCTCTTAAGCAGGCAGCCTATCTCTGCACTGTTCTCAAACAGGCAGCCTACATTTCTGCACTACTCTTAAGCAGGCAGCCTATCTCTGCACTGTTCTTAAACAGACAGTCTATATTTCTGCACTGCTCTTAAGCAGACAGCCTATCTCTGCACTGTTCTCAAACAGACAACCTATATTTCTGCACTACTCTTAAGCAGGCAGCCTATCTCTGCACTACTCTTAAGCAGACAGTCTATCTCTGCACTGTTCTCAAACAGGCAGCTTATCTCTGTACTGTTCTCAAACAGGCAACCTACATTTCTGCATTGCTCTTAAGCAGACAGCCTATCTCTGCACTGTTCTTAAACAGACAGTCTACATCTCTGCACTGCTCTTAAGTACGCAGCCTATCTCTGCACTGCTCTTAAGCAGGCATCTCACATATTCAGCTTAGCGGCTCTCTCACGGGTAGCCAAAAGATTGGCCTCTGCACTGTTCTCAAATAGGCAGCCCACATATCCAGCTTAGCGGCTCTCTCGCGGGTCCTCAAAAGCTTGGCCTCTGCTCTGTTGTCAAACAGGCAGCCTATACCTCAAGTTTAAGGACCCTTTCATGGGTGCTTACTCATCTCCGCTACTTATGTCAAGCTTAAAACATGAATCCAATCCGTAAATTTCCGAAATTACACATTCAAGAGTCACATACAGATAAGTTCGAAAATCAATACATATGTGATACTTATGCATAAGATCAACTTCCATAAAATGCTCATGTGTAAAAAGTTCACAACAAAGATTGACATGTCATCCAACACACAACCTCTTCATGAAAGAATACAGATCAACTTTTAGATGTTTTTCATCAAAAATTTTCAAAAATTTTACATATTTTTTGCTAATGCAAGCAAAAATAAAAAATTTCCAACAAGATTGGTATATCATACAAATGGTGCACCTCACCCCCTAACTAGAATCATGCATTGTTCTCAATGCAACAACAAGCTATAGTATGCAATGAAAGACAGTAAAAAAAAATGAGTAAGGTAAGAGAACACATCGCAATTGAGCTTTTGACAGAAGCACCAAGATTTGGATCTAAGAAAAACCAATCTATACAACCAAATAAAGTGAGTGACATAAAAATAAAATTGACATAAGTAAATAAAAGGAACTGTACACTAGAAAAGATAAAAACTAGCTAATCTTCCACAACCTCTGGATACACCGGGTCAATTAAATCATCCTCCACCATCTGTTCTTCAAAACCCTCAAAGAATGGTTTGAGTCTTTGGCCATTGACCTTGAATGTCTGGCCATCTTTAGGGTTTGTGATATCCACTGCTCTGTTGGGGCAGGCCACCTTGACATGATAGGGCCATCCCAGCGGGATCTTAGTTTTCCTTGAAAAATGGAGGGACGAGAATTATACAAGAGCACTTTTTGCTCGGGCTCAAATGACTTGCTTGTGATAGAATTATCATGAAAAACTTTAGCCCGTTCCTTTGAAATTTTAGAACTTTCATATGCATCTCTTCGGATCTCATCCAATTCATTTAATTTCAACTTTCTCTGCTCACCAGCTATTCTTAAGTTAAAATTTAAGGTTATTATGGCCCAGTAGGCCTTGTGCTCCATTTTAACCGACAAATGGCAAACTTTTTCATAAACTAGCCGGTAGGGAGACATGCCTAAAACAATCTTATAGGCGGTACGGTACGCCCATAAGGCATCGGTCAATATAACTAACCAATCTTTCGTGTTTGAGTTGACCATTTTTTCCAAGATATTCTTAATCTCCCTATTGGCTAATTCAGCTTGGCCATTGGTTTGTGGGTGAAATGCAGTGGACACTTTGTGTGTAACACCATATTTAAACATTAACGCTGCAAATGGCCTATTACAGAAGTGGGATCCACCATCACAGATCATTACACGAGGTATCCCAAACCTCTTGAAATTGTTCTCTTTAAGGAACTTAACTACGACCTGATGGTTATTAGTCTTGGTTGGGATAGCCTCTACCCACTTGGATACGTAGTCCACTGCCAGAAGTATGTACAGATAACCAAAAGACATGGGGAATGGACCCGTGAAATCAACGCCCCAACAGCCAAATATTTCTATGACAAGGACGGGAGAAAAGGTCATCATATTTCGACAGGTCACACTACCCAATTGTTGGCATCTGTCACATGCCTTACAATATAAAACACAGTCTTTAAAAAGAGAGGGCCAATAGAAACCTGATTGGAGAATTTTAGCTGAAATTTTCTTCGCCGAGAAATGTCCTCCACAAGCTTGGGAGTGGCAGAATGCAAGGACGTTCCGCTGTTCATTTTCGGGCACGCATTTCCTTATGACTTGGTCTGGATAATATTTGAACAAGTACGGATTGTCGAAGTAAAAATACTTCACGTCTGCCATGAATCATCTTTTATCTTTCGGGCTCCATTGTGGCGGTATTTGTCCTGTTGCAATGTAATTACATATGTCAGCATACCAAGGACAAATTGAATTAATTGAAAGTAAATGTTCATCAGCAAAAGAGTCAGGAATGGGAATATGCTCATTAGTCTCTTGCACCACCAGCTGGGATAATTGATCCGCCGTAACATTCTCTACTCCTTTCTTGTCTTTAATTGTCAAATAAAATTCTTACATGAGGAGGATCTACCTAATGAGCCTTGGTTTCGCATCCTGCTTAGATAACAAATACTTCAAGGCAGAATGGTCAGCGAAGACAACAACAGGCGAACCAATGAGATATGAATGGAACTTATATAAAGCAAACACTACGGCTAGCAATTCTTTTTCAGTGGTGGTGTAATTCATTTGAGCCTCATTAAGTGTCTTGCTAGCGTAGTGAATGACATACGGTCGATTTTCCTCCCTCTGACTCAGCACTGCACCAACGGCGTAATCACTTGCGTCACACATGAGCTCGAAAGGAAGATGCCAATTAGGTGGTCGCATGATAGGAGGCGTGACAAACATGCTTTTTAGTTTTTGAAAGGATGCCTCACAATCATTCGACCACTCAAAGGGAACCTCTTTAGATAGTAATTGGGCCAGGGGTCGGGCCAATGCACTAAAATTCTTAATAAATCGACGATAAAAACCTGCATGGCCCAAAAATAATCGGATTGGCTTAATGGCTGTCGGCAGGGGAAGGTTGGAGATGGCCTCCACCTTGGATTTGTCAACTTCAATGCCCCTTGCTGATACTATGTGGCCCAATACGATTCCTTTCGTCACCATAAAGTGACACTTTTTCCAATTCAATACAAGATTTTTTTCTTCACATCTCTCCAATACTATCTCCAAGTTTTCAAACATCCGTCAAAGGAGTCACCAAACACGGAAAAATCATCCATGAACACCTCCTCAATCTTTTCCACCATATCTCTAAAAATCTCCATCATGCACCGTTGAAAAGTCCTCGGGGCTTTGCATAATTCGAACGACATACGACGATAGGCGAAGGTACCATATGGGCAGGTGAAAGTTGTCTTCTCTTGGTCCTCTAATGCAATCTCAATCTGATTGTAGCCAGAGTACCCATCTAAGAAATAATAGAATAGGTGTCCTGCTACCCTTTTCAAAACCTGATTAAGAAATGGCATCGGAAAATGATCTTTCCTTGTGCAAGTATTAAGCTTCCGGTAGTCAATGAAAACCCTACATTCGGTTATTGGCATCCTCCTCGAGATAAATGCAATGGGTGCACATGATAGGGCTTATCCCTTTTATGTCCGCAATAGTCCACCCAATTGCTCTTTTGTGCTTCATCAATACCTCTAAGAGCTTTTCTTCTTATTCCGCCTTCAAAGTAGAGCTAATGACCACCGAAAAAGTTTTCCCTTCGCCAAGATAGGCATACTTCAAGTGGGAGGGTAGTGGCTTCAACTCTAGTTTTGACTTTTACTCATCTGACGGAAAAATTTTCCTCTCTTGCTTGGGTAACTCCTCTAATGTGGGAATCCAACTTCCTATCCCCATCAAGTCTTCACTCTCCTCTTGCTTTTCCAATTCCTCAAGGTCAAAAATTTGTTCCTCTTTTAATTTCAACATTCCCTCCAACTCCATTTGCTCCTCGACTCAGATGTCAATTCGATTTACCGCATTCACTTCCTCATCATCTCCCAGTTGTTTTGCCAAAATTGAACACATTAAGTTCCATAGTCATGTTTTCAAATGCCAATTTCATCAAACTATTCCTGCAATTAATCACGGTATTAGATGTAGCTAGGACGGAACGTCCAAGAATAACAGGGATTTGGGAACTTAGATTAGCAACATGATGTGTATCTAAGACAATAAAATCAACGGAGAAGTAAAAATTATCAATTTGAACTAAAACATCTTCCACTACTCCCCTTGGTGTGTGGATGCTACGATCCGCAAGTTGGAGTGTAATTGAGGTGGGCTTCAACTCCTCAAGTTGAAGTTGTTGATACACCGAGTAGGGAAGAAGATTGACACTTGCACCCAAGTCAAGCAACGTTTGCTCCACCCTGCAATTCCCTATAGTAATGGCAATTGTTGGATAGCTGGGATCCTTGAATTTTGGAGGAGTGTTGGTCCTCAACATGGAGCTGACTTGCTTGGTTAAAAATGCCTTCTTTCGAACATTCAATATCCTCTTCACCGTGCATAGATCCTTCAAGATTTTGGCACATGACGGCATTTGCTTGATACCGTCGAGGAGAGGGATGTTGATTTTCACCTACTTGAACATCTCCAAAATGTCAGTATAATTAGCCACCTTGACCAGTGGCTTCAAATGATGGAAAAAAGAGGTAGGCATAGAAGGAATAAACATGTGCTCATCCACCACATTTTCTTTTTCAACCTCCACTTCATCTCTATTTTCGTTCACCTCACCTTTCTCAGCCAAACTTTTTGTGGCCTCACCCTCGTTTTCTCCTTGTATTGGCAATGGGGCTTTGGGGGCAACCTTTGGCATCGCAGTCTTTTCAAATTATTTGCCACTTCGAAGGGTGGTGACCACCTTGAGTTGTTCGCAACTCTCTTGTGTGGGTGTGGTAAATTCAACCACATGTTGGCCCTTGGGATTTTCTTGGGGTTGAGTAGAGAATTTCTCATTCTCTTGTTGAGACAACCCAATGGCATTGGTAATCTTGGTGAGTTGGGCCGAAATGTCTTTATTAAAAATGATTTGGCTTTGAATGAAATCATAGAGCACATCCTCCAAGTTCCTCTTATGAGGAGGTTGGTAGGTGGGAGGATTGGATGGTCCTTGATGGGAGAAGCCTTGTGGAGGTGGATTTTGTGAAAAATTCTGTGGTGGTGGGGTCGACTGATACCCTTGTGGAAATGGAGTTTTGTGAAAGTGATTTTGCAAAAGTGAAAAGAAAATGTAAAATCTTGTATTTGAGTTTTGTGTTTGGTTTGTAAATGAAAATGCAAGAAAACAAGTGTTGGCTAATTCAAAGGATTCATTCCGATGGGAATACCAAATCAACTCAAAGCCTTCCTCCGATTGAGCATGAATGAACGATTGATTCGGGGGAAGCTAGGGACGAGATTGGTGAGTATCTAAGCATAACCCGTGACTAGGCCTACGGGATATCAAAGGCTCACCAACTCATCCACTCTCAACCCCGTCAAACCGAACCATTTGACTGAAAAGGGAGGAATGAAGAAGAGTTGAAATGGAATCCCCAAGAGGAGGTCTTCCCTTGGATTAACCAACTTAAATCCTAACTAGTCATATTAAAAGAAAGACATTCATAATGTAAAGAGACAATGATGAAATGGAGATTAAAACTTAACTAAATGCAAGAAATCTTAAACTAAGAAGAGAAATCAACAATACCCATTTTAAACTAAGAAATGAAGAACTTGAAAGCATAAATGGTGAAATCTAAGTTACACAACTAAACTTGAAATAGACTTGAAGTAAATGACATTAAGGTAATAAAATGAATATTACAAGAGTATGAAAGCTTACTACAACAATAGCAAGTGAAATGGGAGAAGAAAATGCAAAAAATAAATTTACTATTCATCATCTTCAACCTTGGAACTCTCTCTCTATATCTACTCCTAAGCTTAGGTAGCCAAAAAAACCCCCCTCCTTAATGCTGAATATTGTTTAGATGCATGGAGTGTATGCCTTGCAAAAAACGTCCATGAGGGTCCCCTAGCTATGAGATCAGACCTCCCATCAATCGCAGGTGATTTGGATGGGTTACACAGGCTAGGAGGAGCTTAGCCTGCCTCCCACATGGAAGCCCCCTCCTCTCCCATCCTCCATCAATGCCAAGCCTTTAAAGTCTTAGGGCAGGTGTACAGTGTTGTGGGCATGTTAGAAGAGTGGGGGAGAAGTGCTGGTGGGACCCTCAAAGTAGGAAGTTTGAGCAGCGGAAGGAGGAGCAGAACGACAGACTCTACCGGTAGGGTCTACCAGTAGGGTACTCTACCGGTAGGGTTTACTCCAGTAGCTTAACCCTACCTGTAGGGTCTACTGGTAGGTTACTCTATCGGTAGGGTTTCTCTACACTAGACCACCTTCGGTAGAAATGACATAACTCTTGATCTAACCGTTGGATTGAGCTGAAATTTTGACACGATACATAAGACATCCAGATCTACAACTTTAATGTTTTGAACAATTCCAGATTCTGAGTAGATCATGGTAAAAATGGAGGATAACCGAGGTAGTACTTCCCAGTGATGTGGCAGCTGGTGCCTTTGTTCTAAAACACCAATACCTCCTTGATTTCTTCACTTTTAAGCCTCCAATTCTTCATGTATTGTGTCCATGCCATTACCACACATCCAACATGGTTGCAAGGTCCTAAAATCCAACATTTAAGCTATCAAAACATGTAACATCGAGAATTCAATATTATTCATAAAATAGGCTAACACTAAGTAATTAAATACACAAGTTGAGTTATAATGAATGTAATGAGGTCATGAAATGTGCAATATTATGTGCTCATCAATCCTCACATGAAAAAAGTTGTGAGGACAGAGGTACTCAAACTCTTAGATGCAGAAATAATTTTTCCCATCTCCGATAGCAAATGGGTAAGTCCAACCCAAGTTGTGCCAAAAAAGTCTGGGGTCACAGTGGTAAAAGATGATGCCAATGAACTAGTGCAAACTCGAATCATCACAGGATGACGAATGTGCATTAATTACCGAAAACTGAATTTGATAACTAGGAAAGACCATTTCCCTCTCCCATTCCTTGACCAAGTTCTAGAAAGAATTGCAGGCCATGAATTTTACTGTTTCTTGGATGGGTATTCCGGGTACAATTAAATTGAGATTGCCTTAGATGATCATGAGAAAATCACATTCACATGTCCCTTTGGCACCTTTGCATTTAAAAGAATGCCTTTTGGACTTTGTAATGCTCCTGCAACATTTCAAAGGTGCATGCTAAGTTTGTTTAGTGACATGATTTTAAAAAATTTTTGGAAAATTTTTTGGACGATTTCTCTGTCTATGGCGACTCATTTGATCTATGTCTGGCAAACTTAAAAAAAGTCTTAGTAAGATGTGAAGAAGTCAATCTAGTGCTTAATTATAAAAAATGTCATTTCATGGTAACACAAGGCATTGTCTTAGGTCACATTGTGTCGTCTGAGGGCATGAAAGTTGACAAGGCAAAAATTGATCTAATTGAAAATTTGCCAGCACCCAAGACTGTAAAGGATGTCCGATCAGTTCTAGGACATGCAGGTTTTTACAAGAGATTCATAAAAGACTTCAGTACTATAGCCAAACCCATGTGTCATCTCCTAAGTTAGGATGTAACCTTTGTTTTGACTGGAATGAAGCTTGCCAGGAAGCTTTCGAGAAACTAAAGGGCATGTTAATTTCTGCCATAATAATGTAACCCCCTGACTGGACTCTACCCTTTAAACTAATGTGTGATGCAAGTGATTATGCTGTAGGTGCTGTATTGAGACAAAGAAAAGATAAGAAACCCCATGTAATTTACTATGCAAGTAAAACTTTGAATGATGCTCAAATGAATTATTCAACAGCTGAAAAAGAATTACTTGTTGTAGTTTTTGCTTTGAAAAAGTTTCGTTCTTATCTGGTTGGGTCTTCTATTACTGTTTTCACTGACTATGCAGCCCTAAAATTCTTGCTCACAAAGAAAGATGCTAAACCAAGGCTCTTAAGATGGATACTCTTACTTCAAGAGTTTGATCTTATCATTAAAGATAAGAAAGGGGTCGAAATATGGTGGCAAACCATCTGTCCAGATTAACTTATGAATTTCATGAGGATGGACTGCCAATCAATGAGGAATTCCCAAATGAACAACTGTTCATAATTGATGAAACCCTATGGTATGTAGACATTGCTAACTTCCTAGCTACTGGAACATTCCCCTCTCCGTCATTCATTCCTATGGACAAAAAGAAATTTTTGAGGGAGGTTCGTAATTTCTTTTGGGAAGATTCCTATGTATTTAAATACTGTAAGGATCAGATTATAAGGCGTTGCAACCCAGCTCAGGAAAGCAAACAGGTAATATTATTTTGTCATTCTGAAG
The DNA here is from genome assembly GCA_023539305.1 of Ilex asprella. Lineage (NCBI taxonomy): Eukaryota > Viridiplantae > Streptophyta > Magnoliopsida > Aquifoliales > Aquifoliaceae > Ilex > Ilex asprella. The sequence goes on from CM042187.1 coordinate 26,123,103, forward strand.
CATGTGATGGCCACTTTTCATCAAGAAAAACCGCCGCAAAAATATTGCAGTGTGGATTTTATTAGCACACACTTTTCAAAGATGTCCATGTATTTTTTTTATAACTTGTGATAGATGCCAAAGATTAGGAAATATTTCAAAAAGAAACATGATGCCCTTAAACCCAATTCTGGTGATTGACATTTTTGACTATTGGGGCATCGATTTTATAGGACCATTTCCACCTTCCTTTGGCTATCTATACATTTTAGTGGCAGTAGACTATGTATCCAAATGGGTTGAAGCAATTCCATGTCGAAATAATGATCACCAAACGGTGTTAAGATTTTTAAAAGAAAATATTTTATCTCGATTTGGAATTCCTAAAACAATCATAAGTGATGGGGGTTCTCATTTTTACAATCGTCCCTTCTGGAAGTTGATGGAAAAATATCTGATTTTTCACAAAGTTGCAGCCCCTAATCACCCACAAACTAGTGGACAGGCGAAATTAGCTAATCGGGAGATCAAATTAATTTTAGAAAAAACGGTAAATCCAGATCGCAAAGATTGGTTGTCAAGGTTGACTGATACACTTTGGGCATATCGTACTGCTTTTAAAACAATTTTGGGCATGTCTCCTTATCGATTTGTCTATGGAAAACCGTTGTCACCTACATATGGAATTGGAACGTAGGGCATATTGGGCCATTAAAGCAATGAATTTTGACCTGGACAAGGCTGGACTTTCAAGAAAACTTCAGATAAATGAATTGGAAGAATTGAGAAATGAAGCTTATGAAAATGCTAAAATTGTAAAGAACAAGATGAAAGTTTTTCATGACAAGAACATTATACGAAAATCTTTTGAACCTTCCTAGAAGGTCCTGTTGTTTAATTCAAGACTACGCCTCTTCCCTGGTAAGTTAAAATCAAGATAGACTGGACCTTACATTGTTAAAAAGGTGTTTGATCATGCAGCAATAGAAGTGGAAAACCCATCAAACGATAATATCTTTACTGTTAATGGTCAGAGGTTGAAACCATTTTTGGAGGACATTGTTAAAAATGTGAAAACCATTAATTTAATGGACTCTGAATATCCCTCTGAAAATCACGCCTGCCGACACTCAAAAGGATCGGATCAGGTAAAAATCCGACCCGAGGAGACACCATCATGAGACCCCCACCATATTTTTTTCTACCTTTTCCATCTGTCTCCATTGAGCCCCCCACCACCGACTTTTTCTTTCTTTCCCTCTTATTTTTATTCTTCCTCTTCTTCCTTGCTTTCTGTCTAGCTTCGTTCTTTCTTCTCCTTCTTAATTTTATTCCCCCTTTGTCTGCGAAACCGACCATAACCAAGCAAAATCATGTCCATGTACCTAGAAGAGCAGATCCCTATTCTGATGTTGTACATTGTTTTACTCCAGTTGTGTATGGGTATATTACTACTTTTCGCAATCACATACAAACCTTACAGGCCTAACGGAGGCCAAGATTTGAACCGAAAGGATTAATGGTTGCATTTAAATTTATAGGTATTTGAAGAAACATGGGTCACTGCAGTTCAACCTCATTTCCATGATCCATACTGGTAAATTCGAAAAATTGAGGACAATGTTCAGTTCAGGTTGGGGGGTGTGAGAACTTGTAGTTCATATTTTGCCTGTATTTTATTTTTGTTAGTACCCATGCCATAAAATTTTTAAATTTTTGTTGTTGTTGCCTTGCTATATCTGAGGGTCAGTTTAAATTGTCTTTGTGACTGACAGACGTTAAAGAACCAGATAGTGAGTCTAGGAATCATGGATGTTAAACTTTTTTGGTTTAGTCTAGGTGTTCTAAGCAATTTTCCATCAGATGTGCATAATGTGATCATGAGAAAAGCAAGACTGACAAGGAAAAATGAGATCCGAGAGCAGCAAGCAAAACCTCTCTGTGGCAGAAGCACTTTTGCTAAACGCCAACGTGCCAAGAGACTTGGTGCCTGTAAACAGTGTGGTCGGGTACTTCATGATATAAGATACAATCAGTGTTCTGAATCAATTTCTGGTCGCACACTCGATCGATTAGACTGGATAGTGATTGGACAGAGTAAGGATTATCCTGACACGCCATCCTATTCCGGTGTTATGCTTAATCAATTTGTGTGACAAGAGATTAGTAGAGTCACTGGTAATTCAAGCTACACAGAATATGACTCGGATTAAGATTGTGTCCTGATAAGCTGTGGAAAAATTGTGTTTTGAGGAATGAAAGCCAATGGTCCGAATTTTGGTAAATAGTGTGAAATTTTTGTACATATTTTTTTTCTGCTTTTTAATTACTGCAATGAAAATATGGGCCAAGCAAGGAATGTCCCAAAATGCCAACCTCAAGCGTGGGTGGGGATTTATCCTGAGACACCATGAATTTTTATTTTTGAATTTGTATGTTTAGCCTTCTCTGATTGTGTATAGTGTAACAGAGAAAAATTTTATTTTTGATCCACCGTTCGAACGTTAGTACCGTTCGAACGGTTGCTGCTTGCAGTACTTTGCCTCTGATAACTTCTCTGATGGAAACACTGTTGAAAACACAAAGTACTGGGAGCTAACACCGTTTGAATATCCCTTAACCGTTCGAACGACAGTTTAAATTCTTCACCTCACGTTCGAACGTTTCCATCGTTCGAACGGTACGACGCAGAGTATAAATACCTGAGCGTCTGGTTCATTTCAAAATCCCTAAAATCTCTCAAACCCTGAAGCTCGTTTCTCATTTTCCATACCTTAATCTTTCTTCACACCCCAAGAAACACCAATTCGAACTACCCCTACCCATCTCCAACTAAAAAACCATCAATCTCAGACCAGAACACCCAAAAATTTCAGACCTCCTCTAGATGGCCACCGTTCGAACGCTATGCCTCGGATGAAGATTCCTGCTAGGCGTGCTCCACTAGTGAACCAAGAACCCGACTGGGTTGAGGAGGTTATCCAAGAAGAGCAAGGCAGGGAGAAGAGAAAGAGGTATGATCATACCAGATTTCCAACTGCTCTAAAAGCTGAAAGATATGAGCATTTTTTTAGAAACCAAGCTGTGGTGTGTGAGAGAGACATTGTAGTCTTTGATTTTACTGAGTTGGGTCTGTTGGAGGAGATTGAGAGAAGAGATTGGATTTGGCATTTGAGAAATAGAGGGAGGGCCATTGTTGACATGGTGCAGGAGTTCCACTCCAACGCCGAAATCATCAATAACACCATACAGACCTATGTACGCGGAAACCACATCAAGGTGGACGAGGAGTATCTCAAGGAGATAAGACCCAAAATTCCTCAAGTGGAAAACCCAAATACCCTCTAAAGAAAAATGTTGAGTTGGATAGGGTAGGCAAGGAGCTGATTGGGGATGTGGATTTCTCATGGGCTAGGAGAAACTTTTTGAAACAAGGAGAATTGACCGACAAGTATAGAATGCTCAATTGATTGCGGTCTCTAACCTAGCACCTCTAAAAAGAAAGAACGAAATTTTGCCAAAATGGCTCGCCTCCTCTGTGTTATTGGAAAGGGACATAGCATCGACCTTCTCTCCCTCATCCTAAATGAAATCAAGAAAGGATGCAACGTGAAGAAAAGTGCATTACCTTTTGGCACTTTGGTGACGGAGATTTGTCTGGAGAATGGAGTATGTTGAGAGAGAGATGGATGAGGATAGAGTGCAGCCTGATCAAGCAGGGCCTAGCTCCAGCACCCGGAGGTCTCTTAGGGAGATGATGATTGGGATTGAGACCAATCAAGCTGCGATTCTACGACTGCAAGCTGAGATATTCAAACAACAGGAGGAGATTCTTAGCTATCTTAGGGGTGGAGTTAGGAGAGATTGAGGGGAGATTCTTGTGCTGTTGTGTTTGTTTGTTTACTTTTCTTTTCTTTAAGTTTGTTTGTGTGTTTTCTTAGATAGTTTCAAGTCTTATGTTGTTTTTCTGTTGCTTCTTTTGGATAAATTGGATCATAAATGATTGATGTACCGAATGATCATATTATATAAATGGAATGATTCAGTTTATCATATTCTTTTTATTTGGTTAAAAGCATTTGTAAAATTGGCACTTTAGCAATTCTTGTTGATAAAAACACATGTGGATTTTGAGATTGCTTGTTAAAGTAACTAATCACATGATCCATTTGACACACTTGTTGGCAATCTTGATCTCAGGTCACAACTCTTTTAACTGATATTATTTCTATGCTTACATTATCAAATGAACATGAGTATCTGTTTTTCTCAAAGTACACGGTGGTCAAACTCGAAAATGGAATCGGTATATAACCGACATTCGCAGAAAAATCTGACATGATCTATAGAGATTACAAAGGATACCATTGTATGTTTTGAACCTTGTGATGCTTCAGAGGGAACACCCACATTTACTCAAGAAAAGTTTTCTTTCATCGCCTATCTTTCAATAATCTCATTATTTTTTGTTTTGATTGATACAACTAATGTGATCTATTGATATATCCTGCAATAAATACAGGCAAGACGACACATGCATACGCACATACTTGAGAAAGGATTTTAGGCCATCTTTGGATCAATTTTGAGCCTCAGCCAATCCTTTCACAAAAGTATGATCCTAGCAGCCATGATTGAGCCTTCAAAATATAAATTCTTTTCCAAAAAAAGCCCATATGATGACCAAGCCACAAGGAAAAATATTTGACCTACCTTGCTATCTAATTTTCTTACACCCTCGTATAAATCTGAAGGATACAAGAAACACAAGGAAACTAGAAAAGATACTAGAGGCTACGATTCCACGAAAAGAAAGGCGGTGAAAACAACCGAAAAAAGGAAAAGAGGTAGAAAAACAGGGAATTGCCAAGAAAGTTAAAAATTGGGAAAAATGAAAGAAAGAAATCCTATTCCCAAAAGAAATGTCGAAAAGCCAACTAGAGTTGTGCTAAAATGCATAAAAGAGACAGCAATTTTAAAACTCATTTGACGTCATTTCGTTAGCCACTGACCTCTAGCTACACTACAACCTATAAAGCCCTAATTGATTTTAAGTCTGTTGCATATGCACGTTGTTAATCACAAGTTGGGGTATGTTATATAGCATTTCGTTATTGGCATCAATATTCTTCCATGAGGTTATGCCAAGAACATGATTAGTCTTTTTGCTAAAAAGTTTCACTCCTTTACTAAATTATGCATGCAATTTATGATTGGCCATCTTCTGATTACATGCTTAGTGAGAAATAAGTCACCATAGTCAGAGTGAATCTTTTTCTGAGAGCATCCCTATGAGAGATTTGGGAAGTCAAAACTATCCATGAAGGGTGATTAAAGTGGAATGTTTGTTATGCACCAATTCTTGTTTCTAGAATGATCATCTTACTAGAAAGAAAATTTCAAATGCTAATGTGTCGAAAGATGATTTTTGCATAGGGATAGTACCAATGGTGAAGAGCATGCAGACCTTAAAGTCAAAATTAAGGGATGGGTGTCTCAATGACTATGATGATAATTTACTTTAATCAGCAATCTCACATTTACATTTGTTCGACCGAAGTTTGTGGGTAGCTTCACTGAAAACCCTCACGAGACAACACTCGTCCTCTAGGGTAAACCACCCTCAAATGTGTATGGCTTATGTGTGAAGGGAGTGTCACTCTCCCTCGGGATGATATAAGAGATAGGGAACAACGGAATGT
>CM042187.1:26129183-26171482 GCA_023539305.1 Ilex asprella
GTGAAATCTAAGTTACACAACTAAACTTGAAATAGACTTGAAGTAAATGACATTAAGGTAATAAAATGAAGATTACAAGAGTATGAAAGCTTACTACAACAATAGCAAGTGAAATGGGAGAAGAAAATGCAAACAAAATTTACTCTTCATCATCTTCAACCTTGGAACTCTCTCTCTATATCTACTCCTAAGCTTAGGTAGCCATTCCTCAAAAATGCTGAATATTGTTGAGATATATGGAGTGTATGCCTTGCAAAAAACGTCCATGAGGGTCCTCCCTAGCTGTTTGCTCTAGCTCCTATCAAGAGGGGGCTGAAATAATGCATTGCACAGGCTAGGGCAAGCCTAGCCTAGGAGCCCACATGCCTGCTCATTCCTCTCCCATGCTTCATTAATGCCAAGCCTTCCAAGTCTTCCAAATGTGTAAGGGAGGCGTGCTCTTGTGTCAGAAAATGTTGGGGGGCAAGTGGGAGAAGTGTAGGTGGGACCCCTAAGCCTCAAAGTTGAGTTACAGGCTGTTTTTCGGCCAGAATGTTCGTGGTACCGGTACTAGGTACCGGTACCATATGGTACCGGTACCAAGTACCGGTACTATTTTTTTTTACACTGGACCACATTCGGTAGAAATGACATAACTCTTGATCTAACCGTTGGATTGAGCTTAAATTTTGACACGACATAGAAGACATCCATATCTAAAACTTTCATGTTTTGAACTTTTACAGATTCTGAGTAGATCATGGTTAAAATGGAGGACAACCGAGGCAGTGCTTCCCAGTGATGTGGCAGCTGGTGCCTTTGTTCCAAAACACCAATACCTCCTTGATTTCTTCAATTTTAAGCCTCCAATTCTTCATGTATTGTGTCCATGCCATTACCACATATCCAACATAGTTGCAAGGTCCTAAAATCCAACATTTAAGCTATCAAAACATGCAACATCGAGAATTCAACATTATTCATAAAATAGGCTAACACTAAGTAATTAAATGCAAAAGTTGAGTTATAATGAATGTAATGAGGCCATGAAATGTGCAATATTATGTGATCATCAGAAGAGCATGCAGACCTTAAAGTCAAAATTAAGGGATGGGTGTCTCAATGACTATGATGATAATTTACTTTAATCAGCAATCTCACATTTACATTTGTTCGACCGAAGTTTGTGGGCAGCTTCACTGAAAACCCTCACGAGACAACACTCGTCCTCTAGGGTAAACCTAGAGGTTTAACGGCTTGTTGCATAAGCTAAATGCAATCGGATAACCTACAAAAAAGGTGTTAGAAATAGATTTACATTTTAATTGTTGTATTACTAGGGACTAGCAATATCTAGGTTGGGGGTGTGATTAATACTCAAATATAGCATATTCTTATGCCCTGTTTTGGACTAATTGAGCTTTGGTGGAGTTTAAGTGATGATGTTTTAGGTCTTAAAGTGAACAAGGGTTCAAAAGCACCAAAAAGTACCTTTGTAGGCAATCACAGCATTTTAAGGAACAAATTATAGAAGCTTGGACTAAAGAAGCAACGTTCGAACGTTAAATACTATTCGAACGGTCATAATAAACCAGGCCAGATATTATAATCTGTGTTGCAGGCAAGACCCAAGGCCCTGGAGATTCAAGTACTACGTTCGAACGGTCATAAATGTTCGAACGTCCACTGGAGCAAGGACAGGATCAGACTGACTGAAGACATGGCGTGTTGCAGACTTGCAGTCAGAAGGTCCAGGCACTTGAGTGCCACGTTCGAATGGCAACCACCGTTTGAACGCCCCTGGAATTATTGGAAAGTTCAGTCAAGATTCTACAAGGAACTGAAGAGAGATTTGCACAAAGACTTAAATGAATATTTTTACAGAAAACCACGTGTAGTCTGACATAACTGGCATGCACTGATTCCATTTGACGTTTGAACGGTAGAGAGCAAAGACAGAGAAACCATTCGAACGCCATTTACCGTTCAAACGGTATTGACAGACTGCCTACAGAGTGGTTGGCCATTCACTTTGACTTTGACGCCCAACTCTATTCTTTTACCCCCTCCACTACCTTCTCCTTGCCTATATATACCTTTAGTTTGTAGAGCAAAAGGAGAGGAGGACTTGGCACTAAACACTTGGTAGCCAACATTTGTCATTTGTAGTTCTTCTATTTTGTTTTAGTATTATTTCTTTGCTAGAGAGTGGGGAAGTTAAATCCCCATTCCTTTTCTTTCCGTTAATGCTTACATTTACATTTGCTTAAGAGTTGTAATTCCTTTATTTACATTTAGTCTTTACGTTTATGTTCTTGATTTACATTTAGTCTTTACATTTATGTCTTTATTTACTTCTAGTCTTTACATTTATGCTTTTACATACACGCTTTTAATTATGTCTTGTACTTTCATTATTTGAGCTCCCTTCTTGTTTAGAAGAGTGAAACTCTTCCACTTTTCTAAAGCTTTACCAAAGTTGTGAAGGGTGGAACGTGATTCACTCATTCTTTGTTGAAGATTAGCTCCTCGTTACATGTACTTTTGTTTTGTGGAGTCCTCTACTTAGAGAGACGAGCATCACTAACTTTTCTAGCTTTATCAAAGCTGTGAAGAGTGAGTAGTTTCTCATTCACTATTTAGTAAGAGGTGAAGGACATGTATTGATTATCCGGAGGTTATATTATGTTTCGTTCTAATGCTTAAACATTCATATCCCCTTGTTTATTGGATGATTAATTGCATCTAGTAAAGCTAAGGTACTTTGTATAATCGATAGTCTTTCTATGACACGGATGACTCTTGCATGGAAAGACTCCTCGTTTCAAGGCAAGTACCCCGACTAGATCTTCATGACTTCCCTTTAATTATCCCCATTATCAAGCTTCATTTAAAAGGATGAAATATTAAAGCCATGGTTGGATGTCATGAAGAAATACTTGCTTGTTTGTAAGCGCGATAACTCTCAGTACAAATAATTCTTGTAAACTTCTAGTAAGACATCGGAACCATGACCTTAATAGGCCATCTTTATCTTCCGATTGACTCGCCGTTGACACGGGAGTTAGTTGAGTTATCAAGCATAACTATAATAAATCGGATAATTAAATACATGTCCCGATCGTTGAACTAAAGAGTTAACTTTCTTGAAGAGGATTCAATATTCTTTTCAGGAAATCACCCACATCTCACTATCCAAAAAATCTCAAAATTTACAATCAATTGGTCTCCTTTACTGATTACTTTGAAACACAAAAACTACTAGTTCCCAGTGGATTTAACTCCGGACTCAAACCAAATTATTACTACAACTTGACCGCCTGCACTTGGGTGTACACATTTCGGATCAAGTCACTCACAGTATGGTTTTGTCATAGTTCAAGTGGGCGTTCGAACGTGAGTTGGCGTTTGAACGTTCTTGCTTTGTTCCAAGCTTCTCCAATTTTGTTCCCTAATGTACTGGTGATACACTCAAGTGTGATATTTATTGTTCTTGAGCCTTTGTTCACTTTTGGACCTAAAATATCATCACTTGAACTCCATCAATGTACAATTAGTCTAAAAAATGCATAGTGAAATGCTAATTTTAAGTACTAATCACACCCCCAACCTAAATATTGTTAGTCCCTAGTAATACAATGATCGAATAAAAATCTATTTCTAATGCCATTTTCGTAGGTCATCCGGTTGCATTTAGCATATACAATAAGTCGTTGAACCACTAGGTTTACCCTAGTAGACGTGTGTTGTCTCGTGAGGGTTTTTAGTGAAGCTACCCGCAAACTTCAGTCGAATAGATGTGTATGTGGGATTGCTGATGAAAGTAAATTAGCATCATGGTCGTTGAGACACCTAATCCTTAATTTCGACTTATATCCAGCATGCTCCTCTTTCATTGGTACTTACTCTATGTAAAAATTAGCATCTGTTACATTGGCATTTGGAATCCCCTGTGTAGTAAGAATGGTCATTCTAGAAACAAAAATTGTTATATAACAAACATTCCACTTTACCAGCTTTCATGGATTGCTTTGATTTCCCAAACATCTCTTAGGAATGCCCTCAGTACAAATTCTCTTTGAATATAGTGACTTGTCTCTCAAGGGGCATGTAATTTGAAGATGGCCAATCGAAAAATTACATGCACAGCTAGTAAAGGAGTGAAGTTTTAAGAAAGCAAACTAATCACGTTCTTGGCATAATCTAATGAAAATATATTGATGCAATTTAAAGAAATACTATTTATCATACCCCAACTTTTGAATGACAACACACATATGCATCAGACTTGAGATCAATGAGGGCTTTTCATAGGTTGTAATGTGGCCAGAGGTCAGTGGCTAACGAAATGACGTCAATGGTATTCAAAAGCTATTCTCTGTTTATGTAGCACACCTCTTTCTTTTTTACATTTTGTCGAGAAATGGTATTTCTTTCTTTTATTTTTTCTCATTTTTCACTTTCTTGGCAATTCCTTGTCTTTATGTTCTTTTTATTTTTTGGTTGTTCACACTGACTTTTCTTTTCGTTGAGCAGTAGTTGACATAGTCTTTTTCATTTCTCTCACATTTTTGTATTATACTGATTTATAAAAGGGTGTAAGAAAATTAGATAGCAAAGGTATATCGAGCATATTTTTATGTGGCTTGGTTTTCATATGGGTTTCTTGAAAAAGAAATCATTCTTTGAAGGCTCAAGCATGATTAACTAGAGTTATAATTTTGAAAAAGAAATGGCTAAGGCTCAAAGTTAAATCAAAATATGGCCTAAAATCATTTCTCAAGTATGTGCACATGTACATGTTGCATGCACGTATTCCCTATGGGATATGTCAATAGATCACTTTAGTTGCGTCAATCAAAGCAAGGTTAATGAGATTATTGAAACAAATTGAAGTGAAAGAGCTCAATTGACTAAATGTTGATATCCTCTCAGAAGTATCGTAAAGCTCAAAAGTTACCATGATATCCTTTGTTATTTCCACTGGTTATGCCAAATTTTTCTGAGAATGTCAATTATATATCGATTCAATTTTCGAGTTTGAACATCTTGTACCTTAAGAATAACAAATACCGATGTATATTTGACAATTTAAGCATTGATAAAATACCAATTTTCCAAGAAATGTGGTTTTAAGTGTAGATTGCTAAGTTATGTGTCAAACCGATCATGTGATTAGTTACTTTAATAAACAGTCTTAACATATTAACAAAAATTACTAAAGCGCTAATTATACAAATGCATTTAAATAGATAAAAGTGATAAACTGAATCATTCATTTCCACAAAATGTTGTCATTCTAGCACAAAAACCAATGATTCAATTCATCTACAAAAGAAAGGACAATACACAAAAACTAAAAAATCCACAACAACCAAAGAATATACTTATAAAAAGAAGAAATAAACACCCACAATCACATTCAAGAACATAAATATTTCCCTCTCTCATTCTCCTCTAACTCCACTAGCTCCACCCCTGAGTAGGCGAAGGATCTCATCCTACTTATCTTCAATGCTAAGCATGATGTCTCGTAAAGAGCACCAGGTGCTGGTGCTAGGTCTTGCCTCCTGGGTCTGTGCTCTCTCATCCTCCCAGTAGAGCTCATCTTGCACCTCATCAACTCCTCGGCGTGGTGCCACCTCAAGTGTTGCAGCAGGGCCGCCACTATGACATTGGCTCCTCCTAAAGGATGCCTTGTTTAGTGGCCCCATTGACTTTTGGATCTCCATTTTTAGCCTTCCCCTAATCCCATGATCTTTGCATATTTTAGTCACCAAGGTGCCAAACGGGAACGAGTTCCACTTCACATCACAGCCCTTCTTTATTTGACTCAAGATGAGAGAGAGAAGGTCTATGCTGTGACTTTTCTTGAGAGTGTAGTGAAGGCGGGTCATTTCTGGCAAAATTTTATTTTTGCGCCCAATTGGAGAGAAATTAGAGACTGCAATCAAATTGAACATCTTGTACTTGTCCGTCAACTGCCCTTGTTTAAAAAATTTCTTCCCCGTCTAAGAAAAAGTAGGCACTCCAGTCAGCTCCTTCCCAACTTCATTCATTGCCACACCCTTTCTCGGGGGATAGGTGGGATTTGGGACTCGTAGCACCTCTTGCCTAATTTCTTGAATACAGTCCTCATGGACATCTATATGGACCCCCCTCACCTAGCTTTTCAGTGCCCTATTGACTATTTTGGCATTGGAGTAAAACTCCCGTAACTAGTCAATCATGACCTCCCCACCATTTCGCAAATACAAACTCTAACCTCTCCTCTCCATCTTCACAAAAATACCCAGTTCCACAAAATAAGACAAGACAACATCCCTCTCAAAAACCATAACATGCTTTTGGTAGAAATTATCATTCCTGTTAGCTTTGAGAGCTTTGGAGAATCGGGTTTTGACGTATCTTAGTGTAAGTGGTGGCCTTCCCTCTCTTATTTCAACCACTTCCTCCATGAAATTTGGTTCATAGTTTGGTGGAGTGCGCCTTCCAGGTAGCTTAATCCTTGGTATGGTGTTTTTGGTTTTGAGATTTGTGGGTTTAGAACTCGTGAATTTCTTGGTAAAAAGAGGAGTTTTGATGTGGGGATGGCTTTGGGAAGGTCAATTTTTAATAGAAATGGGAATAAGGGGTGCTTTGAGGTCTGGTTAGTGAAAAAGGGTTCTAGGGTTCAAGGGATTTTGAAGATTTTGGAATAGAGAAGACGAACCAGGCTTTTATAGCCTGAGTCGTGACGTTTGAACGTTACTGACGTTCGAACGTGGATAGAAGGATTCTAAAATTATCGTTTGAATGTGAAGCGACGTTCGAACGTGGTGAACTCCTAGTACTTTTGAGTTTTGTCAGAGACCAAAGTACTGTAAGCTCTCTTCGTTCGAACGGTCTATTGGCGTTCGAACGTTAAGTCTCGCTCGAATGGTCTATTGGCATTTGAATGAGCGAGCTCCCAGTACTTTTTGTTTCTATCAGAGACTTCATTAGAGGCTGAGTATTGCATGCATGTGACTTTCTAACGTCACTTGGCATTTGAATTTTGAATCAAAACTAAAAAAATTTCTGTACTACATTATACACAATCAGAGAAAGCTAAACACACAAGTTTAATCCAAAAACTTATGGCATCTCAAGATAAGCTTCTACCCAGGCTTTAGGTTGGTATTTTGGAGTATTCCTTTCTCGGCCCATATTTTCATTTTAGTGAAATGAGTTTGTACAAAACAAAAAAGGATTTTTACACTTTTTACAAAAATTCAGACCCTTGGCTTTCATCCCAATACACAATTTTTCTCAATTTAGAAAACAACTTAATTCGAGTCATCCTCTGTCTCTATGTAATTCCAACAACCAGTGACTCTCCCAATTTCTTCTCTCACAAATCGGTTAAGCAAAGTACCAGAATAACATGGCGTCTTAGGTTAATCCTTACTCAGCTCATTCACTATCTAGTCTAATTGATCGAATGCGTGACTGAAAATTGGTTTAGAACACTGGTTATATCTTTTCTCGTGAAAGACTATGCCACACTATTTACAAGCACCAAGTCTTTTGGCACGATGACGTTTAGCAAAAGTGTTCTGCCACAGAGGGGTTTCGCTTGTTCTTGTCGGATCTCGACTTTCCTTACCAGTCTTGCTTTTCTCATGATCACATTATGCACATCAGATGAAAAAGTGCATAAAACTCCTATACTAAACCAAAAAAATTTAACATCCATGCTTTCTATGCTTTAAGACTCACTATTTGGTTATTTAACGTTTGCCAGTCATAAAGACAATTTAAATTGACTCACAGACATAATCATAAATTTATACAAAATACGAGACAAAGTACACAATATGACCAGGACAACAATGACAACAGTAGAAACAACAGCAAATTTTTTTAAAAATTCGCGGGCACATTGTTACAAAATATGAAGTAATCCTCACCCCCAATCTAAACTGAACATTGCCCCTAATGTTTCGAATTTACCAGTGTATGGATCTTTGGAGATGAGGTTGAAAAATAGAGATCTATTCTTTTGCTGAAACCTACAAGTAAAATACATAAATTAATCATCTTTACCCAGATCTGGGTTTCGGGTAGGACCCTTGATTGTGAATGCATATAGAAGAAGAACAACCATATACAAATGGAGTAAGCTAATGTGCATGAGACAAAGAACTTGGTCTTCGGGTAATTTGGACATGAGATTGCTTGGTTTGGGTCGTTTTTACTGAAAATGGAAGAAGAAGAAGAAGTGGAAGAAGAAGAAGAAGATGAAAAGAAAAAAAAGTAGAAGAGGGGGGCCAACAACGGTGAACGTGGAGAAAGGGGGAAAAAGTATGGGAGCTTTATAAAGGCATCTCCTCGGGTCGGGTTTTTGTTTGACCCGACCCCTTTTTTGTGTCGACAGACGCGAATCTTAGAGTAATATTCTAGATCCATTAAGAGAATGGTCTCCACATTTTTAGCAAAGTCCTCCAAAAATAGTTTCAATCGCTGACCATTAACAGTAAAGATATTACCGTTCGATGGGTTTTCCACTTCTACTACTCCATGTCCAAACACATTTTTGACAATGTAAGACCCAATCCATCTTGACTTCAACTTACTAGGGAAGAGGCGGAGTCTTGAATTAAACAAAAGGACTTTTTGAAAAGATTTAAATGACTTTCACACAATGTTCTTGTCATGAAAAATTTTCATCCTACTCTTAGCAATCTTAGCATTCTCATATGCTTTATTTCTCAATTCCTCAAATTCATTTATTTGAAGTTTCCTTGAGAGCCTAACCTTGTCTAGGTCAAAGTTCATTGCTTTAATGAGCCAATATGTCCAACATTGTAATTCCACAGGAAGGTGACATGGCTTGTCATAGACCAATCGATAAGGAGGCATGCCCAAAATTATTTTAAAAGCAGTGCGATATGTCCAAAGTGCATCAGTTAGTCTTAACGATCAATCTTTGCGGTTTGGGTTTATCATTTTTTCTAAAATTAGTTTGATATCTCAATTAGCCAGTTCTGCCTATCTACTAGTCTGTGGGTGATAAGGGGTTGCAATTTTGTGAAAAATCCAGTATTTTTTCATTAAATTCCAGAAAGGATGATTGCAAAAATGAGCACCCTCATCACTTATGATGAATTTTGGAATTTCAAACCAGGATGAAATATTTTCTTTTAAAAACTTGATCATTATACGACGATCATTATTTCAGTATAGAATTTCTTCAACCCATTTGGATACATAGTCTACAAACACTAAAATGTGTAGATAGCCAAAGGAAGGGTGAAATGGTCCCATAAAATCGATGCCCCTACAGTAAAAAATTTTAATCAGCAGAATGGGGCTGAATGGCATCATATGTCTTTTAGAAATGCTTCCCAACCTTTGACATTTATGACAAGTTAGACAAAAGGCATGAATATCTTTGAAAAGTGTGGGCCAGTAAAGTCTACACTATAAGATTTTTGTAGCAGTTTTTCTTAATGAAAAATGGCCACCACATGCTTCAGAATGACAAAATGATATTACCTGTTTGCTTTCATGATCAGGGATGCAACACCTTATGATCTGATTCTTATAGTACTTAAATACATAGGGATCCTCCCAAAAAAAGTTACGAACCTCCCTCAGAAATTTCTGTTTGTCTATCATAGTAAAGGACATAGGGAGTGTACTAGTAGCCAAGAGATTAGAAATATCAGCGTACCATGGGGTCTCATCAATCATGAACAATTGTTCAGTTGGGAATTTCTTATTAATTGGCAGTCCATCCTCATGAAATTCATAAATTAATCTGGAAAGATGATCTGCCACCACATTCTCAACACCTTTTTTATCCTTAATGATTCGATCAAACTCCTAAAGTAAGAGTATTTATCTTAAAAGTCTTGTCATGACATCCTTATTTGTGAGCAAGAATTTTAGGGCTGCATGGTTAGTGAATACAGTAACAGAAGAACCAACTAGATAGGAATACAAATTTTTCAAAGCAAAAACTACAGCAAGTAATTCTTTTTCAGTCGTTGAATACTTCATTTGAGCACCATTCAAAGTTTTTCTTGCATTGTAAATTACATGTGGTTTCTTATCCTTTTTTTGTTCCAATACGTTACCTACAACATAATAACTTGCATCACACATTAGTTCGAAGGGTAGAGTCCAGTCAAGGGGTTGCATGATTGGGGCAGAAATTAACATACCTTTAAGCTTTTCAAAAGCTTTCTGGCATGCTTTACTCCACACAAAAATTACGTCCTAACTTAGGAGATGACACATGAGTTTGACTATGGTACTGACATCTTTAATGAATCTCCTGTAAAAGCCTGCATGTCCTTGGAATGATCAGACATCCTTTACAGTCTTGGGAGCGGGCAAATTTTCAATCAGATCAATTTTTGCCTTGTCAACTTTCATGTCCTTAGACGACATAATGTGACCTAAGACAATGCCTTGTGTTACCATGAAATGATATTTTTCTCAATTTAGCACTAGATTGGCTTCTTTACACCTTATCAACACCTTTTCTAGGTTGGCTAGATACAAATCAAATGAGTCACCACAGACAGAGAAGTCATCCATGAACACTTCCAAAAAATTTTCAACCATGTCACTGAACAAGCTTAGCATGTATCTTTGGAATGTTACATGAGCGTTACAAAGTCCAAATGACATCCTTTTGAATACAAAGGTACCAAAGGGGCATGTGAATGTGATTTTCTCCTAATCATTTGATGCTATCTCAATTTGATTGTTCTCGGAATACCCATCCAGAAAATAGTAAAATTCATGGCCTGCAATTCTTTCTAGAGCCTGATCAAGAAAGGTAAGAGGGAAATGGTCTTTCCTAATTACCAAATTGAGCTTTCGATAGTTTATGCACATTTGCCATCCGAGTTGGCACTAGTTCATTGGCATCATTTTTGACCACTATGGCCCTAGACTTTTTGGTTACAACTTTGGTTGGACTAACCCATTTGCTATCGGAGATGGAAAAAATTATCTATGCATCTAACAACTTAAGCACTTCCATTCTCATAACCTCCTTCATGTGAAGATTCAGTCGTCGTTGTATTTGACGAGAAGGTTTTGAATCCTCTTCAAGGTATATAACATGATTGCAGATTAACGGGCTTATACCTTTCAAGTCAGCGATGGTTCACACAATGGTGGTTTTATGGCTTTTAAGGACTTCAATCAATTTAGACTCTTGCAAGTCTGTGAGCTTAGATGAAAATACCACTGGGTATGACTCATCCTCTCCTAAGAATGCATATTTGAGATCATATGGGAGAGGCATTAGTTCAGGCTTCGGTGGCTTAACACTTGATGAGAATGGCTTTGTGCCATTTGGTGAAATCTCTTCAAATTTGGTGGCTCATGTCTCAACAACATGAGTAAGGCAACTTTTTGGATTTGGGTCATCATTTGTTGACTTAAATGAGATTGACTTTAGCAGAGATGATTCAGTAGGGTTCTCATATAATGTGTCATTCAGATGTTCCTGTATCAAAGATTCAATGGAGTTTACTTCCCCCTTTTCTTTGTCATCTCCTAGGTGTTTGGCAATATTGAAGATATTCAGCTCAAGAGTCATATTCCCAAAAGTTAATTTCATGACTCCATTCCTGCAATTAATTAGTTCATTAGAAGTTGCTAAGAAGGGTCGACCAAGAATAATGGGTATTTTGTTCTCCAAAGGTATTGCCGGCTGAGTTTCTAAAACAACAAAGTCAACTGGGAAGACAAAATTGTCCACTTGGACAAGTACATCTTCAACAATGCTCCTAGGAATTTTGACAGATCTGTCAGCCAACTGGAGTGTGACATAAGTGGGTTTGAGTTCACCCAGACCTAATTACTGGTAAACAGAGAAAGGAAGCATATTGACACTGACTCTGAGATCTAACCGTGCTTGTT
This sequence comes from Ilex asprella, assembly GCA_023539305.1. Lineage (NCBI taxonomy): Eukaryota > Viridiplantae > Streptophyta > Magnoliopsida > Aquifoliales > Aquifoliaceae > Ilex > Ilex asprella. Next base: position 26,141,070 of record CM042187.1, read on the forward strand.
ATATTTTAAAGTTTCCAATGACACATGACACCGCCGGACACCCTAGATCCTTGTATTTTGGAGGGGCTTTGTGTTAAAGCAAGGCACTAGCTTGTTTTGTCAGGAAGGCTTTTTTTTGGACATTTTAGTTTTTCTTGACTGTGCACAAGTCTTTTAGAAACTTGGTATAAGATGGAACTTGTTTGATTGGATCAAGAAGTGGGATGTTAATTTTTACTTGCTTGAAATGCTTGTAAATTTCAAGCTGATTATTTAACTTCTATGTGGTTTTGAGTCTATGAGGAAAAGGAGTAGGAATGGGACACAAATGTTCTCTTTCCTTTGAAGGTTTTGACTCTTGTTCAACCATAGGCTCAGGTTCTTCTTCAACTACAAGTTTAGGCTCAATTGATTCTGGCTCAAATGATGAGTTGATTGGGATTGACTTAGGCCTTGGATTTAGAATTAGCATTCCTTTGATGGCCTTGTCAATCACCTTGGCACTTCTTAGTGTCGTAATAACTTGGGCTTGGTCTTATGGGGTTTCCATGATTGAAGGATTTTCCACATGAAATTGACTTTGTGGAGGTTTTGGTTGGGCAAGAAACTTGCCTTTTTCGTGTGTGCTCATATAATGGGTCAATTTTGGAATGTGGCTTTTGATGTCCTCAAAAGATTGAGTGGTCTGGGTTTTGAACTCGGTGAGAGCCTGTGTGGATTATGGTTGTAGTTCATTTGACTTTGCTTGAACTGATTCAGTGTGTCCTCAAGGCTTCTCTTTTGTGGTCGTTGGTATGGTTGATATGCGGGAGGTCCTTGAGGTGGTGGGTGTGAGCCTTGTGGTTGGTTCATAGGAGTTGGTTGTGTGTTCCTCCAACTAAATTTTAGGGGGTTTCGCCACCCTGGATTGTATGTTTCAGAGTATGGATTGGAGTAAGGCTTGTTGAAGTTGGAGATCGCATTTGTCTATTCCAACAAGACTTCTTTGAATGATGGGATGGTAGGACATTCCCCAGTAGGATGTCCCTTCAGTGCACAAATTCCATACACTTGTTATGTGGAAGGGTTAACATCAACTTGATGGACCTTTTTCATCTCTAAAGCTTCTAGCTTTTGAGACAAAGTAGACATTTTTGCTCTCAGGTCATCATCATCTCTCAAGACATACTTACTCCCTTGGGAAGTAGATGGTTTGGCTTCAACAGTGGTAAGAGAGGTTGAGTCCTACATTTGAGAACTATCAGATATGGTGACAAAAAATGAATGTCTCCTTCGGACTTTTACCCATAAACTCTCCTTGGCCTATCATTTTGACCAACTGATGTAGTCTAGTAGCCAAGGATTCATAAAAAAATACTACCAAAGTCCAATTGTCAAAAGCATGGTGTGGACAGGCTTGGATTGCATGATTCAGAGTATGGATTGGGGTAAGACTTGTTGAAGTTGGAGATTGCATTTTCTTATTCCAACAAGACTTCTTTGAATGTTGGGATGGTAGGACATTCCCCAGTAGGATGTCCCTTTAGTGCACAAATTCCATACACTTGTTATGTGGAAGGGTCAACATCAACTTGATGGACCTTTTTCATCTCTAAAGCTTCAAGCTTTCGAGACAAAGTAGACATTTTTGCTCTCAGGTCATCATCATCTCTCAAGACATACTTACCCACTTGGGAAGTAGATAGTTTGGCTTCAACAGTGGTAGGAGAGGCTGAGTCCCACATCTGAGAACTATCAGATATGGTGTCAAAAAAAATGAATGTCTCCTCCAGACTTTTACCCATAAATTCTCCTTGGACTATCATTTTGATTAGCTGACGCAGTCTAGTGGGCAAGGAGTCATAGAAAAATCTTACCAAAGTCCAATTCTTAAAAATATGGTGTGGGCAGGCTTGGAGCAGATATTTGAATCTCTCCCATCTTTGGTAAAATGTTTCGCCTTCTTTTACGAAAAAATTCGTGATTTTCCTTTTGAGTGTATTTGTCCGATGCAAGGAAAAAAATTTCTACAAAATTCATTCTGGAAGGCCTGCCAGTTAGGCATGGAAAGAGAGTTTAAAGAATTTAGCCATTGTTTAGCTTTATCCCTTAGAGAGAAAAGAAAAAGTTTCATCTTGGCTAGTTTAGAATTGTCTTGAAATGTTCCACACACTTTCTCGAAATCTTTTATATGCAGGTATGAATTTTCTGTATCCAATCTATGAAAAAAAGGTAACAACTGCATGTCCCCAAATTTATAGTAAAGAGGGGAGCATTTCAAGAAATATAAAACAAGAGGGGGGTGCTATTTCTTATGGGATTTAGGTAATCCCTAAAAGTTCAAATGTTAGGCACTTCCCCCTCCCCCATAGGGATTTCTCCATTTTTGTCATTATTTACCATATTACTCTTATAAGAGTTTGCAACTGATCTGAGTGAATTTGGTTCAGGTTGATTCATGGACCCAGAGGATTCTGCCGACAAATTTTGATAGTGAGGAGCGTCCTCAGACATAAAATATACAAAAATAAAACAAAATAAAATTATTCATAGTAAACCAACTAGTATATATTAAAAGGAAAGGTATTTTTACCTTTTACCTTAAAACACCTTTTATTGTTCCCCGGTAACGGCCCAAAAAACTTGACTTGATCTGAAATGTGTACACCCAGGTGCAGAAGGTCAAACTATATTTATAATCCAGTTTGAGTTCGGAGTCGAATCCACAACGAACTCTTGTTGGTGTTTCAATTTGAGCAGTAGTGGAGACTAATTGATTGTAACCTTTGAAATTTAAAGTTGTGAGTTTTAGGGATTTTTGCTGGACAGAATATAAGATTCTTTCCAAGACAAGTTTGTAGAAAAAATATAAGATAAAGTCGAATATAAAAAGATCACTCTTTAGTTCGAGGATCTGGCAATGTATTTAATCATCCGGTTTATTATATTTTTGCTTCATAACTCAATTAACTCCCATGTCAACAACAAGTTAATCGGAAGGTAAAGATGGACTGTGAGAATTAAGAACATGGTTCCGATGTTTTTCTAGAAGTTTACAAGAATTGTCTGTGCCAAGACTTACCAACAAGCAAGTGTTTTTACAAGCCATCCAACCATGACATTAATATTCTATTCTTTAAATGAAGCACAATAATGGGGAGGATTGGAGGGTAGCCATGAAAATCTAGCCAGGGTACTTGCCTTGAACCGATGAGTCATTCTATATAAGAGTCATATGTGTTATAGAAAGAACTCATGGTTATACAAAGTACCTTAGCTTTGCTAGATGCAATCAATCATCTAATAAGCAAGGGGAATATAAAACAGCAAGCATAAGAACATTGCACAAATATAACTTCCAGATAATTTATATATGCCCTTCACCTCTTACGAAAGAGTGAATGAGAAACTAATCACTCTTCATGACTTTGGTAAATCTAGAAAAGTGAGTAATGCTCATCCCTCCAAGTAGAAAATCTTACAAAAGTGAAATACACTAAACAAAGAGCCGATTTTCACTAAAAAATGAGTGAATCACGTTGCACCCTTCATGACTTTGGTAAAATTCTAGAAAAGTGAAAGATTTTCACTCCTCTAAGAAAGAAGGAAGCTCAAGCAATGGAAGTGATAGACATAAACAATAAAAGTAAAAGAAAGCTAGTCAAATTTAGAGGGTAGCTTCCTCAACCAAGAAATTGAGGGTTGTTTCCTCAACCAAAAGATAAACTAACTCCATTGATACAAGCAAATATAAACTAATACTACAATCTATATGAGTGACATTCCAAGCCTCCGTCAAACTCTCTACCCAACACCCTTTTTCTCCCAAAAAAAGGGAGTATTTGTAGGTAAGAAGAGTGAGCAAGAAGGGGGTGAAGGAATAGTGTATGCCGCCCAAGTCCAAGTGGAAAGCCAACCACTCTGCTGTCAGTCTTTGGAGAACGTTCGAACGTGATATGGCGTTCAAATGTTTTTTTTTTTCATTATGGGCGTTCGAACGTTGGATGGCATTCAAATATTTCTTCTGTACTTGCTTTAAGAGCATTCGAACGTTGACTAGGGTTCTGACCTTTTCACTCAAGTGCCTAGTGACCTTCAATGGAAACTCATTTCCATACTCCATGAATTAGTCTAATCTTCAAATGATTCCTGGGGACGTTTGAACGTTGATTAGTGTTCGAACGTGGTACTCAAATACCTCAGGTCTTCCTTCCTGACTGCAACATGCCATGGCTTAGAGTCTGGTTTTTTCATAGTTCAAGTGGACGTTTGAACGTGAGTTGGCATTCAAATGTTCTTGCTTTGCTCCAAGCTTCTACAATTTTGTTCCCTAATGTACTGGTGTTACACTCAAGTGTGATATTGGTTGTTCTTGAGCCTTTGTTCACTTTAGGACCTAAAATGTCATCACTTGAACTCCATTAAAGTACAATTAGTCTAAAAAAGGCATAGTAAAATGCTAATTTTAAGTACTAATAATAACCCGAGGTGGCAGAATTACCCAAATTTTAGCTGCAAAAATACACAGCTTGTTAGTCAGCCTCCAGGTCCACCACAACCCCAGACTTAACAACTATTTCAACTTTATCAACGCCCACTTAAGAGGAGTTTAGAGGACACCATGAACCAGTTCATTCAAAGCCAAAGAGTTAATACTTAGTCTACCCAAGCATTCCATGATTTTATGGCTAAGACTTTACAAAATATTGAAGATATCTGGAGTCATTTAGCCAAATTAACCTTGTCTTTGAGCACAACAGAGAAGGAAGAAGTCTCATCTCAACCTAAACCTCCATAGGGTCAAAACCAGGCTAATGTAGTGCTTTTGAACGTTCCCCTAGTCAAGTACAATCAATCACCACATTGAGAAGTGGTAAGGTAATTGACAAGACCATTAAAGCCAAAACCTTAGAGCCTATAGCTGAGTTACTCCCACCAATGGATCCTGAACCTTTGATTAAAAAGGAAACAGAAATGCTAAATGGAAAAGAAAAATCAAGTCCTGTTCCTTTACCTTTTCCTCAAAGATTCAATAAATCTCAACCATTGAACAATCATTCTAAAATCTTCGAGCTGTTTAAGCAAATAAAGATTAACATTCCCCTGTTGAAGGTAATCAAACAAGTCCCATCTTATGCCAAGTTTTTGAAAGACCTCTGCACATTAAAGAAATGATCAATGTACATAAAATAGCATTTTTTACTGAACATGCTAGTACTATCATTTTGCGTAGGCCCTTATAAATTACAAAGATCATGGGAGTCATAATGTTTCATGCATAATCGAGAATTTCATGATTGAGTAAGCTTTGCTTGATCTTGGAGCCAGTGTTAATTTACTTCCATATTTAGTTTACGAACAATTAAGATTGTGAGAATTAAAACCCACAAATGTCAGATTATAGTTGGCAGATCGTTCTGTACAAATTCCATGGGGAGTTGAAGAGGGTGTGCTTGTTTAAGTCGATATTTTTATTTTCTGGTGGATTTTATTGTTTTGAATACTCAGCCTGTTTTGCATACTACTACTCGAATTTCTGTCATTTTAGGGCGACCATTCCTAGCTACTTCAAATTCATTGATCAATTGTAGGAATGAAGTCATGAAACTTTCATTTGAAAATATGACTAGTGAATTGAACGTCTTTGATGTGACAAAGCACCCAGGTGAGGAGGGAGAAATTTGTGAGGTAGATGTAATTGATGAGATTGTAGAGGAGAATTGCAACATGTCTTGTTATTCTGACCCTCTACAAGTTTATTTGATTAATTCTATTTCGGATAGTGGAAATCCCTATGTGGATTTTTATTATAATTTTTTAAATTCTTCGCAAGAATTATCAAGGGATGCAAGAGACTTAAGCAAAAAGAAGTTTGTTGGAGGAAACAAGCCCCGAATGAAACTGGGCACTAACTCTAATTGAGAACTTAAGCCTAATTGATCTATCCCCTAAGCACTTCTTGTATATAGTTGTTAAAAATTTTCTTTTGTGTTTTCATTGCTTTTGCATAGTTTGTTTAATTTCCAGACCTTATTATCATTTGTTTTTAAATTTTACCCTAAGATGCTATACATTGAGGACAATGTTAAGTTTAGGTTGGGAGTGGGAACAATCCATATTCATCTTTGTGACTGGCAGACGTTAAAGAACCGAATAGTAAGTCTTTTCTAAATTCTTCAAAATTTTTCAAAAAACATATCAGAAAAAAATATATGAAAAACTTTTTTGGTTTAGTCTTGGTTGTGAGAACGGTGGTAGATTAATGTATATGAGAGAATTCAATCAATATTCTGAAACAATTTTAGGTTATGCACTTGATCGTCTCGAATGGATTAAGTATGGGTAGAGTAAGGATTATCCTGAAATGCCATCTTTTTTTATTCCAATGCTTATAAGATATGTGCGACAAGAGATTGCTCGATTAATTGATTTACTGAGTTTAGAGGAATCTAATGAAAATTGATCTTTTGTCACAATCAAGAATGTTAAATTTTAGGATTTTGTGTTTCTTTTTAAAATTTTGGTGTGTTAAATTTTAATTTTAATGGTGTGTTCTTATGAATGTTTAATTACTTATACTTGCATGTATTGATACTTTTTGAACACAATAGCAAAACTGTAGTAAAAAGGAGAACCAGAATAAAATCATGAGCCTACTTCAAGGGCAATACAGTGGAGGCCCGTCAGCCTAGTGGCTGGAGTTTCTGAAATTTCTGTACTCTTTCTACTTTTATCGAACTTTTTACTTATGCACTTTGTTTTAGTTTGGATGTTTTGGATAATAGCTTTGATCTCGTTTTAATTAATTTGGTTAGTTGGTAATTTTGCTTAAATTGTGTTGTGGTTGGACACTTATTTCATATGATTCACGATAAGTATTATGTTATCATTCTAATGCTTTGCAGGTATAACCCTAACCAGATTACGTGGGATTTTCATACATTGTTTGTACACTATCTCTATTTTTTCACAGAAACTCATCATTCTAAGCAAGTAAAAAATTCTTATTTTAAAAACCTTTTGAAATACTATGATCTGTTATAAAGCTTACATATATAGTGGAGATGTAAACCTTTATGTAGATTTTGAGCCAATCCTCCTTAGAGAGTGTTTTCACATTTACTCAAGTAAAAGAATTTTGGTTCAGTGTAAAATTTCTTTTATTAATCTCATTATCCTTGTTTTAATTAGCGCTCGTTGAATAACATGGTTAACATTTTATTTTAACTCTTAAATGGAAATTATGTAGGTGCATGAATTCTGGGAAACGATCTTAGGTCATTTGTGATTTTATTGAGCCTTAGCCATTTCTTTTTCAAAACTATATCCCTAGTGAGTCATGATTGAGCCTAAGTGGAAATTTCTTTTCTTAAATCATCAGTTAACCCAAGCCACATAAAATATATTTATCTGACACTTGCTATCTAATTTTCTTGCATCCTCTCTTAAAGAAAGCATTACATAGAAAACAGAGAGAAATGATGATTATGGTTCGAGAAAAGAAAAAGGAGGAAAAAAAGCTGTGAAAGAAAGCAAAAGAGAAATTGAAAAAGCAAGGAAAGAAAATGACCAAGAGATTGCAAATATGGGATTGAAAATGAAGAAATGAGAAGTATGATGTGTGAAAATTTTGTAAAAATAGGAGAGTTGTGTGCTACACTAATCAAGAACAGATAGCTTTTGGAATACCTTTGATGTCATTGCATAAGCCAATACCCTTGGCCATGTTATAACCCTAATAAAGTCCTTTTTGTTTCTAGAAAGCATGCACATGTATGATTTCCACGAATCCATTAAAAAGGAAGAGTGTTGATAATGTTATTTGATGCAGTGTTAATATTCTTTCATGAGATTTTTCCAAATTCTAATTTTGTTCAAATAACCTTCTTTTGAAAATTGCATGTGTTATTACCTTGTTTTGATAATAATATTCTTATAATATGTAATTTTTGAGTGATAGTCACTAAAACTTGAGTGTTTTCTTTGTTAAGTGATTTCCTAGAAAGAATTGACATCGAGGTTAATTCTTCTATCACAAAATGAAGGATTGTGATATTTCTTAAGTGTTTTTGAAATAAAGAAATCTCTGCACACACACACACACGAGTTTTTCTGGAAATATATGGAATATTATTATAACTAATGCGTGTTACTGATTGACATCAATTAGTTGTAAATTAGAAGTATAAAAAAAAGTCGAATTAGTAGAATATATGCACTAAAAAGTAGTAATTAAAGTGAATTAGGGTTAGTGCAGGAATTATTCATTTTAACAGTTTTTATGTAAAAATTGCAGGTTAAATGCAAAAATAACCAAAGCGGAAGGGAGCAATGTCAAGAAGATGAAAAATCTAGAAGGTTAAAGTGTAATAAAAGAATCAGAAGCCTTGCAACTTGCCAAGCCACTTGCACCACAGTCTGGACGGCACGGCCATCGTCCAGACGGTCCTCCAACGACCGCCATGCAAATCTCCTTCCTCCTGCTTCCATCTCTGCCTATAAATAGCCATGCTATTCTCCTTCTTCCGCAGGCCGGATCAGCTACAGAATTTCCTCTAGAGACAAAATACTGAGAGCTCCCAAGACACAATCCAAGGAGAGAAAAATGAAATACAAAGTGAGAACACGTTCCGGTCCGTGTTTAGTCCAAATCCTATACTTTTATTTTATTGTAATGATAACTGCTAACACTCCTTGCTCGTCTATAGCAATGGAGCGTGAGTAGTTCCATATATCCTCAAGTGCAAGGGGAACATATATATAATATTGGTATGTTTATGGAATTGCTGATGTTTTATCTATATGTTTATTATATATATAAGACATGCCAGCTGGAATAACCCCGGTGATCCTATCAGTATGGCTTTGCTTCCACTGGAACGCTGAGGAAGTTCCACTGACGCATGATATTACTATATATAATAATATTGCCTGCTAGAATAACCCCGGTGATCCTGTCGGTATGGCTTTGCTTCTACTGGAACGTTGAGGAAGTTCTACTGTCAATATATATATTCCAAGATGATCTATTAAATAATTCAAGTATTCCGTTTGAGTGGCTTGACTTTCTGGGTGACATATCTAAATACAGCTGACCTAACAAGTTACTGGAGGATAGTCTATACCACCAACGGGTTTTACTCGAATTAGTCAATTGAAACATCTATAATCCAGCGTAGCCTAATGAGCAGCTGTGTTATAATATATTACCTTCACAATAGCCTAATAAGCTATTGTGTGCTGAATTGTGTACATCAGACCTACCGATTGACTTTCCAGTAAAATGAAAGTTGATTGATGTGCGGTAGCAATTCCGTAACAAGACCAATCTAAAGCATATGAGATCCTTAAACTGAAGGATATATTTTATATTTCTGTCAATTAATCTGCTTTATCTACACTTTATTATAATTGCACTTTAATTCCGTCTGTTGAATAAATTAAAACCAGTTAATTAGACTAAGCTCACACCACAAGCAATCAAACATCAAACTACTCCAAACAAACCACTTTACTGTTTTTGGTTTTCATTTTAATTTAATTTTTTTTGTATAATTTTTTAGCAAGAATTACTTAAATCTTCGTGGGATCGATACTTGGACTTAAAATCGAGAAAACTATAATTCGACCACCTATACTTGAGTGTAATATTATAATATAATTCAGACACACAAAAAATGCGAATCAAATTTTTGGCGTACTTTTATAGTGATTAGGGAAAGGAAGTATCCTTGCAATAGATTAGAATGGTGATTTAATCTTATCTATAAATTATGTAATCCTAACCTTTGAAGTTTGCAGGTATATTCACTGCAAACTTTCATGAGACAAAACCCGTCCACTAGGGATCACCTGGTGGGTTAACAACTTGTTGCATAAGCTAAATGCAATCATGAAATATACGAATGTGATTTTGTTTTATTGCTAGGGAGTAGTAATGTTTGGTTGAGGGTGTGAGTAACTCTAAAACGTGTGTAAAGGAATTTGGGTTTAGGAATAATTGTGTGTGTAAATTAGGTTAAAACTGATTAATTTAAATAGTATTAGGGTTAATGAGTAGTTTGTACATTTTGTAGGGTTTCAAGCATAAATACGAAAAGTTTAAGCGGATCAAAGTGCAAAGATTAAGGAAAGCAAGGGAGGCAAGTGTAATTACAAGTCAACAAAATCAAACAAGAAGGCTGCTAAGCTAGGAAAACCAAAGGATTGCTACCGTCCAGAGAGCGATGGTGGCCTTCTTTCCTCCCATTGGTCTAGTGATGCAATAGAAGGCTGTGATTGGCTGCCTAGGGTGTATGTTGCCTTAATCCCTCCTTCTGGTGCCTATAAATAGCCATAGTCAGCTTATTTTAGAGAGATTCACCAGAGTTTAGTCTAGTGCAAGAAAAAAGAAAGGAGAGAATGAAAGAAAGTGTGAAACCCTGCCCTAATCACTTCTCAACCAGAATTTTCTCTACTTTTATATTTCTGTTTATCCTTTCTACTTGGAGGGTTGAATCTCTTCCACTTTTGTGCCTTAGCTAGTAGTAAGAGTGGTAGTGTTTTAGCTGTTCCTCGGGGAAGGACCTTGTTGTTTTTTATTTTTGGATATAATGGGATCATCTCACTTCTGTTGCTCATCTATATCAATGAGGCGTGAGTTGTCCATTTATACACTTCGGTGAAGGGTGAATGCATGTACGACATTGTTTAAGTTATGAAAATGCCAATATTTTATTTATGTGTTAATGTTTATACCTCCCTTAATTGATGGATGGTTACTATTATAATATGCTCATGACTATGAACACCGAGCAGAGGTTAATTCTATATACCTATGTATAATTATTACGTACTCCATGCATGATACAATGATGCATGCAATTGAGCTTTATGTAATGGTCGGGAGATTGGTTATAAACAGGTTAAATCTTGCTGCTTCCAATGTTTTTGATTCAATGCATAAATTGGAACTCCATCATCATTGAATCATCAACCTACTAATTGAATAGTTAGAGTAAACCTTTTGATTGGGTCACCTTTAGGTTTACTAGGGTTTTTTGATTATTGCATGGTACGTAGACCTTCCAGCTAACCTAACCTGTTGTTGTGATATGATTCAGTATACATCAAACCAATCGGTTGACTTTCTAGTAAAATGAGAGTTAATTGTTGTTAGGTGGCATTACATCAAACCTACCAGTTGACTTTTCAGTAAAATAAGAGTTAATTGTTGCAAGGTGACATTTTCATAAATAAGCAATATAATGCATGTTGGATCCCCTAACTGAGGAGTAACTTTTACCATTGTTATTCAAAGTTTTAGTTGAGAGTTTATTTGATAATTCTAAGCTCACACCACAAGATATTCCGTTGCACATTACACACATATGAAAATTTTACTGTTTTCTATTTTGAGTACCAACAGTTAGCTCCCAGTGGGTTCGACCTCGAACTTATCCGAGAAATATTACAATTTTACCATGTGTACTTGGATGTATGACGTAAATCAAGTTAGCTCACAGGCCTTGCCATAGATTAACCTATAAGCAGATATAGAAAGAATGAACTTATAAGTGGTGTAGTAAGCCCACAACCCATAGACTAACCTAAAGGGAGACATATCAAGAATGGTCTTATAAGCGGTGTGATAAGCCCACAAGGCATCAGTCAACCTAAGTGACTAATCCTTTCAATTCAGGTTAACCATTTTCTCATGCATGTTCTTATCTCCCTATTGGCCATTAGTTTGTGGGTGATAAGCGGTGGACACCTTGTGTGTTACGCCATATTTATACATCAAGGAAGTAAATGGTCTATTGCAAAAATGTGAGCCACCATTACTTATCATTGCACGAGAAATCCCAAACCTAGACAAAATATTTTCTTTTAAAAACTTGACCACGACTCAGTGATCGTTGGTCTTGGTCAGGATTGCCTCCACAAGCTTGAACACATAGTCAACTGCTAGGAGTATGTAAAGGCAGCCAAAGGACATTGGGAATGAACTCATGAAATCGATGCCCTAACAATCAAAATTTTTAATGACAAGAACGAAGGAAAAGGGCATTATGTTTCTACGGGTTGCATTTCACAACCTTCGACACCTATCATTTTGCTTGAAAAATGAAACACAATCTTTAATCAATGTTGGCCAATAAAAACCACTTTGCAAAATCTTAGCTGAAGTCTTCTTGGAAGAGAAGTGCCCTCCATACGCTGTTCATTTTTAGGTACACACCTCCTCATGACTTGGTCAAGGCAATATTTGAACAAGTACGAGTTGTCAAAGTTGAAGTACTACACATATGTCATGAATCTTCTCTTATCTTTCGAGCTCTAGTGTGAGGGTATTTGTCTTGTGGTAATAAAATTGAAAATATCAACATACCACAAACAAACTGAATGGAGAGAACATAAATGCTCATCAGGGAAAGAATCGGGGATAGGGATGTGCTCTTTGGTGTCTTGGACAAGAAGTCGTGACAAATGGTCTACCACCACATTCTCAACTCCTTTTTTGTCCTTGATAATCAGATGAAATTCTTAAAGGAGGAGGATCCACCTAATGAGTCTCGATTTAGTGTCATGCTTAGACAACTATTACTTCAAAGCAGAATGAACAGTATAGACTACAATAGGTGAACTAATGATGTAGTCTAAATTTTTCTCGCATAGTATATTACATAAGACTTTTTATCTTTCCTTTGACCTAGCACTGAGCCGACCGCATAATCACTCGCGTTACACATGAGCCGACCGCATACTTTTAAGTTTTTGGAAAGATGTCTCACAAACATCCGACCACACAAAGGGAACATCCTTTGCTAGAAAATTTGTCAAAGGTCTTGCCATTGTACTAAAATCCTTAATGAAACGGCGATAGAAACCTACATGGCCGAGAAATGACCTCATGTCCTTGACTATCCTTGGAGTGGGTAGATTAGAAATTGCTTCCTCTTTAGATTTGTCCACTTTGATTCCCTTTGCGGACACAATGTGTCCAAGCACGATCCCTTGAGTTGCCATGAAATGACACTTCTCCCAGTTAAACACCAAATTCTTCTCTTCACATCTCTCTAAAACTTTCCCCAAAATTTTCAAACATCCTTCGAAAGAGTCCTCAAAAACTTAAAAAGTCATTCATGAAAACCTCCACAATGTTTTCCACAATGTCATTGAATATACCCATCATACATCTTTGAAAAGTTTCCCGGGCATTACATAGCCCAAACGACATTCAACGATAGCCATATGTTCCAAAGGAGAAAGTGAATGTGGTTTACTCTTGATCCTCTAGGGCGATCTTTATTTGATTGTAACCAGAGTAGCTATCTAAGAAACAATAGAAGAGATGTCCGACTACCCCTTCCAACACTTGATCATGGAATGGTAGCTGAAACTTTTCTTTTCAAGTGCATGAGTTAAGCTTCCGGTAATCTATGCAAACTCTCTAACTGGAGACCACTCATGTTTTAATCAACTCATTCTCCTCATTAGCCACCACCGTCACTCCTGAATTTTTTGGTACCACTTGTGTGGGACTAACCCATTTACAGTCAATAATTGCAAAGTTGATTGTCATGTCAAGTAGTTTGAGCACTTTATCTCTAACCACATCCTTCATAATGGGATTGAATCTTCTTTGTGGTTGTTGGGATAACTTTGTGTCTTCTTCAAGATATATTCTATGTGTGCAAATGAAAGGGCTAGTTTATTTTCTTACTTTGCTTCTTGCTAGGGACTAGCAAGAGCTAGGTTGGCGGTGTGATTAGGCTTAAATATTACATATTTATCCTATCATTTGTGGGATAATTGTCACATTTTTGAACTTAATTGTATGAGATTAATGTTACATTTGATTCTACCATGATTTAATTGGTGTTTATCTATTTTGCAAGTAAAATGACAAGATTAGGAGGTAAATTAGCAAAAATGCGAGTGGAATACACAATGGAAATGAGAAAATTAAAGATTGAAGTTTTGAAGGCCACGTCTGGACGTCATTTATCCATGTTCAGACTTGAGGTTCCTCATTAAAGGCAAAAAGAGGCCAAAGTTCCCAATATTCCACATTCGGACGTCATAAAGTCACATCTTGAGGCGTGTTCATGCTCCAAAGATTGGTTTCATCTTCCTCTTTGTGGAAAGTACCTTGGTACTTTTCTAAGTAGTTTTTAGGGCTTATACCAGATTTGGTAATTTTTTTGAAATTAGATTAATTTTGATGGCTTCTTCCTCTTTAATGGCTGGGTAAACTCTCTTTCTAAGGCTAGGGGAGATTTCAATACATTTGGGTATGTAAATTAAATCCTATGTTCTTCATGTAAGGTTTTCTTTAATAATTCAATCTCTTTTATTTTAACAAATCATTTTCTCTGCATAATGTCTTGAAATATTATGCTATATATGTGATGAATGCTTGAGATTCCCTCTGAGTTGGAGATTGCCTTTAATTAATTAATTTATTGATTTTTATGAACTTGAGTATTTAATTATTCAATTGATTAATTTATCATAGACTACAGACATGGTGAATGCTTGTAATTGATGATTAGATGTTTAGATTAATTTCAATTAACTATTTGATTATACATTAGAGAATTTCCTAATTAACATTGCCAAATCCTCCAATTGGGTTCACTCCTTAGTTGATTTCCAATTGAATTGAAAATTAGGATCAATTTTCTATCCAAGTGGTATTGAAATAGTATTTAATGACTTAGTATTTTTCCCAAATTACTTTTCTTAAACAATTCTAGTTTCTTTGTTCTAAATTCCAATCACCAAATCACTTGCTCAAACATTCACATATTCTGTTTTATTAATCCTTTGTCTTACTCCAAAATTTTCATCTCCCTATGAATCAACCTTAAACTCTACCAAGATTTACTACTTGCTTGAGATTCTATACTTGGGTTACCAACTTTTGATGTGAAGCAAGAACTAAAAGGGTATTGCTCAAAGAGGAGTCTGATTATGACTCAAACTACGTTTTGAAAACTCCTAAATGGTTTAGAAAATCTTTTCTTTTGAAATCATCTGGGATTCATAGTCGGATTGCTTCCAATTCCATTTTCATCATATTCAAACTAAGTTAAGAATAACTAACGCTATGTTTGGTACATGGTATTAGGTCTTAGGAACGGAATGGACATTCCATGGGAATGCCTATTCGAATGTCTGGTTTCCAAGATTTAAAATCCATTCCCATTCCAAAGGAATACCTAATCCCACAAATTATGGGATTAGGCATTACCAAATCCAACATGGTATTCTTCATTTTTGGTTCAACCTACATGTTTGGATAAGATTCCTAATTGTCTCGATAGTTTTATTTTTGGATTTGCACATGTGTTGTATTGATTTCTTAAAGAACTATAGTTATTCATTTGAAATGAACGACAAATTTTGAATATTTTTTTGATTTTGATTTCTTTTTGTGAACCTATTTTTGAAGGAATTTGTTTTCTATTTTTTTAAAAAATTTATAGGAGTTTAATTTTTTTCAATAGATTGTCATTTTTTCTAATTATAAATTTTTTTACACAACTTTCAAAGGTAATTGCAATCATAAAAAAAAATTGTTATTAATTATTTTTAGTCACTAGGGACATTTTGGTTAAAGTTGTTTCCATTGCAATGAAAAAGTTGTTTTATCCAAACATATGAATGTAATGAACATTCCATTCCTTCACTTAATCCTATCAAACATTAGAATGGTAATACCCATTCCATTCCATTCCATTGCCAAGTTCATTCTATTCCCAAACTCATTCCATTTCTACTAAAAAGTATTAGTGCATACCAAACACAATGTAAGAGTTCATATTAGGTGTATAGGTCATTACCTTGTCCTAAGCATGAAGGTGCATACAAGGGTTGAATGATATGACTTTAAAATCCAATCTTTGATTGAGAAGAAAATAGAAATTCAAGAACTAGTAATATATACTCACAGGGATTTATAAGTATTAATTATACCAAGAAATCAATCCTATTAATAATTAATCAGATAAGTTTACAAAGTACATTACTTTGATAAAAAATTTCCATTCAATAAAGAAAAATTTAGAAAGATAAATCATTCAAGAACAAGAATATATAATGGAATCCACATAGGATTTAAATTGCAACCATGAAAATCATACCCTAACTAAAGAATATGAAGACGATTATTCGCTGGCCATGAGCAAGATCTTCAATACAATAAGAGAAAGGTTCAAGAGAATCTAGGAAGAGATCTATATGAAGGTCCCACAAAAGTTCACTCTCCCTATTTATTTATTTTTCCTAGAAATAAAGAAAAATTGGATTTTAAAATAGAAACTAGGGCTAATGCATCCATCCAAAGCAAGGAGGTGCATTCAAATGGTCCATCTCTGTTCGAAGGTCAATATCATTTATTCTCATGTCAACCCTTTATTACACTTTGGTCATCATTGGCTTTACTATATTCCCTTTTTACCAGTGATTTGACCAAATCACTTATTTCACCTCATTTTTCTTGAAAATTAATAAAATATTAATAATCACATAAAAACATTATATGAATGAATAATTAATCTAATAACTAAAAAATAATGCAATTCGTCATAAATAATATGTAGAGAAATAACACTTTTCATGAAAAATCACACCCCTAATATGCATCTTACAAGTCCCTAGTAAAAATCAAAATCCTAAACATCAAAAAATAAAAATAAATAATAAGCATCCACTTTTGTAGGACTCACGATTGCATTTAACATATGTAAAAAACCTTTAAACCCCAAGGTTCCACCTTGTGGACGAGTATAGTCTCGTGAAGTTTTCTGGTGAAGATACCTACAAACTTCCATTAATTCAGCTATTGCTCTAAATTTATCTTATAACTCAACTAATCAATCCAATCTTGGGTATAAATAAAAATATGAACAAGTCCATGCCAAGTTAAATCATAGATTATGCTCCAATATCTACCAATTTCATCTCTAATGAAGCTTGTGTGTAGTGTGCAAATGACGAAACGGGAGTAGAGAATCAATCAAAAATACATTATCTCTCCATTATCCACCTGCAGCTTTGAACCAATCCTCAGTCAAATTATACTCTCAACAATGAAATCACTCCAATTATACTGACTAATTTCCCTCAGTTCTCTGTATATGAGCAGAGTTATCGCAAGATCAAAACAAAATGTATCTCAAATAGGATTATACCCAATGAACACTATCAACGAGAGAAAATTAGTATAGTCTCATGATAAAAAATCAACACATAATATTCAAAACAACTACTATACACAAATCATGCATCACTAACAACTCTTGAGATAAAATAGGTCTTTATTTAATGTTGTAGCATGATCTTGGGTCATGGGGTTAAGAAATGAAGGGAAATAAGAATTCAAAACATTACCCCGAGAAAATACCACTTTTCTTGAAATAATGTAAAACCCCAAAAAAATTGATTTATTAAAAAGGAAAAAATGGTTATTAGCTGTTACGATACGGTTTGAACCAAATTTTTATAGAACTTGGATGAAAAAACAGACATCATTGTTGGGTTCGTCACGCGAAATTTAGTTACCTAGTTAATTTTTGTCGAATTTCGAGACAGTCAATTTTATGCAATCGGGCATTATGTGACTAAAAAAATGGGTTCAAATTTTATTCACAAAATCTAGGAAATAATTTTAAGTTAGTTTAAATAAAAAATATTAAACTTAACTCAGAACAAGATTTAATTGATTCGGGATAAAATAAGATAAAAAGAATACGGTACGTGCGGCTTAATGTGAACCAAGTATTAGAGGGTATAAATGGAGAAGAAAAATTAGATTTTTTTCTCATTTACACTAGTCATTTTTGGATATATATATAGAGAAAGAGAGAAAGAAGAGAGGCAAAAACACTAACCCCTAGTGGAGTTCGCCTATAACAACAGTTATTAGGCGAGCACATAGGTGGCACCCTATGGGGCACTTTATTGGACACTGTTCCATTCTTTGGTTTGTTTGATGGAGGTTGGAGAGAGACCTTCTATGGGTCCGAACTTAACCAGAGACACGTCATAGAAGGTGGGCTTAATACAAAAGAGTCTTCTTATGGCTCAAAGCCGACAGAAAAGCTACGCCAATAGATGGCGTCCACCTCTAGAGTTTAAAGTTGGAGATCACGTCTTCTTAAAGGTGATGCCTAAGAGAGGGTGGTTTGGTTCGGGAAGCGAGGAAAACTGTCACTGAGGTATATTAGAACCTTCGAGGTGCTCAAGTGGATTGGCAAAGTCGCTTACTAGTTGGCTGTACTCCAAATCTATTTGGAGTTCATGCGGTTTTTCATGTTTCTATGCTCCAAAAGTACACTCCAGATTCTACACATGTGGTCGATTAGGGTGGGTTAGTGGTTTATATGGATAAGACATTTGAGAAGGGACCGGTGCGTATCATGGCTAAGTAAGATCAGATTTTGTGAAGCAAAACTGTGTGGTTGGTGAAGCTGCTATGGTAGCACCAAGGTGTGGAGGAGGCAACATGGGAGCATGAGGACACTATCTGTGCCAACCATCTGTTCTTGTTCGAGGATGGAGGTACAATCTTGTAGTCATGTAACATTATGTGACTTGTTGCATGTGCACGTGTGTTTAAATTTTGGGGACAAAATTTCTTTTAAGAGAGGAAGAATGTAAAACCCATAAAAAATTATTTTTTTATTAAAAAGGGTAAATTGATAATTAGCCGTTATGATACAGGTTGAAAACACAAAATTTTGTAGAACTCAAATGATGACACGGACCTCATTTTTAGGTTCGTCTCATGAAATCTAGTTACTTAGTCAATTTTCATCGAATTTTGAGATAGTCATATTTTTTATGTTTTACGATGCAATCGGGTGTTGTGCGACTAAAATAAGTGCGATCAAATTTTATTCTCAGAATCAGGGAAATAATTTTAAGTTTGTTCAAATAAAGTATATTGAACTTAATGCGAAACGAGATTTAATTAATTTTGAATAAAATCAGATCAGAAAAAGGCAAAACATGTGGCTTAATGTGGACCAAGTATTAGAGGGTATAAATAGGGGATAAAAATCAGATTTTCTCCCCATTTACACCAACCATTTTTGGATAGAGAGAGGGAGAGAGAGAGAGAGAGAGAGAAATAAGGGTTCTCCAAGCTTTCTCCTTGCGATATAGGATGATCCGTTCTTCAGATTGCATTGGGCCAAGAACAAAAAGTGTTATATGTGATGAGAGCTACGAGTACGTACCAAAGATCGTGGGTTTCAACAAAATCTCAAAGATAGAATTGTTGGGATCCAAGATTTGAAGCTTGATTTGGGTATTTTGAAGCTTTTACTGTGCAGTATTACACTTGAAGAGGTAGAGTTCTTTTCCTAAAAAGATTTGATTTCAACCTAGGGTTCTATATGAAATGGGTTGCATGATTAGAGATGCAATCTCTGGTCTAAATATACTCCTAGTGCAACTAGAGTACGCAAAATGATATAAGTGTTTAAAATCAATTCTAGCATGAACTGACTTTGTTGAAATTGCTTGTTTGTAATTTCATGACGGAATGTGTTAAATTGGGCATGCTATGTGTTTACATTATGCCTAGATGTTCTTGGATAAAATGTCTATGTTGATTAAGTGTGTTAATTGCATTGAATATGTTATAACATGCTTGGGTGATGTGTTGAATTTTGATTATATACTTATGATATAATTAACAATTGAAAAATGTTGATTGAGATTGAACATATTCATAATATGCTCATGATATATTGAATATGCTTTGATAGTTGCATTGGTACATTACGTTGCATATACACGAGAAACATTGTATTCGCGAGTATGTGACTTGAGTGTGAGTGTGTGTGTGCATGATTTGATCAAACATCATCTTTTATGGGTTGATACGTGGGCTTGATAAAGTTGGACATGAGTTTGACTGAGTCGCATGGGTTACTTTGAAAACAAGGGTTGGGGTTAGCAAGAAGGGCTAGATTCACCTTTGGGTGCAAGACCCAGAATATTTTGGATACGCACTCCATTGGTATTAATTCCATAAAGTGTGTCAGCGTATGTAGAGTCATTTGTGGAAGCCCATAAATACCCACCCCAATAAAGACTAGAAATTTTTAAAAAATAGTCATTGGATGTGCAATATCAGTGGCGGGGGCTTGGATTGTTCGAATGCATACATATAGAATTGCATGTGTTATGGGAGCCACTAAAGGGCTCGAGTTGCATTGTATATATGAGTACCATCTCATGACATGGCATGGCATTGTAGAGTCCATTATAAATTTCATATTCTTGAATGAATGCTTGTTTGATTGTTGAATTGAATGTGAACAACATCTCATATGCATCTGGGTTAGGGAGTAGCTTTTTTAAAAGATATCCTAATGAGTGTGGCTCACCCTTAATGGGACCAACATTTAAGGTGCAGGACAAATGTTGGTGGATGACCCTCACTAGGGTCCTTGTTGAGAAGAAGCCAAATTGTGGCTTTTAAATTACCTTTTTGTAATCAACTGAGTAATTTGAATTAGACTTGTGAAATTTTACAAAGGGTCATGTAATGAACTCTAATGGACTAAAATTTGTGTATATGAATGTATGAATGTTCATGTGAAGAGATTAGATTGTTAAAGGTTGGAGATTGGAAGGATTTAGGGAAAATCTAGGCCCAAGTACTGGTACCTAAGGGATTAGTACCAGTGTCACGCTATTGGATGACCTAGGTACTGGTACCTCAACATACGAGTATCAGTACCTGGATTCCAGTGGGCTCAGGTACCAGTACCTCGATGGATAATAGGCTCAGATACTGGTACCTATGTGATTAAGTACCAGTACCTGGCAATTGGAAGAAACTTGGAAAATAAAGGTCCCAGTACCAGTACCTCATTACCCAGGTATCGGTGTCTGGCAGACAAAAGGCTGAGGTACAGGTACCACATGTAATAGCTACCAATACCTCTTTCAAAATTTAAGTGTAACTTGCCAAGCCTTCAAGCCTCAAGCCTTCTTGCTTAATGTATGTAATTACTTCAATATTAAGTGTAAATTGATGGTGAGTGGACTTTGGAATGGTCAAGTGATTGATATGCGCACAGGTTATACGTTTGGGAGTGCTTTAGTACAGGGTGACTCTACTCAAACTCTATGTTGGTAACGACCTCAGTGAAGAGAATTTGATGACGTGGTGTCATGTTATACAACATACATGGGTACTTCCGCAGGTTGATGGGTGATCAACAATTGAGAAATGACCCCCAGATTTTGGGATGTCACAACTTGGTATTAGAGCCTAGGTTTTGATTTACCTGGGGCCTGCTGGGCATGGGTCTAGGTCATTGCATCTATTGTGCATTACATGTTATATGAGTTAAATGTGCTAAATACTACGTGTTATGTGACATGTGAATTATATGTATGCTTCTATGTGCATTCAAATGAGACACTAGGGTTAGAAAACATAAACTTGGGGTTGAAAAAGAAAGAACGAGAAGGGTCACGGTTAAGTTGTCTACTAGTGGGTGGCAAACCTCCTACTAGTGAGACAAGGAGAAAAATCTCAATGTTTTGAATTGGGTGCCTACTTTGGGATTCTTAATGCTCTATTGGTATCTTACATGTGTGTAGATGGCAAGTAGAGGAAGAGAACACTAGAGTTGTCCAGGGGTTGGATGGAACAACAACCAACCACCACCAGTCTTTGATCAACAAGCATTCATGAAGGCTATTGGCACAATGGCGGCTCCCTTTGCACAAGCTAGCACCAACGTGGGCCAAGGGGTCTTGAACAACCTCCAATGGTTTAAGGCATACAATTCGCCTACTTTTATGAGAGCGGCAGATCCGATGGTGGCTGACCATTGGTTCCAACAGATAGAAAAGATCTAGAAGGCTATGTAGTTTACATCTGATGCCACTAAGATAAGATTATCGGCCTTTCAATGAGGGAGAGGTCCATCTATGGTGGAATTGGGTGAAGGCCTCGGAGAATCTTGAGGCAATGACATTGGAAGAGTTTCATGAGCTCTTTGTGGGAAAGTATTTCCTGTCAGTTGTTTGGCAAGAGAAAGCCTGAGAATTCTTAGATTTGAAGCAATAGACTATGACAGTGATGGAAAACGTAGCTAAGTCCATCGAACTAACCCATTTTGCTGACGACTACTTGGCCACTGACTTGGACAAAGTGAGAAGGTTTGAGGATGGTTTGAAGTTATCCATCTAGGAAATTATTGTGGGCCACCGCCTACAAGACTTGGACTTCATGGTCAAGATGGTCATGGCCATTGAGAGGGAAGTGGAAGACGCAAGGAGCATCTGGGAAAAGGGTGCTAAGAACAAGAAGAAGGAAGGCTAATCCTTTTCTTCTAGTTCAGGGAAGAAGCAAAAGACTTCGGCCCCTCAAGGGTATCAAGGACAGGACTGCGACTATTAAGGCTAAGGTCAAGGTTAATCCTCCCAAGGGGAGAAATTTTAAGGCTTCCTACCAGGCGGACCAGAGGACTTGTTTGATATGCCACTAACTGGGCCACATGAAGTGGGATTGTCATTAGAGGCAGGAATCCTAGTGCTACAAGGCATCTCAGTCCCAATCATCGATGGGGTAGCTCCAGACATTCTTTATTATGTCCTACCCCATTATGGGTCAAAGAAGTCAATTTTAGTTCCAAGGTGTTGTATGATTAGCCCAAAACTTTGTATAATTTTATGTGCTAATCATCTCATTTTTTACTATTTTTGGAGATTAAATGGTAGGAGTTACGTTGATTGAATTATTAACGATGATATTTTGTGTTTGCAGTTAAAAAGGGCTTAATTTGGCTTCTTAAGGCCTTCCCAAAACACTTGAGATGAATGGGGGTGAAAAGATAGCTTGGGGATAGCTCAGGAGAGGAGGAAATCAGAAAATCAGAAAAGGAGCCAAACCGTACCGGTACGCTGAGGCTACTGGAGTAAATCGTACTGGTACGCTTACCCTGTTGGAGTTCGACGTACCGGTACAATCTGCCTGACATGCCCAAATTCTGTAGAGCTGCTCTGCTTCCTTGAGAGAACCCACCAACATTTCTCCCCCACTCCTCTGACACGCTCATAATATTATTCATCCCTTTCACACCTTCCTTTGGACTTTGGAGCCTTGGTGATCAATGAGAAGAGAGAAGATAAGAAAAGTTGGGGGGTGCAGACAGGGTTTGCACACCCCTGTCCAACCCATTCCTCCTGCAGCCTATTGATGGAGATCACATCACCTATCTTGAAGAGGAGCTCCAGGGCACTTTTTTTGGGAAGGAAGGACTCTATTGTTTATCATTGGAGACATTACAGAGATATAGAGAGAGAAGGTCTGGGAGAAGATGATAAATAGTATTCTAGTAAGAGAAATTTAAGATTTTTACATTTCTTTCAATACATTGTCTTGTAATCCCTTGTATGAATCTTTAGAACTCTATTTAATGTAATTAATGCTAGTTCCTTGATGTTCATTTCTAGTTTAATGTTCTCTTTACGCTTCTACCATTAATGCATCAAAGCTTTTTATTTTCTTAGCTATAAAATGGGTCTTAAATGCATTCTCTTCTAGTTATTGTCTTCTTGCAAATAGTTACTCAAGAACTTCATCCCTTTGCAATGCATTATCCCTATATAGTTAATTTTGATTCAAGCTTGAGTAGCTAAATCTTCTAGTTGGCAAAGCCAAGGGGAACCTCTATTTGGGTATACCATTTCAACTCATTCTCCTCCCTCCTTTCAGAGTTCAATGGTTCTGTTTGACTAGGTTGAGGGTGGATAAGTCGGTGAGTCTTTGATATTCCATAGGCCTAGTCATGGCTTATGCTTAGATACTCACCCATCTTATCTCTTGCTTCCCACGAATCAATCGTTCATTCATGCTCTATTGGAGGAGGGATTCGAGTTGAGATGGTATCACCATTGGAGTGATTTCTTGGATTTGCCAACATTTGTGTCTAATTTCATTTTAACCAAAACACACTTCATCAAACAACTTTCAACCACAAATATTTTAAACTTTCATTTACCCAAAATACCTTCCTCTTGACTTACTTCCTTCCCCGTGGAAATGACCTTGTAATACCACCAAGTAAAACACAACCCACAAAAGTCTCCTTGCGCTTGGGGATCATTTTTGTGCATTCTCACATCATATTTTGTACATTTCATTTCCCCCATTTTCTTGTCCTTTTTTTTGACACTATCCCAAGGGTGAGTGACACTTCCATTCATCCATACACTACATATTTTAGGGAATGATTTTTAGAGGTTAGGAACAACAAGGTTTTTGGTCAAGCACTGTACATGCCCTACTTCTTCACAAGCAGGGACTTTGTAATCAGGCTAGATAGGCCAGGGTAGGAGCTAGGGCCAAGGCCGAGGGTAGGGCTTATAGGCTAGGACTTCAGGGACCCAAGGGTGAGTCTATGTTATCATGCCTCAAACCAAGTCGATAGATCAATCGATGATTCAGGGTACATTTTACTCTCTGACTTATAGGCAAGGGCATTATTTAATTCTGATGCATCACATTCATTTATAGCTGCATCATGTGTAAAGGATTTGGGCATAAAAGTTGAGACCTTAGAAGAGCCATTGCATGTGAGTTCTTCCTTAGGAGCTAGGTTTTGTATTGATTAGATATGTAAGGGATGTGAGTTAGAGATCTCGGGGATTCTTCTCTCTATAGACCTTAGGGTCATTGACATGTCACAGTTTGATGTCATCCTCAAGATGGATTGGTTGGCGGCACACCAAGTTTTCATTGATTGTGCTTGGAAGAGTGTCACTGCTTATACACTAGAGGGTGTTTGTTTCAAGTTTCAGGAAAAAATCAAGATGTTTTACCCTAAGCGGTATATGATTCACATTGGCACTGGCAGTTGATGGGTTGGCTTGCGACCCTTATATTTGATGACGAGATGAGGCGAGGTGGGAGTTGGGTCTACCTTGGGTAGTTTGTGAGTATGTGGACATTTTTTCGGACGAGTTATCAGGATTACCTGATTAATGGAAAACCTTGTTGTTTCCTAACCCCTAAATACTATCCCTTAGTATGTGAAGTGTATGGTTCGAAAGGGAGTATCACTCTCCCTTGAGATAGTGTCAAAAGAAAGGTCAAGGAGAAATGAAAATGAGATGGTGTAAATATGATGTGCAATGAACAAAAATGCTCCCAATTGCAAGGAGACTTTCGCGGGTTGTGTTTTACTTGGTGGTATTTCAAGGTCGTTTCCACGGGGAAGAAAGTAAACCGGGGGAAAGGTATTTTGAGTAAAATAAAGTGTAAAATCATTGTGGTTTGAAAGTTGTTTGGTGAAGTGTGTTTTGGTATAAATGAAATGTGAAACAAATGTAGGCAAATCCAAGAGATCACTCCAATAGGAATACCATCTTAACTCCAATCCCTCCTCCAATAGAGCATGAATAAACGATTGATTCGTGGGAAGCTAGGGATAAGATTGGTTAGTATCTAAGCATAAACCATGACTAGGCCTACGGAATATCAAAGACTCACCAACTTATCCACCTTCAACCCAGTCAAACCGAACCGTTGAACTCTAAAAGTAGAGAGGAGAATAAGTTGAAATGATATGCCCAAGTGGAGGTTTCCTTTGATTTTGCCAACTAAAAGATTTAGCTACTCATGATTAAAATGAAATAGACAATGTAATGAGAGTGCATTACAAAGATATAAAGTTCTAGAGTAATTAAATACAAGAAATCATAAGATCAAAGTGAAAGAAATGAATGCCTATTTTATATAAAAGAAAATGAAGAACTTTGGTGCATTAATGGTAAAAGCTTTAAGAGAGCATTAAAGTTGCATTGACCTTGAAGGAAAATAACATTCATGATAGGAAATGAAGTTCTAAAGATTCATACCCGAGATTACAAGACAATGTATTGAAAGAAATGTAAAAATCTCAAATTTCTCTCACTAGACACTATTCATCAACTTTTACCAGGTTCCCCCCTCTATATCTCCTGTAATCTTTCTTTAATGCTCCACCATGGAGATTTTTTCTAGCCAATAACGTGTTTGGAGTCATGGCCTAGCTTCCAAAAATGACCTTCATTTGTAGGGGTGCAGGAGGAATGACATGGACAAGGGGAGTGCAGAGCTTGTCTGCAAACCCAGCTCCTCTTCTCTTCTCTCTCCTCATTAATCACCATAGCTCCCAAAAGTCCAAAGAGTAGTGTGAAAGGGATGAATAGTGTTGTGGGCGTGTCAGGGGAGCAGGGGAGATCTGTTGGTGGGACCCTCATGACAGCAGAGCTTGAGATGTAAAGATTTGGAGCAGACTTAGCAGACAGTGCCGGTAGTACATACTGGTACCTCAAACTCCAGTAGCCTTAGCATAGCTGTACTGTATATCGGTACTGTATACCGATATTATTTCTGCTGTTTCTTTCTATTTTTTATTTTTTACCTCCTGAGCTTTCCTCTAGCCATTCTTTCATCCCGAATCATTTCAATACATTTGGGAAGGACTTAAGAAGCCTCTTTTAACACTTTTTATCTGCAAACATCAAATATCTTTGTTAAGAGCTCAATCCATGCAATTTTCATCATTTAATTCCCAAAAGTAATTAAAATATGATGATTAGTACATAAAAATATACAAAGTTTTGTGCTAATCATTACCTCCATATCTGGATGTAGATTTTGCCATTGTGTTACAACCAAGTGCATCCCATATTTCTATGACACCGTATAGAATGGAACCTGTAGAGTTGCAAGGATTCAAGGTCTAGTTGTAGAAATTATGGGACAAGGATTTCATTAGACCGAGTACCTCACCTTGGGGAACTTCGGTGGTATTTGCCAAGAAGAAAGACAAGACCCTTAGATTTTGTATCTACTACCGGTAGTTGAATCGAGTTACCATCTAGAATAGGTACTCATTGCCATAGATTGACGACTTGTTTGATCAACTGAGAGGGGCACAGGTCTACTTCAAGATAGATCTACACACGAGATACCATCAGTTAAGGATTAGGGTGGCTAATATCTCTAAGACAACATTTAGAATGTCGTATGGGTATTTCAAGTTCACATTTATGCCATTTAGATTGATGAATGCCTCGACGACATTCATAGAACACATGTATAGCGTGTTCCAACCTTACTCGGATTAGTTTGTCGTGGTCTTCATTGATGACATCCTAATCTAATCCAAATTTGAGGAGGAGCATGAAGGTCACTTGAGGATTGTTTTCTAGACCTTGAGAGACCACCAGTTGTACACCAAGTGCAACAAGTGTGAATTTTGGCTAACAAAGGTGAAATTTCTAGGACACGTAGTGTTAGCTTTGAGTGTGTCAGTTGACCTGGAGTAGGTTGAGGCAGTTATAAATTGGGAGAAGATGAAGTCAATCTTCAAAATACACAGTTTCTTGGGATTGGTAGGGTATTACTAGAGGTTCATTGAGGACTTCTCCCAACTAGTGCACCTATGACAAGGTTGATTAAGAAAGAGGTCTAGTTCCAGTGGGATGGCTCATATGCAAAGGCTTCTAGGAGTTGAAGAGGAGGCTTACTTCAGCTCTTATTTTGATTGTACCAGAGAGGAGACAAATGTATAAAGTCTATTGTGATGTCTCAAAGGACGGACTTGGGTGTGTTGCAGTCCGGGAGGGTGGTAGCTTATGGTTCACGACAGTTGAAGAGCCATTAGCAAAACTACCCCACACACAACATGGAGTTGGCAGTCGTTGTCTATGCCTTGAAGGCATGGCACCACTATCTGTATAGGGAACAATTTGAAGTGTTTTTGGACCACAAGAGTCTGAAGTACATCTTCACTTAGTGGGACCTCGACATGAGGCAATGTAGATGGATGAAATACTTGGAGGATTATGACTTCACTTTCCATTACCATCTAGGCAAGGCAAATGTGATGGATAATTGATTAGCACAAAACATTGCATATTTCATGTGCTAATCATTCTATTTTCATTTTATTTTGGGGATTAAAAGATTGAAATTGCATTACTAGAGCTATTAACGAAGAAACTAATCTTGTTTGGTATAATCTCATGGAAGGATATTGATACAAATAAAGTAATACTATTAACATACCCAAGGATTTTGGACAACGACTTACATATGCATCAAACTTGAGATGAATTAGGGCTTTTATAGGCTGTTGTGTGGCCATAGGTTACTAGCTAACGAAACGACGTCAATTGTATTCAAAAGCTATCCTTTCTATAGCACGCCTCTTTCTAGCTTTTCAAAACTTCACCTATATGCTATTTCTTTCATTATTTTTTCTCATTTTTCACTTTCTTGGCCATTTTCTATTTTTCTATCTCTTTCTTTTCAATTGTTTCAACAGACCTTTCTTTCTTTGAACAGTAGCCACCATCTTCTTTTCTATTTCTCTTGCTTTTCTGTATCATATTGATTTATTAGAAGGTTTAAGAAAATTAGATAGCAAATGTATGTCACATATATTTTCTCGTGGCTTGGTTATCATATAGGTTATATGAAACAAAATTTACACTTTTAAAGACTCAATCCCGGCTAACTAGAGGAATAATTTTGTAAAAGAAATGACTAAGGCTCAAAATTAAATCGAAGATGGCCTAAAATCCTTTCTCAAGCATGAGCATATGTATGTATCATATGGACAAATTCTTGGTGGGATACATCAATAGATTACTCTAGTTGCATCAATCAATAACAATTTTAATGAGATTATTCAAGAATAGATAATGAAAGACCTTACTTGAGTAAATGTTGATTGTCTCTCAAAAGCATCACAAGGCTTGAAACTTATCATAGTATTTTTTGTTATCTCCGTTAGTTATTTCAGGTTTTTCAAAGAATGTCGGTTATATATCAATTTTATTTTCAAGTCTGGTCATCCTTTACCTGAAGAATAACAAATACCAATGTACATTTGACATTTAAGCATAGAGAGAATACCATTTTTTAAAGGTATGTGGTTTTAAGTCTAGATTGTTAGGTGAGGTGTCAAACCAATCATGTGTTTTAGTCACTTTTATCAATCAATCTCAATATTAACATATGTTCTTAACCATTAACAATGTAATGCTAAATTTTAACAAATGCATTTAAAAAAAATAAATGTGATAAACAAGTTCGATTCATTCATTTCACAAAATATTATAGTTTAGCACAAAAGATTCAAACATCCACAAAATAAGTAACATATTCACAACCACTCTCACGAATAGAAATCTCTCTGTCACTCTCTCATCTCTCCAGATCGTCCAGCTCTACCCCTTAAAATGCTTAGAATCTCTTCCTGCTTGGCTTCGGTGCCAAGCATGATCTCTCACAAAGATCATCGGGTGCTAGTGCTGGTGCTGGGACATGCCTCCATCTGCGCCTGTGCATCTGCCTCTAGCTCTCTCTCCTCCTCCTCATCTAAGACATTTTGCACCTCCTCGGTGCCTCGGGCAGGAGGCACATCTTGTCGAGCTGCCAGGCTGCCATTATGACCTTGGCTCCTTCGGAAGGAAGCCTTGTTCAATGGCCCCATCGACTTTTGTATTCCTATCTCTGGCCTCACTCTCACTCCATGGTCTGAGCATATCTTCATCACAAGGGTGCCTAAGTGAATTTCGCTTCACGTCACACCCCTTCATTATCTCCTTCAAGATTAAGGATGAGAGATCTATGCTCTGGCCCCTCCCTATTGCATATAGCAATCGGGCTATATCTGGGAGGATCTTGTTCTTGTGTCTGATGGGGGCAAAGTTTAAGAGGGCAATCAAGTTGAGCATTTTGTATTTGTCGGTCAACTCTCATTGCCGAAAGAACCTCCATCCTCCCCAAGAAAAGGTAGCCAACCTTGTCAACTCCGCCCCTAAAACTTCCATGCCAACCTTCTTCCTCAGGGGATAGTTCAACTTGGGTACTTGTGGTGCCTCTTGCCTCATCTCCCGGATATACTCCTCATCCACATCAATGTGGGCCCCCCTCACATAAGTCTTGATCACCCCATTGAAGATCTTGGCGTTAAAACTCCAACACCAATTCCTTCATAGCTTCTCCACTGTTTCTCAAATACAACATCCAACCACTTGCCTCTAAATTCTAAAAAATGCCCAAATCCACAAAATCAGTCAACATAACTATTTGTTTCCAAATTATGGCTTTATTTTGGTAAAAATTTTCATACCTATCCACTTTGAGGGCATTGGGGAAATGGGTTCTATCGTATCTTCAGGCAATGGGCCTCCCATCTCTTTCCTTAATTACATCCTCCACCATGTTTGGCTCTTGGTTGACCGTGTTGTGCCTTGCGAGAAGCTTCATCCTTGGAGGCATAGTTCTCAATTTTGGGGGTTTTAGGGCTTTGAAAAACTTGGATTTCTTGGTGAAAAAGATGAAAAATGAGGTGGGAATGTGTTTGGGTTGCTAGATTTGGGGTAAAAATTAGAAATGGATGGAGTTTTGAGGGCTGGGAAGTGAAGGGTAA
>CM042187.1:26171492-26199242 GCA_023539305.1 Ilex asprella
TACCAGGAAGTAGGCGGAGCCTTGAATTGAATAACATGACTTTTTGTGAAGGGCCAAATGACTTTCTTACTATGTTTTTATCATGAAAGATTTTCATCATTTCCTTTGCAATTTTTGCATTGTCATATGCCTCATTCCGCAGCTCTTCCAATTCATTAATCTGTAATTTTTTTGAGATTCCAACCTTGTCTAGGTCAAAGTTCATTGCTTTAATGGCCTAGTATGATCCGTGTTTCAATTTTCCAGGTAGGTGACTGATGAGCACATAATATTGCACATTTAATTCCTTCATTATATTCATTATAACTCAACTTTTGCATTTAATTACTTAGTGTTAGCCTAATTTATGAATAATGTGGAATTCTCGATGTTGCATGTTTTGATAGCTTAAATGTTGGATTTTAGGACCTTGCAACTATGTTGGATGTGTGGTAATGACATGGACACAATACATGAAGAATTGGAGGCTTAAAAGTGAAGAAATCAATGAGGTATTGGTGTTTTGGAACAAAGGCACCAGCTGCCACATCACTAGGAAGCACTGCCTCTGTTATGCCCCATTTTGACCATGATCTACTCAGAATCTGGAAAAGTTCAAAACATGAAAGTTGTAGATCTGGATGTTTTATGTATCGTTTTAAAATTTCAGCTCAATCCAACGGTTAGATCAAGAGTTATGCCATTTCTACCGAAGGTGGTCCAGTGTAGAAAAACAGTACCGGTACCACAAACCTTCTGGCCGAAAAAACAGCCTGTAACTCAACTTTGAGGCTTGGGGGTCCCACCTATACTTCTCCCACTCGCCCCCAACATTTTCTTACACAATAGCATGCCTCCCTTACACATTGGAAAGATTTTGAAGGCTTAGCATAAATGAGGATGTGAGAGAAGTGGGCAGGCATGTGACTTGCAGGCTAGCTCTGTCCTAGCCTGTGTAACCCATCCAAATCACCTGCCATTGGTGGGAGATCTGCTCTCACAGCTAGGGGACCACCTTGCACGAAAATGAAAGGCTCACACACCATTATATTCAGCATTCTACAAGTTCTTCAGGGGGTGGTGGCTACCTAAGCTTAGGAGTAGATATAGAAAGCTCCGAGGAGGAAGACAATGAATAGTATAATGTAAATTTCGTTTTTGCTTGTTCTTCACCATTTTCATTGCTGTAAGACTTGTGTAAGCTTCCTTATTTACTTTCAATGTCATTTAATTCCATTGCTTTGCAAGTTTAGTTTAGTTTCTTGGCTTTCACTATTTATGTTTTCAAGTTTTCTTCATTTCTTAGTTTAAAATGGGTATTGTTGATTTCTCTTCTTAGTTTAAGATTTCTTGCATTTAGTTAAGTTCCATGCTTCATTTCTTCATTATGTCCATTTATATTATGCTTGTCTTTCATTTTATCATTAGTAGCTAGATTTTAAGTTGGTTAATCCAAGGGAAGACCTCCTCTTGGGGATTGCATTTCAACTCTTCTCCATTCCTCCCTTTTGAGTCAAATGGTTCGGTTTGACGGGGTTGAGAGTGGATGAGTTGGTGAGCCTTTGATATCCCGTAGGCCTAGTCACGGGTTATGCTTAGATACTCACCAATCTCGTCCCTAGCTTCCCCCGAATCAATCGTTCATTAATGCTCAATCGGAGGAAGGCTTTGAGTTAATTTGGTACTCCCATTGGAATGAATCCTTTGGATTAGCCAACACTTGTTTTCTTGCATTTTTATTTACAAACCAAACACAAAACTCAAATACAAGATTTTACACTTTCTTTTCACTTTTGCAAAATCACTTTTACAAAACTCCCTTTCCTTCCCTGAGGAGACGACCTTGGAATACTTTCCTAGTAAAACATCGACCACGAAAGACTCCTTGCGATTGGGGAGCGCTTTTGTGCACATTCCACTTTTCATTTCACACATATTTTGTTCATCCATTTCCCACCATTGACATTCCGTTGTTTCCTATCTCTTGTATCATCCCGAGGGAGAGTGACACTCCCTTAACACATAAGCCATACACATTTGAGGGTGGTGTTGAGAGGTAGGGAACAACAACCGCAACCAATCAATCAGTGACATGGCTTGCCATAGACTAATCAATAGGAGACATGCCCAAAATTGTTTTGAAAGTAGTGCGATATGCCCAGAGTGCATCAATTAGTCTTCACGATCAATCCTTGCGGTCTGGGTTTGCCATTATTTCTAAAATCATTTTGATCTCTCGATTAGCCAATTCAATCTGTCTACTAGTCTATGGATGATAAAGGGTTGCAATTTTGTGAAAAATCAAGTACTTCTTCATCAAATTCTAGAAAAAAAAGATTGCAAAAATGAGCACCCCTATCACTTATGATGAATTTCTGAATTTCAAACAGGGGCAAAATATTATCTTTTAAAAATTTGATCACTGTTCGGTGATCATTATTCCGGAATAGAATTGCTTTAATCCATTTGGACATATAGTCTATGACTAGTAAAATATATAGATAACCGAAGGAAGGGGGTAATGGTCCCATAAAATCGATACCCCAACAGCAAAAAATTTCAATTACCATAATTGGGTTTAAGGGCATCATGTTTCTTTTAGAAACGCTTCCTTATCTTTGGCATCTATCGCATGTTAGACATAAGGCATAGACATCTTTAAAAAATGTGGGCTAATGAAATCCACAATACAAGATTTTTGCAGCGATTTTTTAGATGAAAAATGGCCACCACATGATTCAGAATGACAAAATGATATTATCTATTTGTTCTCATGATCGAGGATGCAATGCCTTATGATTTGATCCTTACAATACTTAAACACGTATGGATCCTCCCAAAATAAATTATGAACCTCCCTCAAATTTTTTTTTATCCATCAATGTAAAGGAAGGAGAAAACGTACCAGTAAGAGGACTTTCGGTGTTTTCATGACTGTGAACAGTTGTTCATCAGAAAAAATTTCATTGATTGGTAGTCCATCCTCATGAAATTCATATGTTAACATGGACAGATGAACTGCCACCACATTCTCAACACCTTTCTTGTCTTTAATGATTAGATCAAATTCTTGTAATAAGAGTATCTATCTTAAGAGCCTTGGCTTGGCGTCCTTCTTTGTGAGCCAGAATTTTAATGCTGCATGGTCAGTGAACTCAATAACAAAAGAACCAGCAAGATAAGAACGAATTTTTTCTAGATCAAAAACTGCAACAAGCAAATCTTTTTCGGTCATTGAATAATTCACTTGAGCATCATTCAAAGTTTTGCTTGCATAGTAACTCAAATATGGTTTCTTATCTTTCTTTGTCCCAACACAACTCCTACAGCATAATCACTTCCATTACACATTAATTCAAATGGAAGAGTCCAGTTAGGAGGTTGCAGTATTGGAGCATAAATTAACATACCTTTAAGCTTTTTGGCATGCTTCACTCCGCACAAAAGATACGTCTTGACTTAGGAGATGCCACATGGGTTTAGATATGGTACTAAAGTCTTTTATGAATCTCCTGTCGAACCCTGCATGTCCTAAAAATGATTGAACATCTTTAACAATCTTGGAAGCTGGCAAATTTCTAATCAAATTTATTTTTGTCTTGTCAACTTTCATACCTTCAAACGACATAATGTGACCTACGACAATGTTTTGTGTTACTATGAAATGACATTTCTCCCAGTTGAGCACTAGATTGACTTTCTTACAACTTATCAACACTTTCTCCATATTTGTCAGACACGAATCAAATGAGTCACCATATATGAAGAAGTCATCCATAAATACTTCCAAAAATTTCTCAACCATGTCACTAGATAAGCATATCATGCACCTTTGGAATGTTGCTGGAGTGTTACAAAGTCGAAACGACATCCTTTTGAATGCAAAGGTTACAAAGGGACATGTGAATGTTGTTTTCTCCTAGTCATCTAGTGCTATCTCAATTTGATTATGCCCAGAATACTCATCTAGGAAATAGTAGAATTCATGAATTTTAATTCTCTCTAAGACTTGGTCAAGAAAGGGAAGAGAAAAATGGTATTTTTTAGTTACCAAATTGAATTTTTGATAGTCTATACTCATCCACCATCCCGTGATAACTCGACTTGGTACTAGTTCATTGGCATCATTTTTGATCACTGTGACCCTAGACTTCTTGGGCACAACTTCGGTTGGGCTCACCCATTTGCTATCAGAGATGGAAAAAATTATTCCAACATTCAATAATTTGAGCACCTCAGTTCTCACAACTTCCTTCTGGTGAGGGTTCAATCATCTCTACATTTACTGAGAGGGTTTTGAATCCTCTTCAAGGTATATAGTATGATTGCAGATTAACAGACTCATACCTTTCAAGTCAACGATGGTCCACCCTATGGTACTTTTATGGCATCTAAGAACTTCAATCAGCTTAGACTGTTGCATCTTAGTAAGCTTAGATGAAATTACCACTGGGTATGACTTGTCCTCCCCTAAGAATGCATATTTGAGGAGGCTTGACACTTGATGAGAGTGGCTTTGTGTCACTTGGTGAAATTTCTTTAAATTTGGGTATCCATGTCCCAATAGTGTGAGTAGGTCAATTCTTTGGGTTTTGATCATCATCTATTATCTCAGATGTGATAGACTCCAACAGATAGGATTTTATAGAGGTACCACGAAATGTATCATGCAAATGCTCATCAATCAATGACTCAATGGAATTTATTTCTCTTGCTTCTTTGTCCTCTCCAAGGTGCTTGGCAATATTGAAAATTGGCATAAGAGGGAACCTACTTCTTTGCATCCTGAAGTGGAATATTGATTTTAACTTGTTTAAAGAGCTTGTAGATTTCTGCTTGGTGATTAAACTTCTGTACTGTTTTGAGTCTTTAGGGAAAAGGAGTAGGAATAGGGCAAGAATGATCTTTTTCTGTTGATGGTTCTGGTTCTTTTTCAATCACAGGTTTAGGCTCAACTAGTTTAGTGACTGGGATTGACTCAGTTCTTGGCTTTAGAATTAACATGTCTCTGATCATTTTTTCAATCACCTCATGTTTTGGCTTTGGAATTAACATGTTTCTTATGGTTTTGTCAATCACCTTGCCACTTTTTAGTGTAGTGATAGCTTGAGCTTGGTCTTGTGGGGTTTCCATGATTGAAGGATTTTTCACATGAAATTGGCCTTGTGGTGGTTTTGGTTGGACAGAAAACTTCTCCTTTTCGTGTGTGCTCATGGATTGAGTCAATTTTTAGATGTGACTTTTGATATCCTTGAAAGACTGGGTGGTTTATGCTTTGAAATCAGTAAAAGCCTGCGTGGAATGAGTGTTGTAGTTCATTTGAGTTTGCATGAACTGATTCAGTGTGTTCTCAAGTGTAAACTCCCATATTTCTATCGTTATATAGTAACGTACTTATGCTATGGAACTGTTAATATATATATCGATGTATCTATAAATTATGTGGATGGTAAGATTAGATATAAAAATGTTAATGGTCATAGTTTGGCCTATTCTTTTGGACGACACTTTAAATATTCTGTATGATGAATGGAATATTTGTTACTTATGGAAATTTTTAGTTGCTCTCATGATGTGAATGGTGTAAGATAGTAATGCCGTCCAGGGTGGATTTTGGGGCGTTACATCAAGACTCCTCTTTTGGGGTGGTTGGTCTGGTTGACGTGTAAGAGTTCCTTGAGGTGGTAGTTGTGAACTTTATGGATTCATGGAAGTTGGTTGTCTATTTCTCCAACTGAAGTTCAGGTGATTCCGCCACTTTGGATTGTATATTTCAGAATATGGGTTGGAGTAAGGCTTGTTGAAGTTGAAAATTGCATTTTTTTGTTCCAACAAGACTTCTTTGAATGTTCGAATGGTAGGACACTCCCCAATTGGGTGTCCTGTCAATGCACAAATCCCACACACTTGTTCTGTGCAAGGGCCAACATCAACTTGATGTACCTTTTCATCTCTAAAGGTTCAAGCTTTCGAGATAGGGTGGACATTTTTGTTCCTAGGTGATCATCATCTTTCAAGACATACTTACCCCCTTGAGAAGTAGATGGTTTAGTTTCAACAGTGGTTAGAGAGGCTAAGTCCCACATCTGAGAACTATTAGATATGGTGTTAAAAAAATTGAATGCCTCCTCCGGACTCTTTTCCATGAACTTTTTCTGAGCCATCATTTCAACAAACTGATGTAGTCTAGTAGGCAAGGAGTCATAGAAAAATTTTACCAAATTAAATTTTCAAAAGCATGGTGTGGGAAGGATTGGAGAAGATCTTTGAATCTCTTCCAACATTGATAAAATGTTACCCCTATTTGACCAAAAACACCGCCCCCGCCTTTATAATAAAGAGGGGTGCATTTGCTGGAAACACAAAACAACAAGCGACACTATTTCTTATGGGATACTAGTAATCCTGTAGAGTTCTAATTCTAGGGATTTCTCTCTCTCTCTCTCAGGAACTTCCCCTTGTCTCTCATTATTTGACATACTATTGTCAAAATAGTTTGCTACATATCGGGGTGAAGATGGTCCCGATTGATTGACAGACCCAACAAATTTTGCCGGTAAATTTTGAAAATGAGGATCGTCCTCAGACATAAAATTAAATTATACACAATAAAAATATAGATATACACACACAAATGAAGGTATTTTTACCTTTTACCTTAAAACACCTTTTTGGTTCCCCAACAAAGGCTCCAAAAACTTGACTTGATCTGAAATGTGTACACCCAAGTGTAGGCGGTCAAGTTGTAGTAATAATTTGCTTAAGTCGGAAGTCGAATCCACAGGGTACTAATGTTGGTGTTTCGAAGTAAGTAGTGATAGAGACCACTAAGGCTAGAACCCTTGAGATTTAAAGTTATGATGTTTAGAGATTTTCCTGGGCCGAATATAAAATTCTTTCCAAGAGATTTTTTTGGACAAAATATAAGATAATCTCAAATGTAAAAGTCACCCTTTAGCTCAAGGATCTGAACATGTAGTCGAATATCAGGGTTATTGATCTTGTGCTTGGAAACTCAATTAACCACCGTGTCAACATGAAGTTAATTGGAAGATAAATATGGATTGTGAGAATTAAAAGCATGATTCTAATGTCTTTGTAGAGGTTTACAAGAATTGTTTGTGCTGACACTCAACCTGTCTACAAACAAGCAAATGTTTCGACAAGACATCCAACCATTGTGTCAATATTCCATTCACTAAATGAAGCAGAATAATGGTGAAGATTGAAATGTAGTCATGAAGATTTAGCTGTGATACTTGCTTAGTACCAATGAGTCTTTCTATTCAAGAGTCATCTGTGTCATAGAAAATACTCACGGTTGTACAAAGTACCTTAGTTTTGCTTGCATTCAATCATTCAGTAAACAAGTGAAATATAAAGCATTAAGAATAAACAAAATGCGTAAATATAACTTCCAGATGATTTATACATGTCCATCACCTCTTACTAAAGAGTGAATGAGAAACTACTCACTCTTTATGACTTTGGTCAAACTTGAAAAGTGAGTGATGCTCATCCCTCCAAGTAGAGGAGTTACAAGGTAAAACACACTATACAAGGAGCCGATCTTCGATGAAGAATGAGTGAATCACATTCCACATTTCACGGGTTTGGTAAATATCTAGAAAAGTGGAAGAGTTTCACTCCTCTTAGGGAAGAATGAAGCTAAAACAAAGGAAGCAAATGAAACTAATAATGAAAGTAGAAGAAAACTAGTCACCTTTTGAGGGTTTTCACCTCAACCAAAAGATGATCTATCTTCCTCTATGCAAGTAAATATAAATCTAAGTCTAACTCTACAATTTGCTCTAGCTCTAAAATTGTTGCCCCTTGAAGCTCCCACAATGGGAGTATTATAGGCAAGCAGGAGGGGACAAGGGAGTGTCAAAGAATAGTACAAGGTCTTCAAAGTCTAAGTGAAAGCCCCAAGGTCCGGATAGAAAAACAACCATTTTGCAGCATATTTAGGCCAACGTTCGAATGAGGATCGGCGTTCCAACGTGGTACTTAAGCACCTCTGTGTTTTTCTTCTTAGCTGCAACATGCCATGTATCATCACTTCAGCACTCTGGTCTTTAAATAATTCAAGAGAACATTCGAACGTGGATTGGCGTTCGAACATTCATGTGTTGTTTCAAACTTCTCCAATTTTCTTCCAGAACTTGTTGGTGTTGCATAAAAGTTTGATATTCATTGCCTTTGGGCCCTAGTACAATTTATGTCTTGAAATATCATCATTGAAATTCTATCAAAGCATAATTAGTCTTAAAAAGGCATACTACGATGCTTATTTTAATTACTAATCAGGCACGACATGACATTGGTGATAGTAGGCTGGCTCACGAAGTCGACACACTTTTTGGATGTACGGATGACCTTCACATTGGAGTAATTCTATAGGTTGTATATACAAGAGCTAATCCAGTTAAACGGGGTACCCGTATCTATAGCATCAGATCAAAATCCCAGCTTCACGACTAATTTTTTTGAAGAGTTTCCAATGGGCTCTGAGAACACAGTTGATGATGAGTACAACTTTTCATTCTCAAATGGACTATCAGTGAAAGAGGACCACCCAGACTTTAGAGGACATGCTTCGGGCATGCGTCGTTGATCTCAAGGGTAGCTGGTGATTAACTCTAATCAATGCGTAATTGAACCAGATTAATAAGTTAATTGTGTTACTTAAAAGAGTTAAAATAGTCAAAATGCATGAAATTAGGGTTAATGTGTTAATTGTCTTATTTTAGGGTTTTGTGCATAAATGCTACAAAGTATAGGGGAACCAACTGTTAAAGTCAAAATAGAAGGGGATCATAGTGTAAATTCAACATCAAAGCAATCGGGGAACTAGCATACAAAAATCAGAGACTTAATGGCGTCCGGACAACCAACTAAACCGCCTTAAGCTCCTTGCCCTCCCATTGGTTGATTTATGCAACACAAGCACCTGATTGGCAAGTCCCTTCTTTTGCCGCCTCAGGCAGTCTCATGCCCTTCTATAAATAAGCCCTGTAACTTTCCAATTTTAGCATTCAGAAGATTGTTTGGATGGAAGTCTAGAGAGAGTGGAAGAGAGTCAAGGATATTTAGAGAGATCAGAAACAGTCAGTGAGGGAGAGAAATTCAAAAATAATACAGCAAAGCCCTTTCGAACCTCTTCTAGCCAATTTTCCAACTTACCTTCAGTCGAATATTTTATTATTTTCTACATTTCTATTATACCTTTCTACTTGGAGGGTTGAACCTCTGCCACTTTTGTGCTGTAATCAGTATTAAGAGTGGTTGTGTTTCAACTATTTCTCAGGTAGGGAGTGTCTGTGTTTTATTTTGTATTATAATGGAACTATCTTGTCTAGAGCAATGGGGCATGAGCAGCCCACTTATACCCTTTGGTGCAGGGTTAACATATGCCAGATATTGTTTAAGTTATGGAAATGCTGATGTTATAATTATACTTTATTGTTATATATACCTTCCTTATTGATTGATGGTTACATTTATGATATGCTCATGACTATGAACACTGAGCGGTACCTAATGCTATACACCATACTATCTACTAGTTATGTACTTCATGCATGATACGGTGATGTACGTGATTAGGCTTTACGTAATAGTCAATTGATTGGTTATACACGGGTTAAGTGTCAGCATAGCCAATGCTTTTGATTCAATGTGTAAACCGGAATCTCTTCATCAATAAATCTTCAACCTACCGATTCAATAACTGAAGTATTCCTCTTGAATAACTTCCTTCTAGTTTACTATAGTTGTTTAACTATGGCATGGTACATATATGTCGATTGAGCAATTCAAGTAGTCCTCCTGAATGGCTTGCCTTCTTGTTTACTTGGATTATTTAATTGTGCATGAGAATATACTTGCCTGCTAACCTAATCAGTAGTTGGATCCAGTTAAATATACATCAAACCTACCGGTTGACTTTCCAGTAAAATGGTGGTTAATTGCTGAAAGGTGGCATTTTCAGTACTTAGTTAATATAATGCATATGTAATCCCCAAACTAGAGGGTATCCTTTTAATTATTGCATTTTGTATCTTTTAATTACCACATTTCCATAGTTTTAATTAAGTTTATTTTAGTAGTTCAAAGCTCACACCACCAACTATTTCACTGCATTTGTATCTGTAATAACTTCACTGTTTCCATTTTGACTGCCACATATCAATTCCCTGTGGGTTTGACCTCGAAATTAAAATGAGTATTATATTGAAATTTGATCACTTATACTTGAGTGTATGCCAGTATTTAGGCTAAATATGAATTAAGATTTCTGGCGCCGTTGGCGGGGAATTTACAGTGATTTCAAAATCAAACAGGGAAGTTGTTCACTGCATTTTCATCGTTTATGTCTATTAAGTCATCAGTAGTGTTGGTAAATCAGTTTAATCCTTCATCTCCATCATTTGCATCTTTGTCACAAGCATCATTTGAATTAAGCATGACACACAATAATCCATGAGAATAGGAGGTTGTCCAAAATGTCCAATCATTAAAAGAATATCTGCATCCTCCACACACTAGTGTCCCTTCACATTTTCTTTCCACACAAATGCTCCAAATTTTAACATTAAGGTAGGGACAATACAGTTGTTACCACAGTTTCACGGTCTGGAGTCTAAAAATCTATATCTGCACGTTAAAGAATTTTAAAAATTTTGTGGTGTTTTGCAAGATAATTCTGAAAATGGTCGGGTTGAAACTTTTTCCTTTTTCTTTGAAGGACAAAGCTAAACAGTGGCTAAATTCTTTAAAAACCAAGTCTATTCCGAGTTTACGAGTGTTGTAAACTAAGTTTTTTAAAAAGTTCTTTCCTGTGCATCACACTAATGTATTTGATTAGTACTTAAAAGTAGCAATTCATTAGGCCTTTTTCGGACTGATTGTACTTTGATGGAGCTTAAGTAATGACATTTCAGGTCCTAAAGAAAACAAGGGCTCAAGGGCAATAAAAATCACACTCGAGTGCAATACCAGCATCTTCTGGAACAAAATTGGAAAAGCTTGGACCATGCCAAGAACGTTCACTGGAGCACTGACAAGAATAGACTGTTGAGACAGAGTGTACTGCAGACAAGAACCAAGGCCCTGATGAGCACTATGTTCGAACGACAACTAATGTTCAAAAGTCCACTAAAGCATTGACAAGACCAGACTGCCTCTGAGCCGCTGAGACATGGCGTGTTGCAGTCATGAAGACCCTGAAGTACTTAAGTACCACGCCCAAACGCCAGTCAACGTTTGAACATCCCTTGGAAGCATTTAAGTACCACGTTCAAATGCCAGTCAACATTTGAACGTCCCTTGGAAGCATTTAAGTACTACGTTCAAACGCCAGTTAATGTTTGAACGTCCCTTGGAAGCATTTGAAGACCAGCCTGCTGCATAGAGTGTGGAAGTGAACTTCACAGAAGACCACTTGAGTGTAAAAGATCAAACCCCATCTGGCGTTTGAACGCCCATAAAGCAAAGATAGAAAAAAATGTTCGAACGCAAGACAATGTTCGAACGTTCATAAGGCAAAAACATCAACAACTTTCGAATGCCAACTAACGTTCGAACGTTTTCCACTGACTGAATGCAGAGTAGTTGGTTCCTTGCCTATAAATACTCCCATTTGGGGAGCTTCTAGTGCACAATTTTTCTCTTATAAATTGAGAGTTTTTGGAAGATAAGTTTGGCCTTAGACCAACATCTCCTCATCTTTGTACTTGTTTTATGTTTATATGAAGCTTTTTTTGCGTGCATTTACATTTGCACTTTGTATACCAACCATGATGGAGGCTTGTACTCCCCTTGTAGTTAGATTTTTAATCTTCTCTGTATTTAGCTTTTACATTCATGTTGTAGCAACCATGATGGAGGCTTAGACTCCCCTTGTAGTTGTATTTGCTTTTGTTTACAAGTATCAAGAAAGATAGCTTCTCTTTTGGTTATGGTGGAAACCCTCCAAAAGTAACTAGCTTTCTTCTATTTCTATTTGTTAGCTTCTTTCACTTCCATTGCTTGAGCATCCTTCTTTCTTAGAGGAGTGAAACTCTTTCACTTTTTGAGAGCTTTGCCAAAGCCGTGAAGGGAGGAACATGATTCACTCGTTCTTCGTTGAAGATTGGCTCCTTGGTTGTTGTTCTTTTATTTTATAAGTTCTCTACTTGGAGGGATGAGAATCACTCACTTTTCTAGATTTTTAAAGCCATGAAGAGTGAGTAGTTTCTTATTCACTCTTCAGTAAGAGGTGAAGGGTATGTATAAATTATCCGAAAGTTATATTTATTCTTTCTTCTAATGCTTAACGTTTATATCCCCTTGCTTATTGGATGCTTGATTGGATCTAGCAAAGCTAAGGAACTTTGTATAATCGTGGTTATTTCTATGACATAGATGACTGTTGCGTAGAAATATATTTCGTTTCAAGGCAAGTACCCCGGCTAGATCCTCATGACTACCCTTCAATCCTCCCCTTTACCGTACTTCATTTAGAGAATGAAATATTAATGCCATGATTGGATGTCTTATAGAAACACTTGTTTGTTTGTAGATGGGTTGAGTCTCGGCACAGGCAATTCTTGTAAACTCCTAGAAAGGCATCAAAATCATGGGCTTAATTCTCACAGTCCATCTTTATCTTTCAATTAACTTACTGTTAACATGGGAGTTAATTGAGTTATTAAGCATAAATATAATAAATTGGATGATTAACTACATGTCCAGATCCCCGAGCTAAAGAGTGGCTTTCTTTTCATTTGAACTTATCTTATATTTTGTCAAAAAAACTTTCTTGGAAAGAAGTTCATATTCAATCTTGGAAAATCGCTAAACCTCACAACTTTAAATCACAAGGATCATAATCATTCAGTCTCTACTACTGTTTACTTTGAAATACAATCAACAGTTCCTAGTGGATTCGACTTCGGACTCAAATTTGATTATTACTACAGCTTGACCGTTTGCACTTGGGTGTACACACTTTGGCTCGAGCATCAGTATTAAGACGTCAAACCATGAATTTTTTTGTAAAAGAAAGGAAAATTTTTTATCAATGTTAGGAGAGATTCAAAAATATTCTCCAAGCTTGCCTTTATCATGCATTTGAGAGTTGGACTCTTGTATGTTTCTGCTATGATGCCCTCCCGTCAGCATTGCGTCAGTTAGTTGAAATGATGGCCTAGAGAGAGTTTATGAGCAAAAGTTTGGAGGAGGCATTCGAGTCCTTTGATACCATTTTTGAGAGTTCGTAAATGTGGGACTCGGCCTCTCCAAACATTGTTGAATCCAAGCCATCTACATCCCAAGGAGGGAAGTATGTTTTAAAAGAGGATGATGACCTAAGGGCTAGAATGGCTACTTTGTCCCGAAAATTAGAAGCTTTAGAAATGAAAAAAAATGAAGGAAGTGTTTGTAGTGCCTACCACTGAGCAATCACGTGAAATTTGTGCATTGAGAGGACATCCCATGGGGGGATGTCCTACCATTCCTGCATTCAAATAAGTATTAATGGAATAGTTCAATTCCATTTCCAACTTTAACAAGCCCTATTCCAATCCTTATTCAGAAACCTATAGCCCAGGGTGGCGGAATCACCCGAATTTTAGTTAAAAAAACACATTGCTTGTGAGTCAACAATCAGGTCCATCTTTAGGTCAACCCCAAACTCAGCAGTCATATCAGTCCCAAACTCAGCAGTTATATTAGCCATATCAACCCTCAGACAAAAGGAGTCTAGAGGATACCATGAACCAGTTCATCTAAAGTTAAAAGAATTTCAATACTCAGTCTACCCATGCATTTAATGATTTTAAAGCTCAAACTTCACAGATTATTGAAGATATCAAGAGTCATCTAGCCAAATTGACCCAACCTTTGAGTACATCAGAGAAGAGAAAATTCCCATCTCGACCATAACCCCTACAAAGTCAAAACAAGGCCAATGTTGTGTCTTTTAAACCATCTCCAAGTCAAGTTCAAGCAATCACCACACTAAGAAGTGACAAGGTAATAGAAAAAACCATTAGAGATATGTTAATTTCAAAGCCAAAACTTGAGTCAATCCTAGTTAATGACTTAGCTGAGCTTGAACCAGTAACTGAAAAGGAACCAGAACCGTCAAAGAAAAAAGAACATTCATGTCCTATTTCATTACCATTTCCTCAAGCAGTCAAGAAACCTAAAACACCAGTCAATCATTCTAAAATTTTTGAACTGTTCAAACAAGTAAAGATTAACATCCTCCTATTGGATGTGATCAAACAAGTCCCATATTATGCCAAGTTTTTAAAGGACCTTTGCACAGTCAAAAGAAAGATCGATGTTCAAAAAAGAGAATTTTTAACTAAGCAAGTTAGTGTTATCATCCAACACAAGGCCCCTCTTAAGTACAAAGATCCAGGAA
Organism: Ilex asprella; assembly: GCA_023539305.1. Taxonomy (NCBI): domain Eukaryota; kingdom Viridiplantae; phylum Streptophyta; class Magnoliopsida; order Aquifoliales; family Aquifoliaceae; genus Ilex; species Ilex asprella. The sequence continues at coordinate 26,185,888 of CM042187.1, forward strand.
GTGCTATAGTGTCATGCATAATTAGAAATCTAGGTTGAGCAAACCCTACTTGATCTAAGAACCAGTGTTAATTTACTTCCATATTCGATCTATAAACAGTTTGGATTAGGTGAGTTGAAACCTACCAATGTCGCATTGCAATTGGCAGACTGATCTATGAAAACTCCATGAGGAATTATGTAGGATCTATTAGTCCAAGTTGATAAGTTCTATTTTCCAGTGGATTTCATTGTGTTAGACACTTAGTAAGTTTTGAATGCATCTACATACATTCCTTTCATTTTAGGTCGACCATTCCTTGCTCCATCAAATGCATTGATTAATTGTAGGAGTGAAATCATGAAACTTTCATCTGAAAACATGAACTTGGAATTGAATGTGTTTAATATGACAAGACAACCCATAGAAGTGCAGGTGAGGAGTGAAGTAAATTGTGTCGAGTTGTTAACTCAGAGTTTGTTTGAAAAAGAGTGTATAATGAAAGAGTCCCATGCATTAGATTCTGTACATAATGATGAGTCTATAGATATGTCAGTCATTGATGCATGGAATCCAAAATTGGAAAAATCACTACCTGTTGAACCCAAGTCTGTAAAGCCCATGGTTGAAGTTGTTAAACCAGAATTGAAACATCCCTCGACTGACCTCAATTATGTCTTCTTGGGGGAGGATGAAACTCATCCAATGATAATATCTTCAAAATTGTCAACAGTCCAGGAATAGAAATTGATAGAAGTCCTAAAGAATCACAAAAGTACTGTCGGTTGTTCTATAGCAGATATAAAGGGAATAAGTCATCTTCTATGTACTCATTACACATACTTAGAAGAAGATGCTAAACCATCCTGACAGCCACAAAGAAGATTGAACCCACATTTAAAAGAAATAGTCTAGACTGAAGTACTTAAACTGTTAGATGTTGATATTACCTATCCTATATCTGATAGAAAATGGGTCAGCCACACACAGGTAGTGCCAAAAAATCTGGTGTTACTATTATATAGAATCAAGAAATTGAGTTAATGCGTACCGTCGCTGGTTGGCGTATGCGTGTTGACTATCAAAAATTGAATTCACTCACCAGCAAAGATCATTTTCCTTTACCATTCTTAGATCAATTCCTAGAGAGAATAGCCATTCATGCATATTATTTTTTTTTAGATGGATATTCCGGTAATAATCAAATTGAAATTACAATTGATGATCAGGAGAAACCCACGTTTACTTGTCGTTTTAGCACTTTTTCCTATAAAAGAATGCCTTTTGGATTGTGTAATACTCCAACCACTTTTCAACGTTGTATGTTAAATATTTTCAGTGATATGGTGGAAAGGTTTTTAGAAGTTTTCATGGATGATTTTTCTGTGTATGTTGATTCGTTTGAATTATGTTTGAAAAATCTTAAAATAGTTTTTACTTGATGTGAAGAAACAAATCTTGTGTTGAATTGGGAAAAATGTCATTCCATTGTCACATAGGGTATTGTTTTAGGTCATGTTATTTCTGCAAAGGGAATTGAAGTTGATAAATCTAAGATTGATTTGATAGCCAATTTTCCTCCACCCAAGACTGTAAAAGATGTCTGATCCTTTCTAGGTCATGCAGGATTCTATATAAGATTCATCAAAAATTTCAGTTCCATATCAGGACCCATGTGTAATCTCTTATGTTTGGATGTACCATTTGATTGGAATAATGCATGTCAATTAGCGTTTGAAAAACTGAAAAGCATGCTTATTTCTAAATGCAACCTCTTGACTGGTCTTTACCTTTTGAATTAATGTGTGATGCAAGTGATTATGCAGTAGAAGTTGTCTTAGACTAGAGAATAGATAAGAAACATATGTGATTTATTATGCAAGCAAGACTTTGAATGATGCACAAATGAACTATTCTACCACAGAGAAAGAATTGTTTGTTGTGTTTGCATTAGATAAATTTCGTTCGTATTTAGTTGGTTCCTCAATCGTTGTTTTTACTGATCATGCAGCCTTGAAATATTTGCTCACGAAGAAGGATGCTAAACCACATCTCCTGTGTTGGATATTGTTACTTCAAGAATTTGATCTGATCATCAAAGACACGAAGGGAGTTAAAAATGTGGTAGCAAATCATTTATCGAGGCTGACTTATGATACAAAGGAGGAACCCATTCCAATCAGAAAAGCTTTTCCAGATGAACAAATTTTTGCAATTACAGAAGTACCATGGTATGTTGATATAGTGAATTATTTAGCTACATGTACTATTCCTTTTCATTTTACCTGGATCGACAGAAAGAAATTTTGAGAGAGGTACGCAATTTATTTTGGGATGACCTCTATGTGTTTAAGTATTGTAAAGATCAAATCATAAGGCGTTGTATACCCAATCATGAAATCGGTAAGGTAATCTCATTTTGTCATTCCGAAGCTTGCGGAGGGCATTTTTCTTCAAGAAAAATCATTGCTAAAATTTTACAGTGTTGATTTTATTGACCCACTCTTTTTAAAGACGTTCATTTTTTTTTCTAAATTGTGACAAATGTCAAAGAATGGGGAACATTTCAAAAAGAAACATAATACCTTTAAACCCCTATTTTGATCATTGAAATTTTTTATTATTGGGGCATCAATTTTATGGGTCCATTTCTCCCATCCTTTGGTTATCTGTACATTTTGGTTGCCGTTGATTATGTTTTCAAATGGATAGAAGCAATATCGTGTCGAAATAACGATCACCGCACAATGGTCAAGTTTTTAAAAGAAAATATTTTGTCAAGATTTAGAATTCCCAAAGCCATTGTTAGTGATGGAGGAACCAATTTTTGAAAACCTCATGAAAAATATTTGATTTCCCATAAAATATTAGCCCCTTATCATCCATATATACGTGGTCAAGAAGAATTGGTCAATATTGAGATAAAATATAATTTTGAAAAAATAGTGAATCTGGACTGCAAAGATTGGTCTTTGAGACTGACTGATGCACTTTGAGTTTACTGTATTACATATAAAACTATTTTGGGAATGTCTCCTTATTGATTAGTTTATGGTAAACTATGTCACTTGCCTGTGGAATTGGAACATCGAGCATACTAGGCAATCAAAATGATGAATTTTGAAATTGACAAAGCAAGTGCATCCCGCAAACTTCAAATTAATGAATTAGAAGAGTTGAGAAATGAAGCATATAAGAATGCTAAAATTTCTACACCCATAATGGAAAATTTTCAAGATAAGTGATGATGACATAATATTGCATATTTAACGACCTCATTACATTCATTTTAACTCAACTTTTGCATATAAGTACTTAGAGTTATCCAAAATTATGAATAATGTTAAATTTTCGATGTTGTAGCTAATTATAGTGTAAATCATGTATTTTGGAACCTTGAAAATATGCATGGATGTATGGTGAAGGCATGGACACATTACATGAGGATTTGGAGGCTTAAAAGTGAAGAAATCAAGGAGGTATTGGTGCTTGGGAAAAAAGGCACCAGCACCCATACCATTTGGTTATAGTACCTCAGTTTTCCTCCATTTTGACCATGATCCGCTTTGAATCTGAAAACATGCAAAACATGAACGTTGTACATCTAGATGTCTTCTTTATTGTTTCAAAATTTTACCCCAATCGGACGATTGGATCAAAAGTTATGACAATTTTACGAAAATTGGTCCAGAGTAGACAAAGTGTACTGATGCGCGTACTGGTACACCAAACTCCAGTAGCTAAAGAGTACCGGTAAGCATGATGAGCACAAAATACTGCATAATTAATGCCCTCATTACATGCATTTTAACTCAAATTTTGTATATAAGTACTTAGAGTTAACCGAAATTATGAATAATGTTGAATTTTCGATATTGCAGGTAATTATAGCTTAAATGATGGATTTTAGGGCCTCGCAACTATGTATGGATTTATGGTGAAGACATTGACACATTATATGAGGATTTGGAGGATTAAAAGTGAAGAAATCAAGGACGTATTGCTATTTGGGAACAAAGGCACCAGCACCCACACCACTTAGTTGCAGTACCTCGATTTTCCTCCACTTTGACCATGATCCACTTTGAATCTGGATAAGTGCGAAAAAAGAAAGTTTTACATCTGGATGTCTTCTATATTGTGTCAAAATTTAAGCTCAATATGACAGTTGGATCAACATATATGGTGATTTTACAAAAACTAGTCTGGAGTAGACAAAGTGTACCGATACGCGTACGCCGAACTCCAGTAGCTAAACCGTAATGGTACACATACCAGTACGCCGTGCCTGAAGTGCCCAGAACGATTGTTTTTCATGCTCCACTTGCTTGGGGGTCCCACCTACACTTCACCCACTTGACCCCCAACATTTTCTATACATCTTCATGCCTCCTATACCCTTTATGAAGACTTTGGAGACTTGACATTCAATGATGCGAGAGAGAAAGGGGTGAAGCTTGGGTGTGTAGGCTAAGCCTTTGCAAGCCTGCCATACCCACCTTTTCAACACCTTATTAATTTAGGCCTTTCATACAGCTAGAGGGACCCCCCATGCACGAAATTGAAGGCTCTCAAACTTCATATACTCAACATTCTACAACATTGCAAAGGGTGGCTACCTAAGCTAGGAGCAGTTTTAGTGAAGAACATGATGAATAGTGCTTAAGTTCTTGCTTTTTTCCTTCCATTTCAATTGTTGTAAGCTTTAAATTTCATGTAATCCTTAATCCTTGCACTTTAATCTCATCTATTTCAAGTACTTTGCAAGTTTAGTTCTATATTTAAGATTTCACCATTGTTGTTCTCAAGTTCTTCATTTCCTAGCTTTAAAATGGGTATTGCATATTTTTCTTCTTAGATTAAGTTTTCTTGCATTAAGTTATGTTCTATGCTTCATGTCCTCATTATGTCTCTTTATATTATACATTGATTTCCTTTATTTATGAGTAGCTAGATTTTAGTTGGCTAATCCAAGGGAGATTTTCCCTTGAGGATTTCATTTCAACTCTTTTTTTTCCTCCACTCAGTGTACGGTGGTTCGGTTTGAATGAGTTAAGAGTGGATGTGGTTGTGAGTCTTTAATATTCCGTAGGCCTAGTCACGGTTTATGCTTGGATCCTCACCATCTCGTCTCTAGCTTCCCATGAATCAATCATTCATCTATACACCAATGGAGGAAAGTTTCAAGTTGAGTTGGGATTCCCATTGGAGTGAACCTTTTGGGTTAGCCAACACTTATTTTCTTGCATTTTCATTTACAAACTTCAAACACCAAAACACAAACAAAAGATTTTACACTTTCTCTTTTTGACAATATCACCTTCACACACTTGAACTTTCCTTCCTTGAGGAGACGACCTTTCAATACCACCAAGTAAAACACGACCCGCTAAAGTCTCCTTGCAATTGGGGAGCACTTTTGTTCATTGCACATCATAGTTACATCATTTCATTTTCCCTTTCCTTTGCCTTTTCTTTTGACACTATCCCAAGGGAGTGTGACATTCCCCTTCGAACCATACATTTCACATGCGAAGGGATAGTAGTTAGGGGTTAGGGAACCACAGTTTTAGTTTTCTTTTGACAATCAACGCATACCACTACATGAAGTGCCCCAGAACGCCTGCAAATCATGCTCCACTTGCATGGGGGTCCCACCATTAATTCTCCCACTTGCCCCATTATTTTTCTTACACATCTACATGCCTCCTACACCCTACTTGAAGAATTTAAAGGCAAAGACATTAATGTGGAAGGGAGAGAAATTAGTCGCCTGGTGACCCCTATGGACGAAAATGAAGGCTAACACTCCATATATTCAACATTCACACAAGATTTGAGGGGTGTCTACCTAAGCTTAGGAAGAAGATGATGAATAGTTGATAGAAAACTTAAATTTTTGCATTTCCTTCTTCCATTTTCACTTGTAGTCTTCTTGAATACTCTTGTAAGATTAATTATTTATTTTTAATGTGATTTACTTCAAGTGTTTTGCAAGTTTAGTTGAGTATTCTAGATTTCACCATTGTTGTTTATGTTTTCTTCATTTCAAGCTTTTAAATTGGGTAGTGAATATTTTTCTTCTTATTTTAAGTTTTCTTGCTTTAAGTTATGTTCTAAGCTTCATTTATTAATTATGTCTCTTTAAATTATGCATATCTTTTCATTAAGTATGAGTAGCTAGATTTTAAGTTAGATAATCTAAGGGAGATCTCCCCTTGAGGATTCCATTTCAACTTTTCTTCTTTCCTCCACTCAATGTATGTTGGTTCAGTTTGACTGGGTTGAGAGTGGATGTGGTTATGAGTCTTTGATATTCCATAGGCTTGGTCACGGTTTATGCTTGGATCCTCACCATCTTGTCCCTAGTTTCCCACGAATCAATTATTCATCTATGCACCATTGGAGGAAGGTTTCGAGTTGACTTGGCATTCCCATTGGAGTGAACTTTTTGGATTAGCCAACACTTGTTTTCTTGCATTTTCATTAAGAACAAAACTCACCAAAACCAACTACAAGATTTTTCACTATTCCTTTTTTGACAAAATCACCTTGACACACATGAACTTTCCTTCCCTGAGGAGACGACCTTGGAATACTTTTCCAAGTAAAACATGACACTCAAAAGACTCTTTGCGCTTGGGGATCACTTTTGTTCACACACATTTCATTTCATTCCACCATTCTGTTGCCCCATTTGCCACATCATTCTGAGGGAGAGTGACACTCCCCCATCCATATAAGTCATATTCACATTTGAGGGTGATGTGCGGAGATTAGAGAATACTACAACGATTTTCACAAAGCAATAAGAATATAATTGACTTGATCCGAAATGTGTACACCCCAGTGCAGGCGGTCAAGTTGTAGTAATAATCCGGTTTGAGTCTAGAGTCGAATCTACAGGGAACTAGTAGTTTTAGTGCTTCAAAGTAATCAGTAAAGGAGACCAATTGATTGTAAATTTTGAGATTTTTGGGATGGTGAGATGTGGGTGATTTCCTGAAAAGAATATTGAATCCTCTTCAAGAAAGTTTACAAGGTAAATGGAAATAAAGTCACTCGTTAGCTCAAGGATCGAGACATGTATTTAATTATCCAATTTATTATAGGTATGCTTGATAACTCAACTAACTCTCGTGTCAACGGCGAGACAATCGGAAGATAAAGATGGCCTATTAAGGTCATGGTTCCGATGTATTACTAGAAGTTTACAAGAATTATTTGTACCGAGAGTTATCGCGCGTACAAACAAGCAAGTATTTCTTCATGACATCCAACCATGGCTTTAATATTTTATCCTTTTAAATGAAGCTTGCTAATGGGGATGATTAAAGGATAGTCATGAAGATCTAGCCAGGGTACTTGCCTTGAAACGAGGAGTCTTTCCATGCAAGAGTCATCCGTGTTATAGAAAAGACTATTGATTATACAAAGTACCTTAGCTTTGCTAGATGCAATCAATCATCCAATAAACAAGGGGATATGAACGTTTAAGCATTAGAAAGAAACATAATATAACCTCTGGATAATCAATACATGCCCTTCACCTCTTACTAAAGAGTGAATGAGAAACTACTCACTCTTCATAGCTTTGGTAAAGCTAGAAAAGTGAGTGATGCTCATCCCTCTAAGTAGAGGACTCCACAAAACAAAAGTACATGTAACGAGTAGCTAATCTTCTATAGAGAATGAGTGAATCGCGTTCTACCCTTCACAGCTTTGGTAAAACTTTAGAAAAGTGGAAGAGTTTCACTCTTCTAAATAAGAAGGGAGCTCAAATAATGAAAGTACAAGACATAATTAAAAGCGTGTAGGTAAAAGCATAAATGTAAAGACTAGAAGTAAATAAAGATATAAATGTAAATCAGGAACATAAACGTAAAGACTAAATGTAAATAAAGGAATTACAACTCTTAAGCAAATGTAAATGTAAGCATTAACGGAAAGAAAAGGAATGGGGATTTAACTTCCCCACTCCACAGCAAAGAAATAATACTAAAACAAAATAAAAGAACTCCAAATGGGAAATGTTAGCTATCAAGTGTTTAGTGCCAAGTCCTCCTTTCCTTTTGCTCTACAAACTAAGGGTATATATAGGCAAGGAGAAGGCAGGGGAGGGGGTAAAAGAATAGAGCTGGGCGTTAAAGTCAAAGTGAATGGCCAACTACTCTGCAGGCAGTCTGTCAATACCGTTCGAACGGTAAATGGCGTTTGAACGGTTTCTCTGTCTTTGCTCTCTACCGTTCAAACGTCAGATGGAATCAGTGCATGCTAGTTATGGCAGACTACACGTGGTTTTCTGTAAAAATCTTCCTTTAAGTCTTTGTGCAAATCTCTCTTCAGGTCCTTGTAGAATCTTGACTGAACTTTCCAATAATTCCAGGGGCGTTCGAATGGTGGTTGTCGTTCGAACGTGGCACTCAAGTGCCTGGGCCTTCTGACTGCAAGTCTGCAACACACCATGTCTTCAGTCAGTCTAATCTTGTCCTTGCTCCAGTGGACGTTTGAACGTTTATGACCGTTCGAACATAGTACTTGAATCTCCAGGGCCTTGGGTCTTGCCTGCAACACAGATTATAATATCTGACCTAGTTCATTATGACCGTTCGAACGGTAGTTAACATTCGAACGTTGCTTCTTTATTCTAAGCTTCTACAATTTGTTCCTTAAAATGCTGTGATTGCCTGCAAAGGTATTTTTTGGTGCTTTTGAACCCTTGTTCACTTGAAGACCTGAAACATCATCACTTAAACTCCACCAAAGCTCAATTAGTCCAAAATGGGGCATAAGAATATGCTATATTTGAGTATTAATCACACCCCCTAACCTAGCTATTGCTAGTCCCTAGTAATACAATAATTAAAATGTAAATCTATTTCTAACACCTTTTTCGTAGGTTAACCGATTGCATTTAGCTTACGCAACAAGCCGTTAAACCTCTAAGTTTACCCTAGAGGACGAGTGTTGTCTCGTGAGGATTTTCAGTGAATCTACCCACAAATTTTGGTCGAACAAATGTAAATGTGAGATTGCTGATTAAAGTAAATTATCATCATGGTCATTGAGACACCCATCCCTTAATTTTGACTTTAAGGTCCTCATGCTCTTCACCATTGGTACTATCCCTGTGCAAAAATTAGCTTTTGACACATTAGCATTTGAAATTTTCTTTGTAGTAGGATGATCATTCTAGAAACAAGAATTGGTGCATAACAAACATTCCACTTTAATCACCCCTTCATGGATAGTTTTGACTTCTCAAATCTCTCATAGGGATGCTCTCAGAAAAAGATTCACTTCAACTATGGTGACTTGTTTCTCACCGGGCATGTAATCAAAAGATGGCCAATCATAAATTGCATGCATAATTTAGTAAAGGAGTGAAAATTTTTAGAAAAAAAACTAATCATGTTCTTGGCATAACCTCATGGAAGAATATTGATGCCAATAACGAAATGCTATATAACATACCCCAACTTGTGATTAACAACGTGCATATGCAACAAACTTGAGATCAATTAGGGCTTTCATAGGTTGTAGTGTGGCTAGAGGTCAGTGGCTAACAAAATGACGTCAAATGAGTTTCAAAATTCCTGTCTCTTTTATGAATTTTAGCACACCTCTAGTTGGCTTTTTGACATTTCTTTTGGGAATGAGATTTCTTTCTTTCATTTTTTCCAATTTTTCACTTTCTTGGCAATTCCTTGTTTCTCTACCTCTTTTCCTTTTTTCGGTTGTTTTCACCGCCTTTCTTTTCGGGGAACCGTAGCCTCCAGTATCTTTTCTAGTTTCCTTGCTTTTCTTGTATCCTTCATATTTATACGAGGGTGTAAGAAAATTAGATAGCAAGGTAGGTTAAATATTTTTTCTTGTGGCTTGGTCATCATATGGGCTTTTTTGGAAAAGAATTTATATTTTGAAGGCTCAATGATGGCTGACTAGGGTCATACTTTTGTGAAAGGATTGGCTGTGGCTCAAAATTGATCCAAAGATGGCCTAAAATCCTTTCTCAAGTATGTGCATACGCATGTGTTGTCTTGCCTGTATTTATTGCAGGATATGTCAATAGATCACATTAGTTGTATCAATCAAAACAAAAAATAATGAGATTATTGAAAGATAGGCGATGAAAGAAAACCTTTCTTGAGTAAATATGGGTGTTCCCTCTGAAGCATCGCAAGGTTCAAAACTTACCATGGTATCCTTTGTAATCTCCACTGATCATGTCAGGCTTTTCTGGGAATGTCGGTTATATACCGATTCCATTTTCGAGTTTGATCACCGTGTACTTTGAGAACAACAAATACTCATGTTCATTTGATAATGTAAGCATAGAAATAATATCAGTTAAAAGAGTTGTGACCTGAGGTCAAGATTGCTAGCATGTGTGTCAAACGGATCATGAGATTAGTTACTTTAACAAGCAATCTCAAAATCCACATGTATTTTTATCAACAAGAATTGCTAAAGTGCCAATTTTACAAATGCTTTTAACCAAATAAAAAGAATATGATAAACTGAATTATTCCATTTATATAATATGATCATTTGGTACATCAATCATTGATGATCCAATTTATTCAAAAGAAGCAACAGAAAAACAATATAAGACTTGAAACTATCTAAGAAAACACACAAACAAACTTAAACAAAAGAAAAGTAAACAAACAAACACAAAAACACAGGACTCTCCTCTCAATCTCTCCTAGCTCCACCCCTAAGATAGCTAAGAATCTCCTCCTGTTGTTTGAAGATCTCAGCTTGCTGTCGTAGAATCGCAGCTTGATTGGTCTTAATCCCAATCATCATCTCCTTAAGGGACCTTCGGGTCCTGGAGCTAGGCCCTACTTGATCAGGCTGCACTCTCTCCTCATCCATCTCTCTCTCAATCTCTCTTTCCTCCTCACGTCAAGCTCTTCTTGTACTTCATTCCCTCCTTGAGCTGGTGGCATTTCTTGCCTTCTTGCTGAGGTGTCACTATGCCCATGACTTCTCTTGAACGAGCCCTTATTAAGTTGCCCCATTGGCAACTGTATCTCCATCTCGGGCCTCTCCCATACTCCATTCTCCGTCAACAAAGTGCCAAAAGGTAATTCAATTTTCTTCATGTTGCATCCTTTCTTGATTTCATTTAGGATGAGGGAGAGAAGGTCGATGCTATGTCCTTTTCCTATAGCATAGAGGAGGTGAGCCATTTCTGGCAAAATTTTGTTCTTTCTTTTTAGAGGTGCAAGGTTAGAGATCACAATCAAATTGAGCATTCTATACTTGTCAGTCAATTCTCCTTGTTTCAAAAAGTTTCTCCTAGCCCATGAGAAATCCACATCCCCGGTCAGCTCCTTGCCTACCCTATCCAACTCAACGTTTTTCTTTGGAGGGTATTTGGGATTTTCCACTTGAGGAATTTCTGGTCTTATCTCCTTGAGATACTCCTCATCCACCTTGATGTGGTTTTCCCTTACATAGGTCTGTATGGTGACATTGATGATTTCGGCGTTGGAGTAGAAATCCTGCACCCTGTTAACAGTGGCCCTCGCTTCTTTCCTCAAATGTCGAATCCAATCTCTTCTCTCCATCTCCTCCAATAGACCCAACTCAGCAAAATCAGAGACTACAATGTCTCTCTCACACACCACAGCTTGGTTTCTAAAAAAATGCTCATATCTTTCAGCTTTTAGAGTAGTTGGAAATCTGGTGCGATCATACCTTTTTCTCTTCTCCCTGCCTTGCTCTTCTTGGATAACCTCCTCAACCCAATCGAGTTCTTGGTTCACTAGTGGAACACGCCTAGCAGGAATCTTCATCCGAGGCATAGCGTTCGAACGGTGGCCGTTTAGAGGAGGTCTAAAATTTTTGGGTGTCCTGGTCTAGGATGGATGCTTTTTTAGTTGGCGATGGGTAGGGGTAGTTCGAATTGGTGTTTCTTGGGGTGTGAAGGAAGATTAAGGTATGGGAAATGAGAAACGAGCTTTAGGATTGGAGAGATTTTAGGGATTTTGAAATGAACTAGACGCTCAAGTATTTATACTCTGCGTCATACCGTTCGAACGATGGAAACGTTCGAACGTGAGGTGAAGAATTTAAACTGTCGTTTGAACGGTTAAGGGATATTTGAACGGTGCTAGCTCCCAGTACTTTGTGTTTTCAACAGTGTTTCCATCAGAGAAGTTATTAGAGGCAAAGTACTGCGAGCAGCAACCGTTCGAATGGTGGATCAAAAATAAAATTTTTCTCTGTTACACTATACACAATCATAGAAGGCTAAACACACAAATTCAAAAATAAAAATTCATGGCGTCTCAGGATAAATCCCCACCCATGCTTGAGGTTAGCATTTTGGGACATTCCTTACTCGGCCCATATTTTCATTGCAGTAATTAAAAAGCAGAAAAAAATATGTACAAAAATTTCACACTATTTACCAAAATTTGGACCATTGGCTTTCATTCCTCAAAACACAATTTTTCCACAGCTTATCAGGACACAATCTTAATCTGAGTCATCTTCTATGTAGCTTGAACTACTAGTGACTCTACCAATCTCTTGTCGCACAAACCGATTAAGCATAACACCAGAATAGGATAGTGTGTCAGAATAATCCTTACTCCACCCATTCAGTATCCAGTTTAATCGATCGAGTGCATGACCAAAAATCTATTCAGAACACTGATTGTATCTTTTATCATGAAATACCCGACCACACTGTTTACATGCACCAAGTCTTTTGGCATATCGGCGTTTAGCAAAAGTGCTTCTGCCACAGAGAGGTTTTGCTTGCTGCTCTCGGATCTCATTTTTCCTTACCAGTCTTACTTTTCTCATCATCACATTATGCACATCTGATGAAAAATTGCGTTGAGCTCCTAGACTAAACCAAAAAATTTTAACATCCATGATTCCTAGACTCACTATCTGGTTCTTTAACGTCTACCAGTCACAAAGATAATTTAAACTAACCCTCAGATATAGCAAGGCAACAACAACAAAAATTTAAAAATTTTATGGCATGGGTACAAACAAAAATAAAATACAGGCAAAATATGAACTACAAGTTCTCACACCCCCCAACCTGAACTGAACATTTTCCTCAATGTTTCGAATTTACCAGTATGGATCTTGGAAATGAGGTTGAACTGCAGTGACCCGTACTTCTTCAGATACCTACAAATCCAAATGCAACCATTAACCCTTTTGGTTCAGATCTTGGCCTCCGTTAGGCCTGTAAGGTTTGTATGTGATTGCGAAAAGTAGCAATATACCCATACACAACTGGAGTAAAATAATGTACAACATTAGAATAGGGATCTGTTCTTCTGGGTACGTGGACATGATTTCGCTTGGTTATGGTCGGTTTCGCAGACAAAGGGGGAAAA
>CM042187.1:26211598-26224602 GCA_023539305.1 Ilex asprella
AGATAGTCAATTGAATAATTCAAATATTCCGTCTGCATGGCTTGACTTTCTGGTTGATATATCTAAATACAACTAATATGACAAGTTGCTGTGTTATGATTTACTACAACCAGCTGATCTGACAAGTTGCTGGAAGATAGTCTATACAACTTGCGAGTTTACTTAAATTAATCAAATGACACATCTAAACCCAATGTAGCTTGAGAAACAACTGTGTTATATTACCACCAGTGTAGCTTGAGAAGCAGCTGTGTTATGGTTTATTATATATGCGTTCACAATCATGAGATCAAATGAATAACTCAAGTATTCCTCATGAACGGCTCATCCTTCTGGTTTTCCTGAGTTAATCATTCGACGTGGATATAACCAGTGTAGCTTGAGAAGCAGCTGTGTTATGGTTTATATACATCAGACCTGCCGGTTAGCTTTCCAGTAAAATGGAAGTCAACTGATGTGAGGTAGCGTTTCCAGAAACTGACCAATATAAAGCATATGGGACCCTTAAACTGAAGGGTATCTTTTATATTCTTGTCAATTATCTGCTTTATTTACATACCGTTTTTATTTAATTGTGTAAACTAGTTATCAAACTAAGCTCACATCACAAGCTATAAAACGATATTCTGCTTCATGCAAACACCTTTATTGTCTTCTGAAAGATATTTTAAAGTTCTAATTACTAAAACTATTCGTGGGATCGATACTTGGACTTAAAACCAAGAAAACTACAATTTGACCACTTATACTTGGGTGTATAATATTAATTAAATCCGATCACTGAAAAGTGCGAATCAAGTTTTTGACGCCATTGCCGGAGAGTTAAAGTAATTTGAAAAAAATATATATATATATTTGTTTGTTTTATATGTTTATATTGTGTTTATTTGTTTTTAATAGTCTATGTCTGTTCATTCATCAGTAGGTTCTGTAAATCAATCAACTCCTTCATCATCCTCATCATCAAATTCTACACAAGAATCATTTGATAAGAGTATGGTTTAAAATGTACCTAGGGAGGAAGAGGCTAGAGAACAAGAAGTAGCTCAAAATACTCGACCATTAAGAGAATACCTACATCCTACAAGAACTAATGTCCCATCATGTTTTGCTTTTCCAATAGACGCTCTAAATCTCAATATTAAACCAGGAACAATACAATTGTTACCTCAATTTCATGGAATAGAAGATGAGAATCCGTATATTCATATGAAAGAATTTGAAGAAGTCTATGGAACTTTACAAGATAACTTTGAAATGATCAAAGTGAGACTTTTTTCATTTTCTTTAAAAGATAAAGCAAAACTCTGGCTTAATGCTTTAAGACCAAATTCTATTACAAGTTGGCAAGCTCTACAAATAGAATTCTTTTAAAAAAAAATTCCTGTACATCGTACGAATATTAAGACGTAAAATAATGAATTTTGCAGTAAAAGAAAAAGAAACTTTTTATCAATGTTGGGAGAGATTTAAAGATCTTCTCCAAGCCTGTCCACATCATGCGTTCGAAAATTGGACCCTAGTTAGTTTCTTTTATGATGCTCTTCCACCTGCAATGCGACAATTTGTTGAAATGATGGCTCAAGGAGAATTTATGAATAAAAATTCAGAAGAAGCATTTTAATTTTTTGATACTATTTCTGAAAGTTCCCAAATGTGGGACTCGACTTCTTCAAACATTGTGGAAAATAGGCCATCTACATCCGAAAGAGGAAAATATGTCTTAAAAGATGATGATGATTTAAGAACTAAAATGGCTAGCTTATCTCGAAAACTAGAAGCCTTAGAAATGAAAAAAATTAAACAAGTAAATGTTATTACTTCTACTGATCAAACTTGTGAAATTTGTGCACTGTCAGGACATGTTGCAGCAGAATGCCCAACTATACCTGCCTTTAAAGAAGTTTTAATTGAACAATCAAATGTTGTTCCAACTAATAATAATAATAAGCCATATATAAATCCTTACTCTGAAACTTACAATCCAAGATGGAGAAATCATCCAAATTTTAGTTGGAGAAATACACAACCCACAAATCAAACAAAGGTCCACCACAACAACAAAATCAACAACAGTACCAATCATATATACCTCCTCAGAAAAGAACTCTGGAAGATACTATGAATCAATTTATTCAGAGTCAAATGAACTTCAACACTCAATCAACTCAAGCTTTCAATGAATTTAAATCTCATACTTCCCAGAGTATTGAAGATACTAAGAGTCATCTTGCTAAGTTGACCCAATCCTTAAGTATTATAGAAAAAGAAAAATTTCCATCTCAACCGAAACCCCCACAAAATCAAAATCAGGCTAATTTTGTGTCATCTGAAACTTCTTTAAACCAAGTTCAAGCAATCACAACATTAAGAAGTGGTAAAAAAATTGATAAAACTATTAAACCTAAAATTTCAAAGAAAATCCATAAATCAATTCCTGTAAATGAACCACTTGAAACTGAACCCTTAATTGAAAAACAATAACAAATACAAAGGAAAAAAGATCCTCCATGCCCTATTCCTTTACCTTTTCCTCAAAGAGTTAAACAACTTCAAATTGATAAAGATCAATCTGACATTCAGGAATTATTTAAACAGGTAAAGATTAACATTCCTTTATTAGATGCAATAAAACGAGTTCCAGTTTATGCTAAATTCTTAAAAGATCTGTGCACAATAAAAAGAATGACTAATGTACCAAAGAAAGCATTTGCAACAGAACAAGTTAATACCATAATACTTCATGATACACTTCTTAAATATAAAAATCCAGGTAGTCCTACAGTTTCATGTCTTATCAAAAATTATAGAATTGAACAAGCTCTATTAGATCTTGGATCCAGTTGTAATTTCATGCCATATGCAGTATACACACAACTAGGATTAAATGAATTAAAACCTTCCAATGTTAAACTACAACTCGCAAACCGATCAATAAAAATTCCACGAGGAATTGTGGAAGATGTTATTGTCCAAGTTGACCAATTCTATTTTTCAACAGATTTTATAGTTATAGATACAAAACCATGTCAATCAGGAAGTCTACTCGAATACATACCTCTTATTTTAGGTCGTCAATTTCTAGCTACATCTAATGCATTAATTAATTGTAGGAATGTGTAACACCCCGCATTTTCCTTTTATATATGCATATAAATATCTAGTAAAAGAGTGTTGCAAAAAGGTGGATATGTGCAGTGATATGTTTTTAAATATTGGTAGATTTGAAAGTAGAGATTTAAAAGGTTAGTGGAAATAATAGTTGAATTTTTGTTTTAATAGGTGAAAACATGAAACTTAGGTCCAAGAACTTGTACTAAATAGGTTTGGTGTAGAAATAGGTGTTGGAGATGCATGGGATGGCTTTGGAAGGGTTTAAGATGGATTGAAAATGAAAAATGGAGGAAATAGGAAAAACTGAAAAAAATCGTACCGGTACTGCGTACTGGTACTAAATGGTCCAGAGAGTTCGACGTACCGATACAGCATACCAGTACTGTACCGTACCGGTACTGCGTACCGGTACGGCCGAAAGATTTTTGAAACTTAAATGTCGCGACTTTGGTCCGATTTTCGCCCTATAAATACCTTATGTTGCCTCCTTTGACCTTATTTTGGCCCCTCCAACCTTAGAAACCCTAAGAGAGGAAGAAAGGAGAAAGAGAGAGGAAGAAAGGGAGAGAGAAATACTTGATTTGTAGGGATTTACACCTTGGAGTCCATCAAAATTCAACTTTTCAAGAACAAAAGGTAGGGGTTTTCTCTCATTCACTTGCATTGAGGTTAGGGTTTACTTATATGTACTCTTTCCATTATAAATCTTATATGTATGGTATAGATCATTGATTCTTGATATCCTTATAATTATTACCATGCTTTAAACCATATTAATGGTGGGTAACCATTAAATCCTTGTTCTTGGCTAAAAACCCTAGATTTCAAGAGTGATGAACTTTTTTCTAAATTTTTGCTTTATCCTTGATTTCAAAACCTTAGTGTTTAATATTGAACCATAAAATGATGCTATTGTGATCTCATGTACTTGTCTTAGTTGGTTATGGAATGGTGACATGATATATTTTGGGGATTTTGGATAGATGCAAGTAAATTGAGATAAAGATTGGAATTGTATGCTTGGTTGGGTTGTTTGGTGATGCACATGAGTGAGAGGTTCCTTGTAAGGATGCTCGCTCTTTCTCAAGAGGTTCCCGATAAGGATGCTTGAGAAATAAGTCCGTTATAGTGAGAAATTCCTTCTAAGGATGCTCACCCCTTCCCAAGAGGTTCCCGGTAAGGATGCTTGGGAAGCAATGTAGTGATTAGTGAGAGTTTCCAGGGAAGGATGCTCACCCATTCCCAAGAGGTTTCATGTAAGGATGCTTGAAAAATAATGTAATGATTAGTGAGAGGTTCTATATAAGGATACTCACCCATTCTCAGGAGGTTCCCGGTAAGGATGCTTGAGAATTAAAGGTGACCAAAAATGGGGGTGGAGGTTACCCCAAAGTATGCCACCTACCAAAAGAATTGTTGGAAATTGTTTATGACATTAATCATTATTATTTGTATGAGGAGCTCATTTATTCATTTAAGTAATGTTTTTAAATAAACTTAAGATCCTTTTTAAATGTCACCGCTTTCTTTCAAATTATGTATCTATGTTATGTTAAAAATGAGACCAACTGTTTTAAATACTTTTCTAAACCTTGTATGGGTTTGGGAGATTTTTCCTACAGAGCTTCGTGCTCACCCCCTACCACTAACATTTTTCAGATTTCCCGCTAGAGGAGGACGTAAGGGTCGAGGAGCCCGCTACTTGGGAGACTCCACTTGACGGGAGTGTGGATCCCAAAGTAGACGCATAAAGCGACCTTCCTTCTTTTTGTGCTAGACTAGGACAGTCCTTTGGAATATTGTGTAGTCTAGTTTCTTTTGTTTATTCCGCTGCGTTTCTTTAATTAATTTTTGAGATGTAATAGCCATGACTTGGGCTTATTTTTTTGGATAATGTTGTAATTATTTGTGGATGATAAATGAAGTCCTTTTCCTTAAGGGATTTTATTAGTGCTCTCATGATGTGAATGGTTCTAGAATGTAATGCCGTCCAAGGAGGTGTTTGGGGCGTTATAGAATGGAATCCTGAAAATTTCATTTGGAAATATGACTTTAGAATTAAATATCTTTGAAAATACAAAATGACCTAGAGAAGAAGATAGTGAAGAAGAAGAACCATATGAAGTAAATTGTGTTGAGACATTGACCCAAAATTTCGTTGAAAAAACTTTTCTAAAAAATGAATTATTAACGTTAGAATCCATATTTAATGCTAAATCTGAAAATATACCTACAAAGAATCTGCAATATGAAAACTTGTTACCAACACTTATAGAATCAAATTTCAAAGTTTTTAAACCAGATCTAAGACCTCTTCCAAACAATCTAAAATATGTATTCTTAGGAGAAAACGAGACTCATCCAATAATAATATCATCAAAGTTATTAGAAATACAGGAAAAAGAACTAACATAAGTTTTGAAAAATCATCAAAGTGTTCTTGGGTGGACAATAGCAGATATAAAAGGTATAAGTCTACTTCTGTGTACTCATTGTATCTATTTAGAAGAAAATGCTAAACCATCTCGTCAAATGCAAAGAAGATTAAATCCACATCTAAAAGAGGTAGTTCGCATTGAAGTACTTAAACTATTAGATGCTAATATTATTTATCCTATATCTGATAGTAAATGGGTTAGTCCTACATAAGTAGTTCCTAAGAAATCTGATATTACTGTAATTAAAAACCAAGAAGATGAATTAGTCCCAATGTGTACAGTCACAGGATGGCGTGTATGTGTTGACTATCGAAAATTAAATTATCTCACTACAAAGGGTCACTTTTCGTTACCATTCCTAGATCAAGTTTTAGAAAGAATAGCTGGGCATGCATACTATTGCTTTCTAGATGGATATTCGGGGTATAATCAAATTGAAATTGCAATAGATGATCAAGAAAAAAATAACATTCACATGTCCGTTTGGAACTTTTGCTTATAAAAGAATGCCTTTTGGATTATGTAATGCCCCAGCTACTTTTCAACGCTGCATGCTAAGTATATTTAGTGATATGGTAGAACGATATCTAGAAGTTTTTATGGATGATTTTTCAGTATATGGTGATTCATTTCACTCATGTTTAGACAATCTGGAAAAAGTACTAATTCGTTGTAAAGAAACAAATCTTGTCTTAAATTGGGAAAAATGTCATTTTATGGTCACACAAGGTATTGTTTTGGGACACATAGTTTCTAAGAAGGGAATTGAAGTCGATAAATCCAAAATTGATTTAATAGCTAATCTTCTTTCACCAAAAACCATAAAAGAAACATGTTAATATCTGCACCTATTATGCAACCCCCTGACTGGTCCCTACCTTTTGAATTATGTGTGATACAAGTGACTATGCAGTAGGAGCTGTATTAGGTCAAAGGAAAGATAAAACACCTTATGTTATATCGTATGCAAGTAAAACTCTAAATGATGCACAAATAAACTATTCAACTACAAAAAAAGAATTACTTGCTGTTGTGTTGGCATTAAAAAAATTTTGATCATATTTGGTTGGATCATCAATTGTGATATTTACAGATCATGCAACTTTAAAATATTTACTTACAAAAAAAGAAGCTAAACCACGTCTTCTACGTTGGATTTTATTACTACAAGAATTTGGTATTATCATAAAAGATAAAAAAGGAGTAGAAAATGTGGTAGCTGATCACTTGTCAAGATTAAATTATAAAATTAAGGAAGAACCAATCCCAATTAAAGAAACTTTTCCAGATGAACAACTATTCTCAATAACAGAATTACCATGGTATGCAGATATAACCAATTATTTAGTAACTAATATTAGCCCTTCTAACTATACCTGGTTAGATAGAAAAAAATTCTTAAGAGAGGTACGTAATTTTTTCTGGGAAGATCCTTATTTATTTAAATACTGTAAAGATCAAATAATAAGACGTTGTGTACCTAATCATGAAATAGGTCAGCTAATTCAGTTTTGTCACTCTGAAGCCTGTGGAGGCCACTTTGCTTCAAAGAAAACCGTTACTAAAATTCTGCAGTATGGATTTTATTGGCCTACTCTCTTTAGAGATATTCATATCTTTTGTTTAAACTGTGACAGATGCCAAAGATTAGGAGATATTTCAAAAAGAAATATGATGTCTTTAAACCCTATTTTAATTATTAAAATTTTTGATTGTTGGGGCATCGATTTTATGGGACCATTTCCCCCATCTTTCGGGTATCTATATATTTTAGTTGCAGTTGATTATGTTTCTAAATGGGTAGAGGCAATTCCATGTAGAAATACTGACTACAAAACAGTAATCAAATTTTTAAAAGAAAACATTTTATCCAGATTTGGGATACCTCGAACCATCATTAGTGATGGTGGATTACATTTTTGTAATAAAATTTTTGAAAACCTGATGAAAAAATACATGATTTCACATAAAATATCCACTCCATATCATCCACAGACAAGTGGACAAGCTGAATTAGCTAATAGGGAAATAAAATACATTCTAGAAAAAACAGTAAATCCAGATCGTAAGGATTGGTCTTTAAGATTGACTGATGCGCTTTGGGCTTACCGTACTGCATTTAAAACTATCCTAGGAATGTCTCCTTATCGGTTAGTTTATGGAAAACCATGTTACTTGCTTGTAGAATTAAAACATCGAGCATACTGGGCAATCAAAATGATGAATTTTGATTTAGATAAAGCTGGAATAACTCGCAAACTACAAATCAATGAATTAGAAGAATTAAGAAATGAAGCTTATGAAAATGCAAAAATTATGAAGTCAAGAACAAAAAATTTTCATGATAAACACATCATGAGAAATTCCTTTGAACCATTTCAAAAAGTTTTATTATATAATGCCAAGCTTAGACTATTTCCTGGAAAGCTGAAATCTAGATGGACAGGTCCTTTTATTGCCAAGCAAGTATTTGACTATAGAGTAATAGAAACTGAAAACCCAATAACTAGAAATATTTTCAAAGTAAACGGTCAAAGACTCAAACCATACTATAATGAATTTACTAAAGATGTAACAGTTATACATCTGTTAGATCCAGTTTATAAATAATAAACATATCTTGTTATTTCATTACAAGAATTATTACTAATCACTTGTAATTTATTTTGACAGATATCCCAAGTGGTGAAACAACAACAAACCCTTGATCTTCAGTATCAATGCTGACTAATACCATTCTTACGTTACAAATAACAGTTAATCTAAGTTGGGGAGAGAGGCACATAAATTTCCTTTGTGTATTAAAAATAATAATTGTAATATAAAAATTTGGTTCGTCTTTGTGACTGGCAGACGTTAAAGAATTGGATAGTGAGTTTTATTTAATAATAATAATAATAATAACAATAAATAATTTTTTTTTACATGGACGAGAAACTATTATGGTTAAGTCTCGTTCTATTGCGTCATCTTCGGAAAGACATACATGCATTAATCATGAAAAAAGCTAGAAAAGAGAGAAATTTAGAAATTTTTGAAAATCAACCACCACCTCTCTGCGGAAAAAGTACATATTCCAAACATCGACGAGCAAATCGTCTCTGTGCATGTGTGAAATGTGGTCGAACAGAATATCTGAGAAGATATAATAAGTACGCGGAACCAATTTGAGGACGCTCGTTAGATAGTTTACGCTGGATTAGGGATGGGCAGAGTAAGGAGTACCCTGAGATGCCATCATATTCTGGCCCAATGTTAACCAGATTCGTGAGGAATGAAATCAACCGTGTCACCAGAATACCCGAATCAGATAGTTCTGATGTCGAGATAATATAATTACAATAACATATGAATTTTGGAAGAAATTTAAATAATTATTAAAAAAAAATTGTAAATATCAACAACACATAAAAATAAAAACCCATTAATTCTTTTGTGAAAAAAAGAGTGGTTAGTAGAAGTTCTGTAAAATATGTAAAATGTAATTAATTTTATATTGTAGGAATCTGAAGCAACAAGGAAGAAAACATGCAGTGTAAAAACCAAAAACCAGTAAGTTTGGGCCGTCCGGACGAAAGTCCCACCGTCTGGGTGGTGCCCCTATTATAAATACTCGTCCCATGCAAACCGATCAACTCTTCATTTCTTTACACTAGAAACTTTCGGCCAAAGCCGAAAATCTTAACCCCAAACCTCCAAATCTCCTATTCTCAATCAATTTCAATCAAATTTGTTTCGATTATTCACTTACCCATCACATTTTGAACATATTTACCAATTGAAATCACTTGAAATGAAGAATCCAAAGAAAAATCAAGAAAATCATGGATTTAGGACAAAGAGCAAGAAGATCTTCAAGACGAGCACAAAGAAATCAACCCGAGCAGCCTCCAACGTTTTCACAGCAACCAGAGCCGGAAAATATCTTCAACCAGGTGATGTTTGAAAATATTGATTAACAAAACTGGTATTATGATAAATTCTTGATGAAAACTATTATAGTTGAAAGACCGGTTGTGTTTGAGGATTTTGAAAATATAAGAATTAGAGAAATTCTTGCTGCTAGAGGTTGATTAGAGTATGTTAAATTAATCGTTCCTGCATATGACTGTCTGGTCCGTGAATTTTATAGTAATGCTCAGATAATTGAAGCAAGACATTTGCGTGCATTTGTACGGGGGCAAGCTTTTCTTGTTACACCGGCAACTATAGCCAAATTTTTTCAACCTATGCGGAGAGAAGAAACCCGTAATACCCATAAACTGAGCATACATTGCCCGACCAAAATGTCATAGGAAGAGAAGTAACCAGGAATCCAGAATTTGGTTGGGGAAGACCAAATAAATATATAAAGCAGAGAGACTTGACTGATACATATCGCATCCTGAATTTGATAACGGTAAACAATTTGCTACCTCGAGCCTAGAAAAATTAAATCTACACTGAGCAAGCTTACTTTTTATATTCATTCGGGATAGGGCATACTATTAACCTCCCCAATCTGATTATAGACCAAATGATAATGACTGTAGAAGACAAAAAACCCTCACTTCCCTATGCTATGCTAGTCTCTCAACTATGCAGGAACAATGAAGTGATCATTGATCTCATATGGAAGACAGTAGATCACTATGGACCAATAGACAAAATATCTTTGAAGAAAAGTTATGGAGCTCAACAAGAAGCACAACCAGATGCTCAACCAGCAGCCCAACAAGAAGTAGTACCTGAACCTCAAGAGCAACCATTCCAACCTCCTGAAACATTCATTCCACCAGAACAACAGCCACCAGAAGATCAACCATACATTCCAATGGATGATAGGACAGACAGATAAATTTTTTTAGGTATGGAAAGCACTATCATCCAGCTCAATACCAACATTAAACAAATGAATCAACTGATGAAGAAATATGAAGACAACCAAGCAGAAATGATGAAGCTACAGAGACAACATTTTGGAGGAGGACCATCCACCTCATGAAATCTGGAAATTCTATATAAGAACTCTACTAGCTAAGTTGGGCCGAAGGCCTAGCTAAGTCGCTAGGTTGCATGAAATTGGGTTGGGATAGTAAGAAGGGGCTAGAAGACCCCTCGGGTGAAAGGCCTGGTGGTTGGAGTACGCACTCCCTTGGTTTGGTCCATAAAGTGTGTGAGTGTATGTGGAACCCTCGGTGGAAGTATGTGAATTCCATGTGGGTTGGTGACCCTTGGTTAAAGTCCATGAATGTCCACCTCCAAGAAAGTCCCTAAATGGTATACGTCATTCGTTGTGTAACTTGAATGATGATTTCACACACATTGTCACTTGCATGTGTTGAAGAGCCGGGAGAGACTTCGATTGAATTGCATGAGTGAGTCTCATCTCATTTCATGGTATGACATGGTAAATTCCATCATCAAGTTACATACTATTGATTTGGAATTGTTGTGATTGGTATACATTGCCTGTGCATCTAGGGGGAGTAGCCTATGTAGGGGTTATTCTAGTGAGCGTGGTTCACCGTATACGGAAAATATTTCAGGTATTGGAGTGGCACCGACAGATGGTTCTCATGTAGAGCACCTAAGGTGAAGGGGCCGACTTGTGGCCTTATTTTGAGATTTTGTAAAGTCCTTGCAAACACTTAGTTTCAGGCATGTATAGTTATGAAAAGTAATGTAATAGAACTTGTATAAGCTATGTTGAATATATAAATATATGTTGTATAAGTTTGGGTTAGTTTTGGAATAGTTTGGATGAGATTGGAAATGAAAAATAGGTGAAAAGGGCAAACCTGGACAGACCCTACAGGTATGGTCTTGTCCCAAGTGCAGTCCAGTAGGCGAACCCTATCTTACCCTACCGGTAGAGTGCAGTCTAGTAGGTAAACCCTACTGGTATGCACTACCGGTAGGCAACCCTACCGGTGTGGCCTACCAGTAGGCCTTTTAAAATTTTCAAATTTTTAAACCATTTTGCCAAGTCTTCGGGCTATGTGTTCCTTCCCTCCAATGATGTAAATGGACTATAATGGGGTATAAATCCTGGTATTTTGGACCTTGTTTGGATCGAATGGATAATTGAACATGGGGTATGGTTGTGGGCTATAATCCTGGTTAAAGGGATACTGTCACGTGGTGTCTGGGCATGCGGCACTCAAGGGTATTTCCGCTGTTGATGGGTGATCAACGGACCTCCCGATTTTGGGGTGTCACACAATCATTCTTGGAGAAATATTCTAGATCTACTCAAGTAAACATCTTCGATTCTACAGTAAACTTTCTTTGAATAATCTTATTAATTTTTCTTTGATTAGCACTTGTTAGATTGTATTATTAGAGTTGTCTTTAAAATTCTGTTGTAGGAATTATACAGATGTATGATTTCTGAAAAATGATCTTTAACTATTTTTAATTATTTTTGAACCCTGACCATTTCTTTTACAAAATTATATTTTTAGTCAGCCATGACAGAGCCTGAAAGAATATTAATTTTTTTCATGACACTCGAAAAATACCCAAGCCACATGAAAAAAATTAAACCTACCTAGGATACATAATTTTCTTGCACCCTCTTTTATATCAGCAGGATACAGAAAAGAATAGAGAGGGAGCTCCAAAGAAGAAAATGTAGAAAAAGATAGGAAAAGGAAAAAGAATGATCACGATCCAAAGAAAAGAAAATTTTGAAAGAAAAGAGTGAAGAAAGTGAAAAATGGAAAGGATAAACATATAAAGCCTTAAGAAAGAGGTGCGCCACAATATAAAAGGTAGTTATTGAATCTTACCAACGCCATTTCTTAAACCTTAAACCCATGGCCACATTATAACCCAAAGAAAGTCCTTTTTGATTCGAGAAATCATATATCTGTATTAATCCTATACATCCATAAAGGGATGATGTTGATAATTTTTCTGATATAGTGTGAATATCCAATCATGAGATTATGTCAAATTCTAATTTTATTCAAATATCCATCCTTCAGATACTTACATGTGATACTCTTTGCTTTGTTAACAATATTCCAATCACATGTAACAAGTAAGAGAATAGTCACTGATTGACATCAATTATTTATAAATTAGAAGTATAAATAAAGTCGAATTAGTAGAATAACCGCACTAAAAAGTAGTAATTAAAGTGAAATAGGGTTAGTGCGGAAATTATTCGTTTTAACAGTTTTTATGTAAAAGTTGCAGGATAAATGCAGAAATAACCAAAGAGGAAGGGAGCAATGTCAAGAAGATGGAAAATCTAGAAGGTTAAAGTGTAATAAAAGAACCAGAAGCCTTGCAACTTTCCAAACCACTTGCACCACTGTCTCGACGGCACCGCCTGTAACACCCCGTATTTTCTTTTATATATTTGAATAGATATATATAGTAAAATATTATTGTGAATATGTGGATATGTATAATGAGGTAAGGATAAACCATATAGATTTTAATAATAGGATAAATACTAGA
>CM042187.1:26224702-26235423 GCA_023539305.1 Ilex asprella
CGGTCTCGTTTAATAAAATAACATATATAGCTTTTGAAATAAAACAAAGACATTTAAATAGATCTCAATTTTACACCACAACAATAATTTAAATGGAAACAGTAAAAAATATTTCTCTAAAGAACCCATTCCCAAATGGTTCGAAAAAGTGTCTGTCGTTGCATTGTCCCATACCAATGCACCAGCCCCGACTTAATCCAATCCATGTTCTCATCTAGATATATAGATATATATTGGTTCATCCCGTACCATGTACATTGATTGTTTCTCAAGAATCTACCCAACGACTATACCTAGTTCATCAATCATAATCAAATCACAAGCACTTTGGGAAAGGGCGTCTACCATACCAATGACAGTGATGAGTCCCTTCCCAGGACAGGTATACCAACCCTAGTTCGAACTCCAGTGAACGATAGTGGTCTCATTACCAAATAAAAACCCACTACAAGTGTCAGAAAATCATTGACTTGATCCGAAATGTGTACACCCAAGAGCAGACAGTCAAGTTGTAGTAATAATCTGGTTTGAGTTCGAAGTCAAATCTACAAGGAACTTGTTGTGTTGGTGTTTCAAAGTAATCAGTAAAGGAGACTAATTGATTGTAACCTTGAGATTTTAGGATTGTGAGATGTATGTGATTTCCTGAACAGAATATTGAATTCTCTTCAAGAAAGTTTACAAGATAAATGGAAATAAAGTCACTCTTTAGTTCAAGGATCGGGACATGTATTTAATTATCCGGTCCATTATAATTATGCTGGATAACTCAACTAACTCCCGTGTCAATGGTGAGTTAATCAGAAGATAAAGATGGCCTATTAAGGTCATGGTTCTGATGTCTTACTAGAAGTTTACAAGAATTATTTGTACCGAGAGTTATCGCGCCCACAAATAAGCAAGTATTTCTTCATGACATCCAACCATGGCTTTAATATTTCATCCTTTTGAATGAAGCTTGATAACGGGGATAATTAAAGGGTAGTCATGAAGATCTAGCCGGGGTACTTGCCTTGAAACGAGGAGTCTTTTCATGCAAGAGTCATCCGTGTCATAGAGAGACTATCGATTATACAAAGTACCTTAGCTTTGCTAGATGCAATCAATCATCCAATAAACAAGGGGATATAAATGTTAAGCATTAGAACAAAACATAATATAACCTCCAGATAATCAATACATGCCCTTCACCTCTTACTAAAGAGTGAATGAGAAACTACTCACTCTTAATAGCTTTGATAAAGCTAGAAAAATGAGTGATGCTCATCCCTCCAAGTAGAGGACTTCGTAAAGTAAATGTACAAATAACGAGGAGCTAATCTTCAATAAAGAATGAGTGAATCATGTTCCACACTTCACGACTTTGGTAAAACTTTAGAAAAGTGGAAGAATTTTACTCTTCTAAGCAAGAAGGTAGCTCAAATAATGAAAGTGCAAGACATAATTAAAAGCATGTATGGAAGAGTATAAATGTAAAGACTAGAAGTAAATAAAGACATAAATGTAAAGACTAAATGTAAATCAAGAACATAAATGTAAAGACTTAAAGTAAATAAAGGAATTATAACTCTTAAGCAAATGTAAATATAGACATTAATGGAAAGAAAAGGGATGGGAATTTAAACTTTCCCATTCTCTAGCAAAGAGACAATACTAAGACAATTAGAAGAACTACAAATGAGAAGGGTTGGCTACTAAGTGTGGAGTGCCAAGTCCTCCTCCCCCTTTTTGATCTACACACTAAGGGTATATATAGGCAAGGAGAAGGCAGGGGAGAGGGTAAAAGAATAGAGTTGGGTGTCAAAATCAAAGTAAAAAGCCAACCACTCTACAGGCAGTCTGTCAATACCGTTTGAATGGTAAATGGCGTTCGAACGGTTTATCTGTCTTTGCTCTCTACCATTCAAATATCAAATGGAATTAGTGTCTGCCAGTAATATCAGGAGACACGTGGTTCTCTGTAAAAAATCTTCCTCCAAGTCTTTGTGCAAATCTCCCTCCAGGTCTTTGTAGAATCTTGACTGGTCTTTCCAATAATTACAGGGGCGTTCGAACGGTGTATGCCGTTCGAATGTGGCACTCAAGTGCCTGGGCCTTCTGGCTGCAAGTCTGCAACATGCCATGTCTTTAGTTAGTCTGATTTTGTCATTGCTCCAGTGGACGTACGAACGTTGATGATCGTTCGAATGTAGTACTAAAGTCTCCAGGGCCTTGGGTCTTGCATGAACACAAATTATAATAGCTGGCCTGGTTTTTCATGACTGTTCGAATGGTATTTAACGTTCGAACGTTGCTTCCTTATTCCAAGCTTCCATAATTTGTTCCTTAATATGCTGTGATTGCCTTCAAAGGTACTTGTTGGAGCCTTTGAACCCTTGTTCACTTTAAGACCTGAAACATCATCACTTAAACTCCACCAAAGTACAATTAGTAAAAAATGGGGCATAAGAATATGCTATATTTGAGTATTAATCAACCATCTCACCTCCACTGTGGCAGACTAACATCTAACACTCTATGACATCTTTCAATGGCAATTCAAGTTCCTCACAACAACCATACAATAAGGAAACCAACATATTCTCCCTTACAAGCATATTTCTAAAAAAATCCTCAATTTCATCATGTGACAATTCTAATAACCCATTATGAAAAATATAAGAGATCACAATGAAATCATTTATTACTCTACCCAAATTTCTATGGTCCCAATGTCAATAATAAAAGAAAACTTTAAGAAGAAAATTCACCCATCTCAAAAAATCTAGGGTTTTTCAAACAAAAGAGGAATTTCATGGGTAATCACCCTAACTTTGATAAAACATGTATTCATTGCCCAAAAGACTAAGAGACGATGATTTTATATCATATGTATTACATTTATAGCAAAACATACATATATACATAAACTCTAATCTCAATGCAAGAGAAAGAGAAGAAATCCCCTACCTTGACTCTTGAAATCTAGGTTTTGATGGACTCCAAGGTATAAATCTCTTCAATGCAGGTTTCTCTCTCTTCCTTTATTCCTCTCTTTTTCTCATTTCTTTCTCTCTTAGGGTTTCTGAGGTTGGAGGGGCTGAAATAGAGCCAAAAGAGGCGACATAATGTATTTATAGGGCAAAAATCGAACCAAGATCGCGACATTTAAGTTTCAGAATTCTTTCGGCCGTACTGGTACGTCGAACTCTCTTGACCAATTTGCTCTGGTACGTAGTACCGGTACACAATACCAATACGGTTTTGCCTAGTTTTTGCCTTTTTCTCTGTTTTTTATTTCCAATTCCTCCTAACCCTTCCAAATCTATCCCAAACCTCTCCAACATTCCTTACACAAGAACATGTCTCCTACACCCTAGTGGAAGACTTTGAAGACAATGACATTAATGAGAAGAAAGAGGAAGTGGGCTGCCATGTGGGTTGTAGGCTAAGCTCCTCCTAGCCTCCCATCAAAATCACCTGCCATTGATGGGAGGTCTGCTCTCACAGCTAGGGGGACCCTCATGGACGAAAATTAAAGACATACACTCCAATATAATCAACATTCTTCAACATTGAAGTGGGTGGCTAGCTAAGCTTAGGAGTAGTTTTAGTGAGGAAGATGATGAATAGTGCTAGAAGTTAATATTTTTGCATTGTCTTCACCCATTTCTCTTGTAATCTTCAGTAAGACTTTTGTAAGCTTCCTTAATTACTTTTAATGTCATTTATTTCAAGTTTAATTACATGTTTTAGTTTCTACCATTATTGTTTCAAGTTTTACATTTCTAGCTTTTCAATTCGGTATTGCATATTTTTCTTTGTAGTTCAAGTTTTCTTACTTTAAGTTATGTTTTAAGCTCCATTTCCTTTACATGTCTTTACATTATGCATGTATTTTCTTTTAGTATGAGTAGCTAGATATTAAGTTGGCTAATCCAAGGGAGAATTCCTCTTGGTTGTGCCATTTTAACTATATTTTTTCCTCCTCTCAGTGTACGGTGGTTCAGTTTGACTAGGTTGAGAGTGGGCGTGGTTGTGAGTCCTTGTTATCCTGTAGGCCTAGTCACGGGTTATGCTTGGATCCTCACCTTCATTTGGTTATGAGTTCTCAATACATCGTAGGCATTGTCATGGTGTATGCTTGAATCCTCATCTCCATCTCGTCCCTAACTTCCCACGAATCAATCATTCATCTATGCACCATTGGAGGAAGACTTTGAGTTGAGTTGGTATTTCCATGGGAATGAACTCTTCGGATTAGCCAACACTTGTTTTATTTCGTTTTAGTCCAAACTTCAATCACCAAAACACAAAACAAAAGATTTTACACTTTTTCCTTTTTCTTTTGTTCACAAAATCACCTTCACACACTTGAACTTTCCTTCTCTGATGAGATGACATTGGAATACTTTTTCAAGTAAAACAATGACACACAAAAGACTCCTTGTGATTGGGGTGCTGGCTTGATTCGAAATATGTACACCCAAGTGCAGGCAGTCAAGTTGTAGTAATAATCCGATTTGAGTCTGAAGTTGAATCCACAGGAAACTTGTTGTGTTGGTGTTTCAAAGTAAGTAGTGGTGGAGACCAATTGATTGTAACCTTTGAGATTTAAAGTTTGTGGGAAGTGGGTGATTTCCTGAACAAAATATTGAATTCTTTTCAAGAAGGTTTTCTAGATAAAATATAAGATCAATTTAAATGGAAGAAAAGTCACTCTTCAATTCGAGAATCAGGACATTTAGTCAATTATCCGATTTATTATATTTATGCTTGATAACTCAATTAACTCCCGTGTCAACAACAAGTTAATCGGAAGATAAATATGGATTGTAATTCCATTCTTTACATGAAGCACAATAATGAGGATGATTAAAGGGTAGTCATGAAGATCTAGCCGGGGTACTTGCTTTGAAACAAGTAGTCTTTTCATGCAAGAGCCATCCGTGTTATAGAAAGACTATCGATGATATAAAGTACCTTAGCTTTGCTAGATGCAATCAATCATCCAATAAGCAAGGAAATATAAACGTTAAGCATTAGAACAAAGTATAAATATAACTTTCAGATAATTTATACATGCCCTTCTCCTCTTACTAAAGAGTCAATGAGAAACTACTCACTCTTCATGGCTTTGGTAAAGGTAGAAAAGTGAATGATTCTCATCCCTCCAAGTAGAGGAACTCCGAGGTTGATCTTCAACAAAGAATGAGTGAATCACGTTCCACCCTTCTCGGCTTTGGTAAAGCTCTAAAAAAGTGAAAGAGTTTCCCTTCTCTAAGAAAAGGATGCTCAAGCTATGGAAGTGAAAGAAGGTAAAAGAAAGGTAGATCTTTAACAAAGAATAAGCGAATCACATTCCACCCTTCAAGACTTTGGTAAAGTTCTAGAAAAGTGGAAGAGTTTCGCTCCTCTAAGAAGAAGATGCTCAAGCCATGAAAGTGAAAGAAAGTAAGAGAAAGATAGTTATTTTTGGTGGATTACTTCCACTACAAAAAATAAAGCTATCTCTCTTCATATATGTAAATGAAAGCAAGTGTAACAAAGATTATAAGTAAATAAATGAACTAGAACATAAATGTAAAGACTTGAAGTAAATAAAGGAACTAGAACATAAATGTAAAGACTTGAAGTTAATAAAGGAACCAGAACATAAATGTAAAGAATTGAAGCAAATAAAGGAAACTAAAATGTATGAAAAGACTACAAGTTCTCAAGAAGCTCTTAGATTTTCTACTAGCTCTAGCTCTCCTACAACCTCCCAAAATGGGAGTATTTATAGACAAGGAAAGGGGGGTAAAACAATGAGGTGAAAAGTACTGTTGTTCAAGTTCAACAACTAATTTGCAGGATGTCTGTATGATCGTTTGAACATTGGATGGACGTTTGAATGTGGAACCAAAAGTCTTCAGTCTTCACCGCAACACGCCATGTCTCATCAGTGTACTCTTGTCACAGATCACAGGGACGTTTGAAAGTTATTTGGCGTTCGAATGTGGTACTGTTCTTCAAACGTTGTACTGCATGCATTGCACTTCAAAGTCTTGATCTTCTTCACTGCATCACGCCATGTCTTCAGTCTGGTTTTGTCAGTGTTCCAGTGGGCGTTCAAACGTTGGTCCTTTGATCCTCAGGACTTTGGCTCTTGGCAGCAACAAATTCTGTCTCAGTGGTTTGGCTCTTATGGATGTTCAAACGTTGAATGGCGTTCCAACGTGACTTATTTGTTCCAAGCTTTTTTAATTTGTTCCCTGATGTGTTGGTGTTACATCATATTGTGGTATTTGTTGACTTGAGTCCTTGTTCACTTTAGGATCTGAAACATCATTACTTGAACTCCATCAAAGTATAATTAGCCCAAAAAGGGCACAATATTCTGCTACATTTGAGTACTAATCACACCCCCAACCTAAATATTGCTAGTCCCTAGTAATATATCAACAATGAAATGTAAATGCCTTTTTCGTAGGTCATCCGGTTGTATTTAGCTTATGCAACAAGCCGTTAAACCCCTAGGTTTCCCCTAGTAGACGAGTATTATCTCGTGAGGGTTTCCAGTGAAGTTACCCACAAACTTCACTCAAACAAATGTGTATGTGAGATTGTTGTTTCAAGTGAATTAGCATCATGGTCATTAGGACACCCATCCTTCAATCGTGATACATCCCCTACATTTCTTTTCCATTGGTACCAACTCTATGCAAAAATTAGCACTTGTCACATTAGCATTTGAAATTTCCTTAGGAGTGGGGTGATCATTCTAGAAACAAGAATTGATATATAACAAGCATTCTGCTTACCACCCTCCATGGATAGCTTTGATTTCACAAGTCTCTCTTGGGCATACCCTCAATAAAAAGTTCGCTCTGATTATAGTGATTTTTTACAGGGCATGTAATCAGAAGATGGCCAGTCAAACGATTACATGCGTAATTTAGAGAATGAATGAAGCTTTTGGAAACAAACTATTCATGTGTTGGCATAATCTCATGAAAGAATTTTGATGAAAATAGAGTAATACAAGTAACATACCCCAGTTATAATTGAAGACATACACATGCATCAAACTTGAGATCACCTAGGGCTTTAATAGGTTGTAATGGGGCCAGAGGTTAGTGGCTAACGAAATGACGTCAATGGAGTACAAAAACTATCTTTTATGTATTTTAGCACACCTCTGTTCGGCTTTTTGATATTTTTGCCTGGGAATGAGATTTCTTTCTTTCATTTTTCCATTTTTCACTTTCTTGGCATGTCCCTGTCTCTCGGTCTCTTTTCCATTTTGTAGATTGTTTTCACTGATTTTCTTTTCTTTCATGGAACAGTAGCCACCATTGTCTTGTCTATTTTTTCTTGCACTTTTGTATTATTCTGATTTATTAGAGGGTGTAAGAAAATTAGATAGCAAGGTATATCGAGTATATTTCCTTGTGGCTTTGTCACCATTTGGGCTTTTTGGAAAGGAATTCATACTTTGAAGGCTCAATCACGGCTGACTAGGGTCATATTTTTGTGAAAGAATTGGATAAGGCTCAAAGTTGATCCAAAGATGGCCTAAGATCCCTTCTCAAGTAGGTGCATATGTATGTGTATGCAAAAGTTCCCTGTGGGTTATGAAAACAGATCACTTTAGTTGCATCAATCAAAGCAAAGTTTAATGAGATCATTGAAAAAAAAAGAAGTGAAAAACCTTTCTTGAGTAATCGTTGATATTCTCTCAAAAGCAACAGAAGGTTCGAAACTTACCATGGTTTTCTTTATCATCTCCACTAGTTATGTTAGGTGTTTCAAGGAATATTGGTTATATACCGATTCCATTTTCGAGTCTGATCACCTTTGTACCTTAAAAATGACAAAAACTTCTGTACATTTGACAATCTAAGCATAAAGATAGTATCAAGGTTAAAAACGAGGTTTTATGTTTCAGCTGTTGAGTTGAGGTGTCAAATCGATCATATGCTTAGTCATTTGAACAAACAATCTTAACATCCATATCTGTTTCAATATTTATTAACATTTAGCAATATAAAACTAAAGCTACACATGCTTTTAAAACAAACATAAGTGATAAATTGAACCATGCATTCCATAAAATATAATCATTCACAACAATATACATGATTCGATTTATCCAAAACAGTAAAAATTGTAAATATTCAAAGCAACTACCAGAAACAAACATCATCCACAAAATCTCCCCAAAAATTTCAAACAAAAACAAGCAACCATAAAAGGAAACAACAAAGAACCCTAAGAACAGAAATCATCATCCGTCTCCCTCCTCAACATCCATGCACTACAAGAAAAATTATTTTTTGCGATAATTTTTTTCGTCGATAAATTAAAAAAAATCGTCGCAAATTATTTTTTGCGACGCTTTTTTTTTTCGTCGCATGTTCGTCGCAATAGCCTCGTCGTAGAAAGTATTTTGCGATACAAATTTGTATTTATCACAAAAAAAAACAATTTGCGACGAAAAAAAACGTCGCGAAAAAACTATTCCACCAGGTTAAAAAATAAAAAAATAATTTAATTTAATTAATTTTTTGCGACGAAAAAAAAACGTTGCTAATAATGTTTTACAAAAATAAAAAATGTAAAAAAAAATAATGTAATTATTTTTTGCGACGTAAAAAAAAAGTCGCTAATACTTTTTTACAAAAATAAAAAAGTAAAAAATAATAATGCGATTAATTTTTCGTGACGTAAAATAAATCGTCCCTAATAATGTTTTACAAAAATAAAAAATGTAAAAAAATTGATTAAATATATTTGCGAAGTCTAAAAATCGTCGCTAAAAAAATTGTTCCTACAATATTCACGGCGATTTTAATTTCGTCACAAAAAAATTCATATTTTGTCATAAAAAATGATATTCCAATAAATTTTTTCACTTGTACACCAATAATACCTATATTCGATAAAAAAACTAACACATTTATTACATTTCACATCTTATTAAAAAAGAACAATTTTATTTCCAAAAAAATTTAATTACAAGAATCAAATAACAAGAAGTTCTATAAATTGAAAAAATGACTTTAATCCTTCAAGAGGATTTAAACCACCTCTAATTACATTTAATGTCTCTTAAACTTTAACAGCTCCAACAGTCCAGCTTCATGCCTTGAAATACCATCTCCAAGCTCAACAGATCAATACCAGCCCAGACTGAAGTCAGTTGCGTAGATAGAACAAATCAAACCTCTGGTAGTTTGTCAAAATCAAAATATCGGTTCTTAGAACATCTGTTACCAACAAGCTTAGATAGTTTTGATTCCATAGGAACACCCTTCAAGAATGTCCTAAAATTGTTATATAAATAAACACAACAAGTATAAGAATAACCTCCAATCCTAATAAGATCTGCAACATTATCCTACCAAATGAACTTAGGCAAAAGAAAAACCTTTATGATTAAAGATTTGGGATCAATCTCCCATGCCCGTATAACATGATTTTTGCCAATTGTAATTTTCCCAAGCAGCTTCCTAGATTATTCAGCAACGAACGCTCTTCCGAACTAGACTTGAATGTACTCTCTCTCACACACATTTCTTATACATTAAATCAATGAAGCAATAATTAATTCACATAGTTCTGACCTTTTCATCACCATATACTGTGCAAACCACGGATAGTACTGCTCTTTTATAATTTCAGCGAATTCTTTTGCTCTAACTTCAATATTTGCAGTAGATAAATTATTAATGATGAATGATATCTTGTCCTGAATTTCGGATGTTGGCGCCTGTAGTAATAACACAAAAATACTATGAAACAATTAAGAATCAAATAGATATTTGAATTGCAAAAAGAACATCTATTATATGCCCAAACGGAAAGTGAAAAGTGATAAAATACAGTCCCATCTATCAATCTATATATCAAATTCTATTTGTCAATTTTCTTCTGGTAGATAGATACTGCTATTTTTCTGCTTTCAATGGTATATTTCAGTCATCATGGCTAAAGTGATTTCAAATGACCCAAAAAATTCTCTTATAAAATGGTATTCTGGTTGGCAGCCTATAAATGTTGCTACTACAGGACTCCACCACTTAGTTTTTTAAAGAAAAATTGAAATGAGGAACACCCGACTGCTATTGTGCAAAATAACATGATCATCTCTAACAAAGGAGAAGAAAAAAGGGGACTAGAAAAAAGGAAAAAATGTTATTAGAGCAAAATGTTAAATAAACTATAAATAGCAGTCACTTTATTATAAAAAATTAAAAAAAAACTGATGAGCATTGTACATAAACAATAATTTCACGTCACTTTAGTAGAATACCTGAACCAATGTGTTTTGTACATCCCTCTCAAGAACGTCAACTTTGCTCAAAGCTGGTTTCCCTGGTTAGAACAAAAATTAAACTTTCAAACACATTTAGAACAATGATTGGTCAGTAAAGTCAAGTATGGCAGCTCATAATAAAACAACCCATTCACCCAAGACAAAATATTCTCAAAACATGGCATGACAAGTGAAATAACGTAGTTGGAACACTTCCTGGCAAACCTGCTAGAACACAAAAAGTATGGGATGACAAACTACGTAAAACCTGTAACACTCCACATTTTTTTTATATATGTATATATATATATATATATATATATATATATATATATATAAACTACTTGTGGTAAAAGTGTAGATATGTGTAGTGATGTGTGTTTTCATTCGGTAGGTTGAAAAAGTAGAAATTTTGAATGTTAGTGTAAATTATAGTAAAGCT
>CM042187.1:26235823-26247752 GCA_023539305.1 Ilex asprella
GTCGTCTATTTTGGCTCTATTTCGGCCACTCCAACATTAGAAACCCTAAGAGAGAAAGAAAGGAAGAGAAAAGAGGAAGAAAGGAAGAGAAAAACAAGAGTCTAAAGGGGTTATCCAAGATCAAAAACTTAGTTTCCAAGAACACAAGGTAGGTGTTTTCTCTCATTCACTTACATTGAGGCTAGGATATATATATGTATGTATGTTTTGACTATCAATGGTAGAGATATATGCTATGGGATTATCATCTCCTAGGATTTTTGCAAATATTACATGTTTTGAACAAAGTTAGGGTTTAATACCTATGAAATCTGTTCCTCATTTTAAAAACCCTAATTCTTGGAGAACGATGTATTTTCTTCTTGAATGTTTTCTTTATTATGAATTTCAAAACCTTAGTGCTTTGTGTGGATTAGAAAAATGATGTTATTGTGATCTCATGTATTTTATTAGTTGATGGTGAAATTGTTAAATGCTATATTTTGGGAATTTTGGATAAATATTTATAAATTGAGATAAATGTTGGAATTGTATACTTAATTGGTTGTTTGTGAGGCACATGAGTGAGAGATTCCATGTAAGGATGCTCACACATTCTCAAGAGGTTCCCGGTAAGGATGCTTGAGAAATAAGTTCTGTTATAGTGAGAGGTTCCTTCTAAGGATGCTCACACCTTCTCAAGAGGTTTCCAGTAAGGATGCTTGAGAAGTAAGTCCGTTATAGTGAGAGGTTCCATGTAAGGATGCTCACCCCTTCCCAAGAGGTTCCCAGTAAGGATGCTTGGGAAACAATGTAATGATGGATGAGAGGTTCCTTGTAAGGATGCTCATTCCCAAGAGAACAAGATTGTTTCATGTGTTGGAAAATGATCGATATTTTGGGAAATGGATATTTATGGGAATTGGTTGTTATGGTATATTTCTATTAATATTGTTATTTAAACTTGAGATCCATTGATAAATGTCCTTGTTTTACTGCAAACATTATGTATGCTATTTGTGAAATGAGACCGACCATTTTATATGCTTTTCTAAACCTTGTATGGGTTTGGGAGAATTTTTCTACAGAGCTTCGTGCTCACTCCCTACAGTTGAACCTTTTTCAGATGTTGGGCCAGAGGATAAGCTCGGTGCTAACGAGCCGTACCTTGGAGAGGCTTCACTAGAGGGATACTTGAATCCCGAGTGGGACATCTAGAGATGCCGTTTACTTTTTGTTCTAGACTAGAATACTATTTTGGAAACACTGTATAGTCTGGACTTCTTTTGTAAGTTCCGCTGCGCTATAATAGTAAATTTTCATTGGGAATGTAAAGGCCAAAGATGGCATATTCTTTTGAGATATTGATGTAAATGGTATGGATTATTGTTAGGAAGACTTTTATTGATGGTTTATCTTAGTGCTCTCATGGTATGAATGGTGATTGAATGTAATGCCGTCCAGGGTGTATTTTGGGGTGTTACAAAACCTGAGGAAGTAGCAACATACAACCCTTTGGCCACTCTAGGATATCGCACAGTCCCAATTGGCTGCATGATGACAACCTGTGATACAAAGTTGCTTTCAATATTTCTAAACTTCACATGGAAAAAAGGAAAACACTTTAATATCCAATGTGAATCAGCATAAAGTGAAGATGGTTGAAGAAGGCCATCACAAAATCCATAGTTGAAAATAAAGGAAATAATTATACTGCCGGAAGCCCAAAAAGCAATAGAAATTAAATAGAAAGAACAACCATGGTGGGCAATGAAGTTACCTCATCCTCATGAAGTATCCCACTCACTAGTGCCCGATAAATCTTCGAAATTTTTCTTATTTTGCAGGGATGTGCATCGGAATATCTATACATGTAAAGGTTGCATGCCTCATTAGCAAAGACCTTTAATTTAGTAAAGTAAATATAAATATTTCTTCCAATTATATTCTACCAGTCATCACCTATAAAAATTAATCCTTTTAATGTTTTATGATTCTTTTTCTTATTTTAAAAAATGGTGGAATAAAAGAGAGGAGAATAATGAAGATGAAAGAATGAATTATAAATTCAGTACATAACTGTGTTGAGACACATAAATCGGCACCATTGATATGTGGTTAGGTTTGGGTTGGGTTGGGTTTGTTTAAAATCCGAGCCAAGCCCGAATCTTTGATAGAGTTAATGTTTCTTTAGGATTTAGCATTAACTAATAAATAGTTGTGTCACTTGTTTTAGAAATGGGAGAACATGTGGATTAAAAATGAATATGGGATAAAATAAAATAAGGAGTTGAGAGGTTTCTAGGCTGGAAAAATTTGTCTGTCATTAGATTAATCTCTACAACACAAATAAAAAAAGAATACGTAACAGGAGATGACGCTAATTGAAGCACGACAAAACTATCCAATGAAAGGATAGTAATTTGCATTTGAAAAGGAGTGGTTAGGCCAAAAGAATGAGTAATTTAACACTTGCCCAGTTCCACTTGCATATAATTACTAGAAGAAGAACATAATTGATTGCGAAAGGCATCCAAAAAGTATTCTTTAAAAGGGGTCATCATCAATTCCATCTTCATATGCTCCTCTTCCATCATTTGCTAGAATTGCAGCCATGTGATCAGGTGACCTAAGGAAGATTATGTAGCTACCTTAAAATAAAACTTTAAAGTTGGAACAACAAGTAACTCCCATTTGATCATAGGTTTTTTTCCTAAAAAACAAAAATAACTTCAATTTCATCATACAAAGCTGAGGGGGATTAAATAATGAATTGTTATGGTTTGGTAGTATAATTTCATGTAAGATGGACCTCCAAAATTTAGGCACCAGTGAAAAAACTCAATTTGCATGCGGCATGGCATGATAACGCATGGAGCTCCGTTGTGGTCCTATATAATATGCTATGACACATAAATATATACACATACATATAACATCTTCAAAGCAAGCCAGATTTTGAAATTCAAGAAAAAAAATTGAACAAACAAATGTGAGTGCTCATGTGGTATATGACTTTTCAACGTCACCCTATCTTGACACAAGACAGATTTTATAAAAACAACTGATTACTCAGATTGATTCTCAAACTAGGTGATTATAGTAGATATGAACAATTTTGGCTAGGAAGAACATAGTTGAGGAGATGAAGTATGATTCTCAAAAGCGATTAATTAATCACCAGTAATACTGTGTGCACCGGAGTTGTCAATGGGGATAGGGATAGCCGGTAGGGATAGGGATAGGTATAGTGTTAGGGATAGGGGTAGGGATAGGGAAGACGCACATGAGAAAAAAACATAAATGATAAAGAGGGAGAAAGGGAGGTGAGAAGAAGAAGGGGAAGGACCACATAGGCAAAATGTCGTTATGTCAGCTTCTTTTACACAACAAAAAGGCAACCCCTTTTATTTTATGCACGTCTATTCGTTTCATGTCAGCGGTCCAGGTCTAAAGTTTTGATTGCTCTGTTCATGAATGGTACGGTCTATGATTACGAACTCCTACTCCATCTAATTCAATCAGGATCAACTCCTCAGCCTCCCAAACATAGTAGCTTCTTATAAGCATCCCATTAATCTTTGTAGGACGCATGGATTCGCATCACCACATGGACAATTAATAGGATTATGAAGATAGAAGAGTAGAGAATATCCCAGCAAATCAAATCGAGTCCAAATGAATCTCAAATAATGGTAATAAAATCCAAATTTAATAAAATATCTCAAGAAAGTATCACATAATCTGTACAACATACATAAACAAGCATATTCTAGCAATTAATACAATTACGTATATACAAGTCCACATCTTTTAATCAAAACTTTTAAATAGAATATTTGCAAAAGATAATAAGAGGATGTGAAAATAATAGTAGTGGTGAGGTGGGTGCATGCACAAAAGCGTTACCAACCTCTACAAAAAAAAAGTCTAAACACAAATTAAATTGCTAATAAGTTGGACGATTTTACCAGCCAACCTAGTATGCATAGCTTAAAAGTTGTCTTTCTATTAAATGGACAAAAAACTTTCAAAAAAATAGAATAAAAACACTTCCCTGTCACCAGAGTAGCTACAAAGTTTCTGAAATATCAAAATTTCTTAATTATCTCAAAGTTCTCATCCCACAAGAAAGAAAGAGGCCCCAATAATCCATCCTAGAAATTTGAATTTACCATCCAAATGCACTTCAACAGTAAAACTATGAAGGCTTGCACAGAATTCCGACAAAAGAATTAATTGTCTACATGTAATGCTACTTAATAACAATACTTTTAATTAAATCCACAATTAAAACTTCACAACATCAACTTGAAAGGAAATTTTCTATAATATCGTGTATAAAGTTCAGCATGCCTTGTGGTAACTAATAAGTAATCATGGGGTCAGTTTTGGATGCAATTCAAGCAAGTTGGTTAGGATCAGCAAACCAATGAGCTAAGCACCCCGTCCAAGGCCAACCATAGTCCAAACAACATGCCTAATTTAAGAGGCAGCTCAAATTAATGCATTCTAGGTCAGCCAAAGTAAACATTGTATTGTGTGAAATTCGATGACTAAACATAGTACCTGTTAAGTGAATATCTCTTACAGAAGGCCTGCAGAATAGGTCTCAGACAGAAACACTGGTTCAAATCCTTAAAAAAAAGCTAATCAAGGGTAAGTAAAGAAAAATGATATCCGAGGTGGTAACAAAGCACTCTCACGATGTAAGGTCAACTTAATAAGGTCAACTTTTACAAGCACCAAGCTCCAAACTACACCCATGAAACCTGATTGCAAATCAAATTGGTCGAATTATCCAAACTCTAAGCCCCTTACAACACACAAACTAT
Source organism: Ilex asprella (assembly GCA_023539305.1). Lineage (NCBI taxonomy): Eukaryota > Viridiplantae > Streptophyta > Magnoliopsida > Aquifoliales > Aquifoliaceae > Ilex > Ilex asprella. Next base: position 26,240,638 of record CM042187.1, read on the forward strand.
ATTCTTATTGACGGCACAACTCTAAGCCCCTTTCAACAACTATTCAAACGAATTTAAAAAATCTAAATTCTCAAAGATTTCAAAGTTCGAAACATAAATGATCAGATTGAATTTCAGAGAGAGAGAGAGAGAGAGAGAGAGAGTTTGAAACATAAATGATCAGTTTGTTTACTTTGGCAGGAAATTACCTAGTTGCACCAAAAACTAAAGAACTTTCTTCAAGAAATCGACAAAGCTTGTGTGGAGGAACAAAGAAGATCTCTGTGGTTGCTTCATTTGCAGAAACAATCAGCCTCTCTCACTTTCTCTGGTTCGGGTCTTGCTGGTAGTTCATCTCTGGTTGCTGGAGGCTTCGACTGACGAAGAAGAGGTGGCTATGGCTACAAGCAATAGGTGGGTGGGGCTAAGAAGTATAAAGAGATGGAACAAAGAGGGGGAAAATGAGATAGAAAAACAAAGAGAGAGGGAGACGGTGATAGAGACAAAGAGTGTGGAAAGGGGAATGTGAAGAGGAAAGGACTGGTAGGGCCAAATGGATGTATTTAAATACTCAAAACGACGTCATTTTGAGTATAAATTGAATTCTACGACAACTATAACAACGTCGCTAAATAATAATTTTATTTAATACAACCATAAAAATTATTACCTGCGACATATTCTAAAAACGTCGCGAAAAATATTAATATTTTAGTTGCTAAAATTTATCAATTTCCGCCATCTCTCAGACCAAAAAAACTTAGGAGGGAATCACTTTTTAGCGACGTTTTTTAAAAACTTCGCACATAAAATTGCCAAAAAATAAAATTTCGACAAAATTGAAAAAACGTCGCAGATAGTAAACATTTAAATTAATCAAATAAACATTAAAATTCATTTAATTAACACCCAATTCATCAAATTAACATTCAAATTATCAAATTGACATTCAGATTTTATCAATTTCAACAAATTAACATGTAATTTTATTTAATTAAAATTTAATTTATCAAATTAACACTAAATTAACAATCAATTTCATCTAATTAGCATTCATTTTTTTCTAATAAGCATTTAATTACTAAATTAACATTCAAATTCATATTCAGATTTATCAAATTCACATACAATTTCATCAAATTAACATGTAATTTGATCAAATCAATAATAAATTAACATATAATTTCATCCAATTAAAATTTAATTTATCAAATTAAAACCAAATTAACATTCAATTCAACAAATTAATATTCAATTTTTTGAATTAGCACTCAATTTCTTTAAATTAACATTCAATTTTTTGAATAAGCATTTAATTTACTAAATTAACAATTAAATTTCATTAAATTCACACTCAGTTTATCAAATTAACATTCAAATTAAAACCATAACATTAGATTTATCAAATTGACATTCAATTTCATCAAATTAACATGTAATTTCATTTAATTTATCAAATTAACAATCAATTTCATATAATTAAAAACGTCGCTAAAAATTGGCAAAGTTAATTTTTCTGTTAATTTTTTAATTTATTTCAAAAGTTATTTGCGACGATTTTTTAAAACGTCGCTAAAAATACCAAAGTAAATATTTTTTTGCTTTTTTTATTTTTTGAAAAATGTTATTTGTGACGTTTTTTAGAAAACGTCGCAAATAAATTTTTCCGCCATTTCTCCTGCCAAGACAATTAGGAGGGAAAAGCCTTATTGCGACGTTTTAATAAAACGTCGCAAAAAAATTACCAAAATAGATTTTTGCGACAAAATTATAAAATCGTCGCTAATGGTATACTTTTTGCAACAATTTTAAAATCGTCACAAAAAAAAATGTCGCAAAAAAATGCTTTTTGTTGTAGTGATGCCATCGGCTCCACTAACACTACCATCTCTACTAGTACTACCCCTTAATAGCCTAAGGATCTCGTCCTACTTAGCTTCAAGGCTGAGCATGACGTCCATCAATGTTCGTCGTGGGGTCGTGCTGGGGCCTGCTTGCTCTTGCTGCTGCATGTACTCCCTCTCCATCTCCCTCTCTTCCTCTCGATCTAATTCCTCCTGCACCTCATCAACACCTTGGTGAGGGGGTACTTCTTGCCTCGCTGCTGGCTCACCACTATGGCTCTTGCTCCTTTTGAAAGATCTTTTATCGAGTGCCCTCATCGGCTCTTGCACCTCCATCTCGGGCCTCTCCTTCACCCCATTGTCCATGCACATCTCTGTTACCAATGTACCAAAGGGTAATGCATTTCTTTTTGCATCGCATCCCTTTTTCATTTCATTTAGTATGAGGGAGGGGAGATCAATGCTATGCCTTTTTGCAATGGTATAGAGCAGGCGAGCCATCTCTGTCGTAATTTCATTTGATCTTTTTATGGGAGAGAAGTTGGAGACAACAATCAGGTTGAGCATTTTATTTCTATCTGTCAATTCTCCTTGTTTCAAAAACTTCCTCCCAGCCCAAGAAAAGTTATCCATCCCGGTTAATTCTTTACCCACCTCATCCAATTCTACATTTTGCGTTGAGGGGCAGGTAGGTCTTTGCACCTGAGGCAACTCTGTTCTTACCTATTTTATGTAATCCTCATCCACTTCGATGTGAATTCCCCGCACATACGTTCAGATTGCGCCATTGATGATCTCGGCGTTAGAATAGAACTCCCGCACCAAATCAACAATGGCCCTTCCTCCGTTCCTCAAGTGCCACACCCATTTTCTTCTCTCCATTTCCGCCTTCACACCAATCTCAGCAAAATCATCTATAACCACATCCCTCTCACAAACCATAGGGTGTTTATGATAGAAATTCTCGTCCTTTCGGCTTTTAGAGCGCTTGGGAACTGGGTACGATCATACCTCTTTGTCCTTCGCCTCCCCTCTCTCTCCTCTATAACTTTCTCAACAATGTTGGGTTCCTGGCTTACTGGTCGAGCATGCCTAGCAGGGAGTTTGACTCTGGGCATGGCGTTCGAACGTTGGCAGCTTGGAGAAGGTGCTGAGATTTTGGGATTTCTAGTATGGGGATGATGTTTATGAGGTGGAAGTGAGATGAGTAGGGTAGATTTTAGGTTTTCTTGGGGTCTGAGGATGGATTGAGGTCTATGGAGTGATTGGGTTTTGAGAATTTCAGAGTGATTTGGGTCTTTTTGAAATGAATAAGACGATCAGGTTTTGGTAGTTTGAGTTACACCGTTCGAACGTTGCTGACGTTCGAACATGGAATGACTTTCGAACGTTGTGAGCTCCCAGTATTTTTGGTTCCATCAGAGAGTTCATCAGAGGCAGAGTACTATAAGCCTCTGACGTTCGAATGTCCCTTGGCGTTCGAACGTTGAATAAAAACAAAAATTTTCTACACTATATTATACACAATAAAAGGGGCAAAAATTCATGGCGTCTCAGGACAAATTCCTACCCACACTTGAGGTTGGCATTTTAGGACGTTCCTTTACTCGGCCCATATTTTCATTGTAGCAATTTAAAAATAGAAAAGCATGTACAAAAATAAAAAGGATTTTCACACTATTCACAAAAATTCGAACCATTGGCTTTCATTCCTCAAAACACATTTTTCCATAGTTTGTTAGAAAGCAATCTAATCCGAGTCATCCTCTGTGTAGTTCGAACAATCAGTGACTCATCCAATCTCTTGTCGCACAAATCGGTTAAGCAAAGTACCGAAATAGGATGACATGTTAGGATAATCCTTACTCCGCCCATTCACTATCTAGTCTAATCGATCGAGTGTGTGACCAAAAATTGGTTCAGAACATGATTGTATCTTTTATCATGAAATACCCGGTCACACTGTTTACAGGCACCAAGTCTCTTGGCATGACGGAGTTTAGCAAAAATGCTTCTGCAACAGAGGGGTTTTGCTTGCTGTTCTCGGATCTCATTTTTTCTTACCACTCTTGCTTTTCTCATGATCACAGTATGTACATATGATGAAAAAGTGCGTAAAACTCCTAGACTAAACCAAAAAAGTTTAACATCCATGATTCCTAAGCTTTAAGACTCACTATCCGGTTCTTTAACATCTGCCAGTCACAAAGACAATTTAAACTGACTCACAGACATAAAAAATACAAGGCAAGGTACACAGTATAATCTGAAATAACAACAACAGCAATAACAAAAACAACAAAAATTTTAAAAAATTTACAGGTACACAATGGCACAAAATATGGACTATATTCTCACCCCCAACCTAAACTAAACATTGTCCCCAATATTTTGAATTTACCAGTATAGATCTTGGAAATAAGGTTGAAAGGCAGTGATCCATGCTTCTGCAGATACCTACAAATTAAAATGCAACCATTAATCCTTCCTATTCAAATCTGGGCCTTTGGTCGTTTGTAAGGCTTGTATGTGATTGCGAATAACATCAATATACCCTTAAACAACTGGAGTACAATAATGTAAAACATGAGAATAGGGATCTGATCATAGGGATAAATGGACATGATTTCGCTTAGGTATGGTCGAATTTGCAGAAAATGGGAAAAGAAAGCTAAGAAGAAGAGGAACGAAGTAGAAAATATAGCAAGGAGGAAGAAGAAGAATAAAAAGAAGAAAGAAAGAAAGAAAAAGGCAGTGGTGGGGGGCTCAATGAAGACAGATGGGAAAGGATAGAAAAAAGTGGTGGGGGTCTCATGATGATGTCTTCTCGAGTCGGGTTTTTACCTGATCTGACCCTTTTGAGTGTCTGCAGGTGCGATTCTCGGAGGGATATTCTGGTTCTATTAAAATAATGATTTTCACATTTTTAATAAAATCCTCCAAAAATAGTTTCAACCTCTGGCCATTAACAATAAAGGTATTACCGTTTGATGGGTTCTCCACTTCTATTGCTCCATGATCAAACTCCTTTTTAACAATGTAAGGCCCAATCCATCTTGACTTTAACTTACCATGGAAAAGGCAGAGTCTTGAATTGAACAATAGGACCTTCTGAGAAGGTTCAAAGGATTTCTGCAAAATGTTCTTGTCATGAAAATTTTTCATCCTATTTTTAGCAATCTTGGCATTCTCATAACCTTCATTTCTCAATTATTCCAATTCATTTATCTGAAGTTTTCTTGATTCTCCAACCCTGTCCAGGTCAAAATTCATTGCTTTAATGACCCAGTATGTCCTATGTTCCAATTCCAAAGGTAGGTGACATGGTTTTCCATAGACGAATTGATATGGAGACATGCCCAAAATTGTTTTAAAAGCAGTACGATATGCCCAGAGTGCATCAGTTAGTCTTGACGACCAATCCTTGTGATCTGGGTTTACCATTTTTTTTAAAATTAATTTGATCTCCCAATTAGCTACTTCGGCCTGTCCACTAGTCTGTGGGTGATAAGGAGTTACAATTTTGTAAAAAAATAGATATTTTTTTCATCAAATTCCAGAATGGACGATCGTAAAAATGAGAACCCCCATCACTTAAGATTGCTTTAGGAACTCCCAATCAGGACACAATATTTTCTTTTTAAAATTTGATCATCGTTTGGTGATCATTATTTTGGCATAGAATTGCCTCAACCTATTTTGATACATAGTCTACTACCACTAAAATGTATAGATAGCCAAAGGAAGGGGGAAACGGTCCCATAAAATCGATGCCCCATCAGTAAAAAATTTCAATTACCAAAATGGGTTTTAAGGGCATCATGTTTCTTTTTAAAATATTTCCCAATCTTTGGCATCTATCACATGTTAAACAAAAGGCATGAACGTCTTTAAAAAGTGTGGGACAGTAAAATCCACACTGCAAAATTTTTGCAACGATTTTTCTTGATAAAAAGTGACCACCACATACTTCAGAATGACAAAATGATATTACTTATTTGCTTTCATGAGCAGGGATGCATTGTCTTATAATTTGATCCTTACAGTATTTGAATACATACGGATCTTCCCAAAAGAAGTTACGAACTTCCCTCAGAAATTTCTTTTTATCCATGGGAGTGAATGATAGAGGGAGTGTCCCAGTAGCTAGAAAATTTGCAATGTCTGTGTACCATGTGGTTTCATTAATTATGAACAGTTGTTCATCAGAGAATTTTTCATTGATTAGCAGTCCATCCTCGTGAAATTCATAAGTTAATCTGGACAGATGGTCTACCACCACATTTTCAACACCTTTCTTGTCTTTAATTATAAGATCAAACTCTTGGAGTAAGAGTATCCATCTTAAGAGCCTCGGTTTGGTATCTTTCTTTGTGAACAAGTATTTTAGGGCTGCATGGTCAGTGAGTACAATAACAGAAGAACCCACAAGATAAGAATGAAATTTTTTCAAAGCAAAAACTACAACAAGCAATTTTTTTTAGTTGTTGAATAGTTCATTTGAGCATTATTCAAAGTTTTACTTGCATAGTAGATTACATGTGATTTCTTATCATTTCTTTGTCCTAATACAGCACCTACAACATAATCACTTGCATCACACATTAGTTCAAAGGGTAGGTTCCAGTCAGGGGGTTGCATTATTGGAGCGAAAATTAACATGCCTTTCAGTTTGTTAAAAGCTTTTTGACACGCTTTATTCCAATCAAAAATTACGTCTTGACTCAGGAGTTGACACATAGGTTCGGCTATGGTACTGAAGTCTTTTATGAATCTCCTGTAAAAACCTGCATGTCCCAGAAATGATCAGACATCCTTTACAATCTTGAGTGTTGGCAGATTTTCAATTAGATCAATTTTTGTCTTGTCAACTTTCATGCCTTCAGACGACACAATGTGACCTAAGACAATGCCTTGTGTTACCATGAAATGACATTTTTCTCAATTGAGCACCAAATTGGCTTCTTTACACCTTACTAATACTTTCTCTAAGTTTGCCAGACACAAATCTAATAAGTCACCATAGACAGAGAAATCATCCATAAATATTTCCAAAAAATTTTCAACCATGTCACTAAACAAGCTTAGCATGCATATTTGGAATGTTACAGGAGCGTTACAAAGTCCAAAAGGCATCCGTTTGAATGCAAAGGTGCCAAAGGGACATGTGAATGTGATTTTCTCCTGATCATCTAAGGCAATCCCAATTTGATTATACCCCGAATATCCATCCAAGAAATAGTAAAATTCATGGCTGACAATTCTTTCTAGAACTTGGTCAAGAAATGGGAG
>CM042187.1:26247852-26281603 GCA_023539305.1 Ilex asprella
GAATAACCCCGATGATCCTATCGGTATGGCTTTGCTTCCACTGGAACATTGATGAGGTTCCACTGACGCATGATATTACTATATATAATAATATTGCCTACTAGAGTAACCCCGGTGATCTTATTGGTATGGCTAGTCTTCCACTGGAACGCTGAGGAAGTTCTACTATCAATATATATATTCCAAGATGATCTATTGAATAATTCAAGTATCCCGTTTGAGTGGCTTGACTTTCTAGGTGACGTATCTAAATACAGCTAACCTGACAAGTTGCTGTATTATGATTAACTACCACCGGCCGACCTGACAAGTTGCTGGAGGATCGTCTATACCACCAGCGGGTTTTACTTGAATTAGTCAATTGGAACATCTATAATCCAGCGTAGCCTAATGAGCAGCTGTGTTATAATATATTACCTTCACAATAGCCTAATAAGCTACTGTGTGCTGAATTATGTACATCAGACCTACCGATTGACTTTCCAGTAAAATGGAAGTTGACTGATGTGCGGTGGCAATTCTGTAACAAGACAAATATAAAGCATATGAGATCATTAAACTGAAGGATATATTTTATATTTCTGTCAATTAATCTGCTTTATCTACGCACTTTATTATAAACATGCTTTAATTCCGTCTGTTGAATAAATTAAAACCAGTTCATTAGACTAAGCTCACATCACAAGCTATCAAAACATCACACTACTTCAAACAACAACTTTATTATTTTTATTTTTATTTATTTATTTATTATTATTTTTACAATCTAAATTACAGACAACTCTTCGTGGGATCGATACTTGGACTTAAAACCGAGAAAACTACAATTTGACCACGTATATTTGGGTGTATAATATAATATAATTCAGACACACTAAAAAGTGCGAATCAATCACTATAACGAATCTGTATTTTTTGTTGAGTGTATTACGGGAAAGGATTGACATCAATACTACCATGAAAGATGGTAATATTTCTTGAGTAATTTATGTTATAAAAGAAACCATTACACACACACACACACAAGTTTTTATAAAAATATATAGATAATGTTATAACTAATGTGTGTTACTCTTATTGTGATCAGTATAAGGAAGTATGTCATCAATACACAAGAATACTGAATTAATTTTACTTGTGAAAAGTGTGAATTATAAACTTCTAACTACTGAAGTTTGCAGGTAGCTTCACTGAAAACCTCCACAGACAAAACTCGTCCACTAGGGATCACCTAGGGGTTCAACGACTTGTTGAATATGTTAAATGTAATCATAAAAAAATTTACAAAAATGATTTTACCTCTATTTGTATTTTATTTTTATAATTTTTCTATTTTACTAGGGACTAGTAAATTTTAAGTTGGGGGTGTGATTGACCATAACTAGTGTGTAATTTAAAATAATTAAGTAATCAACTTTATAAGATAAATTAATTAAAATTTATTAATTAGGATTAATTAGGGATTTGTGTGTAAACTAGGGTATTACCAGTTTTATGTTTGAATTTCAGGGTTTAAATGCAGAATTGACAGAAAATACGAGGAACAATGTATAGAAGCTTGAAAAAGCAAGGACAAAAATGCAAAAGATCTAAGGAAAAGACTAGCGCACGACACATGGCAACTCTAAAAGAAGACACGTGGAACATCAAGAAGATGACACATGGACCACTTGCAAGGCTCCAGCGTCTAGACGGTGGTCGGGGCGTCTGGACGGCCCTTGGCCGTTTGCCTCACTCCTCCATTCTCCCTATAAATAGGAGTGCTTTTTTCTTCATTCTTCATTCCAATGCATGCTAAGTCCAGTCGACCACCAAAGAAAGCAAAGAGAGAAATAGAGAAAGAAAGAAAAAGAGAAAGAAAAAGAGAAAGAAAAAAAAAAGAAAAGCCAAGACAAAGTCGGTCTGTCCTACACTCTACCCGCTACTCTCTATTTCTACATTTCTGTTGTATCTTTCTATTCGGATAGTTGAACTACCGCCACTTTTTTGTTTTGATTAATGATAAAGATGGTTGTGCTTCAGTTGTTCCTTGTGAAAGAAGTTTTAGAGTTTGTGTTTTAATTTCAGTTGTAATGATGAATACCCGCACTCTTTGCTTGTCAATAACAATGGGGCGTGAGTAGTCGTTTATACCCTTTGGTGAAAGGTGAACATATGTATATTATCAGTTAGATTATGAAAATGCTAATGTTTTATTCATATATTTATCTACATATATTATTATGCACTTCATGCATGATACAACGATGTACGTAGTTTCGGTGTTGTGCCTGGAATTATGTCATCGGTGCACCGTCAACTTGTCAGTTAAACAACCATAGTGTTCCTACCGGTATGGTTTGTTCTCCACTAGAACACTGAGGATTTTCTACCGATGCATGGTACAAAATCTAAATAATCCTCATGAATGGCTTGTCCTTTTGGGTTATTAGGGTTGTTTAATTACTATATATAACTATATTGCTAGTCTAACAACCACAGTGTTCCTACCGGTATGACTTGTCCTTCATTGGAACACTGAGGATGTTTAATTAGTATATATATATATATATATATATATATCACATATGACTTATTGAGTAATTCAAGTATTCCTCATGAATGGCTCGCCCTTCTGGTTCACTCGAATTAGTCAATTGACACATCTATAATCAGCTAGCCTAAGAAGTTGCTGTGGTCTAACTTAATAGCACTAGCTAGCCTGAGAAGTTGCTGGATTATGGTTTATTATGTATGCACTTACAATCATGAGATCAATGGAATAATTCAAGTATTCCTCATGAATGGCTTGTCTTTCTGGTTTGCTTGGATTAATCAATTGACATGGATATCACCAGCTAACCTAAGAAGTTGCTATGTGATGGTTTATATACATTAGACCTACCAGTTGACTAGCTAGTAAAATGAGAGTTAATTATGGTAAGGTAGCATTTCCAATATTTAATCAATATAAAGCATACGAGATCCTTAAATTGAAGGGTATCTTTTATATCATTGTCATTTGTAAGCTTATCTCTTTCACTTTATTTAACTAGAAAAGTTATTAATTTAAGCTCACATCACAAGCTATCGAACATTATACCGCTTCAAACAATAAATTTACTGTTTCTTTTATTTATTTTAAATTCTAATTACTAAAATCTCTTTGTGGGATCGATACTTGGATTTAAACCGAGAAAATTACAATTTGATCACTTATACTTGGGTGTATAATTTAATATAATTCAGAAACACTAAAAAGTGTTAAACTTGGTGTACACCTGTTGGTCCCTCAAGATCTGGAGAACAACCCTCAAGTGACCCTAATGCTCCTCATTAGACTTGGAGTAAATCAAAATATCGTCAACGAAGACCACGACAAATTGATCTAGGTAGGGTTAGAACACCCAATGCATGAGTGCTATGAATGCCGTCGGGAATTTGTCAATCCTAAAGACATTACAGTGAACTCAAAATGCCCATACCGCATCCTAAACACCGTCTTAGGGGTATCTGTCTCCCTAATCCTCAACTGATGGTAACCCGTACATAGATCTGTCATGGAGTAAACCTATGCCCCTCTCAGCTGATCAAACAAAGCATCAATCCTCGACAAAGGAAACTTATTCATGATAGTAACCTGATTCAACTGTCGATAATCTATACATAGTCGAAAATTCTTATCTTTCTTTTTGTAAAACAATGCTGGGGTGCCCTCAGGTGAAGTACCCAGTCTAACGAAGCTCTTGTCTAACAATTCTTGCAGTTAGACCTTGAGTTCTTGCACCTCAGGTGGCCATATTCTATGTAGAGTCATAGATATATGAGATGTACTAGGGTGAAACTCAATAGTGAAGTCTACATCCATAAGTGGCGATAATCCTAGTAGTTCGTTCTGAAAAACGTCCTCATATTCACAAACCACCTGAGGTAGACCCAGCTCCTGTCTTACCTAATCCTCCAAGGAAAGGCTTGCTAACCAACCCATCAATTGCCGTGCCATCCAGAATCATACATAGCTTGGGGTAAAACATCATGCTTTTTCCCTGGAACTTGAAACAAATAACCTCTGGTGTGTAGGTAGTGACCCTCTTACGATTACAATTAATGACGACCCAGTGTGCCATCAAGCAGTCCATGTCAATAATGAGTAGAATCCCCGAGATCTCTAGCTCACAACCCTGACATATTAGATCAACACTCACCTTAGTCCTTAGGGGAGAACTCATATGCAATGGCTCGCTTAAGGTCTCAACCTCTAAGCCAAGTCTATAAGCTCCCACATGTAACATAACTTGTACCAACTATGTTTGATATACAAAATGTATGTTGTATAACTTTGGGTTGATTTTGCAAAGGTTTGGAATGGATTGAAAATGAAAAATAGGTGAAAAAGACAAATCCAGACAGACTGTATCGGTACAGTGTACCAGTACACCTGAAGTAGAAAATCGTACCGGTACAGCGTATCGGTACCCCACTGGCCAGAGAGTAGACAGTACCGGTACTGCATACCGGTACGCTCAATAAAAATCAAAATTTTTTAAACTGTAAAAGTCAGGATTTGGGCAAGTTTAAAACACATTTTCACCCCATTTTCTTCTGTTCTTTCACTCCACTCTCACCCTAAACCTCTTAGAACCCTAGGGGAAGATAAAGGGGAAAAGAAAAGGGAGGAAGGAGGTCTCTAGAGCTTGGGTTTTGCTTGGAACTTGCAATTCAAGGTAGGGATTTCTTCCTATTCTCTTACATTGAGGCTAGAGCTTATATGTATGTATTCTTTTGACTCTAAATCCTATATGTATGTTATGAAATCCTTGATTATTGATATTCTTGTAAATATTACCATGTTTTAAACCAGGCTGTGGTTGGATAGCCATTAAATCTCTTTTCTTGTCTTAAAACCCTAGTTTTCAAGAGAAATAGATTTTTCTCTTGATTTTTTCTTTGTACTTGATTTCAAAACTTTAGTGTTTTGTATTGAACAACAAAATGGTATTGTTGATGATATCTTGCTTATTTTTAAAAATTTTTCTCTTGTAATACTTCATATGAAATTGGGGATTTTAAATTTTACTTGGGAAATTGAGAAATTTGTTGGGGGATTGTATCTCTCGTGGATGTTTAGATGACCATGGGTGGTCGTTGACCAGGTATCGTAGAGTGGATAGATGCATTTCTTACTTCGTGCGGGTTTGAATTTTTTCTACCACTAGTAGTGAGGTTAGTGCCTTGGGAGGACCAAATTCGCTCACGGGTATTGAGGATGAGGGTTAGTATATTATTCCTGGGTTGGATTTGTCACTGCCAATGTGTTTGTATACGCCCTTCTTAAAGTTGTATGTCCTTGCGAGGTTTTAGTGCGTGTGTGTGGCTCAGGATATTCTCGATGTATTTATTCATGCAATATCTTACATCATACCTAAGATACATTGTGGACTATTGTTGAAATGGTTATTATGAGCTATGGTTTATTGTGCCAATGGTTGGCTATGTTTTATTATGGAATTGGTTTTACCTTTCATTTTATTATTGCTCTTACGTAAACTTGAGATCCATTGAAATGTCCTTGTTTTATTTCAAAAGTTATATATGATATTTATGAAATGAGACTGACTTGTTTTATATGTTTTCTAAATCTTGTTTGAGTTTGGGAGGATTTTTCGACAGAGCTTAGTGCTCACCCCTACAAACAATATTCATTTTCAGATCTTGGTTTAGAAGAGGAGCTCAGAGTTGACGGGCAGGTACTTTGAGAAGGTCAAGGGGATGGGCATGTGTATCTAGAAGGAGAAGTCTAGAATTGTTCCTTTTTGCTCTGGACTAGGAGATTTATTTTGAGATAGTGCTCATGTTAACATTATCTGTATTCCACTGAAAGATTATATTTTGGGCATATTCTTTTGGGTGTAATTGCCATAGTTTGGGATATTATTTTGGATGTAATGGTCATGGTTTGACCTATTCTTTTGCATGATGTTGTAGATATTATGGATGATGAATGAAATTTTCTTTGATTATGAATTTTATTAGTTATTCTCATGATGTGAATGGTTTTAGATAGTAATGCCGTCCAAGGTGAATTTTTGGGTGTTACAAAGTTTGGTAACAGAGCCTAGAAATTAGGTCTTACATGGGAGTTATAGGTTATGGATTGCCACTAGAAAAATAGGATTAGGTTGAATGAAATTGTTGATTTAATTTTTTCACAAGTTTAATGCTTTAGATTAAAGTGATAGTTAGGGTGATTTGTACATTGAGGAAATTAAATTATGAATTGATGTGCAGGATGGAGGGTGGACGTGGACGTGGACAGAGATGTGGTGGCCAAGCACAACCACCAACACCACCACCACCTCCAAATGCTATGAACGACATCCATCAATGCTTAAGAGCTAACAACTCTGGTACAATTCCTGAATGGAAACAACAACCACAATGGCGGGGTACATTCATTAGCTCAGGAACTGGGCAATGAGGACGAACATCACAGGATGATCGTTCTTCGAGAGTTTCTGAGGCAACACCCACCTACTTTTCAAGGAAGCTCTAACCCCTTGGATGCAGATAAACGAATTTGTTGGGTGAAGAAAATGTGTGATGGCATGGGAGTACCGAGGATTTATGGGTCGCCCTAGCTATATATCTATTAGAGGAGGAGGCAGACCATTGGTGGGATTTGGTGAAGAGAAGAAGGAACATTGACACGCTTACTTGGGAGGAGTTTGATCAAATTTTCCAAGACAAATATTTTCCTGAATTGGTTCGAGACAAGATGAGTGCAGATTTTCTCGCTCTAGGATAAGGTAGCATGACGGGGACGGAGTATGAGAGAAAGTTTGATGAGTTCTCCTATTATGCCACGGAGTTCATATCTACCGAGATCAGGAGGGGGAAACGCTTTGAGCAGGGATTAAGGCCTGTCTTCAGGGAGAAGCTTGTGGCTCTCAAGATCCGAGACTATGGGTATCTCGTTGACAGAGTTGCACCGGTGGAGAGAGACGCAAAGGACACCTAGCAGCAACAGAACTTTATAAGGGGGAGGTCCAATTAGAACTGGTGTTAGTAACAGTGGTGTGCAGAGAGCACCACCATACCGTCGCCTAGATCAGATAGTTGGGTAAAGACTATAAATAGTTCTAGGAGACGAGGCTACTCAGAATAGAGCAAGCACTGACCTGCGTCAATGCTTCGCATGTAGAGGTTTTGGGCACTTCAAAAATAACTACCCTTTGTTTTCAACAAAGACCAATCAAGCAGCTGGACAAGTAAATGCAAACAAGCCACTACTACAGAAGCCGCTACAATATAGATCGTTAGGAGCTCCAGCCCCAGCAGGTGCAAATCAGGGAGGAGTGTTTGCTTTGATCCAACCTAAGTAAGATGTTTCTAATGTAGTTCTAGATGGTATCGTTCTTCTTTATAATTCTTGGGCTCGAATTTTATTTGATCCCAGTGCTACTCATTCACTCATACACACTACATAAGCTCTTAATTTGGGATTGGACTTTGAGAAGCTAAAGCATACCTTGAGTATTGACAAGCCTACGGGAGAACAATTGGATAATAGAAGGGTGTGTAGAGGTTGTGTGCTTCGAATTGGGGAACAAGAATTAATTGTAGATTTGGTTGCATTAGACATGAAGGGGTATGACATAATATTTGACATGAACTTCTTGTCCACTTTTCGTGTGGTAATGGATTGTTTTCATAAGCGGATTTCATTCAAATTACCGGGTGGAGTAGTTTGTAGTTTCATGAATGATAGAAATTCTTCCTATCCATTTCCTACTATGGGTAGTAGATTCTTGAAAGCTAAGGAGGGGAGCCATTTGAGTTTCTTAGCCAACTTGATGGGAGATGATCGGGATAGATCCCAACTGGACCTCTTTGCTCTAGACTTGGAGTTTATTTTGAGATAGTGCTCATGTTAACATTATCTGTATTCCGCTGCAATATAATATTTTGGGCATATTCTTTTGGGTGTAATTGCCATAGTTTGGGATATTCTTTTGGATGACATTGTAGTTGATTCACACTATTTAGTGTGTCTGAATTATATTATATTATACACCTTAATATAGGTGGTCAAATTATAGTTTTCTCGGTTTTAAGTCCAAGTATCGATCCCACAAAGAGTTTCAATAATTTAGAATTCAAAATAAATAAAAATAGGAAATTTGTTGTTTGAAGCAAAATATTGTTTCAAAGATTGTGATGTGAGCTTAGATTAACAACTAGTTTAAATGAATAAATAAATAAATAAAGTGTGTAGATAAAGCGTATTATTGACAAGAATATAAAAGATACTCTTCAGTTTAGGGATTCATATGCTTTATATTGGTTAGGTTCTGGAAATGCTACCCCACAACAATTAATTTCCATTTTACTGGAAAGTCAATCGGCAGGTTTGATGTATATAAACCATAACACAATTGTTTCTTAGGCTAACTGGTGGTAATAAATCATAACTCAACAACTTATTAGGAAAGCTGGTTATATCCACATCAATTGATTAACCCAAGCAAACCAGAAGGACAAGCCATTCATGAGGAATACTTAAGTTATTCATTTGATCTCATTATAGTAATTGCATAGATAATAAACCATAACACAACCACTTCTTAGGTTAACTAGTGGTAATATAGCATAACACATCAACTTCTTAGGAAAGTTAGTTATAGATGTGTCAAATGACTAATTCAAGTGAACCAGAAGGACAAGCCATTCATGAGTAATACTTGAATTACCCAACAGGTCATCTGTGATATATATATATATACTACTTAAACATCCTCATCATTCCGATGGAGGACAACCCATGCCGGTTGGAACAACGTGATTGTTAGACTGACAATGTAGTTAGATATAATAATTAAATAGCACTACTAACCCTTGAGGATCATTTAGGTTTTGTACCACAAATTAGTAGAAAATCTTAGCATTCCGGTGGAGGACAAGCCATACTGGTACGAACACCGTAGATATTTAACTGGCGAGTCTTATGATACACTGATGACATAATTTCAGGCACATCACCAAAATTACGTACATCACTGTATCATGCATTAAGCATATAATACATATATAAATAGAACATCCACATTTTCATAATCTAACAAATATTATACATTTGTTTACCCTATTTTGAAGGGTATAAAAGACTACTCACTCTCTATTGCTACAGACAAGCAAAGAGTGCGGATAATATTCATTACAACTAAATATAAAACTTCTTCCACAAGGAAAAATTGAAACACAACCACCCTTATTATCAGTAAAAGTGTATCACAGACCGGCTTACAACTATCTTTTTCCTTTTCTTTCTTTCTTTTTCCCTAAGGATTTCTCTCTTTAAAGCTCTTCTGGCTAGCTGAGTTTTGGAAGGGAGGAGTTGGTCTTGGAATGAAGTATTGTGAATGTAGAGGAAAGAATTGAGGAAGGAAGAACGACCCTTATTTATAGAGGGGGAAGCTCATGGCCAAAAGGTGGGGGTCCTAACCACCACCTCCACCTTCCTAAAGGTGGTGCTTGGTGGCCGTCCATATGCCTTGGGTTAATGTTCCACGTGTCATCTTCTTGTTGGTCTAAGTGTCTTCTTCTTGGTTGTCCAAAGTTTCTTTATTTGCACTTTGGTCCTTTGTAGTTTCAAGCTTTGCAAAATTGTCTTGTATTTTTTAATATTTCTGCATTTGACCCTGCAATTACAAACATAAAATTGGTGATACTCTAATTTACACAAAACTTTAATTGACTTGAATTAATAAGTTTTAAGGAGTTTATCTTACTAATTTGATTACTTAATTTTTTTTGAATTATACACTAGTTAGGGTTAATCAATAGATATTATGGATGATGAATGAAAATTTCTTTGATTATGAATTTTATTAGTTGCTCTCATGATGTGAACGGTTTTAGATAGTAATGCCGTTCAAGGTAGATTTTGGGCTGTTATAAAGTCTCTTACACATGATGCAGATATAAATGAATCAGATGTACTAGGGTCAAATAGTACCCTTTCCCATAAGCGAGAGAGTAGAAATGTACCTTGAATAGCTAACGGATCCATTAGCTCAGTCTGAGGAGTGATGACATAGATACGCCCCTGGGTCCCTAAAGTCCCGATATGTGAGCCCTGTCCTCGGCCTCGACCCATGCCCTGGTCCATCTGGCCTGATTGTGGAGTCCCCACTCGTGAAGTGGTAGGGGTTTGTGTAGCACCCTGAAAACTGATACTGGCTTCCCTGACCTATGGTATGGTAGGATGGAATGAAATAAGTCTGTGGCTGTCCCACTAAAGACCAGGACTGAGATGCCCCATAACTCTGGGATCTCTACCTCTAAGGATAATCCCGCTTCATGTGACTCGGTTGGTGGCAATGGTGGGCCTGATTGGCTAGAAGCCCTAAAGTATCTCCCACCTTGGTAGAATTGATGTTGACCTTGGCCTTGATTGCCGCAACCCTGTCCCTCATATTCCTACGAAGTAGAAGTCCTTTGCTTCTTTCCCGAACTAGAAGAAGAGGATTGACCCTCCTTCTTCTTATCCTTAGCACCTGACTCCCGGATGCTCCTTGCATCGTCAACCCCTCTCTCAATGGCCATAGCCCGGATGGATAGCTTCAGCCCATCCTTGAACCTCCTCATTTTGGCCATGTTTGTGGCCACATAGTTGTCGACGAAACAAGCTAATTCTATGAAGTTAGCCATGTATTCCATCACCATCATAGTCCCCTGCTTCAAATCTAAGAATTCTCGGGCTTTTGCCTTTTGAACTGCCATTGGGAAATACTTGTCCATGAAGAGCTCCCAAAATTCTCCCTATATGATCGCCTCTAAGTTCTTGAAGCCCTTGCCCAATCCCATCATAGATGGGCTTTTCCTTCTAGCCATAATGCAGCCAACCTTATCTTAGTAGCATCGAAAGTGATCTCCATAGCCTCTAAGATCTTGTCGACTTGTTGAAACCAATGGTTGGCCACCATCGGATCTGCCCCTTTTATAAAAGTCGGAGGCTTGTGCACTTTAAACTTCTGGAGTTTACTCGAGCCTCTTTGGCCCACATTGGCAATAGCTTGTGCAAAGGTAGCCGCTATAGTGCCAATAACCTCAATGAAGGCTTGTTGGTCAAAGGATGGTGGTGGTTGGTTGTTGTTCTGCCCACCGCCTCAGCCGCGTCCTCTTCTTTTGCTTACCATCTATACACAAGTCAAATAGCAATAGAGCATTTACTTAGTATCCCAAGATAGAGATCAAATTCAAACTTTGAGATTTTTCTCCTTGCCTCACTAGTCGAGCATGTGCCACCAGCTAGTAGATACATCCTAAACTATCTCGTTCATTCTTTTTTTGACCCCCAAGGTTATGTTCTCTAACCCTAGTGTCTCTTTTTCATATACATTTCATCATGCATATAATTCATATAGCATATAACATGTAGCATTTAAAGCAAATAACATGTAATACACAAAGGATGCAATGGTGTAAACCCATGCCCCTCAACCCCTAGGTAAATCGCATACGTAAGCTCTGATACCAAGCCGTGACACCCCAAAAACCAGGGGTCCTTTGTCAACCCGTTGATCACCCATCAACCTGCAGAATACCCGTGGATATGGTGTAACTCGATATCACTCTATTATACCCCATTTACCGGAGTCCATAATTTAATAAAATTCAGGCAGAGTCTCCTCTGTATGGGGAGCTCTATCCAAAATACAACCTGTGTAATCATAGAATCACATAACCCATCCAAGGTCCAATATACAATATTGACCACACCGGGTCCATTTATCCATACTTGTGACGCCCCTAAAATCGGGCGTTCTATGTCAATGTATAAAGTGTGATGTAGTAGTGTGACATTGGTTTATAGTGGTGTGACATTGGCACAATGCACTCGACAATGTCACAGTGGTACACGACAATGTCATAGCGGTACACGACAGTGTCATACTAATATAAGTCAATGTCACACTGATACTAGTGTATGACACACTGATAGTAGCCAATGTCACATTGCTACAAACCAATATAACACTACTATAAGTCAATGTCACACTGCATATATTGACATAGAACCCCTGGTTTTAGGGGTGTCACAAGTATCGATAAATGGACCCGATGTGGTTAATGTTGTATATTGGACCTCGGATGGGTCATGTGATTTTATGATTGCACATGTTGTGTTTTGGGTAGAGTTCCCTGTATAAAGGAAATTCTGCATGAATTTTGTTAAATTATGGACCCCGGTAAATGGGACATAATGACATGATATCAAGTTACATGATATCCAGAGGTATTTCACGGGTTGATGGGTGATCAACGGCTTGACAAAGGACCCCCGATTTTTAGGGTGTCACAATTACCAATTTGCCATTTTTCATAAAAATTTAAAATTTTACTGAGTTATACAAGGTCAGTGGATTGGATCACTTTGTAATTTTCTTTTGTTGTATTTTACATTTATTATGCATAGGGTTGGGCGTAACAATAACTCAAGGTACACATGAGTTTATTGTTTAAGAAAAAAAGAAGATGCCATAGAGACCTTTAAAAATAATAGTAAAATGGTTGAAAATAAAAATGTGTATTTGATTACATATGTTAGAAGTGGTCATGGAGGATAATTTGACCAACAAAAGTTAGAATTTTTTTGTCTCGACAAAGGTTATAGATATTAATTTTTAACTCCTAGAACACCCCCTCAAAATGGTGTAGTTGTTTGTGGAAAAAGGAAAGTATCTTGGCCGCCAGAGGATACAAAGGGTGCAAATCCAGAAACTAAGGAAAGTTTGATAGGAAAGGCAAGGATTGAGAGCAACAAGTGGAAGCAAATCCAACATATGGAAACTTTAGAAAAACCAAATAAGGAAAGTAATGGTCAAAGGCAATTTCCCCACCAATCAAGGGTTTCCAATTTGGCTCAATAGCAAAGAGGTGTTTGGATACAACAAAACAAAGAAAAAGAGTTTGATGTGCTGAAAAGACACAGTAGAAAAATTTGGGCAACAAGCTATTATCGATTTGGATGTAGGAGGTTTAGATCATGAGAAAATCTGGAACAATTCATCCAAGAAGATAAAGCAAGGCAATCATTTAGGGAAAGATACCGATAATGATGCTCTTCAATGCATGTTTTCAATAAAGAGTGGACACAAGTATTAGGCAATCAAACACAGGAGCCTACAAAGTCTTTAAATGATTCAATTGAATTGGTGCATGATAATGATCAATTAGCAGATGCTATAAAGGATCAATCGGTTTTAGTTCAGTCAAAAGAGCATAATTTGATTAATATGAATGAGGAGGTGTAGTGTCAGCTGAACTAGTAGTCTACTCTGATTGAAGTTCATGGGGGTTCTTCGAATCTAGATTCTGGTAAGTAAAGTCTAACAAAATTTAAAGACTGGTGCAGTGGATATGGTATCACAGGGGCAGCATAAAAGAGTTTCTTTAAATTTTCTTAATCTTGATAAAGAAGATGGTGAGATTTTTTCAAGTTTAGATGTTGATCTAGAAAATGGTATTGAAGAGTGAAGGTCCATGTGTTCTAATTAAGCAAGCTTTGAATCCATTGTACAACCCTTTAGTTATTTCCAAGGAAATGGTAGAGGAAGTCTACAAGCGTATCCATAGTGAAGAGGAGCTCATTCCAAAAATGTCCAAGGAAGTGATTCACCAAGTGATTAACCCTAATTAGTGCATAATTGAGTAAGGTTAATAAGTCAATTGTGTTAGTTAAAAGAGTTAAAATAGTCAAGATATATGAAATTAGGGTTAGTATGTAAATTAGGGTAAATGCGTTAATTGTCTTATTTTTTAGGGTTTTGTGTGTAAATATCACAAAGTAAAGGGGAACAATCTATCAAAGCCTAAACCAGTAGGGGATCAAAGTGTAGTATCAAGAAATCATCCAAGAAAGCAAACCATGCAAAAAAAATAGTGGAATACCACCATCCGTTGACAGTTAGCAAACTTCCTCACCTCCTTTTCCTTCTCCCATTGGCCGGATGATACAACAAATGACCTGATTGATCCATTCTGACTCCAACAGCTTTAAGAACCTCCCTTGGAGTCTATAAATTAGCCCCTGCAACATTTTGTTTTAGCATATTTGTGAAGTCTCAACCAAAGAGTGGAGGGAAGTCTAGAGAGGTCAAATACAGTCAGTAAGTGAGAGAAAGTCAAAAACAGTGTGGCGAAGCCCTGTCGAACCACTTCTAGCCAGCTTTCTAGCCTACTTTCTATGCATCTTTTCTACTTGGAGGGTTGAACCTCTCCCACTTTTGTGTCCTAATCGATATTAAGAGTTGTTGTGTTTTAACTATTCCCCAGGGAAGGAGTGTCTGTGTTTTATGTTGTGTTGTAATAGAACTATCTCGCACCTCTTGCTTATCTGTAGCAATGGGGTGTGAGTAGTCCACTTCTACCCTTCGGTGAAGGGTGAACATATGTAAGATATTGTTTAAGTTATGAAAATGCCGATGCTATAACTATGCTTTAATATTATACTTAGCTCCTTTATTGATGGATAGTTACATTTATAATATGTTCATGGTTATGAACACTGAGTGGTACCTAATGTTATATACCATACATTCTACTAGTTATGTACTTCATGCATGATACGGTGATTTACGTGATTGGGCTTTACATAACAGTTGACTGATTGGTTATAGACAGGTTAAGTCTCGACATAGCCAATTCTTTTGATTCAATGCGTAAACCAAAATTTCATCATCAACGAATCATTTTGTTGTTTGAATAGCTGTAGTATTCTTTCTGAATAGCTTGCCTTCTGGTTTACTATAGTTGTTTAACTGTTGCATGCTATAGATATGTCTATTGAATAATTCAAGTATATCTCCTGAATGACTTGTCAACTAGTTTGCTTAGGTTATTTGATTGTTATATAGAAATATACCTGCCAACTAACCCAATCAGTTGCTAGATAGGGTTTAATACACATCATGCCTACATGTTGACATTCTAGTAAAATGGGGGTTAATTGTTGTAAGGTGGCATTTCCAGTACTTAACCAATATGATGCATATGGAATCCCCAACCTGAAGGGTATCTTTTAAATTATTGCATCTCATATCTTTTAATTATTGCATTTTCATAGTTTTAATTAAGTTTGCTTTCATTGTTCTAAGCTCACACGACAAGCTATTTCTTTACATTCTGTAACCGCAATAACTTCACAGTTATTATTTTGAGATCCAAAGATTAGCTCCCTCTGGGTTCGACCTCGGACTTAAACCGAGTATTATAATGCAATTTGACCATTTAAACTTGGGTGTATTGTAAACCCCCACATGTCTACACTATCAATAATCATCAAATTAGCTTCGTTTTGCATTTAACGTCTCCGTTTACACCCTAAATCAAATTATAAGAATAATATGTATAAAAGGCTAAATAATAAAAGAGAAAAATATGACATTTTTCTTTCTCATCAATGAGCTAGCTTAGAGGAATTGAAGAAAATTTTTGATGGATATACTAGTTCTACATCATGTTGTTATGGATGATTCTAGGAAACTGATGATAATTTGGTTTGGGTTAATGAATGATACTAGACATGGATCTTTATGCAAGTCGTACTACCTATTGGAGATGGGTATGAGATAGGATTTGTGACAAAAGACACCCAAACTCGAGTTAGACAAGTATAAAAGAATCAAGCAGTCCGGCAGACAAATTACCTGATGGTAATTTGTTATGAAGTCCAAATTGCGCACCGTTATTTTTTTAGAACCCTAACTCGTATATCTTTCCAGCCATATAGGTCACACATACTAGAAATACTTGAGCCAAATCAGTTTATTCTCTGAAGTTGACCAAAAACTTGCATTGTGGTATTCCTTGGATAGTAAAGTGTTGTGCTTTCTTCTTAGACTTTGAAGGTGTAAACCCCCATATGTTTATATTAATATAGTAATGTACTTGTTGATAGATTCTTATACATGTAATGACGTAAGAATAAACCATATATATATTTAAACCGTAAGAATAACACCTATAGCGGTTCAGAGGAATAAAATAAAAATTTTAATATTTTGAAATAAATCATAAAAATAAATGTTTTTAGGTTAAAATAACATTAAAAATGAATCCGGAACGTCAAAAATCTTAGGGTAGTCATATGAATCAAATTGGAGGTTCTTAGTGGCAAAACCGTAATTTTGGAGACAACCTAAACAGGCTATGCATAGTAACTTCGGGGGCTGTTGTGCATAAAACACAGATTTCAGCCCCTTTGCTTCCATTTTTTTTTCACATCTCTCACCCGAAACCTCTTAGCACCTTAGGAGAAGATAGAGGAAAGGTGGAAAAGGAGAAATGAGGTCTCTAGTGCTTGTGCTTTAGTTTGGGACTTTAATTCAAGGTATGGGTTTCTCTCACTCTAAATCTTCGATATGTGTTAGGAAATCTTTGGTTCTTCATACTCTTGCAATTATTATCATGTTTAAAACAAGGCTATGGCTGGATTGCCATGAAACCTCTATTTCTTGTTTTGAAAACCCTTGTTCTCATGAGAGGTGGATTTTTCTCTCAATATTCGTTTGTTCTTGATTTATAAAACTTTAGTGCTTTGTGTTGACTAATAAATGATGTTGTTGTGATCGCTTGTATTTTTCCTTAATTGGTTATTGGAATTGTTACATGTTAAATTTGGGAATTTTTAAGATATGCTTGTAAAATGAGAAATTGTAGATTTTGATAATTCTTTGAAATGGTTTGTGAATGGAGAATATTCTTGGTTTTCTCATTTGTATGGTTGTTGTGATGGACTTGGAGTGCCATCGAGAGATGCCGTTGAGTGTTAGAGGTTAGTCTATCCCAGTGGGGGTAAGATAGTTTACTAACACTTGTAGTGAATTATCATTTGGTAATGCGACCACTATCGTTCACTGGAGTTTGAGCAAGGGATGATATACTTTTCTTGGGGAGGAACTAGTCACTGTGTAACACCCAACATTACCTTTTTATATATGTATATAGATATATAGTAAATAATTGTTGTAAAAAGGTGGATATGTGTAGTGATGTATGTTTGAATTTTGTAGAATTGGAAAAGTAGAGATTTCGAAGGTTAGTGAAAATATGAAATTTTAGGTCCTAGAACTTGTATTAAATAGGTTTGGTATAGAAATATGTGTTGGAGAGGTTTGGGATTGATTTGGAAGGGTTAGGAGGAATTGAAAATGAAAAACAGAGAAAAAGGCAAAAATTGGGCAAAATCGTACCGGTACTGTGTACCAGAGCAAACTGGTCCAGAGAGTTCGACGTACTGGTACAGTGTATCGGTACGGCCAAAAGAATTCTGAAACTTAAATGTCGCGATCTTGGTCCGATTTTCGCCCTATAAATACATTAGGTCACCTCTTTTGACTCTATTTCGGCCCCTCCAACCTTAGAAACCCTAAGAGAGAAAGAAAGGAGAAAAAGAGAGGAAGAAAGGAAGAGAGAGAAACCTGCATTGATGAGATTTATACCTTGGAGTCCATCACAACCTAGATTTCAAGAGTCAAGGTAGGGGATTTCTTCTCTTTCTCTTGCATTGAGAGTATGGTTTATGTATATATGTATGTTTTGCTATAAATGTGATACATATGATATAAAATCATCATCTCTTAGTCTTTTGGGCAACGAATACATGTTTTATCAAAGTTAGGGTGATTACCCATGAAATTCCTCTTTTGTTTGAAAAACCTTACAAGGAACCTCTCACCCTCAAGGTTTGAGTTATTCAAGCATCCTTACAAGGAACCTCTTGATAATGTCACAAATTGTCCTCTCTTGGCATGAGCATCCTTACAAGGAACCTCTCACCCTCAAGGTTTGAGTTATTCAAGCATCCTTACAAGGAACCTCTTAATAATGTCACCAATTGTCCTCTCTTGGCATGAGCATCCTTACAAGGAACCTTTCACCCTCAAGGTTTGAGTTATTCAAGCATCCTTACAAGGAACCTCTTGATAATGTCACAAATTGTCCTTTCTTGGCATGAGCATCCTTACAAGGAACCTCTCACCCTCAAGGTTTGAGTTATTCAAGCATCCTTACAAGGAACCTCTTGATAATGTCACCAATTATCCTCTCTTGGCATGAGCATCCTTACAAGGAACCTCTCACCCTCAAGGTTTATCCAAATAACCACACAAGCAATACATTATCCAATATGTTCTCAAATGCCCAACAATTTCACAAGTCTCCAATTTATAAGCCAAATTCTCAAATTTATCATGTAACAATTTCAATAACTAAGTATGTAAAATACAAGAGATCACAACAACATCATTTTATTTTTCAATATGAAATACTAAGGTATTGAAATCAAGGGTAAATCAAAATTTAGAAAAGAAAGTTCATCTCTCTTGGAAACTAGGGTTTAATGGTTGGCCCACCATTTATATTGTCTAAAGCATGTTAATATTCATAAGTATATCAAGAATCAATGACTTATAGCATACATATAAAATTTAGAGTGTAAAGAATACATATAAGTAAACCTAGCCTCAATGTAAGAGAAAGAGAAGAAATCCTCTACCTTGAATCCAAGAGTTTTAAGCCAACCCAAGCTCCAAAGATCTCCTTCTTGTCTTCTCTTAGGGTTCCAAGAGGTGGGGGTAAAGGTGTAGTAAAAGTATAGAAGAAGAGAGGAGAAGAATGATATTCTTGAGAAATTTCGGTTTTGATTTCTATAAGGTGTGAAACTATCTTGATCTTGGTGTTTTTCCCTTTCTTTATCTCCTCCTAGGGCTCTAGGATGTTTATGGTGAGAATGAGATGAAGAATGGGACAAATAGGGCTTGGAATGGGGTTTTAAAACCCAAAATCCCGACTTTTTAACTATTCGGAAGGCTTTAGAGAAGCGGTACCGGTACTGGGTATCGGTACCATTTAGCTACTTGTTTCGGGGTACCGGTACCATTTGGCTGTCTCAACTTCCAGTGCAGTTTTGACCCCTTTAGAGATCGAATTGGAAAATTTTCATTAGAGACACTTTTGTAGCCCTTGATGTCTACTATCCATTGTCGAAATTTCAGATAAATTGGATATAAGGATATAAATTTATGGTCAAAATACTAAGAGGTGTCCAAAATATTTTCTACCCAAAATTTACGAAATTTGTGTTTTTATTCCGGAGTACTTCCAAGCTTCCAATGCACCTCATATTACCTCTTCCAAGATTTTTCGACCTTCCGGATTCAATGGAAACATTATTTTGACCTAAAAACATTTAGAAACTTATCTAATAACTAATTCCAATCTCAAACGTCTTTGAAACTTAAACTTCTCAAATCCATTTGTCTCCCAATTATTCATTTATAATGTTTTAACCTATGTGATTCATTCTTACATCATTATACATATCCTCATTTTCACAACAATTATCTACCATATAACTATATACATATATATAAAAAAATGTGGGGTGTTACATTACTTCTACTGATCAAACTTATGAAATTTGTGCTTTGTCAGGACATGTTGCAACAGAATGCCCAACTATACCTGCTTTTAAAGAAGTCTTAATCGAACAATCTAATGCAGTTCCAACTTATAATAATAATAAGTCGTATCTAAATCCTTACTCTGAAACTTACAATCCAGGATGGAGGAATCATCCGAATTTTAGTTGGAAGAATACACAACCCACAAATCAAATACAAGGTCCACCACAGAATCAACAACAATATCAACCGTATATACCTCCTCAGAGAAGAACTCTGGAAGATACTATGAATCAATTTATTCAGAGTCAAATGAATTTCAATACTCAAACAAATCAAGCATTCAATGATTTTAAATCTCAAACTTCGCAGAGTATTGAAGATATTAAGAGTCATCTTGCTAAGCTGACCCAATCCTTAAGTACTACAGAAAAAGAAAAATTTTCATCTCAACCTAAACCCCCACAAAATTAAAATCAGGCTAATTTTGTGTCATCTGAAACTTCTTTAAATCAAGTTCAACCAATCAAAAAATTAAGAAGTGGTAAAGAAATTGATAAAACTATTAAACCTAAGATTCCAAAGAAAATCCATAAGTCAATTCCTGTAAATGAACCACTTAAAACTGAACCTTTAATTAAAAAACAATCAGAATTACAAAGTGAAAAAGATCCTCCATTTCTTATTCTTTTACCTTTTCCTCAAAGGGTCAAACAACTTCAAACCAAAAAAGATCAATCTGACATTCAGGAGTTATTTAAACAGGTAAAGATTAACATTCCTTTGTTAGATGCAATAAAACGAGTTCCAGTTTTTGCTAAATTTTTAAAAGATCTTTGCACGATTAAAAAAAAGAACTAATATACCAAATAAAGCATTTTCAACTGAACAAGCTAATAATATAATACAACAAGACACTCTTCTTAAGTATAAAGATCCAAGAAGTCCAACAGTTTCATGCATCATTGGAAATTTTCAAATAAAACAAGCCCTGCTGGACCTTGGAGCTAGTTGTAATTTAATTCCATATTCAGTATATACACAACTAGGATTAAGTGAACCAAAACTTACTACTACTAAATTACAACTAGCAGACCGATCAATAAAAATTCCATGAGGAGTTGTAGAAGATGTTATTGTTCATGTTGATCAATTCTACTTTCTAGCAGATTTTATTGTCATAGACACCCAACCAATTTGTCATGCATCTGAATACATAACTCTTATTTTGGGTCGACTATTCCTAGCTACATCAAATGCATTGATTAATTGTAGGAATGGAGTCATGAAACTTTCATTTGGAAATATGACCAGTGAAATGAACATTTTAATGTGATAAAGCACCCAGGTGAGGAGGAAGAAAATTTTGAGATAGGTGAAATTAATAAGGTTGTAGAGGAGAAAATTAACACCTCTTCTTATTCTGATCCTCTACAAGTTTGTTTAATTAATTTCGTTATTAAGAGTGGAAATCCTGATGTGCAATTTTATGCTAATTTCTTAAATTCTTTGCAGAAAGTATCAAGGAATGTAAAAAACTCTACTTGGAAAATTAAGCCCGAATGATCTATCCCATATACACTACTTGCACATAGTAATTAGAATTTTATTCTTTTATGTTTTTATTTTTGTTGTTTCTCTATTTTTTTTGTGTTTTATACGTTATAGATCACATTTAATTTAAGTTAGGGAGATAGGCTTGTGAATTTCCTTTGTGTGTTTAAAATAATAATTATAATTTTTTTTAAAAAAATTTGTTCGTCTTTGTGACTGGCAGACATTAAAGAAAAGAATAGTGAGTCAATTTTAAATAATCTTTTTAAGTCATTTTCCAAAAGACATGCATACGTTGATCATGCAAAAAGCTAAATATGTTTGAAAGTTAGAAATTTTTTAAAACCAAGCATGACCTCTGTGTGGTAAAAGTACTTATGCTAAACACCAACGAGCAAATCGTCTATGTGCTTGAGTAAAATGTGGTCGTACAGAACATCTAAGACAATATAATAAGTGTGCGGAACCAATTTCAGGACGAGCGTCAGATCGTTTACACTGGATTAGGGATGGGCAGAGTAAGGAATACCTTGAGACACCATCATATTCTGGCCCGATGCTAAACAGATACGTGAGAACTAAAATTAACCGTGTCGCTAATGTTACCAAGCCAGATAATTCTGATACAGACTAGACATGACCAACGAAATGTATACTTCTAGAAATAAATATAGCTATAAATAAATGTAAATAACTGTAGAGTAAGTAGGCAAATCAGTAAATAATAAATAGCAAAAAAATTAAAATAAAATAAAATAAAAACTAATTTTTTTGAAGAGAGGAAGAGTGGTTAGTAAAATTTCGTAGAATAAAGTTATATCTAATGTTGTAAACTGTAGGAATATAAAAGAAAAAGAGCACCAGTGCAGAACATCAAAGAAACAGTCTGTAGCTATAGATCAAGAACCAGTCAAAAAGATGGATTCTAGACAACAAACAAGAAGATCTTCAAGATCGTTGCGAAGGAGAATCTTCGACTTCCTAAACAGACTGTAGATTTTACGAAATTTTTTTACTATTTTTCACTCAGCCTTTACATTATGCGCTTTTAATTAATGCATATGAAATTTACTTTATGTTGTTAAACATGTTGTGTGTTTTAATTTATTGATGCTGTGAAAAAAAAACCTATATTTTAAGTTAGGAGAGCTATTTCATATAATTTACAGCTGAATTAGGTTAATATTCCTATGTTTTGTAAAAATAACCTTAATCTGATCACGCGGGATTTTTATATTGTAGTTATATATTATCTTAATATTTTTTTTAAAACTTACTCTTATAAGCATAAATAGATTTCTTCTATTTCAGAAATCTTGTGAAATATTACAAGCTTTACATATATAGTGGAGATGTATAACCAATTCAAGAATTTGAGCCAATCTTTCTTGGAGAGAAATTCTACAGCTACTCGAGCAAACATATTTGCTTCTACGGTAAACTTTCTTTGAATAATCTCATTAATTTTGTTTTGATTAACGCTTGTTAGATTATATTATTAACATTATCCTTGAAATTATTTTATAGGAATTATACCTATATATGAATTCTGGAAAATGATCTTAGGCCATGTTTCATTAATCTTGAGCCTTGACCATTTCTATGTAGCATTTCCAAAAAGTAACCAATATAAAGCATATGAGATCCGTAAACTGAAGGATACTTTTTATACTCACGTCTCTATATCTCTTTGTATTGTTTAAATTACTGCATCTGTGTACTTTTTATATAACTGTCTAAGAATAACCTAGCTATAATTAATTTGTTAATTAAACTAATAATCACTCTAAGCTCACATCACAAGCTATCAAACATCACACTACTTCAAACAACAACTTTACTATTTTTATTGTTATTTCTCTTTTTATTTTTTATTTTTTTCTAAATTACTAAAAACTCTTTGTAGGATCGATACTTGGACTTAAAATCGAGAAAACTATAATTTGATCACTTATACTTGGGTGTATAATATTAATTAATTTAGATCACTAGAAAAGTGTGAATTAGTAAGTGCACATAGTTTGAGTGGCAAAAGCGCTTACATTCCAAGTTTAGGTCGTAGAGGGTTTCTTATTGAGCTTGTAAATCCCTAGGTGGTCCAGTTGGTCTTTAGACCTGGGTACTGAACTTTGATTAGGAAAAGTATCTTCCTCGGGATGAAAGTCCCCCAAAAGGTCGGATCATATATTCGTATTGACCCTGAGTGGTCTATTAGGATGATTGCCCACTGGTGTAGCACTACAATTTCTGACCTCTTTTACAATTTTACTTAATTGTTACTATTTCACATGAAATAATGCTTTTACTTGTGTACATGTATCAAATGCTCATTTTACTTCTGCCCAATCATGCTAAAATTTTACTCTACCGATTTGTTGATGTTCACCCTACGTTGTTTCCCCTTTTAATATTTCATTCTCTTACTTTAAATAGCCCTAGGCTTTTCACACTTTTCAACTCTTTTTTCTTTTGAGCATAATTTTTTCTTTTACTCTTTCCTCTTTATTTTTTTCTTTCTTCTTTTTTTTTTTTTTATGATTGAACATCCTACCAACAATTCCCAAACATATAGTAAGTACACAGCAACTCCTGAGATAACCAAGGTTGGGTATGTATAAAGCTCAAATACATTAAAAAAAACTGTCTAAAATCATTTTTCAGAAAGCAAGGAAGAGTTTTACTTATTCTTGAGATACAACCAACTAATCACCCATATGATCCTAATCAAAACAAAATAATGAGATTATTGAATGGAATTAAATTGAAATGAATGTTCATGAGTGAATCTATTTCAACCCTCCAAAAATGATAGGCAAAAAACTTACTGTGCATCTCCACTATTGATGTCAAACTTTTTCAAAATATAGACCTCATTCAATAAATCACAAAAATTAACATGCTCATAGTGGATGTAGTTTTGGGTTTCAAATATAAATATAAGTATAATACTCAAACATAGAATAAATCCTATAGAGTACTACTATGCAATCAATCTGTATTTCTAATAGCAAATCTAAACTTCACAGGAATAAGAAACAACAATAGAATTTAGATAGAGATATTTTGTAAAACCTAAGAAAAATAACAATTTTATTCAAAAGGATAGAATGCAATTAGCCATCATGATATTGGTTAAAAACTCAATTTTTTCTAGAGTTCAGATGATGAAATGGACATCACTGTTGGTTTTGTCTCACCAAAATGTAGCTACCTAGTCAATTTTTTTTGAATTCTAAGACAATTGTTTTTTTTATGTTTTACGAGGCATTGGGTGTCGTGTGACTAAAATAAATTGATTAGCTTTTATTTGCAGGACCCGAGAAATAATTTAAAGTTAGTTCAATAAAAATGTGCTAAACTTAACCCGGGATGAAATTTAATTGATTAAGGATAAAATTTGATCAAAAAAAATGGGACGTGTGCGCAAAGAGGGCCAAGTATTCGAGGAGTATAAAAGAGGAAGAAAATCAGATTTTCTTACCCATTTTTCTACCCATTTCCAAAAGAGAGAGAGAGAGAGAGAGTTGAAAGAGAAAAATCTCAAAACTCCTCCAACCTACTTCCTCCGATCTACGACAATCCAACCATCGGATTGCTTCGGGCCAAGAACTAAAGTTGCTCTACACGACGAGAGCTACACATCCATACCAAAGATCATGAGTTTTGCCAAAATCTCAAAGACGAAAAATTTGGGATAAAGCTTTGGAAGCTTATTTTTGATCTTTGGGACTTCTCCTACGCATATATACACTTCAATAGATAGTTTTCCTTTCCTAACTAGGTTTATTTTCAACCGAGGTTTGTATATGAAATGGGTAGGATGATTAGAGATGAATTCTCTTGTTTAGAATACACCTCGTGTAGCTAGAATATGAAAAATGGGTATGAGAGTATGTTTAAACCAATTCTTGCATGATTTGGGTTTGATGAAATTGATTGATATGAATTTCATGGATAATGTGTTATTTGGGCATGCTATGAGTTTACAATGTGTTTTATAGGTGTTTGATAAAATGTCCATGGACGATAAATTGTTTTATTTGAATTCAAAATGCTACAACATGTTTAGTGATGTTTTGAAATATTATCATATGCTTTATGATATAATTGACACTTGTGGAATTTGAGAATATTGTGAAAATTGGATATGTTCATTATATGCTCATGATATGAAAAACATGATATTGTAAATTGTAATTGTAGATTACATTTGCATATGCACGGGTAGCATCGCATTCATGGGCATCGACATGAGTGTGGATGTTTGATTGCATGATTTTAATCAATCACCACATAGATGGGTTGATTCATGAGCTCGAGAAAATCGCACCAAGGTTCGGTTGAGTCACATGAAAATTAAATGGATAAACATGTCGGGGTGTAGCAAGAAGGGCTAGATTCTTCTTCAAGTGCAAGGCCCGGTTACTTGGTTTATATATTTCTCGGCGGTGAAATTTTAGAAAAGTGTAACGAAAAAAACAGAGTCGAAGTTAGGATGTCCTGAAAATTCATTGATGGTTTGGTGTCCCTTAAGTGAAATATCATAAATTATCCTCCACAAAGAAGAAAAATGAAATTAATTAGTCATTTTGTGTACATAACACTAATTGCAGGGGTTTAAAATGTCTGGATGCATACGCATGGCATAACATGTCTTATAGGAACCAGTGGAGAGCTCAGGTTTACATTGCATGCATGAGTTTCATCTCATAGCATGACATGAGATTTTAGCATTCATTTGTGACATGTATGTATTTGACTAAATGTTTGATGTGATGACTTGCATGTGACATTTCATATGCATACGGGTTGGGGAGTGGCCTCATTAGGAAATATCGTATTGAGCATGACTCAACCTTTGTGGGGATCTATTTTAGGTGTTAGACAAGCTTCGGCAGACGGCCCTTACTTGGGACCGTGATGACGACTGAGCCATATTGTGGCTCTTAAATTGCATTTCTTAATCAATTCTGTAATTTTGTTTTGGCCTTGTATAAGCTATGTACAAACTATGTATTTTGGCAAAGGCATGTAATGGGGCATTATTCTTTTGCAAAACAAATGAATGGAATAGGTGTTAAATGAGCTTATTGGTTAAAAGTGGGATTTTGAGGAGTTTGGGGGAAATCTGGGCTCTAGGTACTGGTACCTCACAAGTACCTGGCATTTAGAGAGCTCAGGTGCCGGTACCTAGGCTCACAGGTACCGATACCACTCTATCAAAGGCTCAGGTACTAGTACCATGACTTACAGGTACCGGTACCTTGAAAACAACGGGTTTAGGTACCAATAATGCATACTCAAGGTATCGGTACCTTTTCCCAAAAATTGAAATTTTAAATGTAACAATGTCAAACTTTCACATCTTGAGCTCCTTTCTTTTGAAGATGTAAATGGTCTAATATTTTGTCCTAAACATTGAGATTTGGATCTTGGAATGGTCATATGATTAGTATGTGAGTAGATTATGTAGTGGGTAGTGCTCTAGTGTAAAGGAGACTGTCTAGATTCCATTTTGTTATGATATCGGTGAATGGGGTGTAATGCTGTGGTCTCGAGTTATTTTGTATCCATGGGTTGATTGGTGATCAACGTGTTGAGAAAGGACCCTCGGGTTTTGGCGCGTCACATATTTTTTCAATTTTTAAAATTTTTTTAATTTGTTTAATGGTGTAACCTTCACCCCCAACTTAAGTATGCATTGTCCTTAATCCAAAAGAAGTAACGCAATGAGAAAAATGAAAAAGATAAGGGAAGGAAAACACCTAGAGAAAAGTTTCTAACTAAAATAACTAACTACAAAACAAAGAAGAAAAATTAGCATAATAAATAAAAAAATTGAGAAATAAAAACTAAAACTACAGTGTACATTTTTTTTTTGTTTTTGATAAAGGGATCATTTGAGCTCCAATTGCCCATTACCCAACTCCGATCAGGACTTGGCTCCTACAATGAACTTTTTATTTCTTACTCTTCGCAAATCCACACAACTCCTATAAAGAATTGATTAGATCAATATAAAAAATAGCCTTAGATTTCTCATCATCGGGAACAAAATTTGTAATGCCCCAAAAACTACCTTGGACGACATTACATGCTAAAACTATTTACGTCATGAGAGCACTAATATAATCTATCAAATAAATGTGACTTTATTCATCATCCACAAAATTTACAACATTATCTCAAAAGAATAGACCCATCCTAGCCTTTACATCCCAAAAATTTAACTATTATAACGCAGCTGAATAACTAAAGAAAACTAGGTTTCACAATGTTCAAGATAACATCCTAGTCTAGAACAAAAGAAACTGTCGCTCTAAGCTTCCACCTCGGGATCCACGTTTCTGTCTATCGAAGTCTCCCAGTGTGCGAGCTCCTCGACTCCTCGCTCTTCCTCAAGATTTTAATCTGAAAAGGTTGTTAAGTAGGGGGTGAGCACGAAGCTCTGTAGGAAAATTCTGCCACACTCGGACAAGGTTTATAAAAGCATATGAAAGCGGTCGGTCTCATTTAATAAATAACACATTTAATCTTTGAAGTAAAACAAGGACTTTTTAAATAGATCTCTAGTTTACAAACAACAATAAAGTTAGAATGAAAGGTCAAACCAATTTTCGGCAATGTGCCATCAAATTTTCAAAAGTAAACCAATATCCCATACATGATATAATATTGTCCTCTTTTTGCATGAGCATCCTTACAAGGAACCTCTCACCCTCAAGGTTTTGTTTCTCAAGCATCCTAACAAAGAACCTCCCGAGAATACCACATATTCTCCTCTTTTGGTATGAGCATCCTTACAAGAAAACTCTCAGCCTCAAGACTATTTCTCAAGTATCCTTACATGGAACCTCCAGAGAAGGAATGAGCATCCTTACAAGGAATCTCTCACTCATGTTCATCCAAACAACCATTCAAGAAGTATCATACCACCAACTATCTCAAATATTCAACATATCTTGTAACGCCCCAAACACACCCTTGGACGACATTACATTCTAACAACCATTTACATCATGAGAGCACTAAATACCACCATTGATATGAAAATGTTTCATTCATCATATATAACATGGACAATATCATTCCAAAAGAATAAGCCAAGTTATGGTGCTTACAACCCCAAAAGAATAGGTCCATCTTGGCTTTTATATTTTAACAAAATGAGATAATGCAGCGCAACAGAATATAACAAAATAAACTAGGTTTTACATCATTTTCAAAAGAATATCCTAGTCTAGTGAACAAGAATGTGGTGATCTAAGCGTCCACCTCGGGAACCACACTCCCGTCTAGCAGAGTCTCGTAATATACCGGCTCTGCTACTCCCAACTCCTCCTCTAGCACAAAATCTGAAAACATGTATTTGTAGGGGATGAGCACAAAGCTCTATAGCAAAATCTTTTCAAACTCAAGCAAGGTTTAGAAAAATGTAAAACCGCTCGGTCTCATTTAACAAAATAGCGTATATAGCTTTTGAAATAAAACAAGGACATTTATATCGATCTCAAGTTTATACAACAATGATAAATACATGGAAACATTAAAAAGTATGTCTCAAAAGAAACCATTCCCAAATGGTAAGGAAAGGCGCCTGTCGTTACATTGTCCCATACCAATGCACCAGCTCTGACTTAATCCAATCCATGTTCTCATCTAGATATATTGATATATATTGGTTCATCCCATACCATGTACGTTGATTGTTTCTCAAGAATCTACCCAACGACTATACCTAGTTCACCAATCATAATCAAAATCACAAGCACTTTGGAAAAGGGCGTCTACCATATCAATGGCAGTGACGAGTCCCTTCCCAGGAAATGTATACCAACCCTAGTTCGAACTCCAGTGAACGATAGTGGTTCCATTATCAAATGACCGCCAACTATAAGTGTTAGGAAACCATCTCACCCCCACTGGGGTAGACTAACCTCTAACACTCTACGAAATCTTTCGATGACAATTCAAGTCCCTCACAACAACCATACAACAAGGAAACCAACATATCCTCAATTACAAGCATATTTCTAAAAATCCCCAATTTCATCATGTCATAATTTCAATAATCAACTATGAAAAATACAAGAGATCACAATGAAATCATTTATTACTCAACACAAAGTTCTATGGTCCCAATGTCAATAATAAAAGAAAACTTTAAGAAGAAAATTCATCCCTCTCAAAAAATCTAGGGTTTTTCAAACAAAAGAGGAATTTCATGGGTAATCAACCCTAACTTTGATAAAACATGTATTCATTGCCCAAAAGACTAAGGGAGGATGATTTTATATCATATATATCACATTTATAGAAAAACATACATATATACATAAACCCTATTCTCAATGAAAGAGAAAGAGAAGAAATCTCCTACCTTGTGTTCTTGGAAGCTAGGTTTAGATCTTGGATAATGTAACACCCCATAGTTTCCTTTATATATGTATATAAATATATAGAAACTACTTGTGGTAAAAGAGTGGATAGGTGTAGTAATGTGTGTTTTAATTTGATAGGTTGGAAAAGTGGAGATTTAGAATGTCAGTGTAAATCATAGTCAAAGCTAGTTTAGCTAGTGAATGGGTGACATGAATTGTAAAAGAACTTCTAACAACTATGTTTGGGGTACAAATGTATGTTGTGAAAGTTTGGGTTGGTTTTGGAAGGGTTTAGGATGGACAGGAAATGAAAAACGGAGGAAAAAGGCAAAACTGGGCAAAACCCTACCGGTACTATGTACTGGTACAATTGGTCCAAAGAGTTCAAGGTACCGGGACAGCCTACCCGTACAGTATTGTACCGGTACAGCCAAAAGAAAAATTTGAATGTTTAATGTCGCGATCTGGGTCCGATTTTTGCCCTATAAATACCTTATGTTACCTCATTTGGCTCTATTTCGGCTCCTCCAACCTTAGAAACCCTAAGAGAAAGAAAGGAGAAAAAGAGAGGAAGAAAAGAAGAGAGAAACACTTGCTTTGAAGGAATTCATACCTTATAGTCCATCAAAACCTAACTTTTCAAGAACAAAAGGTAGGGGTTTTCTCTCACTCACTTATATTGAGGCTAGTACCTATATATATGTAATCTTTTCACTTTAAAATTATACATGTAGGCTATATAATCCTTATTTCTTAATACCCTTGTGACTATTAACATGATTTAAACAATTTCATCATTTGATTAACCCTTTTAAGAACCCTAGATTTCAAGAGAAAGGAACTTTTCTCTAAATTGTTCTTAATTCTTGATTTCAAAACCTTAGTGTTTCATATCGAACCATGCGATGATGCTATTGGGGTCTCATGTACTTTTCTTGGTTGGTTGTAAAATTGTTGCATGATATATTTTGGAATTTTAGATAAATGCTTGTAAATTGGGATAATTGTGAAATTGTGTGTTTGGTTGGGTTGTTGGTGACGCACATGAGTGGGAGGTTCCTTGTAAGGATGCTCACCCCTTCTCAAGAGGTTCCCGGTAAGGATGCCTGAGAAATAAGCCCGTTATAGTGAGAGGTTCCATGTAAGGATGCTCACCCCTTCCCAAGAGGTTCCGGTAAGGATGTTTGGGAAACAATGTAATGATTGGTGAGAGGTTCCATGTAAGGATGCTCATCCATTCTCAAGAGGTTCCCGGTAAGGATGTTTGAGAACCCAAGATGACCTAAAAGGAGGTGGAGGTTACCACAAAATATGCCACCTACCTAAAGAATTAGGAAAAATTGTTTATAACCATAAATGATTATTATTTGTGTGTGATTCCTCGTTTATTCATTTTAAAAATGCTTTGAAATAAACTTGAGATCCTCTTTTTTTTTAAAAAAATGTTACTGCTTTCTTCCAAAATATGCATCTATGTTATGTTAAAAATGAGACCGACCGCTTTATCTGCTTTTCTCAACCTTGTATGGGTTTGAGAAATTTTTTCTATAGAGCGTCGTGCTCACTCCCCTACGATTGAACCTTTTTCAGATGTCGGGCCAGCGGATGTACTCGGTACTAACGAGCCGTACCTTGGGGAGGCTTCACTAGAGGGATACATGGATCCCGAGTGGGACATCTAGAGATGTCGTTTACATTTTTTTCTAGACTAGAATACTATTTTGGAAACACTGTACAGTCTAGATTTCTTTTGTAATTTTTGCTGTGCTATAATAGTAAATTTTTATTGGGAATGTAAAGGCCAAAGATGGCATATTATTTTGGGATATTGATGTAAATGTTATGGAATACTGTTAGGAAGTCTTTTTATTGATGGTTTATCTTAGTGCTCTCATGGTATGAAGGGTTATTGAATGTAATGTCGTCTAGGGTGTATTTTGGGGTGTTACAAAGTTGGTATCAGAGCCTAGGCTTTAGGTCTTACATGGGAGCCGTAGGTTATGGTTTACCACTAGGAAAATAGGATTAAGTTGATTAAAATTGTCGATCTAAATTTTACATGAGTCTTATACTTTGGTTTAGATTAAAAATTAGGATGTCTTGTACATCAAAGAACTAAATTATGAATTAATGTGCAGGATGGACGGTGTGCGAGGACGTGGACGTGGGCGTTGGCGTGGTAGTGGAGGCCAAGCAAATTCACCACCATCACCACCACCTCTCGATGCCATGAATGGTATCTTTCAGTGCTTAAGGGAACTCACCACTCTGGTTCAACGCCAGAATTGGAACAACAACAACCACAACCATAATGGTGGAGCTCATCCACTAGTCCAAGTACCGGACAACGCGAATGAGAATCGGAGGATGGCAGTCCTTCGAGAATTTCTACGCTAACACCCACCTACTTTCCAAGGGAGCTCTAACCCTTTGGATGCAGATAAATGGATCCGCCGAGTGAAGAAGATTTGTGAAGGCATGGGGATTGCCGAGGATGTATGGGTTGGCTTAGCTACCTACTTGTTTGAGGCGGAAGCCGATCATTGGTGGGAATCCGTGAAAAGAAGAAGGAATACAGATGCTCTCACTTGGGAGGAGTTTGATCAAGTCTTCCAAGACAAGTACTTTCAAGAATCAGTCAGAGACAGAATGAAGACTGATTTTCTGGCCTTATGACAAGGTAGCCTGACTGTGGCCGAGTACGAGGGAAGGTTTGAGGAGCTATCCCGTTATGCTATGGAGTTTATATCCACTGAGGCCAACAAGGCCAAGCGCTTTGAGCAGGGATTGAGGCCGTTCATTCAAGAGAAATTGGTGGCTCTCAAGATTCGGGATTATTGGGATATTGTTGACAGAGTCGCACTTGTGGAGAGAGACATGGAGGATACTCAGCGGCGACAGAGCCTTATGAGGGGAGGTCCGATTCGGACGGGTGCTAGCACTAGTGGGGCACAGAGACCGACACCATACCGTCGCCCAAACCAGACAGGTGGACAGTAACTTTTAACAGCCCGAGGAGGGGGAGACACTCAGACTGGAGCCGGTATTCCCCCATGATCCTGCTTTGCATACGGAGGTGTGGGACATATTCGGATGCATTGCCCAGTTGTTCCCCCTCAGGGGCCTATCTAGACCGCCAGACAGGTACCAGCAGCCCAACCACCACCACAGAGGCCTACATCGCAGCGACCGATACAAGCTCAAGCCCCCGACGGCGCCAACCAAGGACGAGTATTTGCTTTGACTCAGCCGGAGGAGGACATTACCAATGTCGTTGTGGAAGGTATCATTCTTATTTATAATTCTTGGGCCCAAATCTTATATGACCCGGAGCTACCCATTCATTCATACGCACTGCATATGCTAGTAACTTGGGATTGGGTTCCGAGAAGCTAGAAAATGCATTGAATATTAACTTGCCTATGGGAAAGCAGCTGGGCACCAGCTGGGTTTACAAGGGTTGTGTACTTCGTATTGGTGAGCACGAATTGATTGTGGATTTGTTTGCTCTAGATATGAAGGGGTATGACGTTATATTCGGGATGGACTTGTTGTCCGCTTTCCGGGCGGTGATGGATTATTTCTGCAAGCGGATTACATTTTAGTCACCAAGAGGGGTAGTCTTCAATTTTATCAATGACCGAAGTTCCTCCCATCCATTTCCTAACACGGGTAGGAGATTTTTGAAAGCCAAGGCGGGAAGTCAATTGAGTTTCTTAGCTAGTTTGATGGGAGATGATCGGGATAAACCTCATGCGGAAGTGGTGTTGATAGTATCGGATATTTCGGATGTCTTCCCAGAGGAATTACCTGAGTTACCACCACATAGGGAAATTGAGTTCAAGATTGATCTCTATCCGAGAACCGAACCCATATCCATTGCTCCCTACCGAATGGCACCTTTGGAGTTGAAGGAGCTAAGAAAACAGTTGGATCACTTGTTGGCGATTGGGTTTATCTGTCTGAGCACTTCACCTTGGGGAGCTCCGGTCCTCTTTGTGAAGAAAACGGATGAGACTCTACGGTTGTGCACAGATTATCGGAGGTTGAATCGGGTTACCATGAAGAATAAATACCCTTTGCCAAGAATCGATGATTTATTTGATCAGTTGAAAGGTTTGAAGTACTATACCAAGATTGACCTTCGCACAGGGTACCATCAATTGCGAATCAGGGAGGAGGATATTCCTAAGACTGCTTTCCGTACCCGGTATGGTCATTTCGAGTATACGGTGATGCCGTTCGGAGTGACTAATGCGCCAGCAGCCTTCATGGATTTGATGCAAAGAGTCTTCCGGCCTTACCTTGATCAATTTGTCATTGTATTTATTGATGAAATATTAATTTACTCACAGACTCAGGAGGAACATG
>CM042187.1:26282003-26331810 GCA_023539305.1 Ilex asprella
GGAGAAGTATCCATATGTGTTCGCTACTTGAGGTAAGTTTCGAGGACTAAACTTTCTTCAAGGGGGTGGATTGTAACACCCCACAGTTTCCTTTATATATGTATATAAATATATAGAAACTACTTGTGGTAAAAGAGTGGATAGGTGTAGTAATGTGTGTTTTAATTTGATAGGTTGAAAAAGTAGAGATTTAGAATGTCAGTGTAAATCATAGTCAAAGCTAGTTTAGCTAGTGAATGGGTGACATGAATTGTAAAAGAACTTCTAGCAACTATGTTTGGGGTACAAATGTATGTTGTGAAAGTTTGGGTTGGTTTTGGAAGGGTTTAGGATGGATAGGAAATGAAAAACGGAGGAAAAAGGCAAAACTGGGCAAAACCCTACCGGTACTATGTACCGGTACAATTGGTCTAGAGAGTTCAAGGTACCGGTACAGCCTATCCGTACAGTATTGTATCGGTACAGTGTACCGGTACAGCCGAAAGAAAAATCTGAATGTTTAATATCGCGATCTGGGTCCGATTTTTGCCCTATAAATACCTTATGTTACCTCCTTTTGCTCTATTTCGGCCCCTCCAACCTTAGAAACCCTAAGAGAGAAAGAAAGGAGAAAAAGAGAGGAAGAAAAGGAGAGAGAAACACTTGCTTTGAAGGAATTCATACCTTGGAGTCCATCAAAACCTAACTTTTCAAGAACAAAAGGTAGGGGTTTTCTCTCACTCACTTACATTGAGGCTAGGGCCTATATATATGTAATATTTTCACTTTAAAATTATACATGTAGGCTATATAAGCCTTATTTCTTAATATACTTGTGACTATTAACATGATTTAAACAATATCATCGTTTGATTAACCCTTTTAAGAACCCTAGATTTCAAGAGAAATGAACTTTTCTCTAAATTGTTCTTAATTCTTGATTTCAAAACCTTAGTGTTTCATATCGAACCATGAGATGATGCTATTGGGGTCTCATGTACTTTTCTTGGTTGGTTGTAAAATTGTTGCATGATATATTTTGGAATTTTAGATAAATGCTTGTAAATTGGGATAATTGTGAAATTGTGTGCTTGGTTGGGTTGTTGGTGACGCACATGAGTGGGAGGTTCCTTGTAAGGATGCTCACCCCTTCTCAAGAGGTTCCCGGTAAGGATGCTTGAGAAATAAGCCCGTTATAGTGAGAGGTTCTATGTAAGGATGCTCACCCCTTCCCAAGAGGTTCTCGGTAAGGATGTTTGGGAAACAATGTAATGATTGGTGAGAGGTTCCATGTAAGGATGCTCATCCATTCTCAAGAGGTTCCCGGTAAGGATGTTTGAGAACCCAAGGTGACCTAAAAGGAGGTGGAGGTTACCACAAAGTATGCCACCAACCTAAAGAATTATGGGGAATTGTTTATAACCATAAATGATTATTATTTATGTGTGATTGCTCGTTTATTCATTTAAGAAATGTTTTGAAATAAACTTGAGATCCTCTTTTTTTTTTTAAAAAAAATGTCACTGCTTTCTTCCAAATTATGCATCTATGTAATGTTAAAAATGAGACCGACTTCTTTATCTGCTTTTCTAAATCTTGTATGGGTTTGGGAGAATTTTTCTACAGAGCGTCGTGCTCACCCCCCTACGGTTGAACCTTTTTCAGATGTCGGGCCAAAGGATGTACTCGGTGCTAACGAGCCGTACCTTGTGGAGGCTTCACTAGAGGGATACATGGATCCCGAGTGGGACATCTAGAGATGTCGTTTACATTTTGTTCTAGACAAGAATACTATTTTGGAAACACTGTACAGTCTAGATTTCTTTTGTAATTTCCGCTGCGCTATAATAGTAAATTTTTATTGGGAATGTAAAGGCCAAAGATGGCATATTCTTTTGGAATATTGATGTAAATATTATGGAATACTGTTAGGAAGTCTTTTTATTGATGGTTTATCTTAGTGCTCTCACGGTTTGAAGGGTTATTGAATGTAATGCCGTCCAGGGTGTATTTTGGGGTTTTACAGATAACCCCTTTAAACTCTTGTTTTTCTCTTCCTTTCTTCCTCTCTTCTCTTCCTTTCTTTCTCTCTTAGGGTTTCTAAGGTTGGAGGGGCCGAAATGGAGCCAAAAGAGGCGAAATAATGTTTTTATACGATGAGAATCGGACCAAGATCGCGACATTTAAGTTTCAGAATTCTTTCAGTCGTACCGGTACATCGAACTCTCTGGACCAGTTTGCTCCGGTATGGAGTACTGGTACAGTTCAGTACCGGTATGGTTTTGCCCAGTTTTTGCCTTTTTCTCCGTTTTTTATTTCCAATTCCTCTTAAACCTTCCAAATCCTTCCATAACCTCTCCAACACATATTTCTATACCAAATCTATTTAATACAAGTTGTAGGACTTAAAATTTCTTATTTTCACTTCTTAAAACTAAAATTCGACTATTATTTCTAATCTACCAAATTCAAACACACATCACTGTCCATATCCACATTTGTACTACAATTATTTATTCTATATCTATATACATGTATAAAAGAAAATGCGGGATGTTACAATCCACCCCACTTAAAGAAAATTTCGTCCTCGAAACTTACGTCAAGTAGCGAACAAATATGGATACTTCTCCCGCATTTCTTGCTATGGTTCCCATGTAGCTTCCTCCACACCATGGTGTTGCCACAAATCCTTCACCAATCTGATAACTTTGTTTCTGAGCATTTTTTCCTGGGCATCGAGAATTTCTACCGGTTGTTCTTCGTAGGTTGCTCCGTCTTAAATTTCAATCTCCTCTAAGTTCACGATTGGAGTTGC
Organism: Ilex asprella; assembly: GCA_023539305.1. Classification (NCBI taxonomy): domain Eukaryota; kingdom Viridiplantae; phylum Streptophyta; class Magnoliopsida; order Aquifoliales; family Aquifoliaceae; genus Ilex; species Ilex asprella. The sequence goes on from CM042187.1 coordinate 26,284,801, forward strand.
ATCCCAGTGACACCTTCTCAGCATGGACACGTGAAACACGTCATGTACTCCGGATAGTTGGGGTGGTAGTCGAAGTTGATATGCCGCCTTGCCTACCGCTTTGATCACCTCAAACGGTCCGGTATATCTTGGCGCTAACTTCCCCTTCTTGCCGAATCGAAACATGCTCTTCATGGGTGACACCTTGAGTAATACGTAGTCTCCCACCTTGAATTCTAAGGGTCTTCGTCTGTGGTCCGCATAGCTCTTCTGTCTACTTTGCGCTGTCCATAGCCTCTCAGATGAGTTGAATCTTCTCCGTAGTTTCTCGAACAATGTCCCGTCCAAACAAACTACTCTCGTCCACTTCTAACAAACAAGTCGGTGATCGACATGGCCTTCCATACAATGCTTCATACGGTGCCATCCCAATACTTGCTTGAAAGCTGTTGTTATATGCGAATTCCACCAACGGCAAATGATCGCTCCAACTTCCCTTGAAATCCAACGTGCAAGCCCGTAACATATCTTCTAGAATTTGTATTACTCTCTCGGATTGACCATCAGTTTGAGGATGAAATGCGATGCTGAAGTGTAACTCTGTCCCCATAGCTCTTTGACGACTTTGCCAAAACTATGCCACGAAACGAGAATCATGATCCGATATGATAGATAGTGGAACTCCATGCAACCTGACGATCTCGCGGATATACAACTTGTTCAAGGTCTCTAAGTTGTCTGTGGTCTTCATACTCAAGAAATGAGCGGACTTGGTGAGTCTATCCCCAATAACCCATATAGCATTATGTCCCTGTGAAGTCTGTGGTAAACCCGACACGAAGTCCATGGAGATGTGAGCAGACTTGGTGAGTCTATCCCCAATACTCAAGAAATGAGCGGACTTGGTGAGTCTATCCCCAATAACCCATATAGCATTATGTCCCCGCGAAGTCCGTGGTAAACCCGACACGAAGTCCATGGTGATGTGATCCCACTTCCACTCTGGAATAGGCAAAGACTGTAGGACTCCTCCTTGCCTTTGATGCTCATTCTTCACCTGCTGGCACACTGCACATTTTGTCACATACTTGGCCGCATCTCGCTTCATTCCCCTCCACCAGTACAGAGGCTTCATGTCCCTATACATCTTTGTGCTATTGGGGTGGATAGCAAACTTGGAGCGATGACACTCTCCCAGTATCTCTTCCTTTAGGGATGAATTATTGGGAACGCACTGCTTCTCCTTATATCTCCATGCTCCCTTCTTCCAAGACCACGCTTCAATTATTTCCCCAATTTTTAATTTTGCTCGAATTGACTCTAAGTCAGGATCCCAGCGTTGTAACTCCACAATTCTACATTGGAGGGTAGGTTGGGCTACAAGGTTGAATAGGCATGGTCGATGTCCATTTTCTCCAACCCATAGGTCATAATCTCCAAGGGCATCCCTTATCTTTCAATGACTTGCAAGAGCATTTAGTTCACTCCGAGACTTCCTGCTGAGCGCATTGGCAACTACATTCGCCTTCCCTGGATGGTAGTTGAGTGCGAAATCATAGTCTTCTAGATACTCAATCCACCTTCTTTGTCGGAGATTCAAGTCTTTCTGTGTGAACACATACTTGAGGCTCTTGTGGTCCGAGAACACTTGAAACTTTTCCCCATATAGGTAGCACCTCCCTAAATTGAGAGCAAAAACTACCTCGGCAAGCTCCAAGTCGTGAGTGGGATAATTATGCTCTTGAGTCTTGAGTTGCCTCGAGCCATAAGCAACTACCTTGCCTCCTTGCATTAATACACATGCCAAACCTCGCAACGTAGCATCCGTGTAAACCTCGTATCCTTCCCCACCGTTTAGAATAATAAGGACAGGTGCCGTCGTTAACCTCTCTTTCAGGGTGCGAAAGGCTTGTTCACACTCTTGAGTCCACAAGAATTTTTCCCCCTTCTTCGTGAGGCGAGTCATCGTTATCGCAAGCTTGGAGAATCCCTCTACGAACCTCCTATAGTAGCCTGCTAAACCCAGAAAACTACGTACTTCGGTCATATTCTTCGGTGGTTCCCATTTCATTACGGCTTCAATCTTAGCGGAATCAATCGCTACACCTTGTTCTGACACCACATGACCAAGGAACTTCACCTCCCTTATCCAAAACTCACATTTGCTCATTTTAGCATATAACTTATGGTCTCTCAATGTCTGTAGTATCATATAGAGATGACGAGCATGTTTCTCTTGAGTATGTGAGTAAATCAATATGTCATCAATAAACACAATGACAAATTGATCGAGGTAAGGCCGGAAGACTCTGTGCATCAAATCTATGAAGGCTGCAGGGGCATTAGTCAATCCGAACGGCATCATTGTATACTCGAAATGCCGGGTATGAAAAGTAGTCTTAGGAATATCCTCCTCCTTAATTCACAGCTGATGATACCCCGTGCGAAGATCAATCTTAGTGTAATACTTAGAACCCCTCAACTGATCAAATAAGTCATCGATCCATGGCAACGGATATCCATTCTTCACTATCACCTGATTCAACCTTTGGTAATCCGTACATAACCGAAGTGTCTCATCTGTTTTCTTCACAAAGAGGACCGGGGCTCCCTAAGGTGAGGTACTCAAATGGATAAACCCAATCGCCAATAGATGGTCCAACTGCTTCCTTAGCTCCTTCAATTCCAATGGTGTCATACGGTATGAAGCAATGGATATGGGTTCGGTTCCCGGATAGAGGTCAATCTTGAACTCAATCTCTCTGTGTGGCGGTAACCCGGGTAATTCCTCTGGAAAAACATCCAAAAATTCTGATACAATTAACACCACCTCCGTATGGATTTTATCCCTGTCATCTCCCATCAAGCTAGCTAAGAAACTCAAATGAATTTTCGCTTTCGCCTTTAAGAATCTACTACCCGTAATAGGAAATGGATGGGAAGAATCTCGGTTATTCACAAAACTGAAAACGACTCCTCCTGGCAACTGAAATGTAATCCGCTTACGAAAATAATCCATTACTGCCCGAAAAGTGGACAACAAGTTCATCCCAAATATAATGTCATACCCCGTCATATCTAACGTAACCAAATCTATGGTCAGTTCATGATCCCCAATTCGAAGTACACACCCTCTACACACCCTGCTAGTATCTAACTGTTCTCCCGTAGGCAAGTCAACATTCAATACATGCTCTAGCCTCTCGAAACCCAATCCCAAATTAAGAGCATAGGTGGTACGTATGATTGAATGTGTAGCACCGAGATCAAATAAAATTCAGGCCCATGAATTATAATGAAGAATGATACCTTCCACAACGGCATTGAAGGCATTTTCCTCCGGTTAGTTGAAAGCAAATACCCTTCCTTGATTGGTGCCTCCGGGGGCTTAAGCTTGTAACGGTCTCCGTTGCTGTAGTGGCATATTGGTTGCCACTTGGCCTGTTGTTTGGTTGGTTCTTGGTGGAAGCGATGGGCAGTTGTGTCTGAAGTGTCCTACCCCTCCACATGCGAAACATTGACAGGGGTCAGTGTTGGTTCTAGTTTGAATGGCCCCCTCTCCTCGAACTGCTTGATCAGGGCGACAGTAAGGTGCCGCCCTTTACACTCCACTACTACTAGCACCGGTCCGAATCGGGCCTCCTCTCATGAAGCTCTGTCACCGCTGGCTATCCTCTATGTCTCTCTCCACTATGGCAGCTCGGTCGACAAGATCCCCATAATCCCGAATCTTGAGAGCCACCAACTTCTCTCTGATGACCGGCCTAATCCTTGCTCCAAGCGCTTGGCCCTGTCGACCTCAATAGCTATAAACTCCGTAGCATATCGGGATAGCTCATCAAACCTCCTCTCGTACTCGGCCACGGTCATGCTACCTTGTCCTAGAGCCAGAAAGTCAGTCTTCATCCGGTCTCTGACTGATTCAAGAAAGTACTTGTCTTGGAAGATTTGATCGAACTCTTCCCAAGTGAGTACATCAGTGTTCCTCCTTCGTTTCATGGAGTCCCACCAATGGTTGGCCTCCCCCTTGAGCAAATAGATGGCCAAACCAACCCGCAAGCCCTCGGGAACTCCCATGCCGTCACAGATCTTCTTCACTCAGCGGATCTATTTATCCGCATCCAAGGGGTTAGAGCTTTCTTGGAAAGTTGGTGGGTGTTGGCGTAGAAATTCTCGAAGGACTACCATCTTCCTATTCTCATTCCCGTTGCTTGGTACTTGGGCTAGTGGATGAGTCCCACCATTGTGGTAGTGGTTGTTGTTGTTTCCATTCTGGCTTTGCACCAGAGTTGTGAGCTCCCTCAAATATTGGTATATGCCGTTCATGGCATCGGGAGGTGGTGGCAGAGGAGGGGTGCTTGGTCACCACGTCCTCGTCCACGGCCTCTTCCTCCGTCCATCATGCACATCAATTTATAATTTAGTTCATTGATGTACAAGACATCCTAAATATTACTTCAATCTAAAGCCTATGGTTCTTATAAAGCAAGACCAAACAATTTTTTTCTACCTAGTCCTACTTCTTTAGTGTGAATCCATAACCTATAGCTCCCATGCAAGACCTAAAGCCTAGACTCTGATACCAAATCTGTAACACCCCAAACATCCCATTGGACGACTTTACATTCTAACAAGCATTTACATCATGAGAGCACTAAATACAGCCATTGATACGAAAATATTTTATTCATCATATATAACATGGACAATATCTTTCCAAAAGAATAAGCCAAGTTATGGCATTTACAACCCCAAAAGAATATGTCCATCTTGGCCTTTACATTTCAACAAAATGAGATAATGCAACGCAGCGGAATATAACAAAATAAACTAGATTTACATCATTTTCAAAAGAATGTCCTAGTCTAGTGAACAAGAATGTGGTGATCTAAGTGTCCACCTCGGGATCCACACTCCCGTCTAGCGGAGTCTCGCAGTATACCGGCTCTGCTACTCCCAACTCCTCCTCTAGCACAAAATCTGAAAACATGCATTTGTAGGGGATGAGCACAAAGCTCGGTAGCGAAATCTTCCCAAACTCAAACAAGGTTTAGAAAAATGAAAAACCGCTCGGTCTCATTTAACAAAATAGCATATATAGCTTTTGAAATAAAACAAGGACATTTATATCGATCTCAAGTTTATACAACAACGATAAATACATGGAAACATTAAAAAGTATGTCTCAAAAGAAACCATTCCCAAATGGTAAGGAAAGGCGCCTGTCGTTACATTGTCTCATACCAATGCATCGGCTCTGACTTAATCCAATCCATGTTCTCATCTAGATATATTGATATATATTGGTTCATCCCATACCATGTACGTTGATTATTTCTCAAGAATCTACCCAACGACTATACGTAGTTCACCAATCATAATCAAAATTACAAGCACTTTGGGAAAGGGCGTCTACCATACCAATGGCAATGACGAGTCCCTTCCTAGGAAAGGTATACCAACCCTAGTTCGAACTATAGTGAACGATAGTGGTGCCATTACCAAATGACCACACACTGCAAGGGTTAGGAAACCATCTCACCCCTACTGGGGTAGACTATCCTCTAACACTCTACGACATCTTTCGATGGCAATTCAAGTCACTCACAACAACCATACAACAAGGAAACCAACATATCCTCAATTACAAGCATATTTCTAAAAATTTCCAATTTCATCATGTTATAATTTCAATAATCAACTATGAAAAATACAAGAGATCACAATGAAATTATTTATTACTCAACACAAAGTTCTATGGTCCCAATGTCAATAATAAAAGAAAACTTTAAGAAGAAAATTCATCCCTCTCCAAAAATCTAGGGTTTTTCAAACAAAAGAGGAATTTCATGGGTAATCAACCCTAACTTTGATAAAACATGTATTCATTGCCCAAAAGACTAAGAGAGGATGATTTTATATCATATATATCACATTTATAGCAAAACATACATATATACATAAACCCTAATCTCAATGAAAGAGAAAGAGAAGAAATCCCCTACCTTGTGTTCTTGGAAGCTATGTTTAGATCTTGGATAACCCCTTTAAACTCTTGTTTTTCTCTTCCTTTCTTCCTCTCTTCTCTTCCTTTCTTTCTCTCTTAGGGTTTCTTAGGTTGGAGGGGCCGAAATGGAGCCAAAAGAGGCCAAATAATGTATTTATACGGCTAGAATCGGACCAAGATTGGGACATTTAAGTTTCAGAATTCTTTCGGCCGTATCGGTACGCAGTACCGGTACGTCGAACTCTCTGGACCAGTTTGCTCTGGTACACAGTACCGGTACGGTTTTGCCCAGTTTTTGCCTTTTTCTCCGTTTTTCTTTTCCAGTTCCTCCTAACCTTTCCAAATCCATCACAAACCTCTCCAACACATATTTCCACACCAAACCTATTTAATACAAGTTCTAGGACCTAAAATTTCTTATTTTCACTTCTTAAAACTAAAATTCGACTATTATTTATAATCTATCAAATTCAAATACACATCACTACCCATATCCACATCTGTACTACAATTATTTATTCTATATCTATATACATGTATAAAAAAAATGCGGGGTGTTACATATCTTCTCAAACCACAAGTAACTCCAAAAATCTCCAAATTCTTCACATGTGATAATTTCAAATTGAATAATTTAAAGAAAAACATGCAAGAGATCATTATCAATGTCATTTTATTACTCAACACAAAGCACTAAAGTTTTCAAAACCAAGCTTGAGTGAATATAGAGAGAAAAGTTCCTATTTCTAAAAAAACTAGGGTTTTTATGGCTCTCCAACCATCCCTTTATTCAACACATGACAAAGTTTGCCAAAACATCAAGAAACAAGGAACCCATAGCAAATACATATGATTATGAGTCAAAACATATAGATATAATAACCCTAATATTAATGAACAAGAATGGAAGAAAACCCCTACCTTGGCTCTTGAATAACTAAGGCTTGAATTTGGAGTCACTCTTAAACTTCTTGTTTTTCCCTTTTGATCTTGTGTTTTCTCCTTCTTTTTTTCTCTCTTAATGTTTCTAGGGTTCGAGGGGCCGAAATGGGGCTAAAGGAGGTGTCTTAATGTATTTATAGTGTAAAAATGGACCATTGATGAGCACAAAATATTGCATATTTTAAGCCCTCATTACATGCATTATTAACTCAACTTTGGCATCTAAGTACTTAGAGTTATCCGATTTTATGAATAATGTTGATATTTCGATGTTGCATGTTTTTACAACTTATTGATTTTAGGACCTTGCAACAATGATGGATGTGTGGTGAAGGCATGGATACAATACATGAAGATTTGGAGGCTTAAAAGTGAAGAAATCAAGGAGGCATTGATGTTTGGGAATAAAGGCACCAGCTGCCACATTATTTGGAAGCAGAGCCTCGGTTTTCCTCTATTTTGACCATGATCCGCTTCGAATCTGAAAACGTTCAAAATACAAAAGTTGTAGATCTGGATGGCTTCTGTATCGTGTCAACATTTCAGCTCAATCCAACGGTTGGATCAAAAGTTATACTAATTCTATAAAAAGTGGTCCAGAGCAGAAAAATAGTACCGGTACGCAGTACTAGTACGCCCGACTCCAGTAGCTTCGAAGTACCGGTATGCAGTACTGGTACACTCCCTGAAGCACCCCTGAACCTCCTGTAACCCATCTCCACTTTCTTGGGGGGCCACCTACACTTTTCCCACTTACCCCCCAACATTTCCTTACACATCTACTTGCCTCCCTTACACACTTTGAAGACTTATGAGGCTTGGCATTTATGGAGGATGGGAGATAAGTGGGCTGCCATGTGGGTTGCTGGGTAGGCTGTCATAGCCTGTCAAGACCCATCCATTCAACCTCCTCTTGATGGGAAGCCTTCACACTTGCTTGGGGGACCACCATGCACGAAAATTGAAGGCTAACACTCCATTATATTCTGCATTACACATCCATTTGAGTGGTTGCTACCTAAGCTTAGAAAGCTCCCAAGGAAGAAGATGATGAATAGTGCCATAGTGTGAGAAATTTATGTTTTTGCATTTTCTTCCATCTTTTCACTTGTAATTTATTGTAAGACTCTTTTAATCCTTAACTCTTGCACTTTAATGTCATTCATTTCAAGTATATTGCAAGTTTAATTACTTGTTCTTCATTTCACCATTGTTGTTCATGTTTTTCTTCAATTCCTAGTTTTAAAATGGGTATTGTATATTTTTATTCATAGCTTAAGATTTCTTGCTTTAATTTAAGTTCCATGCTTCCTTTCTTCATTATGTCCATTTAAATTATGCTTGTCTTTCCTTTAAACATGAATAGCTAGATTTCTAGTTGGCAAATTCAAGGGAGACCTCCTCTTGGGTTTTCCATTTCAACTCATTCCTTTCCTTTCCTTATGAGTCCCATGGTTCGGTTTGACGGGGTTGAGAGTGGACAAGTTGGTGAGCATTTGATATTCCGTAGGCCTAGCCACTGTTTATGCTTAGAAACTCACCAATCTTGTCTCTAGCTTCCCCTGAATCAATCGTTCATTCATGCTCTATCGGATGAGGGATTGGAGTTGAATTGGTATTTCTATTTGAGTGACTTCTTGAATTAGCCAACACTTGCTTCCTTGCATTTTCATTAAGAACAAAACTCATCAAAACCAACTACAAGATTTTACATTTTTCCCTTTTGCAACAAAATCATCTTCACACAACTCAACCTTCATTCCCTGAGGAGATGACCTTGGAATACTCTTCCAAGTAAAACACAGACATACAAAAGACTCCTTGCGATTGGGGAGAACTTTTGTTCATATTTCACATTTTACACATTTTGTTCATTCCATTTCATATCACCATTTTGTTGCCTTATCTCTTGTATGAATCCGAGTAAGAGTGACACTCACTCACACACATAAGCTATATACACGTTTGAGGGTTCATGTTAGGAGCTTAGGAAACAACAACCTTTTTCAACAATCAACCATAAATCACGACTTTAAAAGGTCAGATCTCTTTCAGCAGTACCGGTATACGGTACCGGTACGGTACAGTTCTGGAGCATAGTACCGGTACGGTTAATCACTGGACTAAATGGATCCGGAACATAGTACCGGTAGGGTTTGCCTAACTTTGCCTATATTCTCTGTTTTTCATTTTCAATCCATTCCAAACCCTTCAAAAAACCAACCTAAATCTATACAATATATATTTGTGCATCAAACATAGTTGGTATAATTTCTATTACGAACTATTCCATATATTCACGAGTTAAAACCAAGTTTTAACTATTATTTACGATATTAGTATTTACTACGCCATTGCATATATTAAATTACTATACACCATTATCATTATATTACTATAGACATGTGGGGGTTTACAATCCACCCCCCTTAAAGAAAGTTTCATCCTTGAAATTTAATCATCGAGTTAGTCTATCAAATTCTCATTTGACTATGATGTCTCCACTTCTATTCATCCTTTAAACATCAAAGCCAAGATTAAAATTATAATATCATATTCAAATTTTAAATCCATACCTTCAATGTATTTCCTATTCCCCGGATATCACTTCTCTTTTAAGTGTACCAATATTTTTCAAAATCTCAGGTTTGCCTTTTACATATAGCTTATCCATAAGAATTTCATAACAACCAAATTCAATTTCTCTAATGGGATTACTCATCATTCCTATGCCCAAATTACGTTATAATCCAAAACTTTAGTAATGCCATTCCGATAAGATCTAAAACGATTCCTTAAATAGTTGTATCATTCTTAATGACTTTGTTTCTTACTAAACTAGATCACTCACAATATTTAAAATCTAATAATAACTTCACATCTTATGGACACTAATAAATTTCTGTAGTTTGGTGAACACCGCAAAATTTCCAACAATTATAACCATCAAACTATACACCAATTTTTTTAAGAAATTGAATCTCATTCTTCAAGCTTATACTCTCTACATTCACCATTGTAACCATAACTAATGGTTAATTTCACTAATATAAACTCTAATCCCCTAGCTCACTGCGCACTCTGATATAGATTAACCTCCACCAATTCGCAAACCAAAACTTGCCATAAGGTAAGAATTCCCATAGGTTTGAAAGTTTTGAGAAGATATGTCAAGTTCCACCAAAATGTATACTGGAACCTAACCCCATTTATCCTCCAATTATAACTTCTAAAATATGTACTCTAAGGATCCCAAAATATCTCTCAATTTTCTATCACCAAACTTCTTGTGATATAATCAAAATTAAAATCAGACTCCCAATGATTAAACCATTGTTCCACAATTTACCCACAGTAGTCATCATAGTCTTAATCATTATTCGTAATCTTCCAGAAAATAACGACCTGTTAGTTACTAGGATAACCATAGTCATCTATCCCAAAAATTACATAAGGTTTCTACATCTATGTCAAAACCAATCTGCATAGGTATCATCATTGATTCCTCAAATTACATCTTTCTAATTATCACCACTACTGTCATGTTAGAGTCTTCAATACTCATACCAACAAATACTTATTTCACTAATTGTTTGCTATATTTGACCTCGAGCTTTTAAACTTTTGTAATCTTTAATCCAATAATATCGAGAGTCAAATGAAACTACTATAAGTTCGCTTCCATAAATTTACCTCAATTTCTAATTAAGGTGTGCAATAGAAGTCACTATTAACTTAACATTCAACTAAGAAATTCTCAATTATCAATACTTTAGAAAGTTTAAAAGTAGTCACTAAGCCCTCAAGAAAATAAGATAAACTAAGTATCACGTTCTCAATAAGTATCCTATGCACAACTATTCTAAACCTTCAAAGTAAATTTAATCTACTCTCCTTCATATTTTCAAACCAATATTGGTAACCTCAAGTTTGTGGTTATGGAAACAAAATCCGATCCACTTAAGAACCATAAGCACAATTCCTATCGTTAATCCAAAATAGGCTCTCATTCGATGTAACTTCGTCATATTCCTTCAATTGATCATATTTAATAATTATACAACCTCATAACATTGTACTCACTATTGAGGAAAACATAACACTCCCATGGTTTCCATTATAAAATCAATACTAGATTCATTCCTTAATTTCTATGACTTTTAAGTAAGACATATAACTTTCCATAACATTATTATTCCAAAACTTAGTTTATCTTAGAAAACATCTAAGTTAACCTTATCTCCATACATCCAAATTGGGTTATCTCATTTTCTTTCTCACACCCATCTCCAATATAGATAATATGACTTGCATAAAGATCCAGGCCTAGTGTCATTTATCAACCTAAAAGCCAAATTATCATCCATCTCCTAAAATTAGTCTAACGACAGGATACCAGACTTGTAAACCCCCACATGTTTAAAAAAGGATGTAATGTTAAATTAATTAGTATTTCAATATATATAATTGTGAAAAAGTGAAACCCATGAGTTATAACTATTAATATTGTAAAAATAATAGTAAACGCCGATTTAGTTAGTGAATAGATGACATAACTTATAAAAGAACTTCTATCAACTATATTTGGGGTACAAATGTATGTTGTGTAGGTTTGAGTTGGCTTTGGAAGGGCTTAAAATAGATTGGAAATGAAAAACGGAGGAAAACGCAAAAACTGGGCAAAAACGTACCAGTACACTTTGGTCCAGAGAGTTTGACGTACCGGTACAGCGTATTTCTGAAACTTAAAGGTCGCGATCTTAGTTCTATTTTTGCCCTATAAATACCTTATGTTGCATCTTTTGTCCATATTTCGGCCCCTCCAACCTTAGAAACCCTAAGAGAGAAAAATAGAGAAAAAGAAAGGAAGAGAGAAACACTTGATTTGAAGGGATTTACACCTTGAAGTCCATCAAAATCTAACTTTTCAAGAACAAAAGGTAGGGGTTTTCTCTCATTCACTTGCATTAAGGCTAGGGTTTACTTATATGTACTTTTACCACTCTAAATCTTATATGTATGCTATAGATCATTGATTCTTGATATCCCTATGAATATTGCCATGCTTTAAACAATATTAATGGTGGGTTAACCATTAAATCCATGTTCTTGGCTAAAAATCCTAGATTTCAAGAGAGACGAACTTTTCTCTAAATTTTGCTTTATTCTTGATTTCAAAACCTTAGTGTTTCATATTGAACCATAGAAGGATGCTATTGTGATCTCATGTACTTTTCTTAGTTGGTTGTGGAAATTTTTGCATGAGATATTTTGGGATTTTGGATAAATGCTTGTAAATTGAGATAAATGTTGGAATTTCATGCTTGGTTGGGTTGGTTGTGATGCATATGAGTGAGAGGTTCCATGTAAGGATGCTTACCCCTTCCCAAGAGATTCCCGGTAAGGATGCCTGAGAAATAATATAGTGATTAGTGAGAGGTTCCACGTAAGGATGCACACCCCTTCCTAAGAGGTTCCTAGTAAGGATGCTTAGAAAATAATATAGTAATTAGTGAGACGTTCCATGTAAGGATGCTCACCCCCTTCCCACGAGGTTCTCGATAAGGATGCTTGGAAAACAATACAGTGATTAGTGAGAGGTTCCATGTGAGGATGCTCACCCATTCTCAAGAGGTTCCTGTTAAGGATGCTTGAGAATCAAAGCTGACAAAAAAGGAGGGATGAAGGTTACCCTAAAGTATGCCACCTACCGAAAGAATTGTTGAGAATTATTTATAACCATTAATGATTATTAGTTGGATGACGTGCTCGTTTATTCACTTACGTAATATCTTTTTTTAAATAAACTTGAGATCCTTTTTAAATGTTACCACCTTATTCTAAATTATGTATCTATGTTATGTTGAAAATGAGACCAACCATTTTAAATGCATTTCTAAACCTTGTATGGGTTTAGAAGAATTTTCTACGGAGTTTCGTGCTCACCCCTACCACTAACATTTTTCAGATTACCTGCTAGAGGAGGACGTAAGTGTCGAGGAGCCCGCTACTTGGGAGACTCCACTTGACAGGAGTGTGGATCCCGAGGTAGGCGCATAGAGCAGCCTCCTTTCCTTTTATACTAGACTAGGACATTCTTTTGGAACATTATGTAGTCTAGCTTCTTTGGTTTATTCTGCTGCGTTTCTTTAATTAATTTTTGAGATGTAATAGCCATGACTTGGGCTTATTCTTTTGGATAATGTTGTAATTATTTGTGGATGAAAAATGAAGTCGTGTTTCCTTAAGGGATTTTATTAGTGCTCTTATGATATAAATAATTTTAGAATGTAATGTCGTCCAGGGTGTGTTTTGGGGTGTTACAGATTTGATATCAGAACTTAGGCTTTAGGTCTATATGGGAGCTGTAGGTTATGGATCATCACTAGAGATGTAGGATTAGGGTGAAGAAAATTGTTGGTCTAGTTTTATATGAAACATATGCTTTAGACTAAAGTAATACTTGAGATATCTTATACATCAATGAAACTAAATTGTGAGTTGATGTGCAGGATGGACGGAGGAAGAGGACGTGGACGTGGGCGTGGGCATGGTGGTCAAGAAAATCCACCATCACCACCACCTCCCGATGCCATGAACGATATTTATCAATGCTGAAGGGAGCTCACCACTTTGGTACAAAACCAAAATGGTAACAACAACCACAATGGTGGAGGTCATCATCTCGTTCAAGTACCTGGCAATGAGAACAAAGACCGAAGGATGATAGCTCTTTGGGAATTCTTAAGACAACGACCACCCAACTTTCATGGGAGCTCCAATCCTTTGGAGGCAGATAGATGGATCCGTCGAGTGAAGAAAATCTGTGATGGCATGGGAGTTGCCGAGGAATTGAGAGTTAGGTTGGCAACCTACCTGTTTGAGGGGGAGGCCGACTATTGGTGGGATGTCATAAAGAGGAGAAGAGACACCGACACCCTCACTTGGGAAGAGTTCGATCAACTTTTTCAAGATAAGTACTTCCCTGAATCGGTCAGAGACCGAATGAAGGCAGAATTTCTTGCACTACGATAGGGTAGTATGATCGTGGCTGAGTATAAGAGGCAGTTCGACGAGCTATCCCGTTATGCTATGGGATTCATATCTACTGAGGCCGACAGGGCCAAGCGCTTCGAGCAGGGTCTGAGGCCGATCATTAGGGAGAAGTTGGTGGCTCTTAGAATTCGTGATTTTGGAGACTTAGTGGATAGAGCTGCACTGGTAGAGAGAGATATAGAGGATAGCCAGCGACAACAGGGCTTCTCGAGGAGGAGGTCCGATCCGGACTGGTGCTAGCACTAGTGGGGTACAAAGACCGACACCATACCGTTGCCCCGACCAGACTGGTGAACAATGACTTTTGATAGCACGAGGAGAGGGAGACACTCATATTAGAATTGGTATTATCCCACGATCCTGCTTTGCATGCGGAGGTGTGGGACATATTTGCCCAATTTTTCCACCTCAGGGGCCTATCCAGACTGCCAGACAGGTACCAGTAGCCCAGCCACCACCACTGAGGCCTGCACCACAGCGACTGATACAAGCTCAAGCCCCCGGCGGCGATAACCAAGGGGAAGTATTTACTTTGACTCAGCCGGAGGAGGACAATGCTAATGCTATTGTGGAAGGTATAGTTCTTATTTATAATTCTTGGGCCCGAATATTATTTAACCCTGGTGCAATGCACTCATTTGTACGCACGACATATGCACCTGATTTGGGACAAAGTTTCGTGAATCTAGAACATGTTATGAGTATTAGCTTGCCCACGGGAGAATGGGTAGATACTAGTCGAGTCTGCAAGGGTTGCGTACTTCGCATTGGGGAACATGAATTGATTGTAGATTTGATCGCTTTAGAGATAAAAGGGCATGATGTGATTTTTGGGATGAACTTGTTGTCCACTTTTCGGGCGGTAATGGATTATTTTCGCAAGCGGATTACATTTCAGTTACTGGGAGGAGTCGTTTTTAGTTTTGTGAATAACTGAGATTCTTTCCATCCATTTCCTACTACGGCTAGTAGATTCCTAAAGGCAAAAACAAGAAATTATTTGAGTTTCCTAGCGAGCTTGATGGGAGATAACCAGGATAAAATCCATACGGATGTGGTGTTAATTGTATCGGAGTTTTCGGATGTTTTTCCCGAGGAATTACCCAGATTACCGCCACCTAGAAAAATTAAGTTCAAGATCGATCTCTATCCGGGAACCAAACCCATATCCATTGCTCCCTACCGGATGGCACCTTTGGAGTTGAAGGAGCTAAGGAAGCAGTTGGATCACTTGTTGGTAATTGGATTTATCTATTTAAGTACTTCACCTTGGGGAGTCCTGGTCCTCTTTGTGAAGAAAACGGATGAGACCCTACGGTTGTGCATGGATTACCGGAGGTTAAATCGGGTTACCGTGAAGAATAAGTATCTGTTGCCTAGAATTGATGACTTATTTGATCAGTTGAAGGGTTCGAAGTATTACACCAAGATTGACCTTCGCACAAGGTACCACCAATTATGAAATAAGAGAGGAAGATATTCCTAAAACTGCTTTCCATACCCGGTATGATCATTTCGAGTATACGGTGATGCCGTTTGGATTGACCAATGCACCTGCAGCCTTCATGGATTTGATGCACAGGGTATTTCGGCCATACTTAGATCAATTTGTCATTGTGTTTATCGATGACATATTGATTTATTCACAGACTCAAGAGGAACATGCACGTCATCTCTCAATTGTGCTACAGACATTGAGAGAACATAAGTTATATACGAAGAGGAATAAATGCGAGTTTTGGATGAAGGAAGTAAAATTCCTTGGTAATGTTGTGTCCGAGCAAGGGGTAGTTGTTGATCCCCCAAAGATTGAGGCCGTGATGAAATGGGAGCCACCGAAGAATGTGACCGAAATACGTAGCTTCTTGGGTTTAGCAGGTTACTATCGGAGGTTTGTGGAAGGGTTCTCCAAGTTAGCCATGTCAATGACTCGACTTACAAAGAAGGGAGAGAAATTCTTATGGACTCAAGCGTGTGATCTAGCCTTTTGCACCTTGAAGGAGAAGTTGATGACGACTTCTGTCCTTATTATTTTGAACAATGGGGAAGGATACGATGTTTACACCGATGCTTCACTACGAGGCTTGGGATGTGTGCTGATGCAAGGAGATAAGGTAGTTGCTTATGGCTCTAAGCAACTCAAGGTTCATGGACAGAACTATCCCACCCATGACTTGGAACTTGCCGCTGTGGCCTTTGCTCTTAAGTTGTGGAGGTGTTATTTATATGGAGAGAAATTTCAAGTGTTCTCTGACCATAAGAGCCTCAAGTACATATTCACCCTGAAAGACTTGAATCTTTGGCAAAGAAGGTGGATTGAGTATCTAGAAGACTACGACTTCACACTCAATTATCATCCAGGGAAGGCGAACGTAGTAGCAGATGCACTGAGTAGGAAGTCTTGCGGTGAAATCAATTTCCTTGCGGTAAATAGGTGGAAGATGATGGATGCCTTGGAGGAATTCGACCTATGGGTGGATAGACAGGAGGATCGACCATGCCTATTTAATCTTGTTTCCCAACCAATGCTTCGACAAAGGATCGTAAAGTTGCAGCGGTTAGACACCGAGTTGGAGGCTATCCGGGGTAAGTTGGGAAAGAATGAAATTGTTGAGAATTGGGCAATAAATGGTGATGAGTTACGGTTTCGGGGAAGGCTATGTGTACCCGATGATGACCAAGTAAAGGAAGAAGTGTTGGGCGAGTGCCATCGTTCCAAATTCTCCATACATCCGGGTAGTACCAAAATGTATAGGGACATGAAGCGGCAATATTGGAGGAAGGGAATGAAGAAGGATGTGACTAGATACGTTTCCAAATGTGTGGTGTGTCAGCAAGTGATGATTGAGCATCAAAAGCCCAGAGGATTATTGTAGTCCTTACCTATTCCCGAGTGGAAGTGGGATCACATCACCATAGATTTCGTGTCAGGTTTACCACGGACTTCGCGAGGACATAATGCTGTATGGGTCATCGTGGATAGACTCACCAAGTCTGCTCATTTCTTGAGTATGAAGACCACGGACAACTCAGAGACCTTGAGCAAGCTCTAAATCCGTGAGATTGACAGGTTGCATGGAGTTCTACTATCTATTGTATCGGATCGTGATTCTCGTTTCGTGGCGCAGTTTTGGCAAAGTCTTCAAAGGGCTATGGGGACAGAGTTACACTTCAGCACCGTATTCCATCCTCAAACTGATGGTCAATCCGAGAGAGTAATACAAATTCTTGAAGATATGTTACGAGCTTGCATGTTGGATTTCAAGGGAAGTTGGAGCGATCATTTGCCGTTGGTGGAATTCACATATAACAACAGCTTTCAAGCAAGTATTGGGATGGCACCGTATGAAGCATTGTATGGAAGGCGGTGTCAATCACCGACTTGATGGTTAGAAGTGGGCAAGAGTTGCTTGTTTGGACCGGAGATTGTTCA
The DNA here is from genome assembly GCA_023539305.1 of Ilex asprella. NCBI lineage: Eukaryota > Viridiplantae > Streptophyta > Magnoliopsida > Aquifoliales > Aquifoliaceae > Ilex > Ilex asprella. The sequence continues at coordinate 26,302,218 of CM042187.1, forward strand.
AAAACTACCTAGAAGATTCAACTCATCCGGGAGAGGCTACGCACGACGCAAAGTCAATAGAAAAGCTATGCGGATCAAAGATGAAGACCCTTGAAATTTGAAGTGGGAGACTACGTATTCTTCAAGGTTTCACCCGAGAAGGGAGTATTTAGATTCGGCAAGAAGGGAATGTTAGCTCCAAGATATACCAGGCCATTTGAAGTGATCAAAGTTGTGGGCAAAGCGGCGTATCAACTTCGGCTACCAACTCAATTAACAGGCGTACATGACATATTCCATGTATCGATGTTGAGAAAGTGTCAATCGGATGCAACGCCAGTGGTAGACTTGGAAGATATTGTGATTCAAGACGGAGCAACCTATGAAGAACAGCCGGTGAAAATTTTTGATACCAAGGAGAAAGTGCTCCGCAACAAATTCATCCGACTAGTAAAAGTTTTGTGGCAACACCATGGAGTGGAGGAAGCTACTTGGGAACCGGAGATGGAAATGAGCGAGAAGTACCCATACTTATTCGCTACTTAAGGTAAGTTTCGAGGATGAAAATTTCTTTAAGGGGGTGGATTGTAAACCCCCACATGTTTAAAAAGGGATGTAATGTTAAATTAATTAGTATTTCAATATATATAATTGTGAAAAAGTGAAACCCATGAGTTATAACTATTAATATTGTAAAAAAAAATAGTTAACATTGGTTTAGTTAGTGAATAGATAACATAACTTGTAAAAGAAATTCTATCAACTATATTTGGGGTACAAATGTATGTTGTGTAGGTTTGGGTTGGCTTTGGAAGGATTGGAAATGAAAAATGGAGGAAAGAGCAAAAACTGGGCAAAACTGTACCGGTATTGTATCGTACCGGTACTGTGTACCGATATACTTTGGTCCAGCGAGTTTGACATACCGGTACTGCGTACCAGTACGGACAAAAGATTTCTGAAACTTAAAGGTCGCGATCTTAGTCCGATTTTCGCCCTATAAATACCTTATGTTTCCTCATTTGGCCTTATTTCGGCCCCTCCAATCATAGAAACTCTTAGAGAGGAAGAAAGGAGAAAAAGAGAGGAAGAGAGAAACACTTGATTTGAAGGGATTTACACCTTGGAGTCCATCAAAATCTAACTTTCAAGAACAAAAGGTAGGGCTTTTCTCTCATTCACTTGCATTGAGGCTAGGGTTTACTTATATGTACAATTACCACTCTAAATCTTATATGTATGTTATAGATCATTGATTCTTGATATCCCTATGAATATTGCCATGCTTTAAACAATATTAATGGTGGGTTAACCATTAAATCCTTGTTCTTGGCTAAAAATCCTAGATTTCAAGAAAGATGATCTTTTCTCTAAATTTTGCTTTATTCTTGATTTCAAAACCTTAGTGTTTCATATTGAACCATAGAAGGATGCTATTGTGATCTCATGTACTTTTTCTAGTTGGTTGTAAAAATTATTGCATGATATATTTTGGGATTTTGGATAAATGCTTATAAATTGAGATAAATGTTGGAATTGTATGCTTGGTTGGGTTGGTTGTGATGCACATGAGTGAGAGGTTCCACGTAAGGATGCTAACCCTTTCCCAAGAGGTTCCCGGTAAGGATGCTTGAGAAATAATATAGTGATTAGTGAAAGGTTCCATGTAAGGATGCACACCCCATCCCAAGAGGTTCCCGGTAAGGATGCTTGAGAAATAATATAGTGATTAGTGAGAGGTTCCATGTACGGATGCTCACCCCTTTTCCACGAGGTTCCCGATAAGGATGCTTGGGAAACAATATAGTGATTAGTGAGAGGTTCTATGTGAGGATGCTCACCCATTCTCAAGAGGTTCCCGTTAAGGATGCTTGAGAATCAAAGGTGATCAAAAGGGGGGTGGAGGTTACCCTAAAGTATGCCACCTACCGAAAGAATTGTTGGAAATTGTTTATGACCATTAAGGATTATTAGTTGGATGACGTGCTTGTTTATTCACTTACTTAAAGTTTTTTTTAAATAAACTTGAGATCCTTTTTAAATGTCACCGCCTTATTCCAAATTATGTATCTATGTTATGTTAAAAATGAGACAGACCATTTTAAATGCTTTTCTAAAGCTTGTATGGGTTTGGGAGAATTTTCTATGGAGTTTCGTGCTCACCCCCTATCGCTAACATTTTTCAGATTACCCGCTAGAGGAGGACGTAAGTGTCGAGGAGCCCGCTACTTGGGACACTCCACTTGACGGGAGTGTGGATCCCAAGGTAGACGCATAGAGCAGCCTCCTTTCCTTTTGTACTAGACTAGGACATTCTTTTGGAATATTGTGTAGTCTAGCTTCTTTTGTTTATTCTGCTGCATTTCTTTAATTAATTTTTGAAATGTAATAGCCATGACTTGGGGCATATTCTTTTGGATAATGTTATAATTATTTATGGATGACAAATGAAGTCGTGTTTCCTTAAGAGATTTTATTAGTGCTCTCATGATATGAATGGTTTTAGAATGTAATGCCATCCAGGGTGTGTTTTGGGGTGTTACAAGACTTGCATACCCTTTCATGTCTGACGCAACCATGTCTACAATCAATTCTTACTCCTCAACTCGAAGCACATAAATTTTACACCTCCTCTTAGTTTCCAACCGTGCTCCTGTAGGCATGTCTATACTCAGGGTATATTCTAGATCACCAAGTTCTAATCCCAAGTTAATAGTATAGGTGATGTGTGGGGAGGAATGAGTAGCACCAATATCAAATAAAATACGTGCCCAAGAATTATAAGGAAGAACGATACCTTCCACAACTATATTGGAAATGTCTTCCTCCGGTTGGATCAAGGCAAAAGTTCTTCCTTGATTAGTATTGTCGGGGGCTATAGCTTCCAACGGTCTTTGTTGTAGTAGCTTATGGGGTGGTGGCTAGTTTGCATTTACTTGACTTGCTACTTGTTTGGTCCTTGTTGAACTAAATGAGCAGTTATGTTTGAAGTGCCCAAAACCTCCACAAGCGAATCATTAATGTCGGTCATTGTCTGTTCTATTCCTAGTAACCCTAGCTCCTTGAACCCATTGGTTCCCTTGCCCTGTAGCTTGGTCAGGGTAGCGGTACCTAGCTGCCATTTGTGTAACTCCACTGCTGCTAGCCCCAGTCCTGATCGGACCTCCCCTCGCTAAGTTTTATAGTTGCTGGTGGTTGATTTTATTCTAGTGTTGTACCAGAGTGGTTAGCTCCCTTATGCATTGATAAATGACCTCCATGGTATTGGGGGGTGATGGTGATGGTGGATTTGCTTGGCCACCACGTCTACGGCAACGGCCACGTCCACGTCCTCGTCCACCCTCCATCCTGCACCTCAATTCATAATTTAATCTCCTTTATGTACACAACGTAGTTAGGATGTCTCGATCTAAACGAGAAGTTTGTATAAGATTTAAATTAACATTTATTCTCTACACATAGAACTTCAAACCAATTCAAGCCTAGAGTTCCTTTAACCTAACCTAATACTCAGTGATAGTCTACAACCTACAGCTCCCATGTAAGACCTAATTACTAAGCTCTGATACTAAAACCTTTAACGCTCCAAAAACAACATTGGACGACATTACATGCTAAAATTATTTACGTCATGAGAGCACTAATATAATCCATCAAATAAATGTGACTTCATTCATCATCCACAAAATTTACAACATTATCTCAAAAGAATAGACCCATCTTGGCCTTTACATCCCAAAAATTTAACTATTGTAACGCACCTGAATAACAAAAGAAAACTAGGCTTCACAGTGTTCAAGATAACATCCTAGTCTGGAACCAAAGAAAGTGTCACTCTAAGCATCCACTGTAAATCCCCACATGTCTATACTATCAACAATCATCCTATTAGCTCCGTTTTGCTTTTAACGGCTTTATTTACATCTTAAATCAAACTATCAAAATAATAAGTATAAAGGGCTAAATAATAAAAGAAAAAAAATATGACATTTGCATTCTCATCAATGAGTTAGCTTAGAGGAATTGAAGAAAAATTTTGCTAAATATACTAGTTCTACATCATGTTGTTATAGATGATTCTAGGAAACGGATGGTAATTTGGTTTAGCGTAATGAATGATGCTAGACATGGATCTTTATGAAAGCCATCCTACCTATATTGGAGATGGGTACGAGATAGGATTTGTGACAAAAGACACCCAAATTCGAGTTAGACAAGTATAGAAGAACCAAGCAGTCCGACAGACTACCTTTCACTAATTTGATCATAACTCTTTGTTGGAAAGTCTAAATTGCGCACCGTTATTTTTGTTAGAACCCTAACTCATATATCTTTCCAACCATATCGGTCACACATACTAGAAATACTTGAGCCAAATCATTTTATTCTCCAAAGTTGACCAAAAATCTGCACTATGGTGTTTTTTGGATAGTAAAGTGTTGTGCTTTCTTCTTAGACGTTGAAGGTGTAAACGCCCATATGTTTATATTAATATAGTAATGTAATTGTTTAGTGATTCTTATATATGTAATGACTTAAGAATAAATCATATATATATTGAAACCGTAAGAATAGCACCTATAGTGGTTCGGAGGAATAAAATAGAAATTTTAATGTTTCGAGTGTTAATTTATTTTAGTTTTGAAATAAATCATAAAAATAAATGTTTTTATGTGAAAATAACATTTAAAATGAATCTGTAACGTCAAAAAACCTTAGGGTAGTCCTACGGATCAAATTGGAGATTTTAATGGCAAAACCGTAATTTTGGAGAAGATCCAAACAGCCCATGAACAGTGAAATTCGGGACTGCTGTATCTAAAACCCCATATTCAGCCCCTTTTCTCTCATTTCTTTCACTCCTCTTTCATTCCACACCTCTTAGAGCCCTAAAGAAAGATTAAGGGAGAAAGAAAAGGGAAGAGGGAGGTCTCTAGAGCTTGGACTTTGCTTGGAGATCTTGATTCAAGGTAGGGGTTTTTTTCTCATTGCTCATACATTGAGGTTAGAGTTGTATATATATGTATGTCTTTCACTTGTATTCACATATATATGTTATTTACTACATGATTCTTGACATTTTTTCAATAAATAGCATGTTTCGAACATTTTGATGGTTGGGTAACCATTGAACTATTCTTTTTCATAATCAAACCCGAGTTTTGAAGAAAAATGGATTTTTCCTCTTAAATTTCCTTTTGTATTGATTACCAAACTTTAGGGCTTTACAGTGTACAACCAAATGATGTTTATAATGATCTCTTGTTCATTTTCTTAAATTATGCTAAGATGGATTACTTGAGAAATGGTGGAATTCAGTAATTCCTTTGAGATTGTTGCGAATGGAGATATTCTTGGTTTCCTCTTGTATATGGTTGTTTGTGATGGACTTGAATTACTTACGAGATATGCCGTAGAGTGTAAATGTCAGTCGAACCCAGTGGGGGGAGATGGTTTCTTGCACTTGTAGTGGATTTGTGTTTCGCAACACAACCACTATCGTACGCCTGGAGTTCGAACTAGGGATGATATACATTTCCAGGAGAGGTATTCGGCAATGCCATTAGTATGGTATACGCCCCTCTTCAAATGTGGTTGTGATTATTATGGGTGGACTAGGTATAATCGTTGGGTAGATTCAGGAGGAACGATCAACATACATGGCCTTGGGGATGCACCAGAAGACATGGGATTGTTATAGTGTTGGGAATTGTTCTTTGCACTAGAAATGGATTCTACAAGATTTTGGAGAAGTATGAGATTCCACAAGAACTTGTGAGAAATTATTTATAGTGGAATGATTATTTAATTGTATATTGTGTTCATTTATTCTTTAATTACTGTTATCCCTTAAACTTGAGATCTATTTAAAATGCCCTGTTTTCTTTCAAAAGTTATATATGATATTTTGGTGAAAATGAGACCGACCGAATTTTAAATGTTTTCTAAACCTTGTTTGGGTTTGGGAGAAATTTTCTACAAAGCTTCGTGCTCACCCTCTATTGCTAACAGTTTTCAGATTATGTAATTGAGGAGGAGTTAGGAGCCGAAGAGGCCGCTCAGTGGGAGGCTCCAATTGACGGGAGTGTGGATCCCAAGGTAGACGCATAGAGCAACCCTTTTTCTTTTGTACTAGACTAGGATACTCTTTTGTACACTGTAAAGTCTAGTTTATTTTGTTAATTCCGCTGCGTTATATTAGTTAATTTTTGAGATGTAAATGCCATGGTTTGACATATTCTTTTGGATAATGTTGAAAATATTTTATGGATAAATGGACCCGATGTGGTCAATGTAGTATAATTGAACGGGTTGTGTTTTAGGTAGTGCTCCTCGAACAGAGGAGACTCTTCCCGAATTTTGTTAAATTAAAACCCCCAGTTATTTAGGAATTTTATTAGTTGCTCGCATGATATGAATGGTTATAGATAGTAATGCCTCCAAGGGTGGATTTTGGGGTGTTACATCCACCTCGGGATCCATGCTCCCATCTATCGAAGTCTCCTAGTGTGCGGGCTCCTCGACTACTCCCTCTTCCTCAAGAGTATAATCTGAAAAGGTTGTTAAGTAAAGGGTGAGCACGAAGCTCTGTAGGAAAATTTTTGCACACTCGAACAAGGTTTATAAAAGCATATGAAAGCGGTCGGTCTCATTTTACAAATAGCACATATATTCTTTGAAGTAAAACATGAACATTTTAAATCGTTCTCTAGTTTATGAACAACAATAAAGTTAAACTGAAAGGTGAAACCAATTTTCAGCAATTAACCATAAAATTTTCAAAAGTAAACCAATACCCATACATGATATAATATTGTCCTTTTTTGGTATGAGCATCCTCACAAGGAACCTCTCATCTTCAATGTTTTGTTTCTCAAGCATCCTTACAAGTAACCTCCCGAGAATACCACATATTTTCTACATTTGGAATGAACATTCTTACAAGGAACCTCTCACCCTCAAGGCTTTGTTTCTCAAGCATCCTTACAAGGAACCTCCCGAGAATACCACATATTGTCCTCTTTTGGTATGAACATCCTTACAAGGAACCTCTCACCCTCAAGGCTTTATTTCTCAAGCATCCTTACAAGGAATCTCCTGAGAAGGAATGAGCATCCTTGCAAGGAATCTCTCACTCATGTTCATCCAAACAACCATTCAAGAAGTATCATACCACCAACTATCTCAAATATTCAACATATCTTCTCAAACCACAAGTAACTCCAAAAATTCCCAAATTCTTCACATGTGATAATTTCAAATAGAATAATTTAAAGAAAAACATGCAAGAGATCATTATAAATATCATTTTATTCCTCAACACAAAGCACTAGAGTTTTCAAAACCAAGCTTGAATGAATATAGAGAGAAAAGTTCAAAATTCTAAAAAAACTAGGGTTTTGATGGATCTCCAACCATCCCTTTGTTCAACACATGATAAAATTTGCAAAAACATATGATTAAGAGTCAAAACATATAGATATAATAACCCTAACATCAATGAACTAGAATGGAAGAAAACCCCTACCTTGGCTCTTGAATAACTAGGGCTTGAATCTTGAGTCACTCTTAAACTTCTTGTTTTTCCCTTTTGATCTTGTATTTTCTCCTTCTTTCTTCTTCTCTTATGTTTTTAGGGTTAGAGGGGCCCAAATGGGGCTAAAGGTGGCATCCTAATGTATTTATAGGGCGCAAATAGACCACAAATCACGGCTTTAAAAGTCATATCTCTTTCGACAATATCGGTACACAGTACCGGTACAGTACAGTTCCGGAGAATAGTACCGGTATGGTTAATCACTGGACCAAATGGATTTAGAACACAGTATCGGTGGGGTTTGCCCTATTTTGCCTATATTCTCTGTTTTTCATTTCCAATCCATTCCAAACCCTTCCTAAACCCACCTAAACCTATACAATATATATTTGTGCGTCAAACATAGTTGGTATAATTTCTATTACGAACTATTCCATATATTCACGAGTTAGAACCAAGTTTTAACTATTATTTATGATATTAGTATTTCCTACGCCATTACATATATTAAATTACTATACGCCTTTATCATTATATTACTGTAGACATGTGGAGGTTTACAAAATTAACTAAACAAGCTTCCAAAGGGTCAGAACAAATAAACTTATTAAAAGTTTCCTCAACAATCTCTTCCACTTCCTCCACCTCACAAAATTCTCTCTCACCACCTAGTTGCTTAATCACATGAAAAATATTAAATTCAGCACTCATATTTCCCAATGAACATTTCTTGACACCATTCCGATAGTTTATCATTGCTTTGATGTGGCTAAAAATGGCCGTCCTAAAATTATTGGTGTTTGCACAAAAGGATTTGCAACAGGTGCAATATCTAGAACTATAAAGTCAACAGTAAAGTAGACACTATCCACTTGAACTAATACATCTTCCAATCTTCACACTTCGGTTGGCAAGTTGGAGAGTTATCGACATAGGTTTCAACTTTCCCAAGCCTAGCTGCTTGTATACCGGGAAGGGTAGGAAATTCACACTCACACCCAAATCTAGAAGTTCTTGCTTGAATAGACAGTCCCCAATAGAAATAACAATGGTGGGGCAACCAAGATCTTTGTACTTGGGTGAAGTATTGGTTTGTAGGATAGAACTTACCTTCTGCCAAGAATTCTTTTTTCTGAACATTTAATTTCATGTTGAAGGTGCAAAGATCCTTCAAAAAATTTTCATAAAATGTCACCTGTCGAATAGCATCAAGTAAGAGAATATTAATTTTCACATGCTTAAAGAAATCAAGGATTTAAACATTGTTAGCTTGTGGAGCAGACATCTTAAATCTATGAGGGTATGGTGTAGGCATAGGATATGGGATTTCATCAAACTTAACAACCTTTGGCAGCTCAAGTGTCTCACTATCCTTACAGGTGCTCTGAGTCTCTTTTGTATTAGGTTTAGAGACTTTAGGCATGTTAGTTTTGTCAACCTCCTTTCCACTCCCAAGAGAAGTGATTGACTTGAGTTGCTCTTCAGCGCTTTTAACGACATTGGAAGCTTCAATACGACGTTGACCCTTTGGATTCTCTTGGGGTTGTGCTAGGAATTTACTTTTTTCTTATTGAAGCACACCCATTGTGTTGGTAAACTTGGTCATCTAGGCTCAAATGCCATTAAAATTTTGCACTTTTTGATTTTAATAGTAGTTTAATTCTGAATAAACTTGTACCTAATGTCTTCTAGACTTCTTTTATGTGGGGCTTGGTAATGAGGTACAATGGGTTGTCCTTGGGGACCAAACTCTTGTTAAGGTGGGTACTAAATAAACCCTTGAGATGTATGCATGGTGGGGTGAGTACTTGTAGATGAACTAAGACTAGACACTAATTGATTAAGAACAGGCGCATAAGACATAGGCAAAAGTTACTTATGAGATGTCATTTCTCCAACTGAAATTAGGATGGCTACGCCATCCTTGATTAAAAGTGTTCAAGTATGGAGAAAACTACTACTTGGATTGGTTAAAGCCATTCACTTCTCATGAAGCACTTCTTTAAAATCTGGTATGGTTGGGCACTTTGATTAACATAAAATATTGCACATCATGTATACATTTATACCCCTTTTATACTTGCATTTGTGGTGAAAATGGGAGAAAATGCAATTAATCTAACATTTAATGAAATTTTCGTGTGATTGTAGGTAAAGAGTTGGATATGGCTTGAGTTAAGCTCCAATCATAGTGTTCAAATTCAGTAGAGATGAGGGGGAGGCTCAACGGGAAGCTTGGAAGGTGAAAAGAACCTACTAGTAGGTTTGCTCATAAAACTATCGGTAGGTTTTGTGCACTGGAAATGGATCTACTACAAACCTTCTAGAAGGTTTTACTCACTAGAACAAAACCTACTGCTAGGTTTTTGATCGACCTACCGGTAGGTTTTGTAGAAAAATGTCAGATTCTGCTACTCAACTCCACTTGCTTTTGTGGCCCACCTATGCTTCTCTTACACATCCCCTGACATTTTCTACATCAAACCATGCATACCCACACTACAAATCTGACTTTGGAGGATTTAGGATGGGAAAGGAAGAGAGAGAAGGAGGGAGGCATGGTGGTTGCTGGGTAGGAATGTCCTAGCCTTTCCAAGCTATCAACTCAGATTCCATTGATGGGAAGTTTGCACACACAGGCTAAAGGTGCCTCATGGATGAAAATTCAAGTATCTATACACCATTATTCAACATTTTAGAGAGAGAAGCTCAAGGAATAAGACAGTTTAGAGAGCGAAAGTTTGGATCTTTTTATTTTCTTACCCATTTTTCTTGTAGTAAGCTGTAATACTCTTTGAATCTTCAATTATTGCACTTTAATGTCATTTATTTTAAGTGTATTCCAAGTTTATTTATGTATCTTTGAATCTACCATTGTTACATTTAAGTTTTTCTTCTCAAGCTTTTCAAATGGGTATTAAATGCACTTATCTTTGTAATTAACTTTTCTTTATATCAATACAAGTTTTAATCTCCATTTCATTACCATGTCTCTTTACACATTGTATGTCTTTGCATTTATATGAGTGGCTAAGTTTTTAGTTGGTAATCCAAGGGAGATTTCCTCTTGGGGTATGCTAAATCAACTCTTTCTCATTCTTGTAAAGGTAATCAACTCTTTATTATAGTGTAAGTTGTTTGGTTTGACTAGGTTGAGTGCGAACAGAGTTTTAAGCTGTTGATACACTATAAATTTGTCGTGGGGTATGCTTGAGCCTACATCTCCATATTAGTCTCTCACTTCCTACGAATCCGAGACACCATTGGAAGAATGTTTTGAGTTGATTTGTCATTCCCATTGGAATGACCCCTTTGGATTAATCAACCTTGTTTTCATTGCATTTTAATAAAAAAACTTCACTCACTAAAACAAAAATTAACAAGATTTTACACTTTTCCTTTTTTAAAAAATCACCTTAACACAATTAAACCTTCCTTCCCTGAGGAGAAGACCTTGGACTCAATTTCAAGTAAAACACGACACTCGAAAGTGTCTCTTCGCTTGGAGAGCACTTTTTCACACACACACATATTTGCATCCACACACATATTTTTTCCATTTCTAGCATCGAACCCTAGGGAGAGTGACACTCACCTACACACCAAAGATTTATATACATTTGAGGGTTTGTGTTTGGAGATTTAGGTGAGCGCAATCAAGCATTTTTCTCGCCGTTTTTGGGAAAGGCAAAGCGTTGAATTAGAAGGTGATTTGGGACGACAGAGTTAAGTACCGTGATTCTCATCATGGGCCGAGGTACTATGCAGGGACAGGACGACCAAAATAGGTTGGTTACACGACCCCTAGAACCAAATATGAATCTTGACCAAGAACCACCCAAGGATGCTGATGACAACTTTGAGGATGAGGATGCTAATGTCCCAAGGGGTGTCCTAGAATGCCAAACCCCCGAATGCATTTTCCCCCTCCTAGGAATGAGGGAAACAATATCCCAATTGATCCTCCGACGAGGTCAATGTGGGATTATCTCCAACCCACTCATAACACTACTCCTTCATGCATTCTTTTACCGGTCCAAGCTCATGCCTTTATAGTTAAACTGGGAATGTTACAATAGTTTCCTCAATTCCATGGAATTGAAAGAGAAAATCCTTATTTGCACATTAAGGAATTTGAGGAAATAGTTACAACCTTCCTTAATAATCATGCCATGGAAGACATAGCTTGCATGAAATTGTTCCTCTTTTCCCTAAATGATAAGGCCAAGACTTTGTTGAATTCCTTGAAGCCTCGATCAATAAGCTCTTGGACATAAATGCTTTCAGAGTTTTTGAACAAATTTTGTCTAGTGCCCAAGACCACGACTCTTAAAAAGCAAATCAATTTTTCTTTTGGAAAAGCTTAATGAGCAATTTTATCAAAGTTGGGAATGCTACAAGGAATTGCTTCAATCCATTTCACATCATGGTTTTGAACCATGGAAATTGGTGAGTTTCTTCTATGAAGGGATTATACCGGGCCATCGATAGTTCATCTACATGATGTGTACTGGGGAGTTTTTAAACAAGGATCCTGATGAGGCCCTAGAGTGTTTCAATACATTGGCACAAAATGCACAATATTGGGATATTATGGATCCTGCCGATGTACCGAGGTCTTCTCCATACAGTAATCAACCAAGCGGGGGAGGGATGGACGATTTAAGGGATTGGGAAGACTTGCTTTCCAAAATCACCAAATTATCTCAGAAAGTGGAGATTTTAGAGGTCAATAGGAGACATGAGGTGTCCAACATTTCCAAGACCGGGCAGTTTTGCTCTATTTGTGAGAGTGTTGAGCATTCCATATCGAAGTGCCCCAACATTTCGACACTTAAAGAGGTGTATCATGAGCAAGTCAATTCCTTCTACTTGAAGTGGGCATCATCTTTCCAATGTTTGATAGTAAATGGGTTAGTCCCATTCAAGTGGTGCCAAAAAAATTAGGGGTCACCGTGGTTGCAAATGAGGAGAACGAGTTGATTCCGACAAGAGTAGTCATTGGATGGAGAATTTGTATCGACTATCGGAAGCTCACCTCATGCATAAGAAAGTATCACCTCCTTTTGCCATTCCTCGACCAAGTATTGGAAAGAGTAGTGGAACACTTGTTTTATTATTTCTTGGATGGCTACTCCAACTAAAATTAAATTGAGATCACTTTAGAAGACAAAGAGAAGACTATATTCACGTATCCCTTCGGCACCCCATATCACCGAATGCCATTCAGATTGTGTAATACCCTGAGGACGTTTCAAAGATGTGTGATGGGAATTTTCAGCGACATGGTGGAGAACATTGTAGAAGTTTTCATGGATGACTTTTTCATATTTGGAGACTCATATGAAGGTTGTTTAGAGAACTTGGAGAGAGTACGTGAGAGATATGAGGAGAAGAATTTAGTTTTCAACTCGGAGAAGTACCACTTCATGGTGACACACGGGATAGTGCCGACAAATCCAAGCTTGATGCAATTTCCAGCCTCCCCATGTCAAAGGTCGTCAAAGACATCAAGTTGTTTCTTGGCCATGACGGCTTTTATTGTCGTTTTGTAAAAGATTTTAGTGCATTGGCAAGAACCTTGACCTATTTGCTTTCCAAAGATGTACCATTTGTGTGGTCGGATAATTGTTATGCATCATTTAAAAAACTCAAAAGCATGCTCACTACACCTCCAATTATACGACCACCCAAGTGGGATTTATCATTTAAGCTCATGTGCGATCTAAGTGATTACGCGGTCGACGCTATGCTTGGCCAACGAGAAGACAAGAGATCATATGTAATATAATACACTAGAAAGACTTCAAATGAGGCACAAATTAATTACACTACCACCAAAAAAGAGTTGCTAGCCATAGTATTTGCATTGGATACATTTTTGTCTTACATCATTGGTTCAGCTATTGTAGTCTACCCCAATTATTATGCTTTGAAGTTTCTTTTGTTTATGAAGGACTCCAAATCGAGACTCATTAGGTGGATCCTCCTCCTACAAGGGAGTTGAGAACGTGGTGGCAGAACATTTGTCCCGAATTATAGTTCAAGAAGTCGAAGAGCATATTCCTAACCCTGACTCTTTTTCTAATGAGCATTTATTTTCCATTCATTCTGTCTGTCCTTGGTATGCTGACATTTGTAATTATCTTGCTACAGGACAAATTCCACCGCACTGGAGCCTGGAGGATAGATGGAGATTTATGACGGATGTGAAGTACTTTTACTTTGACAACCTGTACATGTTCAATTACTGCCCTGACCAACTCATGAGGAGATGCATACATGAGAATGAACAACGAGACATCCTTGCATTCTTCCATTATGAAGCGTGAGGTGGACACTTCTCTTCTTAAAAGACTTCGGCTAAGATTTTGTAATCCAATTTTTATTGGACTTCTTTAATTAAGGATTGTGTTTCATTTTGCAAGGAATGTGATAGGTGCCAAGGGATTGGGTAGTGTGACCCGTTGGAATATGATGCCCTTGTCCCTTGTGTTAGTGATTGAGATATTCGATTGTTGGGGCACTGACTTCATGGGTCCATTCCCTATGTCTTTTGGCAACCTCTATATTTTGTTAGCAGTGGACTATGTGTCCAAGTGGGTAGAGGTTATCCCAACTAAGACCAATGACCATTGGGTCATGGTCAAGTTCCTAAAAGAAAACATTGTTTCAAGGTTTGTAATGCCTCGTGCTATGATAAGTGATGGTGGTTCTAATTTTGCAATAGGCCATTTGCATCCTTAATGTATAAGTGTGGCATCACACACAAAGTGTCCACCGCTTATCACCCGCATACCAATGGCCAAGTTGAGTTGGCCAATAGAAAAATAAAGAACATCCTAGAGAAAACAGTGAACCCTAATAGAAAAGATTGGTCACCTAGGTTGACTGATACCCTATGGGCTTACCGCACTACTTACAAGACCATTCTAGGTATGTCACCCTATAGGATAGTCTATAGCAAGACTTTCCATTTTTCAGTTGAAATGGAGCACAAGGCTTATTGGGCCATCTAGACCTTAAACTTCAACTTGAGAATAGCCAAAGAAAATAGGAAGTTAGAGTTGAATGAGTTGGAGGGGATCCATAGAGATTGATTAGCACAAAATATTGCACATTTTGTATGCTCTTTATACCCTTTTTATACTTGCTTTTGTTGTAAATTTGGGGAGAAATACATTTAATATACCTTTTAATGAAGTTTAGTGTGAATGTAGGTGAGGAGTTGTAAATGTCTTGAGTTAAACCCCCATCATAGTGCTTAAAGACAATGGATATGAGGGGGTAGATTAACGGGAGGCTTGGAAGGTGAAGAAATCAAGCAAAAGGCATGTTAGGAGAAAACCTTCTAGAAAGTTTGCACTTGGTTTGCCTATGCCCTATGTAAACCTTACGGAATAAACCTTTCAGATGGTTTGCATTGAACTTCCAGAAGGTTAAGGTCGCTGAACAATTTTTTCCACTTACCTTGCCAAAACCTTCCGGAAGATTTGCATCGACCTTCCAAAAGGTTTTGCCCAGAAATGTCAAACAACCTGTAACTCAAGCTCTGCCACTTGAGGGTCCCACATATGATTCTCCTACTTGTCCCCTAACATCTCTTACACACATACATGCATCCCTATACTTCAGGGTGGACTTTGGAAGCCAATGAATTAATGAGGAAGAGAGAGAAGATAAAAACCTAGGAAGTTACAAGGCAGGCTTGTCCTAGCCTGCCCACACCATCAACTCAGCCCCCATTGATGGAAAGCCTCTCATATAGGCTATAGGACCTCCATGGACGAAAATGAGAGGAGCACTTGACATTTTTACAGCATTGTTCAACATTGTAGAGAGAGAAGTTTAAGGAGGAAGACAGTTTTAGAGAGAGAAGTTATATTTTTGCATTTCCTTTACCCATTTCACTTGTAATCTTATTTAAGACTCTTGTAAGCTTCATTTATTGCACTTAATGTCATTTATTTCAAGTGTATTGCAAGTTTATTTAAGTATCTTGGAATCTACAACTTTTGGCATCTATCACACGTTAGACAAAAGGCATGAACATCTTTAAAAAGTGTGGGCCAATAAAATCTATATTGGAAATTTTTTGTAGCGATTTTCTTTGATGAAAAATGGCCACCACATGCTTCAGAATGACAAAATGATATTATCTATCTGCTTTCATGTTCTGGGATGTAACGCCTTATGATTTGATCCTTACAGTATTTAAACATGTATGGATCTTCCCAAAATAAAATTGCGAACCTCCCTAAATTTTTTTTTCTTATCCATCAATGTATATGAAGGAGGAAATATACCAGTAACAAGAAAGTTAGCAATATCAGCATACCATGGTGTTTCCATGACTGTGAACAGTTGTTCATTAGGAAAATTTTCATTTATTGGCAGTCCATCTTCATGAAATTCATACGTTAACTTGGACAGATGGTCTGCCATCTCATTCTTAACATCTTTCTTGTCCTTAATGATCAGATCAAACTCTTAGAATAAGAGTATCCATCTTAAGAATCTTGGCTTTGCATCTTTTTTTGTAAGCAAAAATTTTAACGCTGCATTGTCAGTAAATACAATAATTTAAGAACAAACAAGATAAGATCAAAATTTCTCCAGAGTAAGAACTACTGCAAACAATTCTTTTTCAGTTGTTGAATAATTTATTTGAGCATCATTCAAAGTCTTTCTTGCATAGTAAATCACATAAGGTTTCTTATATTTTCTTTGTCCTAGCACATCGCATACAACATAATCACTTGCATCACATATTAGTTCAAACGGCAGAGTCTGGTCAGGGGTTGCATTATTGGAGAAAAAAATTAACACGCTTTTAAGCTTATCATAGCTTTCTGGCATGCTTCATTCCACGCAAAAATTGGTCCCAACTTAGGAGATGACACATGGGTTTGGCTATGGTACTGAAATCTTTAATGAATCTCTTGTAAAACCCTACATATCTTTGGAATGATTGGACATCCTTTACAGTCTTGGGAGCGGACAAGTTTTCAATCATATCTATTTTTGCCTTGTCAACTTTCA
Source organism: Ilex asprella (assembly GCA_023539305.1). Lineage (NCBI taxonomy): Eukaryota > Viridiplantae > Streptophyta > Magnoliopsida > Aquifoliales > Aquifoliaceae > Ilex > Ilex asprella. The sequence goes on from CM042187.1 coordinate 26,318,776, forward strand.
TGCCTTCAGATGCCATAATGTGACCTAGGACAATGCCTTGTGTGACCATAAAAAGGCATTTCTCCCAATCGAGCAATAGATTGACTTCCTTGTATCTTATTAATACTTTCTCTAGGTTGGTTAGACACAAATCAAACGAGTCACCATATACAAAGAAGTCTGCCATGAACACTTCCAAAAAATTTTCAACTATGTCACTGAACAAGCTTAGCATGCTTCTTTGGAATGTTGCAAGAGCATTACAAAGTCCAAAATGCATCCTTCTGAATGCAAATGTGCCAAAGGGACATGTGAACATTGTTTTCTTCTGGTCAGTTAGTGCTATTTCGATTTGATTGTACCTAGAATACCCATCCAAGAAATAGTAGAATGCATGGTCTGTAATTCTCTCTAGGACCTGATCAAGAAATGGAAGGGAAAAATGGTCTTTCCTAGTTACCAAATTGAGCTTTTGATAGTCTATGTACATTCATCATCTTGTGACAACTTGAGTTGGTACTAGTTCATTGACATCATTCTTGACCATTATGACTCCAGACTTCTTGGGCACCACTTGGGTTGCACTAACCCATTTCCTATCGGAGATGGGAAAGATTATCCCTACAACTAATAGCTTAAGCTTCTCAGTTCTCACGACTTCTTTCATGTGAGGGTTCATTCATCGCTGCATTTAATGAGAGAGTTTTGAATTCTCTTCAAGGTATATAGCATGATTGTAGATTAATGGTTTTTTACCTTTTAAGTCAGTAATGGTCCACCCAATGGTGCTCTTATAGAGTTTGATAACTTCAATCGGCTTAGAATCTTGCAAGACTGTAAGCTTAGATGAAACTACCATTGGGTATGACTCGTCCTCTCCTAAGAATGCATATTTGAGGTCAAATGGGAGCGACTTTAGCTTAGGTTTTGGTGGCTTGACACTTGATGAGAGTGGCTTTGTACCACTTGATGAAACTTCCTTAAATTTGGGTGCCCATGTCTTAACAGCATAAGTAGGGCAACTTTGTGGAGTTGGGTTATCATCTGTTGACTTAGATGTGCTAGGTACCAACAAATATGATTCAGTAGAGGATTTACAAATGGTATCATTCACATGTTCGTGAACCAACGACTTAGTGGAATTTATTTCTCTCACTTCTTTGTCTTCTCCTTGGTGTTTGACAATATTGAAAATATTCAGCTCAAGACACATATTCTCAAAAGTCAATTTCATGACTTCATTCTTGTAATTGATTAATGAATTGGAGGTTGCTAGGAAGTTTCGACCAAGAATAACGGGAATTTGGTTCTCTGAATGCATTGTTGGCTGAGTATGTAGAACAACGCATTTTTCTACTTGGACAAGTTCATCTTAAAAAATGCCCATAGGAATTTTGACAGATCTATTTGCCAACTGGAGTATGACACAAGTGGGTTTGAGTTCACTCATACCCAACTGTTGGTAAACTAAGAACTGGAACAGGTTGACACTGGCTCCAAGGTCTAACAGTGCTTATTCTATTATGAAGTTTTCAATGACACACGACACTATTGGACACCTAGGTTCCTTATATTTTTTAGATTTTTGTTTTGAAGTAAGAAACTGGCTTGTTCCGTCAAGAAATATCTCTTTTGGGCATTTTGGCATCTCTTGATTGCGCGTAAGTCTTTTAGAAACTTGGTAAAAAATAGAACCTGTTTGATTGCATCTAGAAGTGGGATGTTGATCTTTACTTGCTTAAAAAGCTTTGTAAATTTATGGCTAATTGTTCAACTTTTATACTATTTTGAGTCTTTGGGGAAAAGGAGCAAGAATAGGGCATGAAGGTTCTTTTTTCTTTGATGATTCTGGCTCTTTTTCGATCATAGACTCAGGCTCTACTGGATTAGTACATGTGGTTGACTTAGGTCTTGGCCTTGGTATCAACATGTTTCTGATTGTTTTCTCAATCACCTTGCCACTTCTCAGTGTAGTGATAACTTGGGCTTGGTCTTATGGTGTTTCCATGATTGCAGGATTCGCTACATGAAATTGGCATTGTGGAGGTTTTGGTTTGGCAAGAAACTTGCCCTTCTCGTGTGTGCTCATAGATTGGGTCAATTTTTGGATGTGTCTTTTGATATCCTAGAAAGATTGGGTGGTCTGTGCTTTGAAATCGGTGAAAGCCTGTGTGGAACAGGTGTTATAGTTCATTTTGGTTTGCATGAACTGGTTCAGTGTATCCTCAAGGCTCCTCTTGTATGGTGGTTGATATGTGGGAGGTCCTTGAGATGGTAGTTGTGAACCTTGTTGTTGGTTAATGGGAGTTGGTTGTGTGTTCCTCCAACTGAAGTTCAGGTGATTCTGCCACCCTAGATTGTATGTTTCAGAATATGGGTTAGAGTAAGGCTTGTTGAAGTTAGAAATTGCATTTGTTTGTTCCAACAGGACCTCTTTGAATGTCGGAATGGTAGGACACTCCCTAGTAGGGAGTTCTGTCAGCGGAAAAATCCCACACACTTGGTCTGTGGAAGGGCCAACATCAACTTGATGGACCTTTTTCATCTCTAAAGCTTCAAGCTTTTGAGATAGGGTGGACATTTTCGCTCTTAGGTCATCATCATCTTTCAAGGCATACTAACCCCCTTTGGAAGTAGGTGGTCTGGCTTCAATAGTGGTAGAAGAGGTTGCGCCTCACATCTGAGAACTATCAAATATGGTATCAAAAAATTGAATACCTCCTCTATGAAACCCGAAAAATTTTAAATTTTTCTAGAAAGGATAAAATGGTCATTTTTTATTATAATAAAAAATTAAAATACGTGTTCTATAGACCTCATATGAAAGAACTAACTTCGTTATTGGATTCATATTGCGAAATGTAGTCACCCTGTCGAATTTCATCGAATTCTGAGATAGTCAGATGTTTGTACACATCGTTCGAGGTAACTGGGTGGCGGATGACCCCACAAAGGTCTCCAAATATAATTATCTTAAAATTTAAGTATAATTGGATTAAAGTACCAATAACATAAATTTGGGCTAAACACGGAATGTAATAAATCGTTGCGGGGCGAAAATGAACCTGAATAAGCAGGGGACACTTGGCACGATCTGGGCCAAGTCTCATAAAATATAAATAGGGCCTTAGATGGGATATTTTAGCAAAAATATCCCATTCTTCAGCCTTATTCAGCCGCCCATAGAGAGAGAAGAGAGAAAAGAGGGAAAACACAAGTTCTTCAACTTCTCCTTCGATTTTCCCAGAGTTTGGTTGTTTGGATTCTGTCGAGCCAAGAGGGAAAATCGATCACCGTCACGACGGCTACGTCTACACACCAAAAATAAGAGATTTCACTGAAGATCCAAAAAGAAAGAATTGGGAAATCATGGTTTTTGAAAGTGGTTTTGGAGTTGTAGAAGTCTTTCACACTTCTATTAAGGTAGGGTTCTTCATACCTTGGATTATTTTTCCTTAGATGTTGGTAGACTAAGGGTTAAATTTATATATGCCTATGTATTTATTTTATATATATATAAGGTTATGGAAGTGGAAAAGTGAGCATGCAAATGATTTAGGCTAGTTTCTTGCTTAATTTTGATATATGGAAGTTACGTGTGATTGTTCTTGTAACTTAGGAAGTCTTGAGACATGCTATGTGTTTTATAAATTGTGCCTTTAAGGTGTTTGATTAAATTCCTTGGATGTTTGAATGTTGTTGTTTGATGTAATAACATGGCTAATTACGTTGTGTTATGTGCACTTATGCTTGTTGATATATTAAGCATGATGGAGTATGGAATTTATATGCATGATATAATTTTTCCATGGACCATGATGATTTGTGGGAAATATTACTCATGTGGTATTCATTACATGTTGGGCATTATCATGACATCACTTTCATGGGCTATATGCATGAGTGTGGGTGCATGGTGATCAACACCTGTAACGCCCCAAAATACACCCTGGACGGCATTACATTCAATAACCATTCATACCATGAGAGCACTAAGATAAACCATCAATAAGAAGACTTCATAACAATAATTCATAACATTTACATCAATATCCCAAAAGAATATGCCATCTTTGGCCTTTACATTCCCAATGAAAATTTACTATTATAGCGCAGCGGAATTTACAAAAGAAATCTAGACTATACAGTGTTTCCAAAATAGTATTCTAGTCTAGAACAAAAAGTAAACGACATCTCTAGATGTTCCACTCAGGATCCAAGTATCCCTCTAGTGAAACCTCCCCAAGGTATGGCTCGTTGGTACCGAGTACATCCTCTGGCCCGACATCTGAAAAAAATTCAACTGTAGGGGGTGAGCACGAAGCTCTATAGAAAAATTCTCCCAAACCCATACAAGGTTTAGAAAAGCATATAAAGCGGCCGGTCTCATTTCACAAATAGCAAACATAATGTTTGAAGTAAAAACAAGGACATTTATCAACGGATCTCAAGTTTAGATAACAATATTAATAGAAATATTCCATAGCAACCAACTCCTATAAACATCCATTTCCAAAATATCAACCGTTTTCCAACACATGATACAATATTGTTCTCTTAGGAATGAGCATCCTTACAAGGAACCTCTCACCCTCAAGGTTTGAGTTATTCAAGCATCCTTACAAGGAACCTCTTGATAATGTCACATATTGTCCTCTCTTGGCATGGGCATCCTTACAAAGAATCTCTCACCCTCAAGGTTTGAGTTATTCAAGCATCCTTACAAGGAACCTCTTGATAATGTCACAAATTATCCTCTTTTGGCATGAGCATCCTTACAAGGAACCTCTCACCCTCAAGGTTTATCCGAATAACCACACAAACAATACATTATCCAATATGATCTCAAATGCCCAACAATTTCACAAGTCTCCAATTTATAAGCAAAATCCCCAAATTCATCATTTAACAATTTCAATAACTAAGTATGTAAAATACAAGAGATCACAACAACATCATTTTATTGATCAATATGAAACACTAAGGTTTTGAAGTTAAGAATACTCAAAATTTAGAAAAAAAGTCCATCCCTCTTGAAAACTAGGGTTTTTAGCCAAGAAAAAGGGTTCAATGGTTGACCCACCATTAATATTATTTAAAGCATGGTAATATGCATAAGGATATCAAGAATCAATAAATCTATAGCATACATATAAGGTTAGAGTGTAAGGAGTACATATGTATAAGCCCTAGCCTCAATGTAAGTGTATGAGAGAAAACCCCTACCTTGAATCCAAGAGTTTTGAGCTAACCTAAGCTCCAAAGATCTCCTTCTTGTCTTCTCTTAGGGTTCCAAGAGGTGTGGGTAGAGGTGTAGTAAAAGTGTAGAAGAAAAGAGGAGAAGAATGGTGTTCTTGAGAAATTTCGGTTTTGATTTCTATAAGGTGTGAAGCTATCTTGATCTTGGTGTTTTTCCCTTTCTTTATCTCCTCCTAGGGCTCTAGGATGTTTGTGGTGAGAATGATATGAAGAATGGGACAAATAGGGCTTGGAATGGGATTTTAAAACCCAAAATCCTGACTTTTTAACTGTTTGGAAGGCTCCAGAGAAGCGGTACCGGTACTGGGTACCAGTACCATATGGTACCGGTACCGGGTACCGGTACTATTTGACTGTCTTGACTTCCAGTGTAGTTTTGACCCCCTTTAGAGGTCGAATTGGAAAATTTTCATTAGAGACACTTTTTTAGCCCTTGATGTATGATATCTAATGTCAAAATTTCAGATCAATTGGATATAAGGATAAAAAATTATGGCCAAAATACTAAGAGGTGTCCAAAATATTTTCTACCCGAAATTTATGAAATTTGTGTTTTTATTCCGGAATACTTCCAAGCTTCCAATGCACCTCATATTACCTCTCCCAAGGTTTTTCGACCTTCCGGATTCAATGGAAATATTATTTTGACCTAAAAACATTTAGAAACTTATCTAATAACTAATTGCATTCTCAAACGTCTTTAAAACTTAAACTTCCCAAATCCATTTGTCTCCCAATTATTCATTTCTAATATTTTAACCTATGTGATTCATTCTTACATCATTATACATATCCTCATTTTCACAACAATTATCTACCATATAACTATATGCATATATAAAAAAAATGCGGGGTGTTACAACACCAAATTTGGAGCTTGATGGTGGGCTCGAGAAAAATTGGATTAAAGATCCAATTGAGTCACACGGCTGCATGCATGAAAACTTGTGTGGGGTATAGCAAGTAGGGCTAGACACACCCTCGGGTGCAAGACTCGGTCACATGGTTCAGGCACTTCCCAACGATGAAATTCCAGAAAGGTGTTATGGTGTAAGGAACCGGAGGCTGGGATGCCAAAATCCGTTGCCCAACAAAGATACAAGATTTTGATTTATAAAAGACTCATTCAATGAGTAGCAACCATCAATGATTTGATTTTATAATGAAATAACTTTTATTTTCAAACGATCATTGGATGGGTTTTTCGTCAAGTGACGATTCATTTCAGGAGAGACGACCTCGGAATACTTTTCCAAGTAAAACGCGACACTCAAAAGACTCCTTGCACTTGGGGAGCATTTTTGTTCCCACACATTTCTTTCATTTCATTTAATTCTCCATTTTCATTTTATTTCATCCACCATTATGTTGCCCCATTTCCCACATCATTCCAAGGGAGAATGACACTCCCTTACACACATAAGCTATATACACATTTGAGTGTGATGTGCAGAGACTAGGGAATATACTACAACAGTTTTCATCAAGCAATTTTGGCGCCATTGCAGGGAGATGATGAGTCCTTAGGAACGTAACCAAAATTGTATAAGCAATCAACATATGACATAGTCTCATTCCTATTCTTACATTTCTGTATCATACTGATTTATACGAGAGTGTAAGAAAATTAGATAGCAAAGGTATGTCAAGCATATTTTTCTATGGTTTGGTTTTCATATGCGTTTCTTGAAAAAGAAATCATTCTTTGAAGGATCAAGCATGGCTAACTAGGGATATGATTTTGTTAAAGAAATGGCTAAGGCTTAAAGTTAAATCAAAAGATGGCCTAAAATAATTTCTCAAGTATATGCATAAGTATGTGTTGTATGAACAGCTATTCCCTATGGGATACGTCAATAGAGTACTTTAGTTGTGTCAATCAAAACGAGGTTAATGAGATTATTGAAAGAAAGGAAGTGAAAAAGCTCACTTGAGCAAGTATTGATATTCTCTTAGAAGCATCGCAAAGCTCAAAACTTACCATGGTATCCTTTGTTATTTCCATTGATTATGTTAGGTTTTTCAGGGAATGTCGCTTATATACCGATTCCATTTTCTACTCCTATCATCTTGTACCTTGAAAATAACAAACATTAATGTACATTTGATAATTTAAGCATAGAGAAAATATTATCGTTTAAAGAGTTGTGGGTTTAAGACTAGATTGCTAAGTTATGTATCGAACCAATCATGTGAATAGTTACTTTAACAAACAGTCTTGGCATCCACATTTGTTTCATTATTTATTAACTAGAATTACTAAAGTGCTAATTCTGTACATGCAATTTAAACAGATAAAAATGATAAATTAAATCATTCATTTCCCCAAAATATCATCATGTAACATCATCATCCTTGATTCAATTCATTCACACAAGAAATAATCAAACACACCAAAAATTTTAAATATCCACAACAACTACAAAAGAAGAAACAAACACTAAAAGAAGAAATAACTATCATGAAAGAAGAAACAAACATCCAAAAATCAAACTTTCCACCACAAGAACATAAATAATACACTCACTCACCTCCGTCTCTCTCTGCTCCACCAGGTCCACTTCTTGTAGTTCCACCCATCAGGTAGCCAAGCATAATCTCTCGCAATGATCTTAGGGTGCTGGTTCGTCCTCTGCCTCCTTCTCTGTCTCTTCCACTGGGTCAAGCTCGTCCTGCACTTCATCGACTCTTTGGGGAGGGGGCATCTCTAGTCTTGTAGCTGGGGCACCACTGTGACCTTGGCTTCTCCGAAAAGAGGCCTTGTTTATTTGACCCATTGGCTTTTGAATTTCCATTTTGGGCCTCACCCTAACCGCATGATCTTTGCATATCTCAGTCACTAAGGCGCCAAATTGGAGTGAGCTTCTCTTCACATCACACCCCTTCTTCATTTATGTCAAGATGAAGGAGGGAAGGTTAATGTTTTTCCTGTTTCCCAGTGCATAGAGAAGACAGGCCATGTCGGGTATAGTCTCATTTTTTCATCCTATAGGGGTGAGGTTAGACAGTGCAATCAAGTTTAACATCTTTTATTTATCGGTAAGCTCTCCTTGTTTGAAAAACCTTCACCCCGTCCATGAAAAATCAGCCACCCCTGTCAACTTCTTCCCGACCACATTCATCGCCACATTCTTCTTCGGGGGGTATGTGGGGTTTTGTACCTGAGGCACTTCTTGCCTCACTTATCTTATGTATTCCTCATCCACATTAATGCGAATTCCCCTCACATAGCTTTTTAATGCTTTATTGACTATATTAGTGTTGGAGTAAAACTCCCGCAACAAGTTAATTACGCCCTCTCCGCCGTTTTGCAAATTCAAATTCCAACCTCTGCTCTCCATCTCCACCATTATCCCCAACTCAGCAAAATCAGACCAAACCACATCCTTTTCATAAACTACAACATGATTTTGATAAAAACTATCGTCCCTGGCAGCCTTGAATGCAGTAGGAAAATGGGTTTTGTGGTATCTTAGCGTAAGTGGTGGCCTCCCCTCTCTTATTTAAACCACCTCCACGAAAAAGTTGGGTTCCTAGTTGATTGGTGGAGCGCGACTAGCAGTCATCTTAACCCTTGGCATTTTTTCCATTTTGAGGGCTGTGAGGTATTTCAAAATTTGGATTTTCTGGTGAAAATGATGCTTTTTGATGTTAGAATGAGTTTGGGAGGGTCAATTTTTGGAAAAAAATGAGGAATGGGTGGTGTTTTAGAGGCTGGGTATTGAGAATAGGTTATAGGGTTTGTGGGGGTTTTTAATAAATTTGAGAGTTTTGAACTGAAGAAGACGATCCAGGTTTTTATAGCCTGAGTCACATTGTTCGAACGTTAACATTGTTCAAACGTTAATATAAGTATTTTAAAATTATCGTTCGAACGTGGTGAGCTCCCAGTACTTTTTAGTTCTGTCAAAGGCCAAAGTACTGTAAGCCTTCTTCATTCGAACGAGCTATTGGGGTTCGAACGTTAATCTCATTCGAACGGTCTATTGGCGTTCGAACTAGCTGAGCTCCCAGTACTTTTGGGTTTCATCAGAGGCCTCATCAGCAGCAGAGTATTGCAAGCAGGTGACGTTCGAATGTCAGTTGGCATTCGAATGTTTGAGTCAAAAATCAAAATTTTGTGCAATACACTATATACACAATCAGAGAAAGCTAAACACACAAGTTTAAAACCAAAAACTTATGGCATCTCAGAACAAGTCCCTACCCACACTTTAGGTTGGTATTTTGGGACGTTCATTACTCGACCCATAATTTCATTTCAATCAAAAGAGTTTGTACAGAATAAAAATGATTTTTACCATTTTTTACAGAAAAATAGGACCCTTGGCTTTCATCCCTAAAACAGAATTTTCCACGGTTTGTTAGAAAATAATCTAATCTGAGTCATCCTCTGTTTTTGTGTAGATTTAACAACCAGTGACTCTTCCAATTTCCTTTCTCACAAATTGGTTAAGCATAGAACCAGAATAACATGGCGTCTCAGGGTAATCCTTATTCAGCCCATTCACTATCCAGTCTAAACAATCGAGCGCGCAACCGAAAATTGGTTGGGAACGCTGATTATATCTTTTCTCATGAAAGACTCTGCCACACTATTTACAGGTACTAAGTCTTTTGGCCCGATGGCATTTAGCAAAAATGTTTTTTCCATAGAGGGGTTGCAATTGTTCTTGTCGGATCTCGACTTTCCTTATTAGTCTTATTTTTCTCATGATCACACCACACACATCACATAAAAATTTTGTAGAACTGCCAGACTAAACTAAAAAAGTTTAACATCCATGCTTTCTGTGTTGAATCACTATTTGGTTGTTTAACGTCTACCAGTCACAAAGACGATCAAAAGCTGATTCACAGACATCATCAATTTATACAAAATACACAATAAGGTACACAATATGATCAGAACAACAACAACAACAAATTAAAAATTTTATGGGTACATAATGTGACAAAATATGAACTATAGTTCTCACCCCCAACCAAAATGAACATTGTCCCCAATTTTTTGAATTTACCGGTGTAAGGTTCTTAGAGATGAAGTTGAAAGGTAGAGATCCGTTCATCTTACTGCAGCCTACAAAAAAATACATGAGTTTAATCATTTTTAAGCAGATGTGGGTTTCGAGTAGGCTGAAAACCCTTGATTGTGAGTGCATACATAAGAAGAACAACCATTTACAAATAAAGTATGCAAATGTAGAGCATGAGACAGAGGATTGGGTCATCCGGTAATAAGGACATGGGATAGTTGGGAAAGCGGGGTTGTGTTGCATAAATCAGTAAACAACAAATAGAAAGAGAAGAAGAAGAAAAGAACAAAAAAGGAAAGGAAAGAAAAGGGAGGCCACCAGCGGTGAACATGGGGAGAGGGGAAAAATAATGGGAGCCTTATAAAGGCATCCCCTCGGGTCGGGTAGGCTCAGATATTTTCTGACCCCATCCGTTTGAGTGTCGACTGGCGTGAATCTCGGAGGAGTATTCTAGTTCCATTAAAAGAATGGTCTCCACATTTTTCACAAAGTTTTCCAAAAATGGTTTCAACTGTTGACCATTAACTATAAAAAATATTACCATTCGATGGGTTTTTCACTTCTACCTCTCCATGTTCAAACACTTTTTTGACAGTGTAAGACCCATTCCATCTTGACTTCAACTTACCAGGGAAGAGACGAAGTCTTGAATTGAACAACAGGGCTTTTTGAGAAGGTTCAAAAGACTTTTGCACAATGTTGTCATGAAAAATTTTCATCTTAGTTTTAGCAATCTTAGCATTTTCATATGCTTCATTTCTCAATTCCTCCAATTCATTTATCTAAAGTTTTCTTGAGAGCCCAACCTTGTCCAAGTCAAAGTTCATTGATTTTAATGGCCTAATATGCTCTATGTTCCAATTCCACAAGTAGGTGACATGGATTGCCATAGACTAATCGAAGGAAACATGCCCAAAATTATTTTAAAAGCAGTACGATATGCCCAGAGTGCATCAGTTAGTCTTGACAACTAATCTTTGCGGTTCGGGTTTACCATTTTTTTTTTTAAATTAATTTGATCTCCTGATTAGCTAATTCAGTCTGTCCACTCGTCTGCGGGTGATAAGGGGTTGCAATTTTATGGAAAATTAGGTACTTTTTTTATTAAATTCCAAAAAGAACGATTGCAAAAATAAGCACTCACATCACTTATAATTGATTTTAGAATTCCAAAATAGGACAAAATATTTTCTTTTAAAAACTTGATCACTGTTTGATAATCATTATTTCGACATAGAATTGTCTTAACCCATTTGGACATATAGTCTAATTCCACTAAAATATATAGATAGCCAAAAGAAGGAGGAAATGGTCCCATAAAATCGATGCCTCAACATTCAAAAATTTCAATCGCTAGAATGGGGTTTCAGGGCATCATGTTTCAGTTCAAAATGTTTCCCAACCTCTGGCTTCTATCACATGCTAAGCATAATGCATGGACATCTTTGAAAAGTGTGGGCCAGTGATTGATTAAAAATAATGTCGTTCCTAACCTCTCAACACCACCCTCAAATGTGTGTATGGCTTATAGGACTAAGGGAGGAGTGTCACTCTCCCTTGGGATGATACAAGAGATTAGGTGACAATGGAATGTGAATGGTGGGAAATGGATGAACAAAATATGTGTGAAATGAAAAGTGGAATGTGCACAAAAGTGCTCCCCAATCGCAAGGAGTCTTTCCTTGTCGGTGTTTTACTTGGAAAGTATTCCAAGGTCGTCTCCTCAGGGAAGGAAATGGAGTTTTGTGAAAGTGATTTTGCAAAAGTGAAAAGAAAGTGTAAAATCTTGTATTTGAGTTTTGTGTTTGGTTTGTAAATGAAAATGCAAGAAAACAAGTGTTGGCTAATCCAAAGGATTCATTGCAATGGGATACCAAATAAACTCAAAGCCTTCCTCCGATTGAGCATGAATGAACGATTGATTTGGGGGAAGCTAGGGACGAGATTGGTGAGTATCTAAGCATAACCCGTGACTAGGCCTACGAGATATCAAAGGCTCACCAACTCATCTACTCTCAACCCCGTCAAATCGAACCATTTGACTCAAAAGGGAGAAATGAAGAAGAGTTGAAATGGAATCCCCAAGAGGAGGTCTTCCCTTGGATTAACCAACTTAAAATCTAGCTACTCATGATAAAATGAAAGACAAGCATAATATAAATGGACGTAATGAAGAAATGAAGCATGGAACTTAACTAAATGCAAGAAAACATAAACTAAGAAGAAAAATATTCAATACCCATTTTAAACTAAGAATTGAAGAAAACTTGAAAACATAAATGGTGAAAGCTAAGAAACTAAACTAAACTTGCAAAGCAATGGAATTAAATGACATTGAAAGTAAATAAGGAAGCTTACACAAGTCTTACAGCAATGAAAATGGTGAAGAACAAGCAAAAATGAAATTTACATTACACTATTCATTGTCTTCCTCCTTGGAGCTTTCTATATCTACTCCTAAGCTTAGGTAGCCACCCCCTCTCCAAAATGCTGAATATTGTTTAGATATATGGAGTGTATGCCTTGCACAAAACATCCATGAGGGTCCCTAGGGTCTGTGTGAAAGGTCATCCATCAATAGGGGCTGAATAGATGAGTTGCACAGGCTAGGACAGAGCTAGCCTGCAACTCACATGCTGCCCACTTCTCTCACATCCTTATTAAATGCCAAGCCTCAAAAGTCTTCTCAATGTGTAAGGGATGCCTGCTCTTGTGTAAGGAAATATTGGGGGGCAAATGGGGGAAGTGTAGGTGGGACCCC
>CM042187.1:26332557-26394178 GCA_023539305.1 Ilex asprella
GTCATCCATCAATAGGGGCTGAATAGATGAGTTGCACAGGCTAGGACAGAGCTAGCCTGCAACTCACATGCTGCCCACTTCTCTCACATCCTTATTAAATGCCAAGCCTCAAAAGTCTTCTCAATGTGTAAGGGATGCCTGCTCTTGTGTAAGGAAATATTGGGGGGCAAATGGGGGAAGTGTAGGTGGGACCCCCAAGCCTCAAAGTTGAGTTACAGGCTGTTTTTTTGGCCAAAAAGTTCGTGGTACCGGTACTGAGTATTGGTACTATTTTTCTGCACTGAACCACCTTCGGTAGAAATGGCATAACTCTTGATCTAACCGTTGTATTGACATGAAATTTTGACCCGATACAGAAGACATCCAGATCTACAACTTTTATGTTTTGAAATTTTCCATATTCTGAGTAGATAATGGTCAAAATGGAGGACAACCGAGGTAGTGCTTCCCAGTGATGTGGCAGCTGGTGCCTTTATTCCAAAACACCAATACCTCCTTATTTTCTTCACTTTTAAGCCTCCAATTCTTCATGTATTGTGTCCATGCCTTTACCACACATCCAACATAGTTGCAAGGTCCTAAAATCCAACATTTAAGCTATCAAAATATGCAACATCGAGAATTCAATATTATTCATAAAATAGGCTAACACTAAGTAATTAAATGCAAAAGTTGAGTTATAATGAATGTAATGAGGCCATGAAATGTGCAATATTATGTGCTCATCAGCCAGTAAAATCCACAATGTACAATTTTTACAGCGATTTTTCTTGATGAAAAATGGCCCACCACATGCTTCAGAATGACAAAATGTTATTACATGTCCACTTTCATGAGTAGGGATGCAACACCTTATGATTTGATCCTTATAGTACTTAAATACGTACGGATCTTCCCAAAAAAATTACAAACCTCCCACAGATTTTTTTTTCCATGGGAGTGAATGACGGAGGGAATGTTCTAGTAACTAGGAAATTGGCAATATCAGCATACCATAGGGACTCATTAATCATGAATAGTTGTTCCTCGGGGAATTTCTCATTGATTGGCAGTTCATCCTTGTGAAATTCATAAGTTAATCTAGACAGATGATCTGCCACCACATTCTCAACACTCTTTTTATCCTTGATGATTAGATCAAACTCTTGGAGCAAGAATATCCATCTTAAAAACCTTGGCTTGACATCTTTGTTTGTGAGCAAGAAATTTAGGGATACATGGTCAGTGAATACAGTAACAGAAGAACCAACAAGATAGGAACAAAATTTTTCCAAAGCAAAAACTACCGCAAGCAATTCTTTTTCAGTTGTTGAACAATTCATTTGAGCATCATTCAAAGTTTTGTTTGCATAGTAAATTACATGTCGTTTCTTATCCTTTCTTTGTCCCAACATAGCACCTACAACACAATCACTTGCATCTCACATTAGTTCAAAGGGTAGAGTCCAGTTAGGGGTTTGCATAATTGGAGTGAAAATTAACATGCCTTTCAGCTTGTCAAAGGCTACTTGGCATGCTTCACTCCACAAAAAATTTATGTCCTGACTCATGAGATGACACATAGGTTTGGCTATGGTACTGAAGTCTTTTATGAATCTCCTGTAAAAACCTACATGACTTAGGAATGATCAGACATCCTTTATAGTCTTAGGAGCCACCAAATTTCCATTCAGATCAATTTTTTCTTTGTCAACTTTAATGCCTTCAGACGACACAATGTGACCTAAGACAATGCCTTGTGTTACCCTGAAATGGCATTTCTCCTAATTGAGCACCATATTGGCATCTTTACACCTTTTCTAGGTTGGTCAAACCCAAATCAAATGAGTCACCATAGAGAGAGAAGTCATCTATGAACACTTCCAAAAAAATTTTAACTATGTCACTGAACAATGGGTATGATTCTTCAAGGTATGATTCTTCCTCTCCTAAGAATGATTTCAACTATGTCACTGAACAATTTCAACTATGTCAGAAGTCATCCATGAAATTACTACTGGGTATGATTCTTCTTCTCCTAAGAATGGATATTTGAGGTCAGATGGGAGAGGTTTTAATTTAGGCTTTGGTGATTTTCACTTGAGGATAGTGGTTTTGTACCGCTTGGTCAAAGTTCCTCGAATTTGGGTTCTCATGCCTCAACAACATGAGTCGGGCAACTTTGTGAATTTGGGTCATCATTTGTTGACTCAGATGTGATTGATTCCAACAAATATGATTCAGCAGATGATTCAAGGTTCATATTCCTAAAAGGTAATTTCATGACTCCATTCCTATAATTGATTAGTGCATTGAAAGTTGCTAGGAAGGGTCGACCAAGAATAATGAAAATTTGGTTCTCTAAATGCATTGCTAGCTGAGTGTCTAGAACAATGAAGTCAGCAGGAAAGATAGAGTTGTCCACTTGGACAAGTACACCTTCAACAATGCCCCTCAGAAGTTTTATAAATCTGTCTGCCAACTAGAGTGTGACACAAGTGGGTTTGAGTTCACCCAAACCCAACTGCTGGTAGACAGAGAAAAGAAACATCTTAACTCTGGCTCCAAGATCTAAAAGTGCTTGTTCTACTTTAAAATTTTCAATGACACTGTTGGACATCCAGGATCCTTGTATTTTGGAGAGGTGTTATGTTGATGCAAGGCACTGACTTGTTCTGTTAGGAAGGCTCTCTTTTATAAATTTTGGCTTCTTTTGACTATGCACAAGTCTTTCAGAAACTTGGCATATGACAGAACCTGTTTGATTGCATCCAAAAGTGGGATGTTGATCTTTACTTGCTTGAAAAACTCGTAAATTTATGGCTGGTTGTTCACTTTTTGGACTGTTTTGAGTCTACGTGGGAAAGGAGCTGAAATAAGGCATGAAGGGTCCTTTTCCTTTGAAGGTTCTGACTCTTGTTCAATCACAAGCTCAGGTTCTTTTTCAACTCCAAGTTCAGGCTCAACTGGTTGAGGCTGAAATGGTGAATTAACTGGGATTGACTCAGTTTTTGGTCTTGGAGTCAACATGTTTCTGATGGTTTTGTCAATCACTTTGCCACTTCTTAATGTAGTGACAACTTGGGCTTAGTCATGTGGGTGTTCCATGATTGATGGATTTTTCACATGAAATTGACCTTGTGGAGGTTTTGGTTGGGCAGGAAACTTGCCCTTTTCGTGTGTGTTCATGGACTATGTCAACTTTTGGATGTGGCTTTTAAAATATTCGAAAGACTGGGTGGTCTGTGCTTTGAAATCGGTGAAAGACTGGGTGAAATGGACATTGAAGTTCAGTTGGGTTTGCATGAATTGGTTCAGTGTATCCTTACTTGACCAAAAACCTTGTCGTTTCCTAACCTCTAAAAACCATCCCTTAAAATGTGTAGTGTATGGATGAAGGGGAGTGCCCCTCTCCCTTGGGATAGTGTCAAAAGAAAAGGCAATGAAATGTACAAAATGGAAAATGTGTGAACAAAAGTGCTCCCCAAGCTCAAGGAGGGTTTTGAATGTTGTGTTTTACTTGGAAAGTATTCCAAGGACGTCTCCTCAGGGAAGAAATGCTCAAGTGTGTGAAGGTGATTTTGCAAAAGGTAAAGAAAGTGTAAAATCTTGTAGTTGGTTTTGATGAGTTTTGTTCCTAATGAAAATGCAAGAAAACAAGTGTTGGCTAATCCAAAAGGTTCATTCCAATGAAAATGCCCAATCAACTTGAAACCATCCTCTGAGGGTTTATAGATGAACGATTGATTCGTGGGAAGCAAGAGACGAGATGGTGAGGATCCAAGCATAAACCCTGACCAGGCCTATGGAATATCAAAGACTCACACTCTCATCCCCACTTAACCCAATCAAACCCAACCATCGTACACCGAGAGAGGAAAGAAATTTAGTTGAAAAGGAAAACTCAAGGGGAGGTCTCCTTTTAATTAGTCAACTAAAAATCTAGCTAATCATACTTAAAGGAAAGAAATGCATAATGTAAAGAGACATGTGAAGGAAATAGAGCATGAAACTTAACTTAAAGCATGAAATCTTAAACTACGAAGAAAAACATTTCATACTCATTTTAAAGCATGAAAATGAAGAAAACTTAAAACGACAATGGTGAAATCAAAAACATGTAACTAAACTTAGAATAAACTTGAAGTAAATGACATTAAGGTGCCTGAGTTAAAGATTATAAGAGATTAAAAGCTTACTAAAACTGGAATGGAGAGAAAAATGCAAAAACATAAGCTTTCTAATCACTATTCATCATCTTCTACATTGAACTACTCCTAGCTTAGGTAGCCACACTTTGCAATCTTGTAAATGCTGAATATAATGGTGTGTGAGCCTTGCATTTTCGTGCATGGTGGCCCCCCCAAGGTGTGTGAAGGCCTCCAAGCATGGTAAAGGTGAGTTAATGGACCTTGACATGCTAAGAAGAGCATAGCGTGCACCCCACATGTCTGCCCCCTTCTCTCCCATCCCCATTAATGTGTTTGCCTTCAAAGTCTTCAAGCATGGTGTAGGAGGCATGTAGATGTGCAAAAAAATGTTGGGGGGCAAGTGGGAGAAGTTTAGGTGGGACCGCCAAGCAAGTGGAGCATAAAAAATAGTTGACCTGGGCACTTCAGGCATGGCGTACTGGTATGATTTAGCTACTGGAGTTCGGCGTACTGGTACACTTTGTCTACTACGGACCAGTTTTCATAAAATCGTCATTACTTTTGATCCAACCGTCCGATTGAGCTGAAATTTTGAAACCATATAGAAGACATCCATATCTACAACTTTCATGTTTTGCACTTTTTCGGATTCGAGCATATCATGGTCAAAATGGAGAAAAACCGAAGTACTTTAACCAAATGGTGTGGGTGCTGGTGCCTTTGTTCCCAAACACCATTACCTCCTTGATTTCTTCGCTTTTAAGCCTCCAAATCCTCATGTAATGTGTCCATGCCTTCACCACACATCCAAAATACTTGCAAGGTCCTAAAATCTATCATTTAAGCTATAAATACCTGTAGCATCAAAAATTTAAAATTATTCATAAAATCGGCTAACCATAAGTACTTAGATGAAAAAATTGAGTTAAAATGCGTGTAATGAGGCCTTCAAATATGCAATATTTTGTGCTCATCACACCCCCAACTTAAGATTTGCTAGTCCCTGGCAAACAAAATATAAAAAGCAAGAAAACAAAGATAAACCTATACTAATTTCATAATTGCATTTATCACATGCAACAAGTCTTTAAACCCCTAGGTGATCCCTAGTGGACGAGTTTTGTCTCGTAAAGGTTTGCAGTGAATGTACCTTCAAACCTCTTTTCTTGAATCCAATATTTAAAATATATTCCCTTATCTTTACTAGCACTGGGATATCAAAAATAGCATTGTTCAAAACACCCGAACTAATCACACATGAAACACATCATAGCCTTTAATATTATTCTAGAGTATCCACATACACATTCATTTTCAAACTCGTGTGCGTGTGAAATGAATATGTAATTTAAACATTTACTCAACGGAATCCGCATTCACAAAGCTATCCAAATTAAGCTTCGATGCAAAACTCACCAAGGGTGTCTATCACAATGAATCACTCTATGGTTATCTTGGCATGCTCTCCATGTGTATATGTGAGATGGAATCTTATGCACAAAATGAAATATACTCACATATATCCAAAAATGAAGCACATGCCTAAAAATGAGACAACCTTGGCATAATCTCATGAAAGGAATGCTAGGGGATTAGATAGCAAAAACCAACTTCTCTTGTTCTTTTAAAAGTATGCATCCCCATGCTTCTCTAGATCATTTAGGACTTTCAAAGGTTATAATGGGGCCTTGGGGTGGTATCTAGACAAATGAAATGAAGGATATAGGATAACAATGAGAGTTGTTCATAGTGAATGACTTTTATTTCAAAAAAGATCTCCCTTTTTATGGGATTTCTAGTCTAATACCATCACTTTACTCTTTGTTTCTTTTGCTTTCTTTCCTTAACATTTTCCTTTTCTTGTTTCATTCTTTTTTTTTCACTCCCTTTTTCTCCTTCTCTTGAATTTTTATTCTTTTTTTCCATTCAACTCTCTGAATTCAACATCATTTATCTCTTTTGTTTGAGTTTTCACACCATACTTCCTTCTGTTTTCATGTTTACTCATAATTAACTCTAGGAACAACCAAGGTAAGGTAGTTATTTATCATTTTTATTGGCTTGGTCAATTATATGACATAGAAATGAGTTTCAATTAAGGTTCAATCATGACACTAGGGATAAAATTTCACAAGAAAAAGGCTTAGGCTCGAAGCATTTCAAAAATGGCCTAAGATCATCTCTAGATATGCATAGGGGAGCATTGTACATATTAAGACAAAGTCAATTAACCATCCAAATGCACCTAACCAAAACAAGCACAAAGAGATTATTGAACATATTTGAAATTTGAAGAATTGTTCCTTGAGTAAATGTAAGTTCCCTCCAACAAGAATTGGAACTAAAGCTCACATGGGTTCTTACTCATCTCCACTATTCATGTCAAGCATTAAATGTGAACTTAATCCGAAAATTGCCAAAATTACAAGTTCATGCTGCACTATGGTTGAGTTCAAAAGCAAACAAATATGTGATACTCTAGCATAGGATAAACTTCTATAATGTGCTCATGTATTCAAAGTTCATAATGAAGAGTCAATCAATCATAAGTCCCACAACAATTAGGATAGGAAAATATGGTTCAATATAGGATATTTTCACAAAAAATGCCCAAAATATTTCAAAAATTTCACATTTCTAAATTATTCTATACAAAAAGTGGTGAAACTTATAAATGGTGCACCTCACCCCCAACTTGAACTATGCATTGTCCTCAATGCACAAGGAATCATGCAATGAGATACTCCTTTGTTTTTATTTCTTTGTTTTTTTTTGGTTTTTTTTATATATAAACATTAAAAGAAAAATAAAACACAAAAGAGTTTGTTTACACCCCCAACTTAGACTAGAACATGATACCCAATAAGATTTGCTACAATGATGCTCAAAGTGAAATGAGTTTAAATTAGGAAGAGGTAAACAACCATCATGCTAAAATCTACAGTACAACATTAAGAGAAGGAAAATATAACAATGAGATGAAATTTAATTACTATGTACATGGATATAAACAAAAAAGGGCACATGTCAATCCGGTTTCAATTCGGATATGAGATTGCCATTGATTTTTTTGGTTCTAACTTTTTTTTTGTGTGTATGAATGCCCTTCTTAAGCCATCTATCCAAACATAGGAAGGATGTTGATTCAAAATTTCCAACTAAATAGATGTGTAGGCAAGTTTATGCAATTCAAACAATTGAGTATAAAAATTTTCTTTAAAACTTTCTTCACTTAACTCCATTGCAATATATAAATTTTCTTTAAAAGTTTCTTCACTTAACTCCATTACAATGCACTCCCCAAGTTGAGAAATGTGAATTTCAACACCACTCATAGATAAAAAAATGACCTTGGGCTCATTAGCCTCTTGTGAGCTAATAACTTCATCAAAATTTTCACAATCTAGAGTGGTGTGAGATTCAACATCAATGTGGATTCCATTGGGATGATCATCCTCAATACATTGACTATGCTCAAGATGTTGTTCTTCATGTATAGAAATTATAGCATTAGTCAATGTATCAAGTTTTTGGGTTATTTGATTATTGAATTCCATTTGGTATTGCACAAAATTGCTCAAAATATTTTTCAATTCTTCTTCGGTTGAGTTCTCATATGTTGGATAGTGGCAAAATTCATTTGGTGTTGTGAGATTGGATGAAAAATTAGAGGGTTCATTCTCCCAACCATAACTAGGATAACTCGGTGTAACATAATGGTTGGGGTAAAAATTTTTGGAGGCCAAAATTGAATTGGAACCTTCGCATACGAAGTCTTGAACTGGATAATTTATTGGGCACACACAAGAGATGAACCCATAGTCATCACAAATCTCACACACATTTTCAAAATAAGAGGCATTCGATACATTTTCATAATAATTAGGAAACATAACACAAAACACAAATTAAAATAAACTATTTACAAATGATTTAACCTACCTTGCCCCATGATGAAAACCACGTGACTTACCTATGCCGTCCAAAATCACCTTTTGGACTCGACGCTTTACCTTCCCCGGCAACCGCGCCAAAAATGCTTGACCAAAAACCTTGTTATTTCCTAACCTCTAAAAACCATCCCTTAAAATGTGTAGTGTATGGATGAAGGGGAGTGTCACTTTCCCTTGGGATAGTGTCAAAAGAAAGGGCAAAAAAATGGGAAAAATAAAATGTACAAAATGAAAAATGTGTGAACAAAAGTGCTCCCCAAGCGCAAGGAGTCTTTTGAATAACGTCTTTTACTTGGAAAGTATTCCAAAGTCGTCTCCTCTGGGAAGAAAAGTTCAAGTGTGTGAAGGTGATTTTACAAAAGGTAAAGAAAGTGTAAAATCTTGTAGTTGGTTTTGATGAGTTTTGTTCTTAATGAAAATGCAAGAAAACAAGTGTTGGCTAATCTAAAAGGTTCACTCCAATGAGAATACCCATTCAACTTGAAACCTTCCTCCGAGGGTTTATAGATGAACGATTGATTCGTGAAAAAATAGGGACGAGATGGTGAGGATCTAAGCATAAACCATCACCAAGCCTATAGAATATCAAAGACTCACACTCTCATCCACTCTCAACCCAGTCAAACCCAACCATCGTACATCAAGAGAGGAAAGAAAATGAGTTGAAATGGGAAACTCAAGGAGAGGTCTCCCTTGAATTAGCCAACTAAAAATCTAGTTATTCATGCTTAAAGGAAAGAAATGCATAATGTAAAGAGACATGTGAAGGGAATGGAGCATGAAACTTAACTTAAAGCAAGAAATCTTAAACTATGAACAAAAACATTCAATACCCATTTTAAAGCAAGAAAATGAAGAAAACTTAAAACAACAATGGTGAAATCAAAAACATATAACTAAACTTGGAATAGACTTGAAGTAAATGACATTAAGGTGCAAGAGTTATAGATTACAAGAGATTAAAAGCTTACTACAACTGGAATGGAGAGGAAAATACAAAAATATAAGCTTTCTAATCACTATTCATCATCTTCTACATTGAACTACTTCTAGCTTAGGTAGCCACACTTTGTAATATTGTAAATGCTGAATATAATGGTGTGTGGGCCTTGCATTTTCGTGCATGGTGGTCCTCCCAAGGTGTGTGTAGGCCTCCAAGCATGGAGAAGGTGTGTTAATGGCCCTTGACAGGCTAGGAAAACCATAGCCTGCACCCAACATGGATGCCCCCATCTCTCCCATCCTCATTGATGTGTTTGTCTTCAAAGTCTTCAAGCCTAGTGTATGTGGCATGTAGATGTGCAGAAAATGTTGGGGGCAAGTGGGAGAAGTGTAGGTGGGATCCCCAAGTAAGTGGAGCATGAAAAACATTTGTTCTTGGCACTATAGGCACAGCGTACTGGTATGCGTACCGATATACTTTGTCTGTTCTGGACCAGTATTCGTAGAATCCTCATAACTTTTGAACCAACCGTCCGATTGAGCTAAAATTTTAAAACCATACAGAAGACATTCAGATCTATATCTTCCAGGTTTTGCACTTTTTCAGATTCGAAGTAGATCATAGTCAAATCGGAGAAAAACTGAGGTACTTTAATCAAATGGTGTGGGTGCTGGTGCCTTTGTTCCCGAACACCAATACCTCCTTAATTTCTTCACTTTTAAGCCTCCAAATCCTCATGTAATGTATGCATGGCTTTACCACACATCCAACATAGTTGCAAGGTTCTAAAATCTATCATTTAAGGTATAAATACCTGTAACATAAAAAATTCTACATTATTCATTAAATCGGCTAACTTTAAGTACTTATATGCAAAAGTTAAGTTAAAATGCATGTAATAAGGCCTTCAAATATGCAATATTTTGTGCTCATCAATCCTCCAGGCTTCTCTTGTGTGGTGGTTGGTATGGTTTGTATGCGGGAGGTCCTTGAGGTGGTGGACGTGAGCTTTGTGGTTGGTTCATGGGAGTTGGTTGTATGTCCTCCAACTCAAGTTTGGATGGTTTTGCCAACCTGGATTGTATGTTTTTGAGTATGAATTGGAATAAGGTTTGTTAAATTTGGAGATTGCATTTATTTGTTCCTACAAAATTTCCTTGAATGCTAGGATGGTAGGACACTCCCCAGTAGGGTGTCCTATCCGGGCATAGATTCCACACACTTGTTCTGTGGAAGGGCCAACATCAACTTGATGAACTTTTTTCATTTCTAAAGCTTCAAGTTTTCGAGATAAAGTGGGCAATTTTGCTCTCAGGTCATCGTTATCTCTCAAGACATACTTACCCCCTTGGAAAGTAGATGGTCTGGCATCAACATTGATAGGAGAGGCTGAGTCCCATACTTGAGAACTATCAGATATGATGTCAAAAAAATTGAATGTCTCCTCCGGACTTTTACCCATAAACTCTCCTTGGGCCATCATTTCGACAAACTAACCCAGTCTAGTGGGCAAGGAGTCATAGAAAAATCTTACCAGAATCCAATTCTCAAAAGCATGATGTGGGCAGGCTTGAAGCAGATCTTTGAATTTCTCCCAACTTTGGTAAAATGTTT
Source organism: Ilex asprella (assembly GCA_023539305.1). NCBI lineage: Eukaryota > Viridiplantae > Streptophyta > Magnoliopsida > Aquifoliales > Aquifoliaceae > Ilex > Ilex asprella. The sequence goes on from CM042187.1 coordinate 26,343,198, forward strand.
CCCCTTCTTTTACCGAAAAATTAATGATTTGCCTTTTGAGTGTATTGGTCCAATGTAAGGGAAAAAAAATTCTGAAAAATTCATTTTGGAAGGCCTGCCAGTTAGGCATGGAAAGAGATTTTAAATAATTTATCCATTGTTTAGCTTTATCCCTTAGAGAGAAAGGGAAAAGTTTCATCTTTGTTAGTTCAGAATTGTCTTGAAATGTTCCACACATTTCCTCGAAATCTTTCATATGTAGGTACGAATTTTCTGTATCCAATCCATGAAAAATAGGTAACAACTGCATAGTCCCCCCGGCTTTACAGTAAATGGGGGAGCATTTTCATGGAAAACAAAACAAGAGGGGACACTGTTTCTTATGAGATTTAAGTAATCCCTCAAGGTTCGAATGTTAGGCACTTCTCCCTCCTCCATAGGGACTTCTCCATTTTTGTCATTATTTTCCATATTACTCTCACAAGAGTCCGCAACTGATCTGGATGAATTTGGTTTAGGCTGAATCAAAGACCCAAAAGATTCTACCGAAAAATTTTGATAGTTAGGAGCATCCTCAGACATAAGATAAAAAAAAATAAAACAAGACAAAATTATTCACAGTAAACCAAAGAATATATACAAAAAGGAAAGGTCTTTTTACCTTTTACCTTAAAATACCTTTGATAGTTCCCCGACAATGGTGCCAAAAACTTGCCTTGATTTGAAATGTGTACACCTAAGTGTAGGCGGTCAAGCTGTTGTAATAATCCAATTTGAGTTCGGAGTCGAATTCACAGGGAACTTTGTGTTGGTGTTTCAAAGTAAACAGTGGTGGAGACCAATTGGTTGTAACCTTTAGGGAGTTTTTCTTGGATTAAATATAAGAATCTTTCCAAGATAATCTTTCTAGACAAAATATAAGATAAGTTCAAATGAAAAGAAAGCCACTCTTTTATTCAAGGATTTGTACATGTAGTTCATTATCCAGTTTATTATATATATGCCTGTTAACTCAATTAACTTCCGTGTCAACAACAAGTTAATCGGAAGATAAAGATGGACTGTGAGAATTAAGAATACGGTTCCGATGTCTTTCTAGAAGTTTACAAGAATTGTCTGTGCCGAGACTTAATCCGTCTATAAACAAGCAAATGTTTCTACAAGACATCCAACTATGACATTAATATTCCATTCTTTAAATGAAGTACAATAATGGGGAAGATTAAAGGGTAGTCATGAAGATCTAGCCGGGGTACTTGCCTTGATACAACGATTCTTTTTATGCAAGAGTCATCCGTGTCATAGAAAGAACCACGATTATACAAAGTACCTTAGCTTTGCTAGATGCAATCAATCATCCAATAAGAAAGGGGGTATAAATATTAAGCATAAGAACAAAGCACAAATATAAATTTTGTAAATTTATACATGTCCTTCACCACTTATTAAAGAGTGAATGAGAAACTACTCACTTTTCATGGCTTTGGTAAAACTAGAGAAGGGAGTGATGCGCATCCCTCCAAGTAGAGGATTTATAAAATAAAAGAACAATAAACAAGGAGTCAATCTTCAATGAAGAATGAGTGAATCACGTTCCACCCTTCACCGCTTTGGCAAAGCTCTAGAAAAGTGAAGGAGTTTCACTCTTCTAAGAAAGAAGGATGCTCAAGCAATGAAAGTGAAAAACATGACAAGTAAAAATAGAAGAAAGCTAATCATGTTTGGAGGGTGGCTTCCTCAACCAAGAAATGGAGGGTGGATTCCTCAACCAAACAATGAATTATCTTCCTTGGTACATGTAATAGGAAGCATAAATTTAAGACTAATTTCATAACAAAGTAAGAAGTGTTGGTCTAAAGCCAAACTAACTTCAAGAGCAACTACAATTAAGCTTATAACAATTCTACAACATTAATGGGAGTCTAAGCCACCATCAAACTCTCTAGCAAGCACCTCCCAAGCTCCCCTAAAGGCTCCCAAATTGTGAGTATTTATAGGCAATGAGAGGGAGCAAGAAGGGGGGTGAAGGAATAGTGTTGGTCGCCCAAGTCCAAGAGAAATCCAACAACTTTGCTGCCATTCTGTGGACAACTTTCGAACGTTGTCTAGCGTTCGAACATTTTTTGCTATTTTTTTGCACTATGGGCATTCGAACGTTTATTTTGTCTGTGCCTTAAGGACGTTCAAACGCCATATGTGTTCTAACCTTCTACTCGAGTGGCCTGTGGTCTTATGTAGAATCCTATTCCTCACTTTATGCATTAATCTAATCTTCAAATGATTCCAGGAGATGTTTGAACGTTGATTGGGGTTCCAAAGTGGTACTCAGGTACTCAAGGTCTTCCTTCTTGGCTGCAACATGCCCTGTCTCAGGGTTCTGAACTTCTCATGAGTTTAGTCGATGTTCAAGCGTTGATTAACGTTCGAACGTTCTTGGCTTGGTCCAAGCTTTTCCAATTTTGTTCTCTAATGTGTTGGCATGACCCTCAAATGTGATATTAGTTATTCTTGAGCCCTTGTTCCCTTTAAGACATGAAATGACATCACTTAAAGTCCATCAAAGTACAATTAGTCTAGAAAAGGCATAGAAAAATGCTACTTTTAAGTACTAATCAGCCTCCTCAGGGAAGGAAGGGAATAGTGTGAAGGTGATTTTGTTGAACAAAATAAAAGTGCAAAATCTTGTAGTTGTTGTTTTGGTGAGTGAATTTTTGATAAAATGCAATAAAAATAAGTGTTGGCTAATCCAAAGAGGTCATTCTAATGGGATTGCCAAGTTAACTTGAAACTTTCCTCTAATAAAGCCTAGATGCTCGATTGATTCATGTGAAGCTCGGGACTAAAATGGAGGTGAGGATCCAAGCACACCCCATGACAAGTCTACGAAATATCAAAGATTCACAACCATGTCCTCACCCCAACTCAGTCAAACTGAACCATCATACTCTAAGAGGTGGAAAGAAAAAGAGTTGAAGTAGCAAACCCAAGAGGAGGTCTCCCTTCGATTAGCCAACTTAAAATCTAGATACTCATGAATGTAAGAAAGAAATACATAATGTAAAGAGATATAATGAAGAAGTGAAGATTAGAACTTAAATTAATGCAAGAAATCTTAAACTAAGAAGAAAAATATTCAAAATCCATTTTAAAAGCTTGGAATGAAGAAATCTTGAAACAACAATGGTGAAATGAAGAAATTGTAACTAAACTTGGAATACACTTGAAATAGCTAAGATTAAAGTGCAAGAAATGAAGATTGCAAGAGATTTAAAGTTACAACAGAAATGGAGAAAAAAATGCAAAAACATAAATTTTGCTATGTAACTATTCATCATCATCTTCCTTGGAGCTCTTTAAAACTACTCCTAAACTTAGGTAGCCACCCTTTTCAAAGCTTGTGTAGTGCTAAATATATGGTGAAAGACCTCTGCAATTTCGTCCATGGAGGGTCCCCGTAGCTATGTGATAGGCCTCCCATCAATAGGAGGCTGAGTTGATGTCTTGCACAGGCTAGGAACAATCTAGCCTATAATACACCATGCATCCATCTTTCTCTCTCCTCCTCTCCCATCCTTCATCTTCTTTTGCTAACTTTGGGGTGTTGGAGGCATGTATATATGTAAAATATGTCAGGGGCCAAGTGGGAAAATCAAAGGGTTGGACCCCTAAACAAGTGGAGCATGAGTTACAGGCATTCTGGGCACAACCTACCGGTAGAGCGATAAAAGCTACCTGTAGGTTTTACACCAGTAGCCAAAACCTATCGGTAGGTCTTTTCGAAAGGTGCTAGCTCTAGTCCAATTTTTGTAAAATTGTCATAACTTTCGATTCAATTATGCAAATGAGCTGAAATTTTGAGACAATATAGATGACATCCAGATCTACACCTTTCTTGTTTTAAACTTTTTCATATTTTAAGTGGATCATGGTCAAAAATGAGGAAAACAGAGGTACTTCAACCAAATGGTGCGGGTGTTGGTGCCTTTGTTACCAAGCACCGATACCTCCTTAATTTCTTCCACTTTTAAGCCTCCAAATCCTTATATAATGTATCCACATCTTTCCCACTCATTCACACTTAGTTGCAAGGTTCCCAAATACATGATTTATGCTAATATTATCTGCAACATCGAAATGTTGACATTATTCATAATATTCGGTTAACTCTAAGTATTTAAATGCAAAGTTGAGTTAAAATGCATGAAATAAGGCCGTTAAATATACAATATTATATGTTCATTATTATACCTATATGATGATTAAATTGTGTTTTGTTTTGTCGCCTGGATGGTGGGAAGATATCGAGAATAAGTTATGCAATCCCGAATATTAAAATTCCCCTAATAAAAAAGGACATTACAATATTTTCTTTGCTTTATTTCTGAAATCTTGAATGAGAACTAGCTAAAAATTTTCCTTGAAATCTTTTCAGCTAAATTGTACACAAGCTTGCAGTCCACTGCCGAAACTAGGAGTCCAGTTAGGAGTTGTTAAGAAGGGCTCGTGTCATTTTCTTATTTTTGTAAAGAAAAAACTTTTGGGCTGTACATGATGTAAATATTTTTGGTCTTTCCCTTTTGGCATGTAAGCAACACTTGTAAACATTTTTGGGTAATGTATATACTATATGGAAGCGGGCCAGGGTGCCGCGCACCTAAGATTTTTTTTTAACAATGATCCTAAAATGAATATTTTTAGGATGGATTTTCTTTTAATACAAATTTTTTAATTAAGAGTGGAATTACCTTTTTTTTTTTAATAATAGTGTAGTGGGATTGGGGTGTTACAACTACAATCTTCAAGCTTAATCTAAAGAAGTAGATCTTGTACTTACTTAGAGATTTAGGATGTGCAAAATAGGATCCCAAATTGACAGCTTAGTGTGAGCTTTTCCATGCAGTTAAGTACTCTTGAGATTAGATTTATAATTTATTTTGTTCAATAGTTTATGGGTTGTAATCTTAATTTCTAACTTGTCTATTTTGTCATGAAATTGCAAAAGAGGGGAGATTGTTAGATCACATTTTATATTTGACTAATTTCAATGAGTCAATTGTAAATCCTAACCTTTTTCGTGGTTATGAAGCTATAAAGTTAAAGATTCAAAAGCGGCATCGAAGGGAGGAGATCAAGCGTTAAAGCAACATCATTCAATCTCCATATGCACTTTTATTCTTTGGATAAAGGTAATGAACTAGACACCTAAGATGAACCCTTAGTTACTTTTAAATAGGATGATTAGGAAGAAAATGGAACTGGAAGCAATCCGTGTAGCCTCCTAGGTGATTTCATAAGAAAATTTTTTCTAAATAATATTGCATTTTAAAAATATAGATTGAGTCATTATTAGCCCCCTCTTGAGTAGCAACCTTTAGTGCTGAAGAGGACTAGTTTTTTGTTTGGTTTTCTACTTCAAACAATAGTAGGGACTGAGTTATGCTCTCCAACCTTAACTAGACCGGTCTCTGGATGACTTAGAGAATTAGATGGGAAAAGCCCATGGGGGAACAACATAGAGATCGCTCAAGAGGTGTTGCTCCTAGACAGGATATAAACTTAATTTTCATTCCAAAACCAACCGCACTATGATAACCCTTCCACTGATCGAGCGATAGTTTGTGAATCTGAGTTTTCTCATTTACTAAGATTACCCTTACTCGGGATCTAAAAATAGAGAAAGCCCATTCCCACAGTTAGATGAATCCTCTTGTGATATTTCTAAGAGAGAAAACACTTTTTCTACCTTGAGAGATTCCACCACTAACCTAGATCCCTAAATCCAAAGGCTACCACTAGAGATTCTATCAAATCTCACAACTTTGGGTTGAAGATCTTGATGGTTTAGAAACAAACCCATTGGTGTATGCATACTGGGAATCGTTGACTTGCCCCTAATTACTTGAGGCCTAGTCGAACTGTGTGGCAGGGAGGTCCAAGTAATGCTACATAAGACATTGAAGGAGGGTCTTTGATGGATAGACAACAAGGAGCATCTAACCATGATATTGGTTGAGGTATAAGACTCGAGTACTTGTATGTTGACTTAGTGGGTAGTGGATTAGATTTTAGTGAACCAAGAAGGTTCCCTGTGTTTTGTTTTAGGAGGGTTTTTCACGTCAACAAATCACTTGTGTTCTTTATTCTTTATTCTTTATTGTTATTGTACACAGTTGTGATTGTGAGTATACACATGGACTATGTGTTTGTTGGAATGATTGTTTAAATATCTATCCATACATAGTTATGCATTGTGTTTGAGATCGTCGTGAGATTGATTGTGAGCAATTAATTAAATATTATTAAAATCAACCGTCATTGTTAGTTTGGGTTGTTGTGACTAAAAGGGTTCTTACATTAATTGTTAAATCTTTATGAGAATAGGTAATTGTCGTGGTTTAAATTGTTATTGGTAATTAAAATTGAAAAAATTATTCACTCTCTCCAGGTAAAGTGTCTATAACTCCATGTATAAAATCGAGAAGGAAGATCCACATTGGGTTCCACCTCCCGGATCGACAATAGGAATCATCAGATGGTATTTGAGAAAAACCCATCAAGAGTAGCAAATATTATTCAGTCATCATTGGCACACCAAATTCAAATTATAAACTTAGATGAATCATTATACACCAATACAAAACATAAATATAAAAAAAAAATGAAAGAGGAGAGAGATTAAGAGTTATTATGGGTCAGAAGTAGCTGGTTGGTCATCACATAAGAAATTCAATGGGAATTCGTTTCATTTATTCATCACCCGACACCAAAACCAACAAAAGGCAATTTGAAAACAAAGTTTCAAAAAATAAAAGAAAATTTTAAAACCAAGAACTAATTTTTGTATATAATAAATTATTAATGTATCTACCTTTTCACCAAAAAATCCTAGCAAGAACAAAAAGTAAGGAATAATTCAGAACAAAAGGGAGACAACATATATATAAAGATTGTATATATATGCATATGCATTTCTTATACACAGAAGCTTTATACGAACAAAAATTTCTCCCTAAGCATAGTGAGTCTTACAATGTCGTGTTTTACTTAAAATGAGTATTCCAAGGTCGTCTCCTCAGGAAAGGCGAGGTTGAGTGTTCTTGAAGAGTGATTTGTGAAAAACTGAAAATTGAAAAATCTTGTGATTTTAAATTTGGTGGGTTGTGAATTGAGAAATATGTAAGAAAATAAGGTTGAGATTATGCTTGGCATAGAGTCCAAGCAAGCTATCTTAGGGGTGGAGTTGGTAGAGCTGGTGGAGCTGGCAGAGAGTGAGATAGGTATTTTTGTTCTTAAGCATGGTTGTGTATATGTTTCTTCTTTTATGAATGGGTTGATTCTTTTGTTCTTATGCTAAAATTTCATGTGCAGTGAATTGAATGGTTCAGTTTTATCAGTTTTATCATTTTAAATGCATGTGTAGAATTAGCGCTTTATTGCTATTTGTTAATGAATGAAGGAACAAATGTGGATTCTAAAGGCTGTTTGTTAAAGTGACTAACCACATGATCAGTTTGACACCGCACTTAGCCACTTAGACTTAAAACCACATTTCTTGGAAAAATGGTATTCTCTCTATGCTTAAAATGTCAAATGCACATTTGCATTTTTTATTCTTAAGGTACAAGATGATCGGACTCGAAAATGGAATCGATATATAACCATCATTTCCCGAAAACCCGACATAACCAGTGGAGATAACAAAGGATTGATTAGCACAAAAAATTTGTATATTTTTATGTGCTAATCATCTTATTTTAATTGTTTTTGGGAGTTAAATGATGGGAATTGTATGGATTGAGCTCTAAACAAAGATATTTGATGTTTGTAGAAAACAAGTGTTAAAAGAGCTTTCTTATGGCCTTCCCAAATGTATTGAGATGATTGGAGATGAAAGAATGGCTAGAGGAAAGCTCAAGAGTTGAAAAATAAGAAAATCAAAAAGAAACAGTAGAAGCAGTATCGACATACAGTACCGGTACGCTGAGGCTACTGGAGTTTGAGGTACCGGTACTGTTTGCTGAATCTGCTCCAAATCTCTGCATCTCATGCTTTCCTTCCTTGAGGGTCCCACTAATAGATCTCACATGCTCCCCTTACACGCCCATAACACTATTCATCCCTTTCACACCTCTTTGGACTTTGGAGCCATGGTGATTAATGGGGAGAGAGAGGAGAAGAGTTGATGGGTGTGCAGACTAGGTCTGTACTCCCCCTGTCCAAGTAATTCCTCCTGTAGTCTATTAATGGAGATCACATCTCTGGCTAAGGCATGACTCCAGGGCACGTTTTTTGCAAGAGGAGGCTCCATCATTCAACATTGAATACATTTTATAGAATATAGAGAGAGAAGGTCTGGTAGAAGATGATGAATAATGTTTTATAGAGATAAAGTGAGATATTTGCATTCCTTTTAATACATTATCTTGTAATCCCTTGTATGAATCTTGAGAACTTCATTTAATGTCATTAATGCTAATTCCTTGGTGTTCATTGCTAGTTTAATGCTCTCTTAAAGCTTATACCATTAATGCATCAAAGTTCTTTATTTTCTTACCTGAAAAATGGGTTTTAAATGCATTCTCTTCTAGTTTATGTCTTCTTGCAAATAGTTACTCGAGAACTTCCTCCCTTTGCAGTGCATTCTCATTGCATAGTTAATTTCATTTTCAAGCATGAGCAGTGAAATCTTTTAGTTGGCAAAGCAAAGGGGAACCTCCATTTGGGTATACCATTTCAACTCATTCTCCTCCCTCCTCTCAGAGTTCAATGGTTCGGTTTGATTGGGTTGAGAGTGGATAAATCAGTGAGTCTTTGATATTTTGTAGGCCTAGTCACTATTTATGCTTAGATACTCACCCATCTTATCCCTAGTTTGTCACGAATCAATCGTTCATTCATGCTCTATTGGAGGAAGGAATCGAGTTGAGATGGTATAACCATTGGAGTGACTTTTTAGATTTGCCAGCATTTGTGTCATTTCACTTTCACCAAAACACACTTCACCACACAACTTTCAACCACAAAGATTTTACACTTTCATTTACCCAAAATTACATTTCCCTTGATTTACTTCCTTCCCCGTGGAAACTACCTTGGAATACCACCAAGTAAAACACGACCCGCAAAAGTCTCCTTACGCTTAGAGAGCATTTTTGTGCATTCAAACTCCCCTTCATCCATACACTACACATCTTAAGGGATGGTTTTTAGAGGTTAGGAAATAACAAGATTTTTCATCAATCATTTTTGGCGCCATTGCAGGGGAAGGCAAGTGTCAAATCAAGAGGGTGATTTTTTATCAACAAAGGTAAGTCCCGTGATTTTCATCATGGCCTAACGTACGTTGCTCTATGTATATATTATTGTTTATGTATAATTTCAATTGTAGATATTTTGTTGCATATGGGGAAGGGACAACCAGGGTCGACTAGTTAGACAACCTCTATACCCCAACATGAATATTGACCAAGACCCTCCCGAGGATGCGGGTGATAATTTTGATAATGTTAGTGCTAATCCAAATGTTCTAGGAGTTGGGAGAGTGCAACCACCTAGAATGCCCAACCCACGAGTGCATTTTTCCACTTTTAGGAATGAACGAAACAATATCCAAGTTGATCCTTCGGCAAGGTCAATGTGGGAGTTCTTTCAACCAACTCGTAGCACCACACCTCCATACATCCTCTTTCTTGTCCAAGCCCATTTATTCATAGTTAAAAAAGGGATGTTGCAACTACTTACCACTTTTCATAGAATTGAAAATGAGAACCCTTATTCGCATATAAGGGATTTTAAAGAGATAGTTGCAACCTTTCTCCCAAATTATAATACAGAAGAGATAGCAAGGGTGAAATTGTTCCCTTTCTCCCTGAGTGATAAGGCCAAAACGTGACTTCAATCCTTGAGATCCTAGACCATAACATCTTGGGACCAAATAATTTCTATGTTTTTGAGTAAAATTTTCCAGGTGCATAAAACCACCACCCTAAAAAAGAAAATTCAAAACTTCATGGAGAACCCCAATGAACAGTTCTATCAATGTTGGGAATGATACAAGGAATTGCTACAGACTCTTCCACACAATTTCTTTGAACCATGGCAATTGGTGAGTTTCTTCTATGAAGGAATTACACCGGGCCGTCGACAGTTCATCGATATAATGTGCAATGGGGAGTTTTTGAGCAAATAACTCGATGAGGCCTTAGATTTTTTTTTATACATTAGCCCAAAATGCACAGTCATGGCACACCACTAACCCGACCGATGTACCAAGGTCTTTGCCTCATCAGAGTGGCCAACCTCAAGGTGGAGAGATTTATTATTTGAGGGATAGGGAGGACTTACTTTCAAAATTTTCCAAATTGTCTAGGAAGGTGGAAAGTCTTGAAGTCAACTAGAGACATGAGGTGTCTAACGTGTCTAAGATTGAGGAGGGGTGTGCGATTTGTGAGAGTGTAGAGCATTCTATATCGGAGTGCCCTAACATTCCATCACTTAAGGAGGTATACCATGAACAAGTCCATGCCGTCAATCAAACAAGGCAATCATTTTCTCCTAACTCGAACACTTACAATTCGGGTTAGAGTAACCACCCAAATTTTAGTTGGGAAAATGAGAACCCCATTCCTCATGGGTTAAGTGCATATTCATCTCCCATGTCTCCCAAGCAAAACCAATACCATGGCCAAGGGAAAGCGTCTAGCTCCCACTACCCCCGGTCCAATCCTCTAGGGTATTCATCCAATCCTTCCAACCAAATTTCTCTCAAAATCCACCTCCACAAGGCTTTAACCAAGAGGGACCATCAAATCCATCCACCTACCAACCTTCTCATAAGGGGAATTTAGAGGGTGTACTCTATAACTTCATCCTAAGTCAAACCACTTTCAACAACAACATTTCGGCTCAACTCACCAAAATTAGCAATGCCGTAGGGTTATCTCAACAATAAAAGGGGAAATTCTCAACTTCAAGAAATCCCTAAAGGCCAACATGTTGTTGAGTTGGCCGAGCCCACCATGGGAGTTGTGAGAAGGTTAAGGCGGTCACCACACTTCATAATGACAATTAAATTGAAAAGACTGTGGTGCCCAAGATCTCACCCAAAATCACATTGCCAATAGAAGAAGAGATAATGGGTGAGGCCGAAGAGGGTGAGGCCGAAAAAAGTAAGGTGAATGAAAAGAGAGAAGGAGAGGTTGTTGAGAAAGAAAATCTGTCTGATGATTGTGTATTTATTCCTCTTATGTCTACCCCTGTCCCCAGTTGTTTGAAGCCACCGGTCAAAGTGGCTAATTATACTAATATTTTAGAAATTTTTAAGCAGGTGAAGATCAACATCCCACTCCTTGACGCCATTAATCAAATACCATCGTATGCCAAAACTTTAAAAAATCTATGCATGGTGAAGAGGAGATTGAATGTCGGGAAGAAAGCATTTTTAACCGAACAAGTGAGCTCTATATTGAGGACCAACACTCCTCCAAAATTCAAAGACCCCGGCTATCCAACAATTTCCATTACCATAGGAAATTGTTGGGTGGAACAAGCATTGCTTGACTTGGGGGCGAGTGTCAATCTTCTTCCCTGCTCAGTGCGTCAACAACTTCAGGTTGAGGAGTTGAAGCCCACCTCAATTACGCTTCAATTGGTGGGCTGTAGCATCTGCACACCAAAATGGAAGATGTCTTGGTTCAAATTGATAAATTTTACTTTTCCATCAATTTTATTGTGCTAGATACACATCCAATTGCTAACCTTAGTTCTCAGATCCCCGTTATCCTTGGATGACCCTTTCTTGCTGCATCTAATGCTGTGATAAATTACAGGAACAGTCTAATGAAGTTGGCATTTGGGAACAAGACAATGGATCTTAATGTATTCAACTTAGCAAATCAATCGGGTGGTGATGAGGATGTAAGTGAGGTTAATGGAATCGGCACCTTGGTCGAAGAGCACTTGAAGTTGGAGAGGATGTTAAAATTCAAGGAGGAACAAATTGTTGACTTGAGGAGTTGGATGAGCAAGAGGAGGTAAAAGATTTGAAAGGGGTGGAAAGAAGGACCCCTACATTCGAGGAGTTGCCCCACCAAGAAAGGAAAATATTCACTTCGGATAAACAAACTCCAAACTTGGAGTTGAAGCCTTTACCCTCCCACTTGAAGTACGCCTATCTTGGAAAATGAGACTTTTCTAGTAGTCATAAGCTCAGCCTTGAATGTAGAACAAGAAGAAAGACTTTTGATGGTACTGAGAAAGCACAAAGGGGTAATTGGGTGGACAATTGCCAATATCAAGGGAATAAGCCCTATCATTTCCACCCATCGCATTTACCTTAGGGAGGATGTCAAATCTTCCTGAAAACCTTAGAGGAGATTGAATCCCTATATGCAGGTGGTGATGAGGGATGAGGTGTTAAAACTACTTGATGTGGGCATTATCTTTCCGATTGCTGATAGCAAGTGGGTAACTCCCACACAAGTAGTGCCAAAGAAATTCGGAGTCACAGTGGTGAAAAATAATGAGAATGAGCTTATACCTACGAGAGTGATCACCAGATGGAGGGTATGCATTAATTATCAGAAGTTAAACTCATGCACTAGAAAATATCATTTTCCAATGCCATTTCTTGATCAAGTCTTGAAAAGAGTAGCAGGGCACCTATTCTATTGCTTTCTGGATGGGTACTCTGGCTATAATCAACTAGATATCGCATTGGAGGATCAAGAGAAAACAACTTTCACCTGCCCCTACGGTACCTTTGCCTACCGTCGCATGTCGTTTGGACTATGCAATGCTCTAGGCACTTTTCAACGTGATCAACTCTTGGAAAGAGTAACAGGGCACCTATTCTATTGCTTTCTAGATGGGTACTCTAGCTATAATCAAATAGAGATCGCAATGGAGGATCAAGAGAAAACCACTTTCACCTGCCCCTACGGTACCTTCGCCTACCATCGCTTGCCATTTGGACTATGCAAGCTCCAGACACTTTTCAACGATGCATGATGGGGATTTTCAGTGATATGGTGGAGAAGATAGTGGAGGTCTTTATGGATGACTTTTCAGTGTTTGGGGATTCATTCGATGGATGTTTGACAAACTTGGAGAAAGTTATAATACGATGTGAGGAGAAGAATCTGGTACTGAATTGGAAAAAATGTTATTTTATGATGACAGAGGGAATTGTGCTTGGCCACATAGTGTCGACAAGGGGAATTGAAGTCGACTAATCCAAGGTCGAGGCCATCTCCAACCTACCTATGCCAAGAGCCATCAATGGCATCTGGTCATTTTTTGGCCATGTAAGTTTTTGTCGCAGGTTTATAAAAAACTTCAGTGCATTTGCCCGACCCTTGACCAACCTACTGTTTAAGAATGTCCCTTTTGAGTGGTCAGATGACTATGAGGCATCTTTTAAAAAAATTAAAAGCATGCTTGTTACGCCTCCTATCATGCGACTACCTAGGTGGGATCTCCCTTTTGAGCTCATGTGTGACGCGAGTGATTACGTGGTCGGCGCAGTGCTAGGCCAAATGGAGAAAAATAGGTCGTATTTGATACACTATGCTAGCAAAACACTCAATGATGCTCAGATGAATTACACTGCCAACGAGAAAGAGTTGCTAGCAGTAGTGTTTTGCCTTAGATAAATTTCTTATCTTAGATAAATTTCGCTCATACATCATTGGTTCGCCTATTGTTGTCTTTACTAACCATTCTGCCTTGAAGTACTTATTGTCTAAGCAAGATGTGAAACCAATACTCATTAGGTGGTTGCTCCTCCTACAAGAATTTGACTTGATGATCAAGGACAATAAAGGAGTTGAGAACGTGGTGGCAGATCATTTATCCCAGCTTATGGTGCAAGAGGCTGACGAGCATATTCCGTTCCCTTACTCTTTTTCTGATGAACATTTGCTTTCAATTCATTCTGTATGTCCTTGGAATGCTGATATATGTAATTACAAAGCAACAGGACAGATACCGCCGCAACGTAGCCCAGAAGAAAGAAGACGATTTATGGCAGATGTGAAGTACTTCTACTTCGACAACTGGTACTTGTTCAAATATTGCCCTGACCAGGTCATGAGGAGATGCGTACCTGAAAATGAATAACAGAATGTCCATACATTTTACCACTCTCAAGCTTGCGGCGGACATTTTTCAGCGAAGAAGACTTTCGCTAAAATTCTTCAATCAGGTTTCGACTGGCCCTCTCTTATCAAAGATTGTGTTTCATTTTGTAAGGCATGTGATAGATGCCAACGATTGGGTAGTGTGACCCGGAGAAATATGATGCCCCTCTCCCCTATACTTGTCATAGAAATATTCGACTATTGGGGTATCTATTTCAGGGGTCCGTTCCATATGTCATTCAGTTATCTGTGCATCCTTCTGGCAGTGGACTATGTGCCCAAGTGGGTGGAGGCTATCCCAACTAAGACTAATAACCACCAGGTTGTAATCAAATTTCTCAAAGAGAATATATTTTCGAGGTTTGGGATGCCCTGAGCAATGATCAGTGATGGTGGATCCCACTTTTGTAATAGGCTATTTGCATCTCTAATGTTCAAAAATGGCATCACTCACAAAGTATCTACCACCAATCACCCACAAACAAATGGCCAAGCAGAGCTAGTCAATAGGGAGATCAAGACCATTCTAGAAAAAACGGTTAACCCTAATAGGAAGGATTGGTCCAATAGATTGATTGATGCCTTATGGGCCTATCGTACTGCCTATAAGACTGTTTTGGGTATGTCTCTCTACCGACTTGTCTATGGAAAGGCTTGCCATCTACCAGTCGAAATGGGACACAAGGCCTATTGGTCCATGAAGACTTTAAACTTCAATTTGAGAATGGTCGGTGAACATAGGAAGTTAGAGCCGAATAAATTGGAAGAGATTCTACGAGATGCGTATGAGAGCTCCAAAATTTCAAAGGAATGGGCTAAAATCTTTCATGATAATTCCATCATACGGAAATCATTTGAGCCCAGACAAAAAGTGCTCTTATACAATTCTCTCCTCTCGAATTTTCAAGAAAAATTCTGATCTTGTTGAGGTGACAAACCCCGAAAATGGCCAGACATTCAAGGTTAATGGCCAAAGACTTAAACCATTTCTTCTAGGGTTCTAAAGAGCAAGAAGTTGAGGAAGATTTGATGGATCCTGTGCATCCGAAGGTTGTGGAGGATTAGCTAGGATTTATGCTTTTTATGTACAGTTCTTCTATTTACTTATAATATTTTTATTTCATGTCACTTACTTTCTTTGGTTGTATAACATTGTTTCTCTTAGCTCTAGGTCCTGGTGCTTTTGTCAAAAGCTCAATTGCGAGGTGTTCTCTTACCCTACTCAGTTTTTTTATTGTCCTTAATTGCATATGATATCTTTTTGTTGCATTGAGGACAATGCATGATTCAAGTTGCGAGGTGAGATGCACCATTTGTATGATACACCAAGACTGTTGGAAATTTTTTATTTTTGCTTACATTAGGGAAAAATATGTGAAATTTTTGATGAAAATTATCTAAAATTTGATCTGTATTCCTTCATGAAAAGTGTGTGAGTTGGATGACATGTTGATCTTTGTTGTGAATTTTATGCACGTGAGCATTTTATGGAAGTTGATCCTATGCATAAGTATCACATATGTATTGATTTTTGAACTTAACTGTTTGTGGCTCTTGAATGAGTAATTTCAGCAATTTACGGATTAGATTCATGTTTTAAGATTGACATAAGTAGTGGAGATGAGTAAGGATCTATGAGAGCTTTAATGCCAAACCTTTTTGGAGGGAACTTACAATTACTCAAAGAATAATTTTTCAATGGCAAATTTGTTTAATAGTCAATTTATGCTTGTTTTGGTTAGTTGTACTTGAATATAAGACTAATTTTTCTAGATCATATAATGCCACCCCATGTGAACCTGGAAGTGATCTTAGGCCATTTTTGAATATGTCGAGCCTTTGCCTCTTTCTTGTGCAAGCTTATCCCTAGTGCCATGATTGAGGCTTAGTTAATTTTGTTTCTATGCCATATATTTTACCAAGCCAATGGAAATGGTAAATATCTACCTTACCTTGGTTGTACCTAGAGTTGAGCATGAGTAATCATAAAAAAAAAAAAGTGTAGGGTGAAAATGCAAACAAAAGGGATGAATGAGGCTGAAACTTAAAGAGTTCAATGGAAAAGAATGAAAATCCAAGAAAAAGAGAAAATGGGTGAAAAAGAAGAAAAGAACGATCAAAATAAAAGGAAAATATTAAAGGAAAGAAAGAAAAGAAACAAAGTGGGTGGTGATGGTGTGAGGATGAAAATCCCATGAAAAGGAAAATATTTTTGAAATAAAAGTCTCTCACTCAGAACAATCCCTTTTGTTATCCTATACCCTTCTCTTCATTTATCTAGATATTACCCCAAGGACCCATTATAACCCTTAAAAGTCCTAAGTGATCTAGAGAAGCATGGGATGTGCATAATGTTAACAGAAATGATGTGCATAATCTTACTACCCAATGCCCCAGCATTCTGTTCATTAGACTATGCCAAGGTTGCTTCATTTTCGTATATGAACTTTATTTTTGGATTACATGTGAGCACACGTTATTTTGAACACAAGATTCAATCTCACATGTACACATGAAGTGCATACCAGGATAACGTGAGTGTATTTTATTGCTTAAGAGTGACCCTTTGTGAGTTTTGTATTGAAACTGAATTTGGCTATCTATTCAAATGTGAATTATGTTGAGTAAATGCTCAAATTACCTATTTAATTCACACACACACACGTGTTGAAAATGAATTTGTAGGTGCATACTTTAGACTAGCGTCTAAGACTATGGTTTTTCTCATGTGTGTTTAGTTCACTCATATGAGAAATGTGTTAGATGACCCATGCTTATGAAATAGGGGAATATCGCTCAAGTTTTTTATATTTTTCATGAATAAGGAATGTCTAGATGATGAATTATATGATATATATTTTCGGTATTCATTTTGATTGTTAATAATAGGATTCCATACCTCACATGTTGCATGCATCGAATGTTTAAATCGTTGTGTAATTTCAGTAATAAGTTGGGCGTGATGGTTTGAATTGTGGTTTATAAGTGGAGTACATTTTTGGGATGGAGTAGAGGCCATAAGTGGTGTGGTAAAAAGGTCTAGGGAGGTTCAGAGTCGGGATAGAGTGGAGAGGTGTGCTCAGCAAGATTATTTTGTCAATCAAAGCAGATATAGAACTGGTATGCAATACCGGTACGGTACATATTTGATGGAAAAGGTTGTGGTTTCCTAACCTTTAAACATCACCCTTTAGCATGTGTATGATGTGTGTGAGAAGGGAGTGTCACTCTCCTTCGGGATGATGCAAGAGAGGGAACAACGAAATGGTGGTATGAAACAGAATGAACAAAATGTGTGAAATGTGAAATGTGAACAAAAGTGCTCTCCAAGCGCAAGGAGTCTTTTGTTTTTCGTGTTTTATTTGAAAATTATTCCAATGACGTCTCCTCAGGGAAGTGCTCAAGGGTGTGAAGGTGATTTTATCAAAATGGAAAAGTGTAAAATCTTTTGTTTGAGTTTTGGTGTTTGAAGTTTGTGAATGAAAATGCAATAAAAACAAGTGTTGGCTAATCCAAAAGGTTCACTCCAATGGGAATGCCCAATCAACTGAAAACCTTGATCCGATGGTTTATATATGAACGATTGATTTGTGGGAAACTAGGGATGAGATGGTGAGGATCCAAGCATAAACCGTGACCAGGCCTATGAAATATCAAAGAATCACAACCACATCCACTCTCTACCCAGTCAAACCAAACCATCGTACACCGAGAGAGGAAAGAAAATGAGTTTAAGTGGAAAAGAAGAGGTCTCCCTTGAATTAGCCAACTAAAAATCTAGCTACTCTTAAAAGTAAGAAAGAACTGCATAATATAAAGAGACATGTAAATGAATTATACTGAAAATAGAGATGAAATGAAGCTTAAAATAAAGCCTTGAACTTGTATTAATGCTAGGAGAAAGTAAACTACCAAGATAAATTCATTTCATAACCCAAATCAAAGCTTAAAGACAATACCGAGTTGAAATTGGAAAAGTTGCAGAGAAGAGAATTGAAACCCAGCTGTAGATATTGAAGTGCAAGAACATGAAATTAAACTTGAAATAAAAGAGAGTACAATGCAAGAATTAAAGATTATAAGAGAACTACAACTTACTGCAATTAAATGGGTGAAGAAAATGCAAAAACATAAATTTCTATCTCTATAGCACTATTCTTCAACTTCTTCAATAAGCTAAAACTAAGCTTAGGTAACCACACCTGAATGATTCTGTAATCCTGAATATAATGGAGTGTGTCACCTTCATTTTTGTGCTTGGTGGTCCCCCAAGCAAGTGTGCAGGTTTCCCATCAATGGGAGGCTGAATGGAAGGATCTTGACAAGCTAGGACAGCCTACCCAACAACCCACATGGCAGCCCACTTCTTTCCCCTCTTCCTTGAATGTCAAGCCTCCAAAGTCTTCAAGCATGGTATAGGAGGCATGTAGATTTGTAAGGAAATGTTGGGGGCAAGTGGGAGAATAATTGGTGGGACCCCCAAGCAAGTGGGAAGTGATTTGGAGGCGTTTGGGCATGTTTTGGGAGTGTACCAGTATACAATACCGATATTCTTAGTATTCTGGAGTTCAGGGTACCGATATGCAGTATCAGAATGATTCCCTACCAGTATTGCTTACCGGTACTATTTTTTGCTCCAGACCAGCTTTCGTAGAATTAAAATAACTTTTAATTCAACCGTTGGATTGAGCTTATATTTTGACACAATATACAAAACACTCATATCTACAACTTTCATGTTTTACACTTTTTCAGATTCGAGTTGGATCATGGTCAATTTGAGGAAATCCGAGGCTCTGTAACCTAGTGGTGTGAGTGCTGGTGCCTTTGTTCCCAAAAAAAAATAGGGCTTTTTAATTTAAATCCTTCTGTGAACCTTCATTTCCCACCTTAATTTTCAGCCCTAACTCTCTCCTCCCTCACTTGAAAACATCCCAGGCCTCCAAATCCCCTTTTATCTCCTTCAATCTTAAATCCCTTCCCTTCTTAAGCTAAGATTTGGTTTAAACCACGCTTGTGAAACCCTAGGTGTCGATTCCTCCGATTTCCCCCAAATCTTTCCATTCTCTTGAAGGAACTCTAATGGATCATCAACTTGAGGTGTGTCTTGACACATTTGACCCGATTAAGGGTCTCCTCCTTATTCACTGTGCATTCATCTCAATGGAGGCACTGTTGTTGTGCATGGCCCAAACCAAGAGAGCCAAGTCCAATTCCCCTCCACCCGAGGATCTCACTAGCCATAAGAGAAGTGGTGAAGGGTCAAGCATGGACCCAAATGAGCAAAGAAAAAAAGCAAGGAAAGAGGCACGACTCCATTAGATTGCTTAGAAGGGTGCAACCTGTGAGCGGCATCTCGATTTCATCACACTTACCCCAAGACCCGTGGTGGTGAAGATCATCAAAGCACATGGGATGTGTTTTTGGTTTGAAACCGTTAAGGAGTATAATTTGGCCATGTGCAGAGTGTTCTACCAAATATTCAGGGTGGCGGTGGTGAAAGATGTGGAGGTGTTAAGGGCAAATGTGCGGGGCAAAATATTTGATGTGACCCCAAATGTCATTGCCACCCTCCTAGGGAACTATCAGAGACCACCACCTTTTCCCCCCGTCTATCCTCACAACGTCGATAAAGCTAAGACCAAGGCCAAGTTTGTTACTCTAGTGTATGAGGACCCTGCTAAATTTAGGGGAACTGTGTTGAGTGAAGGGTTAAAACACGTGTATGGGCTTCTGAGTAAACTTTTCCATTATAATTTACTCCCGAGGGCTACGGAAAAGAAGTTGAATATAGAGAATTTAGCCCTTTTAGATGTTGTTTTGTCAGGTAAGAAGATTGACTTTGCCCTATTCATATGGGAGGTAATAAAAGATTTTGCTGTGATAGTAAAGTTGATGACCAATTTGCCATAAGGGAGTTTGGTAACACGGATGTGCAAGCACTTCAAGGTGAAGGGCTACTTGTTTGACAAGCTCACTCCTCCTGAGACATGGGCTATTGGCAAGGCCAGTAGTAAAAAGAGAAAAGCGATGAGTCGAGGGGAATGAGCTCAGTTGGAATCTGATTATGTTGACCTAGTATTGACTGCACCCACTAGAACATTCACAGCTGTACCAGCACGCTCAGTACCTCAGCGTCATGATGCACTAGAAACCACAGTGCATTGGATTAAGGCATCAGTAAGGGGGATGATGGTTATGCTAAAAGAGATGTTCATGCATACCTTCCCTGGGAGGCTGATTGATTGAAAACGGTGACGTTCCCTACCTCTCAACACCACCCTCAAATGTGTATGGCTTATGTGTGAAGGGAGTGTCACTCTCCCTCGGGATGATATAAGAGATAGGGAACAACGGAATGTGAATGGTGGGAAATGGATGAACAAAATATGTGTAAAATGAAATGTGGAATGTGCACAAAAGTGCTCCCCAATCGCAAGGAGTCTTTCGTGGTCGGTGTTTTACTTAGAAGAGTATTCCAAGGTCGTCTCCTCAGGGAAGGAAAGGGAGTTTTGTGAAAGTGATTTTGCAAAAGTGAAAAGAAAGTGTAAAATCTTGCATTTGAGTTTTGTGTTTGGTTTGTAAATTAAAATGCAAGAAAACAAGTGTTGGCTAATCCAAAGGATTCATTCCAATGGGAATACCAAATCAACTCAAAGCCTTCCTCCGATTGAGTATGAATGAACGATTGATTCGGGGGAAGCTAGGGACGAGATTGGTGAGTATCTAAGCATAAACCGTGACTAGGCCTACGGAATATCAAAGGCTCACCAACTCATCCACTCTCAACCCCGTCAAACCGAACCATTTGACCCTAAAGGGGGGAATGAAAAAGAGTTGAAATGAAATCCCCAAGAGAAATCTCCCTTGGAGTAATCAACTTAAAACTAGCTATTCATATTAAAAGCATAGACAAGCATAAAGGAAATAGACATGGAAAGGAAATGGAGCATGAAACTTAAACTAATGCAAGAAACTTAAACTAGAAAGACAAATCAACAATACCCAATTTAAAGCATGGAAATGAAGAACTTGAAATCATAAATGGTGAAATCTAAGTTACACAACTAAACTTGAAATAGACTTGAAGTAAATGACATTAAGGTAATAAAATGAAGATTACAAGAGTATAAAAGCTTACTACAACAATAGCAAGTGAAAATGGGAGAAGAAAATGCAAAAATGATTCATCATCTTCAACCTTGGAACTCTCTCTCTATATCTACTCCTAAGCTTAGGTAGCCAACCCTAAAAAATGTTGAATATTGTTGAGATATATGGAGTGTATGCCTTGCAAAAAACGTCCATGAGGGTCCTTAGGGTCTGTGTGAAAGGCCACCCATCAATGGTAGGTGATTTTGATGGGTCACACAGGCTAGGGAAGAGCTAGCCTGCAACCCCATGTGCAGCCCATTTCTCTCCCATGCTTCATTAATGCCAAGCCTTCCAAGTCTTCCAAATGTGTAAGGGAGGCGTGCTCTTGTGTCAGGAAATGTTGGGGGGCAAGTGGGAGAAGTGTAGGTGGGACCCCTAAGCCTCAAAGTTGAGTTACAGGCTGTTTTTCGGCCAGAATGTTCGTAGTACCGGTACCATATAGTACCGGTACCAAGTACCGGTACTGTTTTTTCTGCACTGGACCACCTTCGGTAGAAATGACATAAATCTTGATCTAACCGTTGGATTGAGCTGAAATTTTGACACGATATAGAAGACATCCAGATCTACAACTTTCATGTTTTGAACTTTTCCAGATTCAGAGTAGATCATGGTCAAAATGGAGGACAACCGAGGCAGTGCTTCCCAGTGATGTGGCAGCTGGTGCCTTTGTTCCAAAAAACCAATACCTCCTTGATTTCTTCAATTTTAAGCCTCCAATTCTTCATGTATTGTGTCCATGCCATTACCACACATCCAACATAGTTGCAAGGTCCTAAAATTCAACATTTAAGCTATCAAAACATGCAACATCGAGAATTCAACATTATTCATAAAATAGGCTAACACTAAGTAATTAAATGCAAAAGTTGAGTTATAATGAATGTAATGAGGCCATGAAATGTGCAATATTATGTGCTCATCATAGGCCCATCCTCGAAAGACCCGCTCGACCAACCATTGCCCTTTTTGCATGTGCCCCTTCTATCTCTAGAGTGGTTGAAGGTGAGGAGGATGATGATGAAGGTGAGGAGGATGATGATGATGGTGAGGGTGATGAAGAGTAGGGTGTGGGTGTTGGATTGTACACAGTTAGGATAAGGTTGTGGAGTCGTAGGCTATTTTGTTCTTTTGATGTCCTACTCCATGTACTCCTACTTTTTGGCACATTAATGGAAAACCATAGTTTGTTTGATATTGTTCATGTTTATGTTGTTAATTGCATTGTGTTTTTTACTTTTTGATTGTTTGGATGAATGGTTATTTAAATGGATTGAGTGTGTGTTATACTGATTATCTTGTGTTGGAAATAACTTTTTGCTAAGGGACTAGCAAAACCTAAGTTTGGGGGTGTGATTAGCACAAAAATTTGTATATTTTTATGTGCTAATCTTCTTATTTTAATTGCTTTCGGGAGTTAAATGATGGGAATTGCATGGACTGAGCTCTTAACAAAGATATTTGAAGTTTGCAGATAAAACGTGTTAAAAGAGGCTTCTTAAGGCCTTCCCAAATGTATTGAGATGATTGGAGATGAAAGAATGGCTAGAGGAAAGCTCAAGAGTTGAAAATTCAGAAAATCAAAAAGAAACAGCAGAAAGAGTACCGACATACAGTACCGGTACTGTCTGCTGAGTCTACTTCAAATCTTTGCATCTCAAGCTCTGCTACCTCGAGGGTCCCACCAATAGATCTCCCATGCACCCCTAACATGCCCATAACACTATTCATCCCTTTCACACCTCTCTTTAGACTTTGGAGACATGGTGATCAACGAGGAGAGAGAAGAGAAGAGTTGTTGGGTGTGCAGATAGGGTCTGCACTCCCCTCTGTCCAGGCCATTCCTCCTGCAGCGTATTGATGGAAATCACATCTCCAGGCTAGGGTATGACTCCAGGTCACGTTTTGGGCAAAAGGAGGCTCCATCATTCAGCATGGAATACATTACATAGAATATAGAGAGAGACGGTCTGGTAGAAGATGATGAATGGTGTTCTACAGAGATAAAGTGAGTTTTTTGCATTCCTTTTAATACATTGTCTTGTAATCCCTTGTAAGAATCTTGAGAACTTCATTTAATGTCATTAATGTTAGTCCCTTGATGTTCAACTCTAGTTTAATTCTCACTTAAAGCTTCTACCATTAATGCATCAAAGTTCTTTATTTTTTTTGCTGAAAAATGGGTTTTAAATGCTTTCTCTTCTAGCTTATGTCTTCTAGTAAATAGTTACTTGAGAACTTCATCCCTTTGCAATGCATTCTCATTACATATTTAATTTCATTTTCAAGCATGAGTTTCTAAATCTTCTAGTTAGCAAAGCCAAGGGGAACCTCCATTTGGGCATACCATTTTAACTCATTCTCCTCTCTCCTTTCAGAGTTTAATGGTTCGGTTTGACTGGGTTAATGGTGGATAAATCGGTGAGTCTTTGATATTCTATAGGCCTAGTCACTTTTTATGCATAGATACTCACCCATCTTATCCCTAGCTTGCCATGAATCAATCGTTCATTCATGCTCTAATGGAGGAAGGATTCGAGTTCAGATGATATCACAATTAGAGTGACTTCTTGGATTTACCAACATTTGTGTCTCATTTCATTTTCACGAAAACACACTTCAGCACACAACTTTCAAGCACAAATATTTTACACTTTCATTTAACCAAAATCACCTTTCCCATGATTTACTTCCTTCCCGTGAAAACGACCTTGGAATACCATCAAGTAAAACACGACCCACAAAAGTCTCCTTGTGCTTGGGGAGCATTTTTGTATATTCTCACATCACATTTACATCATTTCATTTCCCCCATTTTCTTGACCTTTCTTTTGACACTATCCTAAGGGAGAGTGACCCTCCCCTTCATCCGTACACTACACATCTTAAGGGATGGTTTTTAGAGGTTAAGAAACAACAAGGTTTTTCATCAAACAAGGATACCATGGTAAGTTTTGAGCCTTGAGATGCTTTAGAGAGACAATCAACATTTACTCAAGTAAGGTATTTCACTCTCAATTTTTGAATAATCTCATTCAACTTGTTTTGATTTACACAAGTAAAGCGAGCTATCAACATATCCCACAAGGAATCTTTTCATACGACGCATGCATATGCACATACATGAGAAAGGATCTTAGGCCATCTTTGATTTGATTTTGACCCTTAGCCATTTCTTTTACAAAACTATATCCCTAGTTAGCCATGATTGAAACTTCAATGAATTACTTCTTTTTCAAATAACCCGTTGATAACCAAGCCACAAGAAAATGTACTTGACATACCTTGCTATCTAATTTTTTTACACCCTCTTATAAATCAGTATGATACAGAAATGCAAGAAAAAGGAAAAAGACGATGGTGGCTACTGTTGAAAGAAAGAAAAGTCAAAGAAAACAACTGAAAGTGAAAAGATACAGAGAGACATGAAATTGCAAAGAAAGTGAAAAATGAGAAGAATAGAAGAAAGAAATGTCATATATAGTTGAAATTTTAAAAAGCTAGAAAGAGTTGTGCTACACTACAAAAAAGATAGCTTTTGAATACCATTGACGTCATTTCGTTAGCCACTAACCTTTGGCCACATTACAACCTATAAAAAGCCCTAATTGATCTTAAGTCTGATGCATGTGTGTGTTATCCATGAAAAATTGGGGCATGTTAAATAGTATTTCTTTATTTGTATCAATATTCCTCCATGAGATTATGCTAAAACATGATTAGCTTGTTTCCTTAAACTTCACTCCATTACTAATTGTGCATGTGATTTTTTGATTGGCCACCTTCTAATCACATGCCCCCTGAGAGACAAGTCACTATAATCGCAGAGAATTTTTGCTGAGAGCATTCTAGGAGAGGTTTGCAAAATCAAAGCTATCCATGAAAGGCGGTAAAGTGGAATGTTCGTTATATAAAAATTCTTGTTGCTAGAATGATCATTCCTGCTACACAGAGAATTCCAAATGCCAATGTAACAAATGCTAATTTTTTTATAGAATGAATACCTATGAAAGAGAAAGTGTGGGATATGAGTCAAAATTGAGGGTTGGGTGTCCCAACAACCATGATGCTAACTCATTTTAATCAGCAATCTCACATACACATCTGTTCGACCAAAGTTTGTGGGTAGCTCCACTGAAAACCCTCACGAGACAACACTCGTCCGCCAGGGTAAACCTAGTGGTTCAACGGCTTGTTGCATACGTTAAATGCAACCGGATAACTTACAAAAATGCCATTAGAAATAGATTTTCAATTATTGTATTACTAGAGACTAGCAATATTTAGGTTGGGAGGAGTGATTAGTGGTTAAAATTAGCATGTCACTATAACTTTTTAAGACTAATTGTACTTTGATAGAGTTTAAATGATGATATTTCAGATCCTAAAGTGAACAAGGACTCAAGGGTAACAAATATCAAACTTGAATGTAACACCAGATATTGGGGGACAAAATAGGAAAAGCTTGGAACAAAGCAAGAACTTTCGAACGCCAACTCACGTTTGAACGTTCCCTTGAATTATTTGAAGACCATACTGCTGAGACATGGCGTGTTGCAGATGAGAAGAAAAAAATTAAGGTACTTGAGTACCACGTTTGAACACCCAATAACATTTCGAACGTTCTCCTCCACTATTCAGGACCAGACTAATAAGTGAAAAGACAGTGGTTCAATGCATATGGAAGTAGATCTCCAGAAGAACATAGACCACTTAAGTGGAAGGGTCAAACCCCGTCAGGGTTTCGAACGCCCATCAAGCAAAGACAGAGGCAACGTTCAAACGCCAAACAATGTTTGAACGTTGTCCTAAGGCTAGCTACAAAGTGGTTGGCTCTCACTTGGACTTTGGTAGCCTTGCACTATTCTTTCACACTCCCTTGCCTCTCGTCTTTGCTTATAAATACTCCCATTATGGGAGCTTCAAGGAGAAGAGTTGGATTGGTACTAGACCAACGTTTTCTTAGTTTGTTATTAGTCTTAGACTTAGGCTTTCAATTACATGCATAGAGGGAGATAGATCACTTTTGGTTGAGGAGGAAATGCTCCAAAAGTGACTAGCTTTCTTCTACTTTCAATACTTGTTTCATTAACTTTCATTGCTTTAGCTTCTTTATTCCCTTAAAGGAGTGAAACCCTTTGATTGATTGTTTCCATTATAGTCCCTAATCTCTAGACATCATCTCTTAATATGTGTATGGCTTATCTGGATAGGGGAGTGTCACACTCCCTCGGAATGATGTCAAAAGAAAGGGAAACAAAATGGTGGATAAATGAAATGTAGGTGTATGTGTGTACAAAAATGCTTCCCAAGCGCAAGAAGATTTTTGTGTATCATGTTTTATATGGAAATTACTTCAAGATCGTCTCATCAGGGAAGGAGGTGAATCGTGTTAAAGATGATTTTAGTAAAAAGAGGAAAGAGTAAAAATATTTTGTTGTTGGAAGTTTGGTTTGTGGTTGTATCTTGATGGAAAATGAAATGGGAAAAGTGTTGGGTAATACGAAGCTATGGACAAGATGCCTAGATGCTTGATGCATGGGAAGCTATGGACAAGATGGAAGTGATGATCCAAGCATAACCCGTGACAAGTGTACGGGATATCAAAGACTCACAACCATGTTCACATCCAACCCAGTCAAACTTAACCTTCGTACACTGCTTGAATGTTTTCTATTGTATTCCCTAATTTTGGCACATCACCCTCAAATGTGTATATGCCTCATGTGTGAAGGGGAGTGTCACTCTCCCTCAAAATGCTGTGAGAAATGGGGCAACAAAATGGTGGGAATGGATGAATGAAATGGAGAATGAAATGTGTGTGTGAACAAAAGTGCTCCCTGAGTGTAGAGAGACTTTCAAGTGTCTTGTTTTACTTGGAAAATCATCCCAAGGTCGTCTCCTAAAGGAATGAGGTCGAATTGTGGTGAAGGTGATTTTTGTCAAAATGGAAAAAGGTGTAAAATCTTGACTTTGAGTTTTGGTTTGTGATTGCGTCCTGATGGTGTTTGAAATGAATAACAAATTTTGGCTAATCTGAACGGTTCACTCTAATAGAAATGCCAAGTCAACTTGAAACCTTCTTCCAATAGAGCATAGATGTTCGATTAATTCGTAGGAAGCGAGGGACGAGATGGAAGTGAGGATCCAAGCATAACCCGTGACAAGTCTATGGGATATCAAAGACTCACAATCCCATCCACACTCAACCTAGTCAAACCGAACCATCGTACTCAAAGAGGAAGAAAAAAAATGAGTTGAAGTGGCATACCCAAGAGGAGGTCTTTTTTGGATTAGCCAACTTAAAAACTTAGCTACTCATACTTAAAGTAAATACAACAACATAATGAAAAGACATTGTAAAGAAAATGAAGATTTGAACTAAATTGATGCAAGAAAACTTAACTACTAAGAGAGAAATGCAATACCCATTTTAAAATTAAGAAATGAAGAAAGCTTGAATAGCATTAATGGTGAAAGCTAGAATGAAGGACTAAACTTGCAAAGTACTTGTCATAAATGACATTAAGAACATAAAATAAAAATTACAAGAGACTAACAATAAACTACAAGTGAAAGGATGTAAGAAAATGCAAAAACATAAATTTCTCTATCTCACTATTAATCTTCTTCCTTGGATCTTTCTAAGCTTAGGTTGCCACCCCTCAAAATCTTGTCGAATTCTGAATATATGGTGAAAGAGCTCTGCATTTTCGTCCATAGGGGTCCTATGACATGTGTGTGCAGGCCTCTGATGAGTGCATAATATTGCTTATGTAAAGTCCTCATTACATGCATTTAAACTCAACTTTTGCATCTAAGTACTAAGTGTTAGCCAATTTAATGAATAATATTGATATTATTCATAAACCATCGATTTTAGGACATTGCAACTATAATGGATGTGTGGTGAAGGCATGGACACAATACATGAAGATTTGAAGGCTTAAAAATGAAGAAATCAAGGAGGTATTGGTGGAACAAAGGCACCAGCTGGCACATCATTTGGAAGCAGAGCCTCGGTTTTTCTCCATTTTGACCATGATCCACTATGAATCTGAAAAAGTTCATAACATGAAAGTTGTAGATCTGGATGTTTTCTGTATCGTGTAAAAATTTCAGCTCAATCCAATGTTTGGATCAAAAGTAATTCCGATTCTACAAAAATTGGTCCAGAGTAGAGAAGGAACCGTACCGGTACTTCGAATCCAGTAGCCAAACCGTACCAGTACGCTCCACTGAAGCAGCCTCAAACCTCCTACAACCCATCTCCACTTGCTTGGGGGGCCCACCTACACTTTTTTCACTTGCCTCCCAACATTTTCTTACACATCTACATGCCTCCCTTACACAAATGAAAGACTTTTGAGGCTTGGCATTGATGGAGGATGGGAGAGAAGCGGGCTGCCTGACTGGTTGAAAATAGGCTACTCCTAGCTTGTCTATGCCATCATTGAACCTCCCATTGATGAGAGGTCTGCACACTCATGCTAGGGGACCACCATGCACGAAAATTGAAGGCTCACACTCCATTATATTCAGCATTACACATCCATTTAAGTGGTGGCTACCTAAGCTTAGTTTTAGTTCAATGTAGAAGATGATGAATAGTAGTTATGTTTTTGCAATTTCTTCACCATTTTCATCCATGTAAGCTGTAATCTTGTAATTTATATTTCTTGCACTTTAATCTCATTCCTTTCATGTTCAATGCAAGTTAAGTTACATGTTCTTAAATCTACCATTGTTGTATTAAGTTTTTCTTCATTTCAAGTTGGGTATTGAATATTTTTCTGTGCAGTTTAAGTTTTCTCTCTTTATGTTAACTTCCATCCTTTATTTCCTCATTAAGTCCATTTAAATTATGTTTGTCTTTCCTTTATGCATGAGTAGCTAGCTTTTAAGTTAGCTAATCCAAGGGAGACCTCCCCTTGTGGATTCCATTTCAACTCTTCTTCTTTCCTCCACTCGGTGTACGGTGGTTCGGTTTGACTGGGTTGAGTGTGAATGTGGTGGTGAGTCTTTGATATCCCGTAGGCATTTGTCACGGGATATGCTTGAATCCTCACCTCCATTTGGTTGTGAGTCTTTGATATTCCGTAGACTTGTCACGGTTTATCCTTAGATCCTCATTTCCATTTGTCCTGAGCTTCCCATGAATCAATCGTTCATCTTTGCATCATTGGAGGAAGGCTTTGAGTTGAATTGACATTCCCATTTGGAGTGAACCTTTTGGATTAGCCAACACTTGTTTTATTGCATTTTCATTAAGCACAAAACTCATCAAAACCAACTACAAGATTTTACATTTTCTCTTTTGTTCACAAAATCACCTTCACACAACTCAACCTTCCTTCCCTGAGGAGACGACCTTGGAATACTTTCCAAGTAAAATACTGACATTCAAAAGACTCCTTGCGATTGGGGTGCACTTTTGTTTACATTTCACATTTCACACATTTTGTTCATTCCATTTCATACCACCATTCCATTGCCCTTTCTCTTGCATGAATCCGAGTGAGAGTGACGCTCACCCACACACATAAGCCATATATATATTTGAGGGTTCATATTCGGAGCTTAGGAAACAATGTTTTCAAACAATTATTTTTGGCGCTATTGCCGAGGAAGGTTAAGCGTCGAGTTCAAAGGTGATTTTGGGCGGCATAGGTAAGTCTCGTGATTTTCATCATTGGCCAAGGTATGTCATCTCATTTGTAAATAGGTTGTAAATAGTTTTGTGTTTTATTTAATGTCTTATAATTTTTATGATAATGTATTAAATGCCCCATGTTATGAAAATGTGTGAGATTTGTGATGAGTATGAGCACATCACTAGTGAGTGCCCAATACCCCTTGTTTTGAAAATGTTTGCGAGATTTGTGGTGAATATGGACACATCATTAGTGAGTGCCCAATAAATTCCCCTTATTTTGGAAATATTTGCGAAATTTGTGGTGAGTATGGACACTTCACTAGTGAGTGTCCAATAAATTATTCGGTTCAAGATTTTACATGCGAAGGTTCTAATTCATTTTTGGCCTCCGAAAATTTTTACCCCAACCATTATATTACACCGAGTTATCCGAGTTATGGTTGGGAGAATAAACCATATAATATTTCATCCAATCTCACACCACCAAATGAATTTTGCAACTATCCAACATATGGAAACTCAACCGAAGAAGAATTGAAAAGTATTTTGTGCGATTTTATGCAATACCAAATGAAATTTAATGCCCAAATAAACCAACAACTTGATATATTGACTAATGCGATAATTGCTATGCATGAAGAACAACATCTTGAGCATAGTCAATGTATTAAGGATGATTATCCCAATGAAATGTACATTGATGTTGAATCTCCTACCAGTCTAGATTGTGAAAAGTTTAATCAAATTATTATCTCACATGAGGCTAATGAGCCCAAAGTCATTTTTCCATCAATGAGTGGTGTTGAGATTCACATTTCTCAATTTGGGAAGGGCATTGAAATGGAGATAAATATTGAAACTCTTCAAGAGAAATTGTATATTCCATTTGTTGCATTGCATAAACTTGCCTACACATCTATTTGGTTGAGATTTTTGAATCAACATCATTTCTATGTTTGGATAGATGGTTTAAGAAGGGCATTTATACAACAAAAAAATGTTAAAACGAAAAAAATCAATGGGCGAAAGCTCATATCCGAATTGAAGCCGGATTTGACATGAGCCCTTGTTATTTTGTTTCCATATACATAGTAGTTAAATTTCTTTTATTGTTATATTTTTATTTTCATAATGTTGTAGTGTAGATTTTAGCATGAGTTGTTTACCTCTTCCTAATTTGGACTCATATCATTTTGAGCATCATCATAGCGAATCTTATTCAATATCATGTTCGAGTCTAAGTTGGGGGGTGTAAACAAGCTCTTTTGTGTTTCACTTTTCCTTTAATGTTTATATCAAAAAAAAAAAGAGAAAACAAAAAGAGGGTATCTCATTTCCCATTTTACTTTTATTTTTCTTATTGCAAGATTCCTTGTGCATTGAGGACAATGCATAGTTAAAGTTGGGGGTGAGGTGCACCATTCACATCTTCCACCACTTTTTGTATAGAATAATGGAAAATGTGAAAATTTTAAAAATTTTAGTTCCAATATTGAACTATATTCCCCTATCCTAATGGTTATGGGATTTGTGATTAATTGATCTTCATTTTGAACTTTGAATACATGAGCACATTATAGAAGTTTATCCTATGTTAGAGTATCACATACTTGTTTGCTTTTGAACTCAACCATAAGTGCACCATAAACTTGTAATTTTGACAATTTATGGATTGAGTTCACATTTGAGTGCTTGACATGAATAGTGGAGATGAGTAAGAACCCATGTGAGCTTTAATGCCAATCCTTGTTTGTAAGGAACTTACATTTACTCAAGGAGCAATTTTTCAAATTCCGAATTTGTTCAATAATCTCATTATGCATGTTTTGGTTAGGTGCATTTGGGTAGTTGATTTACTTTGTCTTGAAATGCATAATCCCCCTCCCCCATGCTTATCTAGAAATGATCTTAGGCCATCTTTGAAATACTTTGAGCCTAAGCCTTTTTCTTGAGAAATTCTATCCCTAGTGCCATGTTTGAGCCTTATTGAAAATTCATTTCCATGCCACACATGTAATCAAGCCAATGAAAATGACAAAAATTTAGCTCACCTTGGTTGTTCCTAAGAGCTGAATATGTGTGAACATGAAAAGAGAAGGAATGGTGATGTGAAAACCCAAAAAAGGGATAAATGAAGTTGAAGCCAAAGAGTTGAACTGAAAAGGAAAAAAAAACTCCAAGAAAAGGAAGAAAAAGGGTGAAAAGAAGAAAAGAATGACAAAAGAAAAAAGGAAAATGCTAAGGAAAAGAAAGAAAAGAAACAAAGAGTGTAGTGATGAGTTTGGAATGAGAATCCCATAAAAAGGGAGATGTTTTTGAAATAAAAGTCACTCGGAACAACCTCTTTTGTTATCCTATATCCATCATTTTCCTTACCTCAATATCACCCCAAGACTTCATTACAACCCATGAAAGTCCTAAATTATCTGAAGAAGCATGGGGAAGACACACTTTTAAAGAAAAAAGAGAAGTTGATCTTGCTATCTAATGCCCTAACATTCCTTTCATGAGATTATGTCAAGGTTGTTTCATTTGTATGCATATACTACATTTTTGGATTATATGTGAGTATACTTTGTTTTGAGTACAATATTCTATCTCACATATACACATGGAGAGTATGCCAAGATAATCATAGTGTTATTCATTGTGAGAGACATCCTTGGTGAGTTTTACATCAAAGGTTAATTTGGATAGACAAAGTGAATGTGAACTTTGTTGTGTAAATATTTAAATTACATGTTCATTTCACACACACGAGTTTGAAAATGAATGTGTATATGGATACTCTAGAATAGCATTTACGGCTATGATATGTCTCATGTGTTATTAGTTCGGGTGTTCGGATCAAGTTGTTATTAAAATCCCATTGCTAGTTAGGGTAAGGGAATATGCTTTAAGTATTGGATACTAGGAAAGGAAGTTTGTAGGCACCTTCACTGGAAACCTTCACAAGAAAAAATTCGCCCACTAGGGATCACCTAGGGGTTTAAAGGCTTGTTGCATGTGCTAAATGCAATAGCAGAATTAGTATATGTTATTTTGTTTGTTTTATTTTTACATTTTGTTTGCTAGGGACTAGCAAAGCTTAAGTTAGGGGGTGTGATGAGTGCATAATATTTCATATGTAAATGCCTCATTACATGCATTTAAACTCAACTTTTGCATCTAAGTACTTAGTGTTAGCCGATTTTATGAATAATGTTGATATTTCGATGTTGCATGTTTTTATAACTTAAATCATTGATTTTAGGCCATTGCAACTATAATGGATGTGTGGTGAAGGCATGGACACAATACATGAAGATTTGAAGGCTTAAAAATGAAGAAATCAAGGAGGTATTGGTGTTTGGGAACAAAGGCACTAGCTGCCACATCATTTGAAAGTAGAGCCTCGGTTTTCCTCCATTTTGACCATGATCCACTACGATTCTGAAAATTTTCAAAACATGAAAGTTATAGATCTGGATGTCTTTTGTTTCGTGTCAAAATTTCAGCTCAATTCAACGTTTGGATCAAAAGTTATGACAATTCTACTAAAAGTGGTCCAGAGTAGAGAAGGAACGATACCGGTACGCGGTACCAGTACTTCGAATCCAGCAGCCAAACCGTACTGGTACGCTCCACTGAAGCAGCCCCAAACCTCCTACAACCCATCTCCACTTGCTTGGGGGCCCACCTACACTTCTCCCACTTGCCCCCAACATTTCCTTACACATCTACATGCCTCCCTTACATAAATGGAAGACTTTTGAGGCTTGGCATTGATGGAGGATGGGAGAGAAGTGGGCTGCTCCTAGCTTGTCCAAGCCATCATTGAACCTCCCATGGATGGGAGGCCTGCACATTCATGCTAGGGGACCACCATGCATGAAAATTGAAGGCTCACACTCCATTATATTCAGCATTACACATCCATTTAAGTGGTGGCTACCTAAGCTTAGTTTTAGTTCAATGTAGAAGATGATGAATAGTAGTTATGTTTTTGCAATTTCTTCACCATTTTCATCCATGTAAGCTGTAATCTTGTAATTTATATTTCTTGCACTTTAATCTCATTCCTTTCAAGTTTAATGCAAGTTTAGTTACATGTTCTCAAATCTACCATTGTTGTATTAAGTTTTTCTTCATTTCAAGTTGGGTATTGAATATTTTTTTGTGTAGTTTAAGTTTTCTCGCTTTACGTTAACTTCCATCCTTTATTTCCTCATTAAGTCCATTAAAATTATGTTTTTCTTTCCTTTATGCATGAGTAGCTAGCTTTTAAGTTAGCTAATCCAAGGGAGACCTCCCCTTGTGGATTCCATTTCAACTCTTCTTCTTTCCTCCACTCGGTGTACGGTGGTTCGGTTTGACTGGGTTGAGTGTGAATGTGGTGGTGAGTCTTTGATATTCCGTAGGCATTTGTCACGGGATATGCTTGAATCCTCACCTCCATTTGGTTGTGAGTCTTTGATATTTCGTAGACTTGTCACGGTTTATCCTTAGATCCTCATTTCCATTTGTCCCGAGCTTCCCATGAATCAATCGTTCATCTTTGCATCATTGGAGGAAGGCTTTGAGTTGAATTAACATTCCCATTTGGAGTGAACCTTTTGGATTAGCCAACACTTGTTTTATTGCATTTTCATTAAGCACAAAACTCATCAAAACCAACTACCAGATTTTACATTTTCTCTTTGTTCACAAAATCACCTTCACACAACTCAACCTTCCTTTCCTGAGGAGACGACCTTGGAATACTTTCTAAGTAAAACACCGACATTTAAAAGACTCTTTGTGATTGGGGAGCACTTTTGTTTACATTTCACATTTCACACATTTTGTTCATTCCATTCCATACCACCATTCCGTTGCCCTTTCTTTTGAATGAATCCGAGTGAGAGTGACACTCACCCATACACATAAGTCATATATATATATTTGAGGGTTCATGTTCGGAGCTTAGGAAACAGCAACGTTTTCAAACAATCAGCCTCCCATCAATGGGAGGTGAATTAATGGAATTAGATAAGCTAGGACAAGTGTGGCCTGCACCAACCATGTCTCCATCCTTATCTCTCTTCCTCTTCCATCCTTCATCTTATTTTATTGACTTTGGGGTATAGAAGGCATGTAGATATGAAGAATATGTCAAGGGGAAAATGGGAGAATTAATGTTGGGACACCCAAGCAAGTGGAGCATGAGTTGTAAGTGTTCTGGGCATTATGAGAAAAACCTTTTGGAAGGTCAATGCAAACCTTTCGGAATGTGACAACAGACCAGTTTTTGTAAAAGTATCATAACTTTTAATCCTGTTTCATGATTGAGTTTTAATTTTGACAAAATATAAAGGACATCCATATCTATAACTTTCATGTTTTGCACTTTCTCATATTCGAAGGGTATCATGGTTAAAAATGGGAAAAACAGAAGGTCATGTACAAAAAGGTCATGTTTTGCATTTTTTCAATTCCAGTGGGCTAAACCTTCCAGAAGGTCAATGAAAACCTTCTGGAAGATTCTATTCCCAATGAATTTTCCTTTCTTTCTTCACCTTCCAAGCCTCCCAATCCTTATCTAATGTGTCCATCTCTTCACCACACATTCACCCTTAGTTGCAAAGCTCTAAAATTTTACGCTATAATTACCTGCAACATCAAAATTTTCACTTTATTCATAACTTTGAATAACGCTAAGTAATTAAATGCAAAGTTAAGTTAAAATGCATGTAATGAGGCCATCAAATATGCAATATTTTATCCTCATCACACACCAAGAGGAGAAAGAAAATAGAGTTTAAATGGCATACCCAAGAGGAGGTCTCCCTTGGATTAGCCAACATAAAGGCTTAGCTACTCATGCTTAAAGGAAAGATAATAATGTAATGTAAAGACATTATAAAGTAATAAAGATTTGAGTTAAGTTAATGCAAGAAAATGCAAACTACAAAAGAAATGCTTTTAATACCCATTTGAAAACTTGAAATTGAAGAACTTGAATGCATTAATGGTGAAAGCTAGAAGGGAAGGCTAAGCTTGAAAGCAACTTGCAATAAATGAAATTAAAGATTAAAAATAGAGCTTTGAAGGTTCTTACAATGGATTACAAAACAATGTATGGAAAGAAAATGTAAAAACATTTACTTCTCTCTAGCACTATTCATCTTCTTCCTTGGACTCTCTCTATATTACATTGTATCTAGATAATAATGAATAATAGTGAAAAAGTTTGCCAAAAAATGTCCATTGAGTGTCACCTAGCTCTGTGATGTGATCCCAATCAATAGAGGCTGCCAAGGAGTGGGCTGGACAAGATAGTGCAGACATAACTTGCACACACAACATCTTCTCTCTCCTCTCACCTCGTTAATTTCCAAAGCTCTAATAGTCCAAGCCTGAGTCTATTAGGGGATGTCTGTGTGTAAGACATGTCAGGGACAAGTGGGAGAATGCTTGGTGGGACCCCCAAGGTTGTTGAGCTTGACATGCAGAGCCTGATAGTTTTCAGTATAACCTACTGGTAGGTCGATGGAAACCTATCGGTTGGTCAATGGAAACCTACCAATAGGTTTCACTCCAGTGGCTAAAACCTATTGGTAGGCTTAGCGGTAGGTGCAAGTCCAATAGCTAAAACTTACCGGTATGGCCTACCTATAGATTTTTCCTTATTTTTCTGATTTCTTGGTTTCTTTACCTCGTGAGCTATCGTCAAGTCATCTCTCCATCTTCGTTCATCTCAAATACAATGAGAAGGCTTAACATCCATCATTTATTACCTTTTATCTGTAAACAAACCGAAATTTCATTAAAAGCACAAACAATGCATTATCACTCATATTACCACAAAAGGGATGCAAATGCACTTAGAATATGCAATATTTTGTGCTAATCACACCCCCTAACTTGAGCTTTGCTAGTCCCTAGCAAAATTTATCTTCGAACCAATACAAACAAGTATGAAATTGCAACAATCCATTTCACAAGTCATCAACCAAACACTCAAAAATACAAAAATCATAATGCAATTAACAAAATTAACTTGGCACAGATGAAACAAAAGTTGTGGTATTTCGTTAATTTGTTTCAAAAGTAGAGTACATGGAGTTAAACATAAAAAATAGACAAAATGGCCCAAAGTTCCTAGAGATTCTTCTACTAGGACAATGACTCCATCCTAGCTATGTACAATCCAAAACAACAAGGAAAGACAAAAACAACATCTTACCTCTGTATCTTCATCATCAAAACCACTCTCACTCTCTGCCTCCTCATCTGTATCTTCATTAGTATTCCCTACCTCAACCACAGTGGAAGCTGAGTGGATGGAGGTCAAAAATGAAGGTGGTGGCACACAAGGCATAGGCTGCCCTAGGAAAGTATGCTGGAACAATCTCATCATCATCGTCGAGAACCCATGCACTGTCACCTCTAATGCATTAAGGCGATGAGATACTAAGTGCTCAGGTGCAGAGGTCGATGGGACTGACAAAGATGGTCCAGTAGATGGCACATAAGGGGAAGGTCAGGGGAAAATAATCTCAAAAGATGGTGCAGACGAGGAAGGTCCTGTTGCCTTAGACTTTGGCCTCGAAGCCCTAGCCCGCTTCCCTTGGCTCATCGCCGTCCTTTTCATGCTCCTAGTCTTGCCAAGGGGTGAGCCTTGTAAAATGCATAGGCCTTGACCTTGAAGTGTTTGCACATCTGAGTCACCAAGTTCCCGAAATATAGATTGGCCTTGGGCTTTTGTGTCTCGACAAAATCCTTCATCACTTCCCATACAAAAAGTGCAAAGTCCACTGCCTTCCCTGACATGACTGCATCCAAAAGAGCTAGCTTTTAATTGTTCGGTGTATTTTCAATGCCCCTTGAAAGTAGATTATAATGAAGAAGTTTATTCAAAATCCCATAAGAATGTATTAGTCGCCTAACTTGGACTATCTCTTTGAACTGACTAGGGTCCTCATACCTCAATGCCATATACTCAGCGATAGTCTTGACTCGAGTGATGTTATGGGGATATAGCCATGTAGAGGAAGGTGCCTATATCTATAGTATTGGATCGAGATCCTAGGTTAACGACTCATTTTTGGGAGAGTTTCCAATGAGCTATGAGGACACAGTTGATGATGAGGACTGCGTTTCATCCCCAGACGGACGGTCATTCAGAGAGGACCATCCAGACTTTAGAGGACATGCTGTGGGTATGTGTCCTAGATCTTAAGGGTAGTTGGAAATAACATTTACCCTTAGTGGAGTTCACTTATAAAAATAATTATCACGCGAGCATACATATGGCACACTATGAGGCACTATATAGGAGGCCTTGTCGATCTCTAATTTGTTGGACAGAGGTAGAGAGAGAACCTCTACGGGTTCAAAATTAGTTAGAGATACCTTAGAGAAGGTGGACTTAATACAAAAATGTCTTTTTACGGCTCAGAGCCGACAGAAGAGCTACGCCGACAAACGACGGCGACATCTAGAGTTTGAGGTGGGAGATCATGTCTTCTTGAAGGTGATGCCTAAGAGAGGAGTGATCAGGTTCGATAAGCAGAAAAAACTATCACCAAGGTATATTGGGCCCTTCGAAGTACTCAAAAGAGTAGGCATAGTTTCTTACTGGCTGGCATTACCGCCAAATCTATTGGGTGTTTATGCAGTGTTTCATGTCTCTATACTCCAGAAATACACCCCAGATCCAACTCATATGGTGGATTGGGGCAAGCTTGTTGTTGAAGTGGATGGTACCTTCGAGAAGGGACCAGTGCGTATCATGGATAGCCGGTATTAGGTTTTGTGAGGCTAGTTCGCGAGGCTAGTAAAGGTACTGTGGCAGCACCAAGGAGTAAAGGAGGCGACATGGGAGCACAAGGACACTATACGTGCCAATTATCCTTTCTTATTCGAGGATAGAGGTACATTCTTATAGTCATTTAGTATTAAATGACTATTGCAAAGGCATGTGATAGTATGTGTATGTGTGTAAAAAATTCAGGGATGAAATTCTTTTAAGGGGGGAAGAATGTGAAAATCCGGGTAAATTTGAATTTTTTCAAAAAAAAGGCAAAAATATCATTTTTTCAGGATAATGCGGAATTAAAATATGTGTTCTCTAGAGCTTGTATGACACAATAGATTTTTCCGTTGGATTCGTATCACAAAATCTAGTCACCGAGGCGAATTTTGCACGTCATTCTAGACAACTGGGTGGCGAAAGACCACACAAAGGTCCCAAAAAAAATTATTAAATTTCCTTATAATTGGATAAAAATTTAAATAAAATTAAATTGAACTTAAACCGGAATAAAGTAAATTATTTTGGAGCAAAAACGGACCCGGATAAGTGAGGGGCGTATGGCGCGACTCGGGCCAAGTCTTTAAAATTTCAAATAGGGATAAAACTGATATTTTGGCACAAAGTATCTCTGTATTTCTTTTGGGTTCACACGTTGGAGAGAAAGAGGAAATAAAGTGAGATTTCAAAGTTTTCTTTCTTCGATTCCCGAAGTTCCGTCGGTCAAATTCTGTCAAGCCAAGAGTTAAAGGCGATCACGTCGATGAGGGCTACATAACAATACCAAGAACGAGTAATTTCACCAAAGATTCAAAGAAGATGTTTGGAAAAATCAAGAGTTTTGGGCCTTGTTAGTGTTCTTAGAGGTTCTTCTCTTCGATTTACTCTTTAAGAGGTAAGGTTCTTCCCACTTAGGTTTTATTCCTACCCTATGATGTCCAAGGGACAAGGGTTGGGTGTACATATATATGTTTATGGAAATGGGAAATGAGTCTAGAAATGATTTAAACCAAATTCTAACTTGAATTTGATATATGGAAGTTCTTATGTAATCTCTTGGAACTTGGGATTGTGTGGGCATGATTTATGTTATATTGTGCCTTGAAGGTGTTTGATTAAATGCCTTAGATAATTGAATTTTGTTATTTTAATGTAATTGAAATAACACGTTTGAGTTTGTTGCGATATGTGGACATATGTTTATTGATATATTAAGCATAATGGTGATTTATGGAAGTTATATGCATATGATATAAATTTCCATGGAATAAGTTGGTATGTTGTTTAAATTGTACATATGACATTCATTACATATAGGACATGACATTGACATGCAATGGTTCATTACATTGCATTTGCACGAAGACATCGCATCATGAGGGTGTGTGTGCATAGTGGTTGTCATCACCTCACTTGGTGGATGACGGGTAGACTCGAAAGATGTGGATCGAAGATCCCATTGAGTTACATGGTTGCATGAAATAAAATTGGGTCGGGGTAGCAAAAAGGGCTAGAAGATCCCTTGGGTG
The DNA here is from genome assembly GCA_023539305.1 of Ilex asprella. NCBI lineage: Eukaryota > Viridiplantae > Streptophyta > Magnoliopsida > Aquifoliales > Aquifoliaceae > Ilex > Ilex asprella. Next base: position 26,383,431 of record CM042187.1, read on the forward strand.
CAAGGCACGATAGTTGGGGTGTACACTCCCTTGGTTCGGTCCATATAGTGTGTAGGTGTACGCGGAACCTTCGGTAAAACTCCATAAATTCCATGTAGGTTGGGTGACCTTTGGTGTAAGTCCATGAATATCTTCCCCAACAAAAACCCTAGATTGGTAATCATCATTTGATGTGTAGCATAGATGACAAATTCATACACATTGGCACTTGCATGTGTTGAGGGGCACGGAAGGACTCGGGTTGAATTGCATGAGTGAGTCTCATCTCCTTCCATAGCATGACATCATAAATTACAAAATTGAATGTATATTCTTGCTTGGAAAGTTATTGATTGTTGAATATTGCATGTGAACACTTCATATGCATCTAGGTGGGGAGTAACCTCTGTAGGAGATACTCTATTGAGCATGGCTCACCCTGTACGAAAAAAATTTCAAGTGTGGGATATACATCGGCGAATGGCTCCCATATTAAGCCTTAAGGATGAAGAGGGGCCGGTTTGTGGCCTTTGAACCACTTTGTAAAATATTTGTGAAAATTATATTTTGGGCATGTAAATTCTTGTAAATGGTTGTCATAAAACTTGTGTTAACTATGTTTGAGATTCAAATATATGTTGTATAAGTTTTGGATGATTTTGGGAAGGTTTGGAAAGAATTTGAAATGAAAAACTGGTGAAATAGGCAAAATTGGGTAGAGAGTTCCAGTACGCTGCTGTCCAAAACGCTGACCATACCGATACAGTTTAACCATACTGGTACGTCCAACTCCAGTGGGCAAACCGTACTGATACGCAGTACCGGTACACTTTTCAAAAATCCCAAATTTTAAATCTCTTTTGCCACAGTTTAGGCTTATGTTTTCCTTCCCTCCAATGATGTAAATGACCCATAATGAAGTATAAATCATGGTCTATTGGACCTTGGTTGGACCCTATATATAATTGAACGCGTATCATATTGTGGGTTATAATCCTGACTAAGGGGAAGTTATCACGTGGTGTCGGGTTATGTAGTATTCAAGGGTATTTCTACGAGTTGATGGGTTATCAACAGTTAATAAAAGACCCCCGATTTTTTGGGGTGTCACAACTTGGTATCAAAGTTTAGGTATACGATTTACCTAGGGCTTGATGGGCATTGGGTCTAGACCATTGCATTCATTGTGCATTTCATGTTATGTGCTTCATATGCTACATGATTATGTGCTATGTGTTATGTGAATTATATGCATGGTGAAAAGTATTCTAAACCTAGTGTTTAGAAAACATAACCTTGGGTTTGGAAAAAGGGATGAACGTTATAGTTCAAGATGTGAATGTCTACTAGTGGGTGACATACGCACTACTAGCAAGACAATGAGAGAAATCTTAAAGTTTAAACTTGATCCCTATCTTGGGATACTATGTGAGACTCTGTTGTTATCTTACATGTGTGTAGATGGAAAGTAGAGGAAGAGGATGCCGAGGCGGAGGGTTGAATAACCAACCACCACTAGCCTTTGATCACCAAGCCTTTGTGGAGGCTATTGGTGAGGCAGTTGCTACTATTGCAGAAGCTAGTGCTATAATTGCTACTATTGCATATACTAGTGCAAATGTGGGACCCGATGGTAGTTGACCATTGGTTCTGGCTAGTTGAAAAGTTCTTAGGGGCTATGGAGATCACTTCCGATGCCACTAAGGTAATGCTAGCTATTTTCCAGCTAGAGTGAGAATCCCAATGGTGGTGGGATTGGGTAAAGGCCTCGAGGAACTTGTAGGTAATGACTTGGGGAGAATTTTGAGAGCTCTTTATGGGCAAGTATTTTCCCATGTCTGTCTGATAAACTAAGGCTCAGGAGTTCTTGAATCTGAAACAAGGGACTATGACAGTGTTAGAATACGTAGCTAAGTTCACGGAATTAGCCCGTTTCGCTGATGACTATGTGGCCACAGATATGGCCAAGGTGCGGAAGTTTGAAGATAGGTTGAAATTGTCCATTCGGGGTAAAATTATGGGCCTTCTTCTTCAAGACTTTGACTTGATGGTCGAGGCATCTATGGCCATTGAGAGAGAGGTGGAGGACGCACGTAACATCCAAGAAGTGAGTGTTAAAGATAAGAAGAAGGAGGGCCAATCCTCTTCTTCTAGTACTGGGAAAAAGGAAAGGACTTCTTCTCCATAGGGACATCAAGGGCAGGGCTGCGACTATCAAGGCCAAGGACAAGGTCGATCCTCCTAAGATGGGGGAAACTACAGGACCACCTACTAGGCAGGTCAGAAGCCTTGTTATATCTGTCACCAGTCGGGTCATATGAGGAAGGATACTCCTCAACGATAAGGATCCCACAACTATGGGACATCCCAGTCCCAGTCTTTGGTGGGGCAACAACAGACATAGTTTGTTTCTCCCTATCCCACCATAGGCCAGGGAAGCAAGTACCAGTGCCAGGGTGCTACACAAGCGCCTACCACTTTTCGAGTGGGGACTCTGCAATCAAGCCAGATGGGCCAGAGTATGGGTCGAGGTCGAGGGCAGCGTTCACAGGCCGGAACTTTGGAGACCTAGGGGTGTGTCTACGCCATCACACCATAGAATAAGCCAATGGATCTGTCAGTCACCCAAGGTACATTTCTACTCTCTCACTTACGAGTAAGAGTATTATTTGACTCTGGTGCATCTCATTCTTTTATTGCTGCATCATGTGTAAATGATTTGGGCTTAGAGGTTGAAACCTTGGAAGAGCCATTACATGTGAGTTCTCCTCTAAGATCTAGGGTGAGGATTGATTAGATATGTTAGGGTTGTGAGTTAGAGATCTTAGGGACTATACTCACTATAGACCTTAGGATCATGGATATGTCGGAGTTCGATGTCATCCTTGAGTTGAACTGGTTGATGGCACACCGTGTTGTTATAGATTATGATCAGAAGAGGGTCACTTCCTATATGCCAGATGGTGTTTGTTTCAAGTTCTAGGGGAAAAATCATGACGCTTTACCTCAAGTAGTGTATGACTCCCATTGGCACGGGCAGTTGATAGATTGGTTAGCAAGCCTTACCCTAGAAGACGAGGCGAGACAGGAATTGGGTTTACCTCAAATGGTTTATGTGTACGAGGATGTTTTTTCGAATGAACTGTCGAGATTACCTTCACATAGGGATGTAAACTTTATCATTGAGTTATATCCCAGTACATCGCCCATTTCTATGACTCTACATAGGATGGCGCAAGCTGAGTTGCAAGAACTCAAGGTCAAATTTTCAGAATTATTGGACAGGGACTTTATAAGACCGAGCACCTCACCCTTGGGCGCTCCGGTGTTGTTTGCCAAGAAGAAGGACAAAACCCTTCAACTATGCATAGACTACCGATAGTTGAATAGGGTAACTATCAAGAATAGGTATCATTTGTTATGGATTGATGATTTGTTTGATCAACTGAGAGGAGCGAGGGTCTATTCCAAGATAAATCTTCGCATCGGTTACCATTAGTTGAGGGTTAAGGAGACTGATATCCCTAAGACAGCGTTTGAGTGTGATTAATACTTAAATATAACATATTCTTATGCCCTGTTTTGGACTAATTGAGCTTTGGTGGAGTTTAAGTGATGATGTTTCAGGCCTTAAAGTGAACAAGGGTTCAAAAGCACCAAAAAGTACCTTTGCAGGCAATCACAGCATTTTAAGGAACAAATCGTAGAAGCTTGGAATAAAGAAGCAACATTCGAACATTAAAAACCGTTCGAACGGTCATAATGAAAGAGGCCAGATATTATAATCATTGTTGCAGGTAAGACCCAAGGCCCTGGAGATTCAAGTACTACATTAGAATGGTCATAAAACGTTCGAACATCCACTGGAGCAAGGACAAGATCAGACTGACTAAAGACATGGTGTGTTGCAGACTTGCAGTCAAAAGGCCCATGCACTTGAGTGCCACGTTCGAACGGCAACTACCATTCGAACGCCCCTGGAATTATTGGAAAGTTCAGTCAAGATTCTACAAGGACCTGAAGAGAGATTTGCACAAAGACTTAAAGGAAGATTTTTACAGAAAATCACGTGTAGTCTGACATAACTGGCATGCATTGATTCCATCTGACGTTTGAACGGTAGAGAGCAAAGACAGAGAAACCGTTCGAACGCATTTACCGTTTGAACGGTATTGACAGACTGCCTGCAGAGTGGTTGGCCATTCACTTTGACTTTGACGCCCAGCTCTATTCTTTTACCCTCTCCCCTGCCTTCTCCTTGCCTATATATACCCTTAGTTTGTAGAGCAAAAAGAGAGGAGGACTTGGCACTAAACACTTGGTAGTCAACATTTCTCATTTGTAGTTCTTCTATTTTCTTTTAGTATTATTTCTTTGCTAAAGAGTGGGGAAGTTAAATCCCCATTCCTTTTCTTTCCGTTAATGCTTATATTTACATTTGCTTAAGAGTTGTAATTCCTTTATTTACATTTAGTCTTTACGTTTATGTTCTTGATTTACATTTAGTCTTTACATTTATGTCTTTATTTACTTCTAGTCTTTACATTTATGCTTTTACATACACGCTTTTAATTATGTCGTGCACTTTCATTATTTGAGCTCCCTTCTTGCTTAGAAGAGTGAAACTCTTCCAATTTTCTAAAGCTTTACCAAAGTTGTGAAGGGTGGAACATGATTCACTCATTCTTTGTTGAAGATTAGCTCCTCGTTACATGTACTTTTGTTTTGTGGAGTCCTCTACTTAGAGGGATGAGCATCACTCACTTTTCTAGCTTTACCAAAGCTATGAAGAGTGAGTAGTTTCTCATTCACTCTTTAGTAAGAGGTCAAGGACATGTATTGATTATCCGGAGGTTATATTATGTTTCGTTCTAATGCTTAAACGTTCATAACCCCTTGTTTATTGGATGATTAATTACATCTAGCAAAGCTAAGGTACTTTGTATCATCGATAGTCTTTCTATGACACGGATGACTCTTGCATGGAAAGACTCCTCATTTTAAGGCAAGTACCCCGGCTAGATCTTCATGACTACCCTTTAATCATCCCCATTATCAAGCTTCATTTAAAAGGATGAGATATTAAAGCCATGGTTGGATGTCATGAAGAAATACTTGCTTATTTGTACGCGCGATAACTCTCAGTACAAATAATTCTTGTAAACTTCTAGTAAGACATCGGAACCATGACCTTAATAGGCCATCTTTATCTTCCGATTGACTCGCCGTTGACACGGGATTTAGTTGAGTTATCAAGGATAAGAATAATAAATCGGATAATTAAATACATGTCCCGATCCTTGAACTAAAGAGTGACTTTATTTCCGTTTACCTTGTAAACTTTCTTGAAGAGGATTCAATATTCTTTTCAGGAAATCGCCCACATCTCACCATCCCAAAAATCTCAAAATTTAAAATCAATTGGTCTCCTTTACTGATTACTTTGAAACACCAAAACTACTAGTTCCATGTGGATTCGACTCCAGACTCAAACCAGATTATTACTACAACTTGACCGCCTACAGTTGGGTGTTCACATTTCGGATCAAGTCAGGATGCGGTATGCTAATGTGCTCAAAGTTCAAAACAAAGATCAACGTATCATTAAACCCATAGCACTCTAAATAAGAGAATACATATCAACATTCAGATATTTTTCACAAAATTTTTTAAAATTTTCACATAATTTTCACTAATATAAACAAAAATCTTTGGGATATGTGAAAGGTGAATTTTCACCACAAAAATTGTATTACCCATAAAACTACCGCAAACATTGGTGTAACATGTAAATGGTGCACCTCACCCCCCAACTTGAGAAATGCATTGTCCTCAATGCAACAAAAAAGATATGATATGCCATGAAAGACTATAAAAAATGAGTAGGGTTAGAAATCACCTCGCATTTGAGCTTTTGACAATATACCAACATCTGCAACTAGGAAAAACAAACTATTCAACACAAGAAAGTAAGTAACATGAAGTTAAAGTAAAGTAAGTAAATAAAAACAACAGTACACTAATTTCGGATACACCGGATCCATCACATCCTTCTCCACTCCTTGTCCTTCAAAACCCTCAAAGAATGGCTTGAATCTTTGGTCATTGACCTTGAATGTTTGTCTTTTCCTAGGATTTGTGACTTCCACAGCTCCATTGGGGTAGGCCACCTTGACAAGATAGGGGCCATCCCAACGGGATCGAAGTTTTCCTTGGAAAATGGAGAAGCGAGAGTTGTATAATCTCATGAAACGAATGACTTTCGTACAATGGATTTGTCCTGAAAGTTGTTAGTCTGCTCTTTTGAAATTTTAGAGCTCTCATACACATCTCTTCTTATCTCTTCTAATTTATTCAGTTCTAACTTCCTATTTTCTCCGGCCATTCTCAAGTTATCGTTCAAAGTCTTTATGGCCCAATAGGAATAGTGTTCCTTCTCAACTGGCAGATGGCAATCCTTTTCATAGACAAGCCGATAGGGAGATATGCCTAAAATAGTCTTATAGATGGTACGGTAAGCCCATATGGGGTCAATTTGTCTACATGACCAATCTTTCCTATTTGGGTTCAATTTATTCTCTAAGATATTTTTAATCTCCCTATTGACCAACTTGGTTTGGCCATTGGTTTGTGGGTGGTATGTGGTGGATACCTTGTGTGTGACAGCATATTTATGAGGTGTGAAGCTACCTTGATCTTGGTGTGAAGCTATCTTGATCTTGGTGTTTTTCCCTTCCTTTATCTCCTCCTAGGGCTCTAGGATGTTTGTGGTGAGAATGAAATGAAGAATGGGGCAAATAGGGTTTGGAATGGGGTTCTAAAACCCAAAATCCCAACTTTTTAACTGTTCGAATGGTACTGGTACCGTTCAGCTGCTGGTTTTGGGGTACCGGTATCATTTGACTGCCTCGACTTCCAGTGCAGTTTTGAGCCATTTATACGTCGAATTGGAAAATTTTCATCAGAGACACTTTTGTAGCCCTTGATGTCTCCTATCTACTACCAAAATGTCAGATCAATTGGATATAAGGATAAAACGTTATGGCCAAAATACTAAGAGGTGTCAAAAATATTTTATACCCAAAATTTATGTAATTTGTGTTTTTATTCCGGAGTACTTCCAAGCTTCTAATGCACCTCATATTACCTCTCCCACGGTTTTTCGACCTTCCGGATTCAATGGAAACATTATTTTGACCTAAAAACATTTAGAAACTTATCTAATAACTATTTTCAATCTCAAATGTCTTTGAAACTTAAACTTCCCAAATTCATTTGTCTCCCAATTATTCATTTCTAATGTTTTAACCTATGTGATTAATTCTTACATCATTATACATATCCTCATTTTCACAACAATTATCTATCATATAACTATATACATATATAAAAGAAAATACGGGGTGTTACAATCCACCCCCTTAAAGAAAGTTTCATCCTCGAAACTTACCTCAAGTAGAGAACACATAGGGATACTTCTCCCGCATTTCTTGTTTCGGTTCCCATGTAGCTTCCTCCACTCCATGGTGTTGCCACAACACCTTCACTAGTCGAATGACTTTGTTGCGGAGTACCTTCTCTTTGGCGTCGAGAATCCTCACCGGTTGTTCTTATACGTTGCTCCATCTTGAACCTCTATATCTTCCAAGTCCAAGACCGGCGTTGTATCCGATTGACATTTCCGTAACATTGAAACGTGGAACACGTCGAGTACCCCAGACAACTGAGCTGGTAACCGCAATTGATACGCCGCTTTGCCCACAACTTTGATCACTTCAAATGGCTCGGTATATCTGGGTGCTAACTTTCCCTTCTTGCGAAATCGAAACGCGCCCTTCTTGGGTGACACCTTGAGAAATACGTAATCTCCCACCTTGAATTCTAAGGGTCTTCGTCTGTGGTCCGCATAGCTCTTCTGTCTACTTTGCGCCATCCGTAGCCTCTCCCGGATGAGTTGTATCTTCTTCGTAGTCTCTCGAACAATGTCCGGCCCGACCAAGCTACTTTCTCTGGCTTCCAACCAACAAGTAGGAGATCTACACGGTCTTCCATATAATGCTTCATAAGGTGCCATTTCGATGCTTGTCTGATAGCTATTGTAGTATGCAAATTCTACCAACGGAAAATGATCGCTCCAACTCCCCTTGAGGTCCAATGCGCAAGCACGTAACATGTCTTCCACAATCTGAATCACTTTCTCGGATTGGCCATCGGTTTGAGGATGGAAAGTGGTACTAAAATGTATCTCTATCCCCATGGCTTGTTGTAGACTTTGCTAGAAACGCGCCACAAAACGATGATCACGATCCGACACAATAGAAAGTGAAACTCCATGCAATCGAATAATCTCGCTAATGTACAGTCTGCTCAAGGTCTCTAACGAGTCTGTAGTCTTCATCCCCAAAAAGTGAGCTGACTTGGTTAGTCGATCTACGATAACCCATACGGCGTTATGCCCGCGCGACGTCCGTGGTAAACCCAACACGAAGTCCATGGTGATGTGATCCCACTTCCACTCTGGAATAGGCAAAGACTGTAGGACTCCTCCTGGTCTTTGATGCTCAATCTTCACCTGCTGGCATACTGCACATTTTGCCACATACTTGGCCACTTCTCGCTTTATTCCCCTCCACCAATACTGACGCTCCATGTCCCTATACAACTTTGAGCTATCGGTGTGGATAGCAAACTTGGAGCGACGACACTCTCTAGGTATCTCCTCTTTTAGGAACGAATCATCAGGAACACATAGCTTCTCCCCAAATTTCACATCCAAATCCACATACATTTTTTTTTCAACGAAATAATTTAAGAAAGATTAACATAATATCATCGAAAGTACCATTTTTTTGGTCAATACCAATCACTAGAGTTTTGAATTAGGGGACAAATAAATAATCAAACTATGGAATCCAGAACAAAGTAACAATCGAGTCTTGTAGTCAATAACAGATGCATATCAAGCTTTGTAATCAAAAACTAAAGAGTATAAAGTTTTGAACACAAGAACAAGGAGAAATTAAGTATTGAAATCAATAATAAATGAATATCAAGCTTAGAAATCAAAAGCAAAGGAATATCAAGTTTAGATCTCAAGAACAATTGAATATTAAGGTTAGAATTCAATAATAAATGAATATCAAGTGTAAATCTCAAGAAAAATTGAATATCAAGCTTAGAATTCAATAACAAATGGATATCAAGTTTATATTTCAAAAACAATCGAATATCAAGCTTAGAATTCAATAACAAATGAATATCAAGTATTGAATATCAAGAATAAATGAATCACAAGGGGTAGAATCAATAACAAATGAATAAAAAATTTAGATATCAAGAACCAATGGATCATCAAGCTTGGGAAATTAAAAATAAAGGAACAACCAAGTCTTGAAATCAAGAACCAAGGAATGTCAAGTATTGAATATCAAGAATACATGAATTACAATAGTTAGAATCAATCAAACGAATATCAAATTTGGCTATCAAGAGCAAATGAGTATTAAGCTTGAAAATCAAGAACAAATGAACAATCACTTTTTAAAATTCATAACAACGAATATCAAGCTTAGAATTCAAAATAAAGGGACAATCATGTATTGAAATCAATAACAAACAACTATCAAGGTGTGGAATCAAGAACAAAGAATTATGAAGCTTAGAAATCAAGACCAAAAGAACACTCAAGTCTTGGAACTAAGGATAAAGAATATCAAGAATAATTGAATCACCGGAGTTAGAGTCACTACCCAGTGCATATCAAATTTAGGTATCAAGAACAAATGAAGAAATCAAGAGAACATACAATTCCCTTGAAAACTAGGGTTTCGAAGGCATAAGGAAAGATTTAGGGTTCACTCAACCATAATATATCTTAGAACAAGGTAATAGTAACAAGAATGGCAAGACATGAGGATTTTATAGCAAATAGATATGATTTTGAGTCAAGAAATACATATAAGTAAACCTACTGGTAACTGAAATGTCATTCACTTGTACGTAACCCTTACAGACCAGCCTGGTATCCCCCTATTCTCCTGTAGGCAAGTCCACATATAAAGCATGTTCTAGCTCCTCGAAACCCAATCCCAATTCCACAACGTTCGTAGTACGTATAAAAGAATGGGTCGCATAGGACTCCAATAAAATTCGGGCCCAAGAATTGTAGAGCAGAACAATACCTTTCATAATGGCGTTGGAGGCATCTCCCTCCGGTTGAGTCAAAACAAAAATCCTTCCTTGATGGGCGTCATCGGGGGCTTGAGCTTGTAACGGTCTCTGTGGTGGTCGTGGCTGTCGTAGCGGTGGCATGTTTTCATTCACTCGCCTAGTTGCTGGGTTGGTCTTGGTGGAAAGCAATAGACAATTATCTTTGAAGTGTCCAACACCTCCACAAGCAAAGAGTCGGCGTGCATCCGTGCCTACTCTCCCGGGTACGCCTCCCTTCTTGAGCTATCTGAGGTCTCTGTTGTGCTGGCCTTTGTAGAGGTGGTTTATTTGCTAGTACTTGCTCAGATGCTTGTTTGGTCCTTGGGAAAAACAAGGGGCATCTATGCTAGAAGTGCCCATACTCTCTGCATGCAAAGCATTGGTGCGGGTCACTGCTTGTTCTAGCCTGGGTCACTTCATATTCTCGAACTATCTGAAGCCTCTGTCCAATCACGTCTACATCCACGTACACGTCCGCGTTCAATTCCACATCCTCGTTCACGTCCACGTCCACGTTCACGTCCACGTCCACGTGATACTTGTATTCTCGAATTCTGGGT
>CM042187.1:26395043-26473060 GCA_023539305.1 Ilex asprella
GAAGAATGGTGTTCTTGAGAAATTTCAGTTTTAATTTTTATGAGGTGTGAAGCTATCTTGATCTTGGTGTTTTTCCCTTCCTTTATCTCCTCCTAGGGCTCTAGGATGTTTGTGGTGAGAATGAGATGAAGAATGGGGCAAATAGGGCTTGGAATGGGGTTTTAAAACCCAAAATCCTGACTTTTTAACTGTTCGAAAGGCTTCAGAGAAGCGGTACCGGTACTTGGTACCGGTACCGTTTAGCTACTGGTTTCGGGGTACCGGTACCATATGGTACCGGTACCATTTGACTGCCTCGACTTCTAGTACAGTTTTGAGCCATTTATAGGTCGAATTAGAAAATTTTTATTAGAGACACCTTTGTAGCCCTTGATGTCTACTATCTACTGCCAAAATTTCAGATCAATTGAATGTAAGGATAAAACGTTGTGGCCAAAATACTAAGTGGTGTCAAAAATATTTTATACCCAAAATTTATGTAATTTGTGTTTTTATTCCGGAGTACTTCCAAGCTTCCAATGCACCTCATATTACCTCTTCCATGATTTTTCGACCTTCCGGATTCAATGGAAACATTATTTTGACCTAAAAACATTTAGAAACTTATCTAATAACTATTTTCAATCTCAAACGCCTTTGAAACTTAAACTTCCCAAATCCATTTGTCTCCCAATTATTCATTTCTAATGTTTATACCTATGTGATTAATTCTTACATCATTAGACATATCCTCATTTTCACAACAATTATCTATCATATAACTATATACATATATAAAAGAAAATGCGGGGTATTACATAGGCACAACAACATTTTCCAACAACCAATAGCCAAACGACAAAGGGAAGGGACCCATAAAGTCAATGCCCCAACAATCAAATATTTCTATATAAAGTACAGGGAAGAGGGACATCATGTTCCTTCAGGTCACACTACCCAAATGTTCACATCTATTATGAGCACTAAATATTGCATATTTAGTGGCCTTATTACATGCACTTTAACTCAACTTTTGCATAAAAGTAGTTAGAGTTAGCTGAAATTATGAATAATTTTGAATTTTCAATGTTGTAGGTAATTATAGCGTAAATAATGTATTTTAGAACCTTGGAAATATGTATGGATGTGTGGTGAAGGCATGGACGCATTACATAAGGATTTGGAGGCTTAAAACTGAAGAAATCAAGGAGGTATTGACATTTGGGAACAAAGGCACCACCACCCATATCATTTGGTTGCAGTACCTCGGTTTTCCTCCATTTTAACCATGATCCGCTTTGAATTTGAAAAAGTGCAAAACATGAAAGTTTTTGAACTGGATGTCTTCTATATTGTGTGAAACTTTCAACTCTATCGGACATTTAGATAAAAAATTATGAAAATTCTATGGAAACAGGTGCGGAGTAGACAAAGGGTACCAGTACGCGTACCAGTATACCGAACTCCAGTAGCTAAAGAGTACCAGTACGCGTACTGGTATGTCGTGCCTGAAATGACCAGAACACTTGGAAATCATGCTCCACTTGCTTGGGGGTCCCACCATTGATTCTTCCACTTGCCGCTGACTTTCCTTACACATCTACATGCCTCCTACACCATGCTTGAAGACTTTGAAGGCAAAGTCATTAATGTGGATGGGAGAGAAGGGGGTTGCTTGGGGAGTTGTAGGCTAGGCTTGTCCTAGCCTATCCAAAGTCATTAACTCGCCTCCCATTGATGGGAGGCTTGCACACAACTTGGGGGACCACCGTGGACGAAATTACAAGGCTCACACTCCATATATTCAACATTCACTAGCATTTCAAAGTGGTGGCTACCTAAGCTTGGAAAATCTAAGGAAGAAGAAGATGAATAGTGTAATAGAAATTTATGTTTTTGCATTTTCTTCTCCATTTCAGTTGTAGTTAGCCTTAAATATCTTGCAATCTTCATTTCTTGCACTTTAATCTTAGTTATTTTAAGTATATTCCACGTTTACTTGCATTTTATTCATTTCAGCATTGTTGTCTTAAGTTTTCTTCCTTTCAAGCTTTAAAATGGGTATTGAATATTTTTCTTTAAAGTTTAAGTTTTCTTGCATTGAGTTAAGCTTTCATTTCATTTCCATTTCCTCTACATGTCTCCTTACATTATGCATTGCTTTCCTTTATTTATGAGTAGCTAGATTTTTGTTGGCTCATCCAAGGGAGACCTCCCCTTGAGGATTCTATTTCAACTCTTCTTCTTTCCTCCACTCGGTGTACGGTGGTTTGGTTTTACTGCCTTGACAGTGGATGTGGTTGTGAGTCTTTGATATTTCGTAGGCCTAGTCACAGTTTATGTTGGGATCCTCGCCATCTCGTCCCTAGCTTCTCATGAATCAATTGTTCATATATGCACCATTGGAGGAAGGTTTCGAGTTGAGATGGGAATCCCATTGGAGTGAACCTTTCGGATTAACCAACACTTGTTTTCTTACATTTTCATTTACAAACTTCAAACACCAAAACTCAAAGAAAAGATTTTACACTTTCTATTTTTGACAAAATCACCTTCACAAACACTTGAACTTTCCTTCCCTAAAGAGATGACCTTGGAATACTCTACCAAGTAAAACACGACATTCAAAAGACTCCTTGTGCTTGGGGAGTTCTTTTGTTCACTCACACATTTCATACATTTTGTACATTTCATTTCCACTATTTCATTGTCCTTTCTTTTGACATCATTCCAAGTGAGAGTGACACCTCTTTTCACACATACACCATACATACAATTTGAGGGTGATGTCCGGAGACTAGGGAAAACAACAACAATTTTCATCAACCAATCTATCACACTCCTTACAAAATGAAATACAACCCTTTATCAGAGAGGGCCAGTAAAAACCTGACTATAGGTTTTTTATCGAAGTTTTCATCGCAGAAAAATGGCCACCGCATGCCTCTGAATGGCAGAATGCAAGGACTTCCCGCTGTTCATTTTTTGGTACACAACTGTGCATGACTTGATCAAGGCAGTACTTGAACAGGTATGGGTTGTCGAAGTAGAAGTACTTCACATCCATCATAAATCTTCTTCAATCCTTTGGCCTATACTATTGTGGTATTCATCCTATTGCAAAGATAATTACATATGTTAGCATACGAAGGACACACAACATGAATTGAAAGTTAATGTTCACCAGGGAAGAAATCAGAGATAAAAATGTGCTCTTCAGCCTCTTGCACCACCAGTTGAGATAAATGATCCGCCACTACATTCTTCACTCCCTTCTTATCTTTGATTGTCAGAAATGAACTCTTGGAGTAGGAAGATCCACCTGATAAGTCTCAGTTTGGCGTCCTGCTTAGACAATAAATACTTCAAAATAGAGTGATCAGTATAGGCTACTATCGGTGAATCAATAATGTAAGACCGCAAACACTACCCCTAACAACTCATTTTCTATGGTAGTGTAATTCATTAGGGCTTCATTGAGCATTTTGCTAGCGTAGTATATTACATAAGGTCTATTCTCCTCCCTTTGACCAAGCACTGTGCCTACTGCGTAATCACGCGCGCCGCACATGAGCTCAAAAGGTAAATCCCACTTGGGTAGTAGCATAATTGGAGGTGTGGTAAGCATGCTCTTGAGTTTTGTGAAAGATGCTTCACAACTATTCGAGCACTCGAATGGGGCATCCTTAGACAATAAATTGGTCAAAAGAAGGGCCAATGCCCTAAATTCTTTAATGAAATGATGATAAAAGTCCGCATGACCCAAAAAAGACCTAATATCTTTTATGAACTTTGGTGTAGTGAGGTTGGAAATGACTTCCACCTTTGATTTGTCAACTTCTATTCCCTTCACCAAAATGATGTGTCCAAGAACAATTCCTTACGTTACCATGAAGTGACACTCCTCCCAATTAAAAATTAAGTTCTTCTCCTCACATCTCTCGAGAACTCTCTCCGAATTTTCCAATTATCCACTGAAGGAATCCCCAAAGAACAAGAAGTCATCCATAAACACCTCAACAATCTTTTCTGCCATATCACTAAAAAATCCCATCATGCAATGTTAAAAAGTTCCAGGGGCATTGTATAACCTGAAAGGCATGTGACGGTAAAAAAAAGTACCGTAGGGATAAGTAAAAGTGGTCTTCTCCTGATCCTCCAATGCAATCTTGATCTGGTTGTACTCGAATTAGCCATCTAAGAAGCAATAGAAAAGAATGTCAATGGAAAGTGGTCTTTCTTTGTGCATAAGTTGAGCTTTCGATAATCAATGCACACTCTCCATCCGGTAATCACCCTTGTTGGAATAAGCTCATTATCCTCATTTGCCACCACAATGACTCCCAAATTCTTGGGTACTACTTGCATGGGGCTGACCCACTTACTATCAGCAATTGAAAAAATGATGTCCACGTCAAGTAGTTTTAGCATCTCGTCCCTCACCACACCTTTCATAATTGGATTCAATCTTCTATATGGTTGTCGGGATGTCTTCGAGTCCTCTTCAAGGAAAATGATGTGTGTACAAATGATGGGGCTTATCCCCTTGATGTTAGCAATTGTCCAACCAATTGCCCCTTTATGCCTCCTCAACACTTCCCATAGATCTTCTTCTTGCTTTGCATCCAAGGTTGAGCTAATCAAGACCGAAAATGTCTCATCTTTCCCAAGATATGCATACATCAAATGGGATGGTAGTGGCTTCAATTCCAAATTGGATTTTTGCTAATTTGATGGGAAAAACTTCTTGTCTTGGTGTCAAGACTTCTCGAATGTAAGGGTCCACTTTTCTTTCCCTTTCAAATTCTCTAATTTTTCTTGCTCCTCAACATCCTCAAGATCATCAATCTCCTCCTTTACTTTCAACATGTCCAATAGCTCCAAGTGATCCTCTACCAAGGTGTCAATTCTATTGACTTCTTACACTTCCTTATCATCCTCCGGTTGCTTGGACAAGTTGAACACGTTGAGGTCCATAGTCATGTTCCCAAATGCTAGCTTCATAAGATCGTTCCTATAATTAATCACAATATTAGATGTGGCAAGAAAAGTTCTAGCAAAGTATTACAGGGATTTGGGAGGTAAGATTTACAACTGGGTGAGTGCCAAGCATAATAAAATCAACAAGAAAGGAAAATTTATCGACTTACACTAAAACATCCTCAACTACACCCCTCGGTGTTTGAACACTACGCTCTACCATTTGAAGTGTGATTGGAGCTGGCTTCAATTCTTCGAGCTGGAATTGTTAGTACACCGAGTTTGGAAGGAGGTTCACACTAGCCCCCAAATCAAGGAGTGCTTGCTCTACCGGACAATTCCCAATTGTTATGGCAATGGTAAGGCAGTCGGGGTCTCTAAACTTTAGAGGGGTATTTGTCCTCAAAATCGAGATCACTTGCTCAGTGAAGAATTCTTTCTTGTGGACATTGAACATCGTTTTCACCGTGCATAAGTCTTTCAAGATCTTTGCACAATATGGAATTTACTTTTTCATGTCAAGGAGTGGTATGTTGATTTTGACCTACTTGAACATTTTAATTATATTAGAATAATTAGCCACATTGACGGGTGGCTTCAAGCAATTTGGAAAAGGAGCAGGCATAGAGAAAACAAGCACACATTCATCAATCAATTTTTCTTTCTCACCTACCTCATCACTCACCTCACTCCCTTTGGTGTCACCCTCGGTCTCTTTCTCTAATGGCAATGTGGCATTGGGAGAGGCTTTTGTCATAATGGTTTTATCAATTTGTTTGCCACTTCGAAGGTTAGTGACTGCCTTGATTTTCTCACAACTTTCTTTGGTGGGCTAGGATGACTCAATCACATGTTGAACCTTGAAGTTCTCTTGGGGTTGAGCGAGGAATTTCCTCTTCTCTTATTGTGATAGTCCTTGTGATTGGTAATTTTTATGAGTTGAGCCGAAATGTTGTTGTTAAAGGCATTTGGATTTGGATGAAATTGTAAACTACATCTTCCAAGTTTGTCTTATGGGGAGGTTGGTAGGTTGGAGGATTGGATGGCCCTTGTTGACGAAAAATTTGTGGAGGTGGACTTGGTGAAAAATTATGTGGTGGTGGGTTTGACGAATACCCTTGCGGGTTGGGCCAGGGGTATTGAGAGCTAGACGCTTGGCCTTGACCCTAGTAATGATTTTGCTTAGGAGGCACGAGAGGTAAATATGCATTTAAACCATGAGGAATGGGATTCTAATTTTTCCAACTAAAATTTGGGTTATTACTCCAACCCAGATTATACGTGTTCGAATGCGGAGAGAATGATTGCTTCTTTTGGTTAGAAGCATTAATTTGCTAATGATACAATTCCTTAAGTTCCAAAATTTTATGTCATTTTGATATGGAATGCTCCACACTCTCACAAATCGAGCAAAACTCATCGATCTTTTAAACATTTGACACCTCGTGTCTCCAATTGACTTTAAGACTCTTAACTTTCCTTGCCAATTTAGCAATTTCGAAAAGCAAGTGTTCCCGGTCTCTCAAGTCATAAATCCCTCCCCCATGAGTTTGACTACCCCCTTGAGGAGAAGACCTTGGTACATTGGTGGGATCTGTAATGTCCCATGATTATACATTTTGTGTCAATGTATCCAAGTAAACTAAGGCCTCATCGGGGTCTTAGTTCAAAAACTCCCCATTACAAATCATATCGATGAACTATCATTGGCTCGATGTGATTCCTTCATAGAAAAAACTCACCAATTTCCATGGTGTGGAATGGATTGTAGCAATTCCTTATACCGATCCAAACATTGGTAGAATTGCTCATTGGATTTCTCATAATAGTTTTGAATTTGTTTTTTAAGAGCAGTGGTTTTATGCAACAAAAAAAATGTTTAAAAACTTGGGGAGCATTTGGTTCCAAGATGTTATGGATCGAGGTCTCAAGGAATTAAGCTATGGTTTTTCCTTATCTCTCAGGGAAAAGGGGAACAATTTCATTCTAGCTGTGTTTTCCATACCATGAATGGAGAGGAAGGTTGCAACTATTTCCTCGAAATCCTTGATGTGCAAATAGGGGTTCTCTTTTTAAATTTCGTGGAATGTGGGAAGAAGTTGCAACATCCTAGCTTAACTAGGAAGATATGAGCTTGGACCAGTAAAAGGATGCATGAGGGTGTAGTGCTATGAGTTGGTTGAAGGAAATCTCTCAATAACCTCACCGGAGGATCAATTTGGATCTGTTCCCTTCATTCATCGGAGAGGGAATTGCATTTGTGGATTGGGCATTCTAGGTTCTTGTCCTCCCCCACCCCTTTGCATGTTTGTATTGGCACCTACATTCTCAAAATTATCACTCGCATGCTCGGGTAGGTCTTGGTCAATGTTCATATTGGGGCCTAAAGGTTGTCTAACTAGTTGGTTTTGTTTGTCCCGTCCCCACATATAACAACCTATCTACAATTAAAAATGTGAACAAACAAAAGTATATATAAGGATCAACATACCTTAGCCCATGATGAACATCACATGACTTACCTCCATTGTCTAAAAATCACCTTCTCAATTCAATGCTTGCCTTCTCCTGCAACAGTGCCAAAAAAAGCTTGATTGTGTATGTTGTAGTCACTCTTGGTAACAGAATGGTGGATGAATGAAATATAGAGTGTATATGTGGGTACAAAAATGCTTCTCAAGCGCAAGAAGACTTTGTGTATCGTGCTTTACATGGAAAGTACTGCAAGGTCGTCTCCTCAGGGAAAGAGGTGAATCGTGTTGATGGTGATTTTGGTAAAAAGGGGAAAGAGAAAAAATCTTTTGTTGTTGGAAGTAAGGTTTGTGATTGTACCTTGATGAAAAATGAAATGGAAAAAGTGTTGGCTAATTCGAAGGGTTCACTCCAATGGGAATGCCAAATCAACTTGAAACCTTCCTCCAATGATGCCTAGATGCTCGATTGATTCAAGGGAAGTTACAGACATGATGGAAAAGAGGATCCAAGCATAACCTGTAACAAGTCTGCGGGATATCAAAGACTCATAACCATGTCCACACCTAACCAAGCCAAACCAAACCATCGTACACCAAGAGGAGAAAGGAAAAAGAGTTCAAAATGGCATACCCAATAGGAGGTCTCTCTTGGATTAGCCAACATAAAGGCTTAGTTACTCATGCTTAAATGAAAGATAATAATGTAATGGAAAGACACTAAAAAGTAATGAAGATTTGAGTTAAGTTAATGCAAGAAAATCCGAACTACAAAAGAAATGCATTTAATACCCGTTTGGAAACTTGAAATTGAAGAACTTGAATGCATTAATGGTTAAAGCTAGAATGGAAGGCTAAGCTTGAGAAAAACTAGCACTAAATGACATTAAAGATTAAAAACAGAGATTCGAAGATTCTTACAAGGGATTACAAAACAATGTATGGAAGGAAAATGTAAAAACATTAACTTCTCTCTCTAGCACTATTCATCTTCTTCCTTGGACTCTCCCCTCTTTATATTATAATGTATCTAGATAATAATGAATAATGGTGAAGAAGCTTGCCCAAAATTGTCCATGGAGTGTCCCCTAACTGTGTGATGTGATCCCAATCAATAGGGGCAGAGCGGGCTGAACTGTAATGCCCCAAAATCCACCTTGGACGACATTAATATCTAAATACCATTTACATCATGAGAGCAACTATTAAAATCCATCAAATAAGAAAATTTCATTCATCGTCCATAATATTTACTACATCATCCAAAACAATATGCCAAGCCAGGGCCATAATATCAAAAGAATATGTCAAACCATGATAATTACATCCCAAAAGAATCAAATTTAATCTTGTAGCATAATAACAAAATACTAGACTTCACATGATTTTAAAATGAACTTCTTGGCCTAGCACATAGGAGAGTATAGCCCTAAGCATCCACCTCAAGATCCACACGCCCATCTAGCGGAGCTTCCCAATGCGCCTGCTCGTCAACTCCGAGCTCCTCATTTAACAAGAAATCTGAAAAATGTATTGTTTGTAGGGGGTGAACACTAAGCTCTGTAGAAAAATTCTCCCAAACTCGAACAAAGTTTAAAAACATATAAATCAAGTCGGTCTTATTTCACAAATAGCATATAAATTTTTTGAAATGAAAGAGTGAAACCAATTTCCAAAGAGCAAACCATTCTGACATTAAACAATAAACAATAATCTCATGTATGTTGGTTCATCCCCTTTTTCAAGTATGTTGATTGCCTCTCAGGAATCTACCCAACGACTCTACCTCATTCACCCATCACAACCACACAATCTCAAACACTTTAGGAAGGGTGTATGCCGTCTCCCACGGCATTGACGAATCCTTCCCAAGAAAAATATACCATCTCTCAGCCTCGAACGTACGTGAACAATAGTGGTTGCTCTCACAAACAACAATCCACTGCATGTGTTAGGAAACCATCTCACCCCCACTGGGATAGACTAACCTCTAACACTTAACGACATTTCTCGAAGGCAATTACCAAAATATTTTCAAGTTACAAGTAAATCCAAAAATCCCCAAATTTCACATCCAAATCCACATTTCTTTTTCTAATGGAACAATTTAAGAAAATGACCAAGAGATCATCTAATATATATAATTTTTTTGGGTACTTAATCAAGGACTAGAGTTTTGAAATTAAGAACCATTGAACATTAAGAAGAAAAATCCATATCTCTCAAATCCTATTTTATGGGCTATCAAACCATAAACTCCTTCAAAACATGGTGATATTTGTAAGAACTTCAAGAAACAAATATCTCATAGCATATATTTAAGATTTAGCAGCAAAACATATATATATATATATATATACCAACCGTAACCTCAATGAACAAGAATGGAAGAAAAACTGTCGCCTTGCTTTTGCAATTTGGAAAGAAATGTAGAAGATTTGATCTTCTTTGAAGTGTAAACTCCTCTTGATCTTGTGTTTTTCTCTTCTTTTCTTCCTCTCTAAGGTTTTCTAAGGTTAGAAGTGTTGAAATGGGGCTAAATGAGACGACCTTATGTATTTATAGTGGAGGAAGGGCCGACTGATCGCGACTTAAAAAGTTTTGGGTTTTACCGACAGTACCGGTACATAGTACTGGTATGGTACAGTACCGGCACACAGTACCGATACAGTTTGCTCTCTGGACAGCGGGGTACAGGTGTATAGTACCGGTACAATTTGTTCGGACTTTCCTTTTTCACTTGTTTTTCATTTCAAATCCTTTCCAAACCTTTCCTAAGCCACCCAAACTTATACCAAATACCTTTGGACATCAAACATAGGTGATACAAGTTACATTACAAATGATTTCCTTTATTTATCCGGATTTTTACAACGTTATCATTTCTACGGTTATAGCCTATATGGTTCATTCCCATACTATTACATATATTAAATTACTAAACATTCTTTTATTATTCTATTAATAGAAACACGTGGGGTTTACAGGACAAGCTAGTGCGAGCATAGCCTGCACACACAGTATCTTTCCTCTCCTCTCACCACATTAATGTCCAAAGCTCCAAAAGTCCAAGTCTGAGGGTAAGAGGGGATTTTTGTGAGTAAGGCATGTCAGGGAGAAGTAGGAGAGTGCTTGGTGGGACCCCCAAGGTTGTAGAGCTTGACATGCAGAGTCTGGCAGTTTTCAGTAAAACCTACCGATATTTCAATGGAAAGCAACCGATAAGTTTCATTCCAATTGCTCAAACCTATTGGTAGGTTTGGCGGAAGGTGCAGGTCCTGTAGCTAGAACCTACTGGTATGGCCTACCGATAGGTTTTCTCTAGTTTTGCTGATTTCTTGGTTTCTTCAACCTCTTAGGCTATCGTCAAGTCATCTCTCCATCTTCATTCATCTCAAAAACTATGTGAAGGCTTAACAACCATCATTTATCATCTTTTATTTGCAAACATACCGAAATTCCATTAAAAGCACAAACAATGCATTTCCACTCACATTAACCATAAAAACTATCACAAAAGGGATGCAAATGCACTTGGAATATGAAATATTTTGTGCTAATCACTCTTTAAATTTTTTAGAGCTTTGCCAAAGCCATGAAGGATCGAACATGATTCACTCATTCTTTGTCGAATATTTGCTCCTCGCTTATTGTGCTTTAACTTGTGATTAGCCTAAAACTTTTTATATTTTTATGTGCTAATTATCTCATTTTGTTAATGTTTCTGGAGATTGTATGGTAGGAGTTATGTTAATTGAATCTTTAAAGATGATATTTTGTGTTTGCATTTAAAAAGGGCTAAATTTAATTTATTATGGCCTTGTCATACCACTTGAGATGAATGGGGATGAAAAGATAGCTTGGAGATTGCTCAGGAGAAGAGGAAATCTGAAAAGATAGCTTGGGTACGCATACCAGTACGCTGAGGCTACTAGAGTAAACCATACCAGTACACGTACCGGTATGCTTACCCTACTGGAGTTCCACGTAACGAGACGTTTTGCCTGACATGCCCAAATTTTGCATCAGTTGTTCTACTACCTTGAAGGTCCCACCAACTGTTCTCCCATGCTCCTCTGACACGTCTACCACACAAAACATCCTCTTATTAACATTCTCTTGGACTTTTGGGGCATAGATCTTAAATGTGAGGAGAGAAGAGAGAAGTTGTTGGGTGTGGAGACAAGGCCTGCACAGCCTGCACCAGCCCACCTTAATTCATGCTCCTATGTTGGGAATCACATCAAGGTGCTAAAGGAGACTTTATGCACATTTTTGGCAGGGGAGCTCTCCATGGTTCAACTATTATATACATTAGAGGATATAATTTAGGGGAGAAGCATTGTAGAAGATAATGAATAGTATTTTAGTGAGAGATATTGTAGATTTTTACATTTCTTGAAATCCATTGACGTGTAATCTCTGGTTGAATCTTTAGAACTTCATTTAATGTCATGAATGTTAATTTCCTTCAAGTTCAACGCAAGTTTAATGCTCCCTTTAAGCTTTGACCATTAATGCACCAAAGTTCTTCATTTTCTTAGATATAAAATGGGTATTCATCTCTTTTACTTTGAGCTTATGATTTCTTGTATTTCGTTACTCTAGAACTTCATATCTTTGAATGCACTTTCATTACATATTTAATTCCATTTCAAGCATGAGTAGCTAAATATTTTAGTTGAAAAAGCCAAGGGGAATCTCCAATTAAGTATACCATTTCAACTCAATCTCCTCACTCCTTTCAGAGTTCAATGATTTGGTTTGACTGGGTTGAGGGTGGATAAGTTAGTGAGTCTTTGATATTCTGTAGGCCAAGTCACAGTTTATGCTTAGATACTCACCCATCTTATCCCACGAATCAATTGTTCATTCATGCTCTGTTGGAGGAGGGATTCTAGTTGAGATGATATCACCATTGGAGTGACCTCTTGGATTTGCAAACATTTGTTTCTCATTTCATTTTCACCAACACACACTTCACCAAACAATTTTCAACCACAAAGATTTTTACACTTTATTTTACTAAAAATCACTTTCCCCTCGGTTTACTTCCTTCCTCGTGGAAACGACCTTGGAATACCACCAAGTAAAACATGACAGGCGAAAGTCTCCTTGCGATTGGGGAGCACTTTTGTTCTTTGCACATCATAGTTACATCATTTCATTTTTCCATTCCCTTGCCTTTTATTTTGACACTATCTCAAGGAAGAGTGACACTCCCCTTCATCCATACACTATACATGCTAAGGGATAGAATTTAGGAGTTAGGAAACAACAGAGTTTTCCAACAATCACCTTGTAACTCCAATACTTGGAGAGATGAGCATCACTCACTTTTCTAGCTTAAATTATCATTCACTATTTAGTAAGAGGTGATGGACATGTATAAATTATCTGGAATTTATATCTTGGGAGATCCAAAATTTTTAGAAGTAGTTGAAACATAATTATATGGAAGAAATTATTTTAAGGGGGGAAGAATGTAAAATTCGAGTAAATTTGAACTCTTTCTGAAAAATGGCAAAATGATAATTTTTTCTTATAGTTCGGATTTGAAATAAGTATTTCTCTAGAGCTCAGATGACACAATGGACTTCACTGTTGAATTTTTCTCGCGAAACCGAATTACCCAGACAATTTTCGTCGAATTCCGAGATAGTCGAATTTTGCATGTATTTTTAGGCTTCGGGTGGAGGTTGACCTCACAAAGGTCCCTACAAATAAATTTTATAGAATTTTTTTATAGTTGAATTAAAGTTTAAATAAAATTAATTTGAACTTAAACTGAGATGAATTTAATCATTTTTGGGATAAAAATGGATCCCTTAGAAAGATCTATAAGGTTCTAAAAGATTTTAGAATATTTCTAGCATATCCCACATTTTAGAATATTCCTCTAGAATATTCCTAGGAGTCCTGAAGGCCTATAAATAGGGGACTTGGTTATGGAATTAGGAGAAAAACACATTGGTGACCTCTCAGAGAGAAGGGAAGAGAAGTTTGGGAAAAGAGGAAGAAAGCTGATTTATCAAATTCAAACATTGAATTGAATTACGGGGTGGTATGCAATATGCTCTTATTAAATCTCTTTGCAAAGAGCATTTCTTTGATTATCCTATGATTTGTATTCCAACTTGTGTTATCGTTATTTTAAAATTTCGATTGAATATCGTTGAATATTTTTGTCTCATTGATCGTGTTGTATGGATATTGAGGCAGGATCGTGGAAGTTAGTAGTCGATGCATCTCCAGCTGGGAGACCCGTGGAATCAGGTTGAGGTGGGATGATTGGTGAGGTGTCAGATTAGTGTTAAGATTCTATATGACGTGTGATATATAAAATTGATATTGACATCCGTTTATTGAGATATGATTAGTACTCAAATATAGAATATTATTATCCCTTTTTTGGACTAATTATACTTTGATGGAGTTTTAATGATGAAATTTCAGGTTATAAAATTAAAAAAGGGTTCAAGGGTGACAAAAAGTACAATTGAACGTAACACCAGCACATTGGGGAATAAAATTGAGAAGCTTGGAATAATGTAGTAACGTTCGAATGCCACCTACCGTTCAAACGTCCACTTGAACTAGGCAAATAATAGATTACTGAGACAAGATGTATTGCAGCCAAGAACCAAAGCCCATGAGAATTAAGTATTAGCGCTTGAATGCCACCTACCATTTGAACGACCACTGAAGCACTGACGAGACCAGACTGACTGAAGACATGGTGTGTTGCAGCAAATCTATGACAAAATCTGCATGGCATGTAGAGGAAGATTTTCACAGAAGACCACAGGCCATCGGACGAGTGAATGATAGGCACAGATCCCAGCTGGCGTTCGAACACCCTTAGAGCAATGACAGAAGAACCATTCGAACGCCTTGACAGACTGCCTGTAGATACACCTATTTTTGGAGAGAAACGGGGGGCAACACTTCTAGCACTACTTCTTCTTTCCTCTTGTCTTAGTTTTCTTCTTTGCTAGAGGGTTGGAAAGCTTAGACTCCCACTCATTTCTTTACATTAATGCTTTTACATTTGCATTTACTTAAGAGTTGTAGTTTCTTTATTTACTTTTAGTCTTTACATTACTGCTTTTACATTTGCATTTACTTAAGAGTTGTAGTTTCTTTATTTACTTCTATGCTTTTATTTACATTCCTCTGTTTATGTCTTACCCTTCCATAGATTGAGCTTCCTTCTTTCCTAGAAGAGTGAAACTCTTCCACTTTTCTAGAGCTTTGCCAAAGCCATGAAGAGTGGAACGTGATTCACTCATTCTTTGTTGAAGATTGACTCCTTGTTCTTGTGCTCTTGTTTTGCAAATTCCTCTACTTAGAGGGATGAGCGTCACTCACTTTTTTAGTTTTACCAAAGCTATGAAGAGTGAGTAGTTTCTCATTCACTCTTTAGGAAGAGGTGAAGGGCATGTATTGATTATCCGAAATTTATATTATCCAATGTTCTAATGCTTAATGTTTATATCCCCTTGCTTATTGGATTATTGATTGCATCTAGCAAAGCTAAGGTACTTTGTATACTCGAGAGTCTTTCTATGACACGGATGACTCTTGTATGGAAAGTCTTACTCATTTAAAGTCAAGTACTCCAGCTAGATCTTCATGACTACCCTTCAATCTTCTCTCATTATTACGCTTCATTTAAAGAATGGAATATTAATGTCTTGGTGGATGTCTTGTAAAAATACTTGCTTGTTTGTAGACGGGTTAAGTCTCGGCATAGGCAATTCTCGTAAACATCTAGAAAGACATTGGAACCATGGTCTTAATTCTCATAGTCCATCTTTACCTTCCGATTAACTTGCTATTGACACGGGAGTTAATTGAGTTATTATGCATAAATATAACAAACCAGATAATTGACTATATGTCCTAATCCTCGAACTAAAGAGTGGCTTTTCTTCCATTTAAATTAATCTTATATTTTTTCTAGAAAACCTTCTTAGAAAAAATTTAATATTCTGTTCAGGAAACTACCCACATCTCATAACTTTAAATCTCAAATGTTACAATCAATTGGTCTCCACCACTGCTTACTTTGAAACACCAACACAACAAGTTTCAGGTGGATTCGACTCTGGACTCAAACCGATTTATTACAACTTGACCTCCTGCACTTGGGTGTACACATTTCGTATCAAGTCAAGTTTTTGGCGCCGTTGCCGGGAAACCTTGGTAGAATCCTCAAGGTCTGTAAACCAGTCTGAACCAAATTCACCTTGATCAACAGCAGACTCTTGTGAGAGTATTATGACAAATATTGATAGAAATAGAGAAGTTCCCATGAGGGAGGAAGAAGTGTCTAACATTCAAAATTTGAGGGATTACTTAAATCCTACAAGAAATAGTGTCCCCTCATGTTTTGTATTTCTTCTAGATGTACCCCCCTTTACTGTAAAAATGGGGACTGCACAGTTGTTACCTGTTTTCCATGGGTTGGATACGGAGAATCCGTATTTGCATATGAAAGATTTCGAGGAAGTGTGTGGAACATTTCAAGACAATTTGGAACTTGCCAAAATGAAACTTTTTTCTTTTTCTCTAAATGACAAAGTTAAACAATGGCTAAATTCTTTAAAATCTCTTTCCATGCCTACCTGGCTGATCTTTCAAAATGAATTTTTTCGAAAATTTTTCCCCTTACATTGGACCAATACACTCAAAAGGTAAATCGTGAATTTTTTGGTGAAAGAAGGAGAAATATTTTACCAAAGTTGGGAGAGATTCAAAGAACTACTCCAAGCCTTCCCCCACCATACTTTTAAAAATTAGACTTTGGTAGGATTTTTTTATGACTCCTTGCCCACTAGACTACTTCAGTTTGTCGAAATGATGGCCCAATGAGAGTTTATGGTTAAAAGTCTAGAGGAGGCATTCTATTTCTTTGACACCATATCTGAAAGTTCTCAGATATGGGACTCAGCATCCCTTATCACAATTGAAACCAGACCATCCACTTCCCAAGGGAGAAAGTATGTCATGAGAGAAGATGATGACCTGAGAGCAAAAATATCCACTTTATCTCGAAAGCTTGAAGCTTTAGAGATGAAAAAATTCATAAAGTCGAAATGGGCCCTTCCACAAAATAAATGTGTGGAATCTGTGCATTGACAGGACACCCTACTGGGGAATGTCCTACCATCCCCGCATTCAAAGAAGTCTTGTTGGAACAAACAAATGCAATCTCCAATTTCAACAAGCCTTACTCCAACCCATACTCTGAAACATACAATCCAGGGTGGTGAAACCACCCGAACTTCAGTTGGAGGAACACACAGCCAACTCCTATGAACCAACCACAAGGTTCACATCCACCGCCTCAAGGACCTCCAGCATACCAACCATACCAACCAGCACACAAGAGGAACCTTGAGGATACACTAAACCAGTTCATGCAAACTCAAATGAACTTCAATCCACCCAATTTTTTACCGAGTTCAAAGCACAAACCACCCACTCCTTTAAAGATCTTAAAACCCACATTCAAAAGTTGACTCAATCCATGAGCACACAAGAAAATGGCAAGTTTCCTGCCCAACCAAAACCTCCACAAGACTAATCCCAAGTTGTCACTACACTAAGAAGTGGCAAGGTGATCGACAAAACCGTCAGAGACATGTTGATTCCAAAGTCAAAACTTGAGTCAATCCCAGTCAACTCATCAGTTGATCCTGAACTTGTAATTGAAAAAGAGCCTAAGCCTATAATAGATCAAGAGCCAGAACCTTCTAAGGAAAGAGAACCTTCATGTTCAATTCCCGCTCCTTTTTTTGCATAGACTCAAAGCTACCCAAAATTTGAATCATCAGCCCGAAATTTACGAGCTTTTCAAGCAAGTAAAAATCAACATCCCACTTCTAGATGCAATCTAACAAGTACCATCTTATGCCAAGTTTCTAAAAGACTTGTGCACAGTCAAGAGAAGCAAAAATGTCAAAAAAAGAGCATTCCTGACTGAACAACCCAGTTCTTTATTACAATGTAAAACCCCTCTCACATACAAGGACCCTGGGTGTCCAACTGTGTCATATGTCATTGGAGATTTCAAAATAGAACAAGCACTGTTAGACCTTGGAGCCAGTGTTAATTTACTTCCCTACTTTGTCTACCAACAGTTGAGTCTGTGAGAACTCAAACCCACTTGTGTCATGACTTGATCCAAAATGTGTACACCCAAGTGCAGGCGGTGAAGTTGTAGTAATAATCCGGTTTGAGTCTAGAGTTGAATCCACATGGAACTAGTAGTTTTGGTGTTTCAAAGTAAGCAGTGACAGAGACCGATTGATTGTAACCTTTGAGTTTTTAAAGTTGTGCGTAGTGGGTGGCTTATTGGATAGAATATTGAATTCTTTCCAAAAATTCTTTTAGACAAAATATAAGATGAATTCAAATGGTAGGAAAGTCACTCCTTAGTTCAAGGACCGGACATGTGGTTAATTATTCAGTTGATTATATTTATGCTTGATAACTCAATTAACTCTCATGTCAACAGCAAGTTAATCGGAAGATAAAGATGAACTGTGAGAATTAAAATCATGGTTCCGATGTCTTATAAGAAGCTCACAAGAATTATTTGTACCGAGAGTTATCGCGTCCACAAACAAGCAAGTATTTTTACATGACATCCAACCATGGCTTTAATATTCTATTCTTTTTAAATAAAGCACAATAATGGGGATGATTAAAGGGTAGTCATGAAGATCTAGCCGGGGTACTTGCCTTGAAACGAGGAGTCTTTCTGTGCAAGAGTTATTCGTGTCATAGAAAGATTTTCGATTATACAAAGTACCTTAGCTTTGCTAGATGTGACCAATCATCCAATAAGCAAGGGGATATAAACGTTAAGCATTAGAACAAGGCGTAATAAAACTTCTGGATAATCAATACATGTCCCTCACCTCCTACTAAAGAGTGAATGAGAAACTACTCACTCTTCATAGCTTTGGTAAAGCTAAAAAAGTAAGTGATGCTCATCCCTCTAAGTAAAGGACTTTGCAAAGTAAAAGTACAATTAACAAGGAGCTAATCATCAACGAAGAATGAATGAATCACGTTCCACCTTTCACGGCTTTGGTAAAGCTCTAGAAAGGTGGAAGAGTTTTACTCCTCTAAGCAAAAAGGGAGCTCAAATAATGAAAGTGCAAGACATAAATAAAAGCATATATGTAAGAGCATAAATGCAAAGACTTAAAGTAAATCAAGAACATAAATGTAAAGACTTAAAGTAAAAGAGATTATAACTCTTAAGCAAATGCGAATATAAACATTAATGTAAAGAAATGAGTAGGAATCTAAACTTCCCAATTCTCTAGCAAGATGAAACTAAGACAAAGAAAAGGAATTAGAAATGCTACAAGAGCCACAAGTGATCAGTCTAAATCCAAGTGCCTCATTTTTCTCCACAAACCAAGTGTATTTACAGGCAAGGAGAAGGCAGGGAGAGGGGTAAAAGAATAGAGTTGGGCACTAAAGTCAAAGTGAAAAGCCAACCACTCTGGAGGCAGTCTGTCAACACCGTTCGAACAGTAAATGGCGTTCGAATGGTTTCTCTGTCTTTGCTCTACACCGTTCAAACCTCAGATAGATTCAGTGTCTGCCATTCAAGTCACAAGACGCGTGGTTCTTTGTGCAAATCTCTCTCCAAGTCCTTGTAGAATCTGACTGCTGTCTCTCCAATAATTCCAGGGTCGTTCGAACGTGAATTGTAGTTCAAACGTGGCACTCAAGTACCTGAGCCTTTTGACTGCAAGTCTGCAACACGCCATGTCTTCAGTCATTCTGATCTTGTCATTGCTCCAGTGGACGTTCGAACGTAGTACACAAATCTCCAGGGGTCTTGCCTGTAACACAGTTTATAATAGATGGCCTAGTTTCTTATGACCGTTTGAACGGTATGTTGCGTTCGAACGTTGCTTCCTTGTTCCAAGCTTTTACAATTTGTTTCCTAATGTGCTATTGTTGCCTTCAAAGGTAGTTTTTGCACCCCTTAAATCCTTGTTCACTTTAAGACCAAAAACATCATCACTTAAACTCCATTAAAGTATAATTAGTGCAAAAAAAGGCATAAGAATATGCTACATTTGAGTACTAATCATGTCACACTTCAGTTAGCAGACAGATCTGTAAAAATTGCTAAGGGCATTGTTGAAGATGTGCTTGCCCACATGGATAACTTTGTCTTTCCTGTTAACTTCATTATTCTAGATACTCAACCAACATTACATTCAGAGAACTAAATTCCCGTGATTCACTTCCAATGCACTAATCAATTGTAGGAATGCAGTCATGAAATTGACTTTAGGGAATATGACTCTTGAACTAAATATTTTCAATATTGCTAAACACCTAAGAGAAGATGAGGAGGAAGAGGAAGTAAACTCCATTGAATCTTTGATACAGGAACATCTGAGTGACACATTCTGTGAGAAACTGACTGAATCATCTATGCTAGAGTCTATCGCATCTGATTCAACTAATGACCCAAAAACAAAAATTTGCCCTACTCATGCTGTTGAGACATGGACCCCAAAATTTGAAGAAATTTTAACAAAAGGCACGAAGCCATTCTTATCAAGGGACTTGCCACTAAAGCTTGAATTAAAGCCTCTTCAATCTGACCTCAAGTATGCATTTTTTGAAAAAAAGGAGTCATACCCAGTAGTAATTTTCTCTAAGCTCACAGACTTGCAAGAGTCTAAACTGATTGTAGTTCTTAAAAGTCATAAAAGCACCAATGGGTGGACCATCGCTGACTTGAAAGGTATAAGCCCGTTGATCTGCAATCATGCAATATACCTTGAAGAGGATTCAAAATCCTCTCGTCAAATGCAGAGACGACTGAATCCTCATATGAAGGAAGTTATGAGAACTGAGGTACTCAAACTCTTAGATGTAGGGATAATCTTTCCCTTCTTTGATAGCAAGTGGGTAAATCCAACCCAAGTTGTGCCCAAAAAGTCTGGAGTTACAGTGGTAAAAAATGATGCTAATGAACTGGTGCCAACACGAGTCATCACAGGATGGCGAATGTGCATTGATTACCGAAAATAAAATTTGGTAACTAGGAAAGACCATTTCCCTCTCCCAGTTCTTGATCAAGGTCTAGAAAGAATTACAGGACATAAATTTTACTATTCTTGGATGGATATTCTGGGTCAAATCAAATTGAGATAGCCTTAAATGATCAGGAGAAAACCACATTCACATGTCCTTTTGGCACCTTTCCATTCAAAAGGATATCATTTCGACTTTGTAACGCTCCCGCAATATTCTAAAAGTGCATGCTAAGCTTATTTAGTGACATGGTTGAAATTTTTTTGGAAGTATTCATGGACGATTTCTCTGTCTACGGTAACTTATTTGAATTATGTCTAGCAAACTTAGAAAAAGTGTTAATAAGGTATAAGGAAGCTAATTTGGTGCTTAATTGAAAAATTATCATTTCATGGTAACACAAGGCATCGTCTTAGGTCACATTGTGTCGTCTGAGGGCATAAAAGTTGACAAGGCAAAAATTGATCTAATTGAAAATCTTCCAGCACTCAGGACTGTAAAGGATGTCTGATCATTCGTAGGACATGTAAGTTTTTATAGGAGTTTCATAAAAGATTTCAGTACCATAGCAAAAACTCGTGTGTCATCTCCTCAGTCAGGATGTAATCTTTGACTGGAATGAAGCATGTCAGAAAGCTTTTGACAAGCTGAAGGGCATGTTAATTTTTGCTCCAATAATGCAACCCCCTGATTGGACTCTTTACTTTGAAGTAATGTGTGATGTGAGTGATTATGTTGTAGGTGCTGTTTTGGGACAAAGAAAGGATAAGAAACCACATATAATTTACTGTGTAAACAAAACTTTGAATGATGCTCAAATAAATTACTCAACAACTGAAAAAGAATTACTTGCTGTAGTTTTTGCTTTGAAAAGATTTCATTCCTATTTTGTTGGTTCTTCTGTTACTGTATTCACTGACCATACAGCCCTAAAATTCTTGCTCACAAAGAAAGGTTTCAAACCAAGGCTCTTAAGATGGATACTCTTACTCCAAGAGTTTGATCTTGTCATTAAAGATAAGAAAGTTGTTGAAAATGTGGTGGCAGACCATCTGTTCAGATTGACTTATGAATTTCATGAGGATGAATTTCCAATCAATGATAAATTCTCTAATGAATAACTGTTCATAATTGATGAGACCCCATGGTATGCAGACATTGCTAATTTCCTAGCTACTGGGACACTCCCTTCGTCATTCATTCTCGTGAATAAAAAGAAATTTCTGAGGGAGGTTCGTAACTTCTTTTGGGAAGATCCATACGTATTTAAATACTGTAAGGATCATATCATAAGACGTTGCTTCCCTGCTCCTGAAAGCAACCAAGTAATAATATTTTGTCATTCTGAAGCATGTGGTGGCCATTTTTTATCAAGAAAAACTGTTGCAAAAATCTTACAGTGTGGATTTTACTGGGCTACACTTTTCAAAGATGTACATGCCTTTTGTTTAACATGTGATAGATGCCAAAGATTGAAAAATATTTCAAAAAGATACATGATGTCTTTAAACCCCATCCTAGTGATTGAAATTTTTTACTGTTGGGGTATCAATTTTGTGGGACCATTCCCACCTTCCTTTGGCTATCTATACATTTTAGTGGCAGTAGACTATGTATCCAAATGGGTTGAAGCAATTTCTTGCCGAAATAATGATCACCAAACGGTGATCAAAATTTTAAAAGAAAATATTTTGTCCCGATTTGGAATTCCTAAAGCAATCATAAGTGATGGGGGTACTCATTTTTGCAATCGTCATTTCTGAAATTTGATGAAAAATATCTGATTTTTTACAAAATTGCAACCCCTTATCAACCACAGACTAGTGGACAGGCCGAATTAGCTAATCAGGAGATCAAATTAATTTTTGAAAAAAGGATAAACCCAGACTGCAAAGATTGGTCATCAAGACTGACTGATGTACTCTGGGCATATCATACTGCTTTTAAAATAATTTTGGGCATGTCTCCTTATCGATTAGCCTATGGAAAGCCGTGTCATCTACCTGTGGAATTGGAAAACAGGGCATATTGGGTCATTAAAGCAATGAATTTTGACCTGGACAAAACTAGACTATCAAGAAAACTTCAGATAAATGAATTGGAAGAATTGAGAATTGAAGTTTATGAGAATGCTAAGATTGCTAAAAACAGGATGAAATTTTTTCATGACAAGAACATTGTGCGAAAATCCTTTGAACCTTCTCAGAAAGTCATGTTGTTTAATTCAAGACTCCGCCTTTTCCCTGGTAAGTTAAAGTCAAGATGGACTGGGCCATACATTGTCAAAAAGGTGTTTGATCATGGAGCAGTAGAAGTGAAAAACCCATCGAACAGTAACACCTTTACTGTTAATGGTCAGAGGTTGAAACCATTTTTGGAGGATTGTGTTAAAAATGTGGAAACCATTAATTTAATGAAACCAGAATATCCTTCTGAGAATCGGGCTTGCCGACACTCAAAAGGGTCGGATCACGTAAAAACTCGAGCCGATGAGACACCATCATGAGACCCCCACCACATTTTCCTATCTTTTCCCACCTGTCTCCATTGGCACCCCCACCATCGCCTTTTTCTTTCTTTTTCTTCTTCGTTGCTTTTTGTTCTGCTTTGTCTTCTGTTCTGTCTTCCATTTTTTTTTCTTTCTCTTTCTGTTCGTTTTCCTTCTTCTTCGTTTTCTATTCCTTTTTTATGCAAATCTGACCATACCCAAGCGAAATCATGTCCCTGTATCCTGAAGATCAGATCTATATTCTCATGATTTACATTATTTTACTATATTTGTTTATGGGTATACTGCTGCTATCTGCACTCACATACAAGCCTTACAAGCCTACCCGAGGCCCAGATCTGAATAGGGAGGATTAACTTCGATATTTTGATGTGTAGGTATCATCAGAAGCACGGATCACTATCTTTCAACCTCAGTTTCAAGATCTATACTGGTAAATTCAAAAAATTGAGGACAATGTTCAGTTTAGGTTGGGGGTGTGAGAACCTGCAGTTCATATTCTGTTCGTATTTTGTTTTTGTACCCGTATACCATAAAAAAAATTTATTTGTGTTATCGTTGTTGTTGTTTTGATCATATTTTGTACCTTGTGTGGTTTATTGTATGTATGTGGGTCAGTTTAAATTGTTTTTGTCACTGAAAAATGTTAAAGAACCAGATAGTGAGTCTTAAAGTATAGGAAGCACGGATGTAAAACTCTTTTGGTTTTGTCTGGCTATTCTATGAACTTTTTCATCAGATGTGCATAATGTGATCATGAAAAAAACAAGATTGGTAAGGAAAAATGAGATCCGAGAACAACAAGCAAAATCCCTCTATGGTAGAAGCACTTTTGCTAAACATTGTCATGCCAAGAGACTTGGTGCCTGTAAACAGTGTGGTAGAGTCTTTCACGAGAAGAGATACAATCTGTGTTCTGAACCAATTTTTGATCGTGCACTCGATCGATTACACTGGATAGTGAATGGGCAGAGTAAGAATTATCCTGACACGCTATCCTATTATGGTACTTTGTTTAATCGTTTTGTGCTATAGGAAATTAGAAGAGTCATTGATAGATCAAAAGACACGGAGACAGAGGATGACTCGGATTAGACTACCTTTTAAAAAAATGTGGAAAATTTGGTTTTGGGAATGAAAATTAAAAGAGACAGTAAAATGGGGAATTTCCAAGAAAGTGAAAAATGAAAAATGAAAAATGAAAAATGAAAGAAAGAAACACTAGTTCTCGGCAAAACGTCAAAGAAAGAGGTGTGCAACACTACATAAATAGAGGATAGCTCTTGAACACCATTGACGTCATTTCGTTAGCCATTGACCTTTGGCCCAATAACAACCTATGAAAAGCCATAATTGATCGCAAATCTGATGCATATGCATGTTGTTAATCAAAAGTTGGGTATGTTATTGATGAGCGCATAATATTGCATATGTAAAGGCCTCATTACATGCATTTTAACTCAACTTTTGCACCTAAGTAGTTAGAGTTAGCCGATTTTATGAATAATGTTGATATTTCGATGTTGCATGTTTTTACAGCTTAAATCATTGATTTTAGGACCTTGCAACTATGATGGATGTGTGGTGAAGGCATGAACACAATACATGAAGATTTGGAGGCTTAAAAGTGAAGAAATCAAGGAGGTTCTGGTGTTTGGGAACAAAGACACCAGCTGCCACATCTTTTGGAAGAAGAGCCTCGGTTTTCCTCCATTTTGACTATGATCAACTTCGAATATGAAAAAGTTCAAAACATAAGAGTTGTAGATCTGAATGTCTTCTGTGTCATGTCAAAATGCCAGCTCAATCCAACAGTTGGATCAAAAGTTATTCCGATTCTACAAAATATGGTCCAGAGCAGAGAAGGAACCGTACCGATAGGCGTACCGGTACGCAGAGCTCCAGTAGCTAAACCGTACCAGTAGAGTACCGGTACACCTAACTCCAATAGCTAAACCATACCAGTACACCAAACTCCAGTCGCTAAACCGTACCGGTACGCTCCTTTAAAGCTTCCCCGAACCGCCTGCAACTCAGCTCCACTTGCTTGGGGGTCCCACCTACACTTCTCCCACTTGCTCCCCAACATTTCCTTACACATTTACATGCCTCTCTTACAAATTTGGAAGAATTTGAAGGCTTGGTATTAATGGGGATGGGAAAGAAGTGGGCTGCCATTGTGTGTTGCAGGCTTGGCTTGTCCTGGCCTGTGCAATGCATCAACTCAGCCTCCTATGGATGGGAGGCCCTTCACACAGACCCTAGGGACCCTCATGGACAAAAATTGAAGACACACACTCCATATATTCAGAATTTACAAGCCATTCAAAGAGGTGGCTACCTAAACTTAGGAGTAGTTCAAGGAAGAAGAAGATGAATAGTGCTAGAAGTTTATATTTTTGCATTTTCTCCATTCCAATGTCTTGTAATCTCTTGAAAGGATCTTCTAAACTTTGTTTAAAGTCTTTAATGTTACATATTGCAAGTTCATTTCTAGTTTAATCCTTTACTCTAGTTTCACCATTGTTGTATTAAGTTTTTCTTCATTTCTAGCTTAAAATGGGTATTGAATATTTTTCTTCTTAGTTTATGTTTTCTTGCATTTAGTTAAGTTCCATGCTTCATTTCTTCATTATGTCCATTTAAATTATGCTTGTCTTTCCTTTATGCTTGAGTAGCTAGCTTTTCAGTTAGCTAATCCAAGGAAGACCTCCCCTTGTGGATTTCATTTCAACCCTTTTTCTTTCCTCCACTCGGTATACGGTGGTTCGGTTTGACTGGGTTGAGTGTGGATGTGGTGGTGAGTCTTTGATATCCCGTAAGCATTTGTCACGGGATATGCTTGGATCCTCACCTCCATTTGGTTGTAAGTCTTTGATATTCTGTAAACTTGTCACGGTTTATGCTTAGATCCTCATTTCCATTTGTCCCGAGCTTCCCACGAATCAATCATTCATCTATGCATCATTAGAGGAAGGCTTCGAGTTGAATTGACATTCCCATTTGGAGTGAACCTTTTGGATTAGCCAACACTTATTTTATTGCATTTTCATTAAACACAACTCTCCAAAACACAAACAAAAGATTTTACATTTTCTCTTTTTCACAAAATCACCTTCACACACTTGAACTTTCCTTCCCTGAGGAGACGACCTTGGAATACTCTTCCAAGTAAAACACCGACATTCAAAAGACTCCTTACGATTAGGGAGCACTTTTGTTCACTTCATTTCCACCACCATTTCGTTATCCTTTCTCTTGCATGAATCCGAGTGAGAGTAACACTCACCCACACACATAAGTCATATACATATTTGAGGGTTCATATTAGGAGCTTAGAAACAACAACTTTTACCAACAATCAGTTATATAGCATTGCTTTAAATTGCATCAATATTCTTCCATGAGATTATGCCAAGAACATGATTAGTCTATTTTCTAAAAAGTTTCACTCCTTTATTACATTGTGCAAGTAATTTTTGATTGCCATCTTCTGATTACATGCCCCGTGAGAGACAAGTCACCATATTTAGAGCGAATTTTTTGCTGAGGGCATTCCTAAGAGAGATTTGTGGAGTCAAAGCTATTCATGGAAGGTGGTAAAGTGGAATGTTTGTTATATACCAATTCTTGCTTTTAGAATGACCATCCTACTACTTAGAGAATTACAAATGCTAATGTGACAGGTGCTAATTTTTGCATAGAATAAGTACCAACGGAAAATAAATATAGGAGTTAGATCATGATTGAGGGTTGGGTGTCCCAACGACCATGTTGCTAATTCATTTTTATTTGAATTCTCATATACACATTTGTTCGACTGAAGTTTGTGGGTAACTTCACTGGAAACCCTCACGAGACAACACTCGTCTACTAGGGTAAACCTGGGGGTTTAACGACTTATTGCATAAGCTAAATGCAACCGGATAACCTACGAAAAAGGCATTAGAAATAGATTTGTAAGTAATTATAGTTATACTACTAGGGACTAGCAATATCTAGGTTAGGAGGTGTGATTAGTACTCAAATATAGCATATTATTATGCCCTTTTTGGACTAATTATTATACTTTGATCAGGTTCTAAAATGAAAAAAGGTCAAAGGCAACAAAAAGTACAATTGACTGTAACACCAGCACATTGAAAAACAAAATTGAGAAGCTTGGAATAAAGTAGTAACATTCGAACGCCACCTACCATTCGAACGTCCACTTCAACCAGGCAAAAATCAGACTACTGAGACAAGAAGTGTTGCAGCCAAGAACCAAAGCCCTGGAGAATTAAGTATTAACGTTCAAATGCCACCTATCGTTCGAACGACCACTGAAGCACTGACGAGACCAGACTGACTGAAGACATGGTGTGTTGCAGCAAATCTATGACAAAATCTGCATGGCGTGTGGAGGAAGATTTCCACAAAAGACAACAGACCATCTAACGAGTGAATGATAGGCACAAATCCCAGCTAGCGTTCGAACGCACTTAGAGCAATAACAGAAGAACAGTTTGAACGCCCTCACCGTTCGAACACCCCTAACAGATTGCCTATAGAGTGGTTGACTTTTCACTTTGACTTAGGCACCAGGCTCAATTATTTTACCCCTTCCTTCTCCTTGCCTATAAATACACCTATTTTTGGAGAGAAATGGGGGGCAGCACTTCTAGCACTACTTTTCGTTTCCTATTGTCTTAGTTTTCTTCTTTGCTAGAGAGTTGGGAAGTTTAGACTACCACTCATTTCTTTATATTAATGCTTTTACATTTACATTTACTTAAGAGTTGTAGTTTCTTTATTTACTTTTAGTCTTTATATTTATACTTTTATATTTGCATTTACTTAAGAGTTGTAGTTTCTTTATTTACTTCTAGTCTTTACATTTATGCGTTATTTGCATTTACTTCTAGTCTTTGCTTTGTTTATAACTTGCTCTTCCATAGATTGAGCTCCCTTCTTTCCTAGAAGAGTGAAACTCTACCACTTTTCTAGAGTTTTGCCAAAGCCGTGAAGAGTGTAACGTGATTCACTCATTCTTTGTTGAGGATTGACTCCTTGTTCTAGTGTTCTTGTTTGTAAAGTCCACTACTTAGAGGGATGAGCATCACTCACTTTTCTAGCTTTACCAAAGCTATGAAGAGTGAGTAGTTTCTCATTCACTCTTTAGTAAGAGGTGAAGGGCATGTATTGATTATTCGGAAGTTATATTATGCAATGTTCTAATGCTTAATGTTTATATCCCCTTGCTTATTGGATGATTGATTGCATCTAGCAAAGCTAAGGTAGTTTGTATAATCGAGAGTCTTCATATGACACGGATGACTCTTGCATGGAAAGACTCTTTGTTTCAAGGCAAATAACCCAGCTAGATCTTCATGACTACCCTTCAATCTTTCCCCATTATTGCGCTTCATTAAAAGAATGGAATATTAATGTCAAGGTGGATGTCTTGTAGAAACACTTGCTTGTTTGTAGACAGGTTAAGTCTCGGTACAGACAATTCTTGTAAACCTCTAGAAAAACATCGGAACTATGGTATTAATTCTCACAGTCCATCTTTACCTTTCAATTAACTTGCTGTTAACACAGGAGTTAGTAGAGTTATTAAGCATAAATATAACAAACTGGATAATTGACTACATGTCCTGATCCTCGAACTAAATAGTGACTTTTCTTTCATTTAAATTAATCTTATATTTTGTCTAGAAAACCTTCTTGGAAAGAATTCAATATTCTTTTCAGGAAACCACCCACATCTCACAACTTTAAATCTCATAGGTTACAATCAATTGGTCTCCACCACTGCTTACTTTGAAACACCAATACAACAAGTTCCCTGTGGATTCGACTCCGGACTCAAACCAGATTATTACTACAACTTGACCACCTGCACTTGGGTGCACACATTTTGGATCAAGTCAAGATCTTTCTGATACTCAATTATTGTAATTGAGCATATTTTTTTCTCGTCCTATTGTATATTTCCCCGCTTTGTTTAATATTTTCAGGTTGATTTTAGAGAAAAGATCGGAACGAGATTATCAAACTATTAAAGACGAGGAGATGTCGATGTAATTGATGTTTTAATTATATTGAGAGATTTATGTATGTTCACGGATTCATTTGTATTAGGAGATGATTTGGATAAATAAAATTTATTGGGACAATTAGCGCTCTGTTATTTTATTTGGGTATTTTTATATCAATTAGCGTTTTCGAAAAGAAGAGAAAATCGGGATGTTACATATGTGTGCATTTTCGATTATGCTTAATGCTTTATATTCCACTTGCTTATTGAATGATCATTGCATCTAGCAAAGCTAAGGTACTTTGTACAACCATGAGTACTTTCTATAACATAGATAAATCTTTCATAGAAAGACTCATCGGTTTAAGGCAAGTACACTGACTAGATCTTCATGACTACCCTTCAATCTTCACCATTATTGTGCTTCAATTAAAGAATGGAAATGGAATATTAATGTCATGGTTGGATGCCTTGTAGAAACACTTAGTTTTTTGTAGACGAGTTAAGTTTCGGCACAGACAACTCTTGTAAACTTCAAGAAAGACATCAGAACCATGTTCTTAAGTCCGAAAATTCATCTTTATCTTCCGACTAACTTGTTGTTTTCAAAGGGGTTAATTGAGTTATCAAGCACAAGTATAATAAACCAGATGATTAACTACATATCCAAATGTAACGCCCCAAAAACTACCTTGGATTGCATTACAATCTAAAACCATTAACTTCATAAGAGCAACTAATAAAATCTATTCATAAAGAAACTACATTCATCATTCATAATATCTACAATATCATCTCTAAAGAATCGGCCAAGCCTTGACCTTAACATCCAAAAGAATATGCCCAAACTATGGCAATTACATCTCAAAATAATTGAACTTACACCTACAGTGAAATACAATATATTGAACTTCCATTTGTGCCCAAAATAATGTCCTAGCGTGGAACATAAGAGCATCTAACTCTATACATCAACCTCGAGATCCACGTCCGCATCTAATGGAGCTCCCCAATGGGTCGGTTCATCAACTCTGGTCTCCTCCTCTATGCCATAATCTGAAAAGATAGTATTTGTAGGGGGTGAGCACTAAGCTGTGTAGTAACATTCCTCCCAAACTCGTACAAGGTTTTTCAAACATAGAAAAGAGGTCAGTCTCATTTTCACAATTATCATACATAGCAATGAAATAAAACAGAGACATTTAAACAGATCTCAAGTTTAAATAGTAACAGTAAATTAAATGAACATTAAAAATCAAGTTCCCATAAATAAGCCTTTTCCAATGATAAACTATTTTCATGAGTTCTGGTTGAATCCCATACTTCCAACAAATTTTTGTAGAAACCATTTATCATTAGTCATGATAAACCATCGTCAATAAAGTCACGTATAAATTCATATTCCCAATTGTATCTATATCTCAGGTATGTTGGTCGCTTTTCAGAAATCTACCCAACGATTTTACCTAGTCTACCAACACTTTGGAAAAGGGCTTGTACCATCCCAATGGCATTGACGAATCCTTCCCAGCAAAATTATACTATCCCTAGTTCGAACTTAAGTGAACAATAGTGGTTGCATTCCCAAATACAACCCACTACAAGTGTAGAAAACCATCTCACCCCCACTGGGATAGACTAACCTCTACACTCTACACCATCTCTCAAAGGCAATTCAAGTCCGTCACAACAAACCATACAAGAGATGTAAATATCCACAAATTATCTCAATTTACAAGCATATCTAAAAAATCCCTAAATTTCTCATATGACAATTTTCAAAAACCCATTGCGAAAAATACAAGAGATCACAACAACAT
The DNA here is from genome assembly GCA_023539305.1 of Ilex asprella. Taxonomy (NCBI): domain Eukaryota; kingdom Viridiplantae; phylum Streptophyta; class Magnoliopsida; order Aquifoliales; family Aquifoliaceae; genus Ilex; species Ilex asprella. The sequence goes on from CM042187.1 coordinate 26,425,911, forward strand.
CATTTTATTACTCCACACAAAGCACTATGATTTCGAAATCAATAATAAAAGAAAATTTTAATAAGAAAATCAATCACCCTTAGAACAAGAAAAGAGATTTCATGGGTATTCAACTCTAACTTTGTTCAAGACAAGTAATATTTGCAAAAAGACTAAGAGATGATGAATTCATATCATATACATATAACATTTAGAGGCAAAACATACATATAAGTAAACCCTAACCTCAATGAACAAGAATGGAAGAAAATTCCTACCTTAATCCAAAGCTCAAAGCAAAGACCCAAGCTTTAAGGACCTCTTTCCACTTTTTTATTTTCCCCTTAATCTCCTCCTAGGGTGTGGAGAATGGTGTTCTTGCGAAATTGAGGTTTTGGATCACTATAAGGTGTAAATCTCTCTTGATCTTTGTGTTTCTTTCTCTCTAAGGCTATCTAGGGTTTTAAGAGGTTTGTGGTGAGAGTGCAATGGAAGAATGGGACAAATGGGGCTTGAAGTGGTGTTTTAAAACACAAAAAACCCAATTTTTTTACTATTCGGAAAGCTTCAGATGAAGCATACTGATATGCGTACCGATACGGTTTTGTTACTGGAGTTCGGCGTACCGGTATGGTTTGACTGACAATTTTTTGCTGTAAATTTCAGTGCAGTTTTGACCCATTTAGAGGTCGAATTGGAAAATTTTTATTAAACACACTTTTGTAGCCCTAGATGTCTACTATCTACTTCCAAATTTAAGATCCAATGTACATCAGGATACAAAGTTATGACCAAAATACTAAGCAGTGTCCAAGATCCCTTTTTACCCAAATTATCTCTAAAGTGTGCTTTCACTCCGGAATACTTCCTAGCTTCTAATACACCCCATATTACCTCTACCAATATTTTTTGACCTTTCGGATTCAATGGAGACTATAGTTTGAATTAATAATTTTTAGTTTTATGATTAATCCTAATACCCAAGTAAATGTTTATCGAAATTTTAAAATACGAGGGCTAAGTATATCTTTAATTGATTGATCCGTTTGAGGCCCAACATACCACCATTGGTACTCTATCATTGTCCATTTACAATATTTGAAGGATGAAATGTCCAGCCCAAAATCTTGGCAAACGAGTGTTAAAATTTCGGATTTTCACAAAGTTTACCATTTCGACCTGCCTACTGGACCTCAGCGTACCGATACGGTTTGCCCAGTTTTGTCTTTTTGCCTATTTTTCATTTTCAATCCATTCTAAACCATTCCAAAGTAAACTCAAACTTATACAACATACATTTGTACATCAATTATAGTTGGTACAAGTTCTATTACATGCAGGGATTTACACCAGATCCTTGAACTAAAAAGTGACTTTTTACATTTTAGCTTATCCTATATTTTTGTCTAGAAAATTGATTAGTACTTAAAATTAGCATTTTACTATGAATTTTTTAGACTAATTTTATTTTGATGGAGTTTAAGTGATGACATTTCAGGTCCTAAAGTGAACAAAGGCTCAAGAACAACAAATATCACACTTGAGTGTAACACCAGTACATTAGGGAAAAAAATTGGAGAAGCTTGGAACAAAGCATGAACGTTCGAACGCCAACTCAAGTTCGAATGTCCACTTGAACTATGAGAAGACCAGACTGCTGAGACATGGCATGTTGCATTCAAGAAGGAAGATGTTGAAGTATTTGAGTACCACGTTCAGACGCCAACTTACGTTCAAACGTCCACTTAAATTGATTGAAGACCAAAGTGATGAGTGTCAAGTGCCCAGATGTGTATGGAGTGAGGAAATAGGTTTCCACAGAAGACTACAGGCCACTTGAGTGAGAAGATCAAAGTCCATCGGGCTTTCAAACGCCCATAAAGCAAAGACAGAAGAAACATTTGAATGCCAAATAACGTTCGAACTCCCATAAAGCAAAAATAGAAAGCGTTCAAATGCCATATCACGTTCGAACATTCTCCACAAATTGAATATAGAGTGGTTAGCTTTTTACTTGGACATGGGCGGCATATACTATTCCGTCAGCCCCTTGTCTCCTCCTCCTCCTTGCCAATAAAGACTCCCATTTTTTGGGAGAGTAAGGGAGACTTGGTAGAGAGCTAGATGGAGGCTTAGAATCCCACTCACATAGTTGTAGAATTTCTTTATATTTTCTTGTAATCAAGGAAGATAGTTCATTTCTTGATTGAGGAAGCAACCCTCCAATTCTTGGTTGAGGAAGTAACCCTCCAAATGTGACTAACTTTCTTTTACTTTTATTGTCCATGTCTTTCACTTCCATTGCTTGAGCTTCTTTTTTTTTTCTCTTAGAGGAATGAAACTCTTCCACTTTTCTAGAGCTTTACCAAAGCCGTGAAGGGTAGAACATAATTCACTCATTCTTCGTTAAAGATCGGCTCCTTGTTCATTGTTCTTTCATTTTGCAAGTCCTCTATTTGGAGGGATGAGCATCACTCACTTTTCTAGCTTTACCGAAGCCTTGAAGAGAGAATATTATCCAGAAATTATATATGTGCCTTGTTCTTATGCTTAGAGTTTTATATTCCCCTTGCTTATTGGATGATTGATTGCATCTAGCAAAGTTGATGTACTTTGTATAACCGTGGGTTCCTTCTATGATAGAGATGACTCTTGCATAGAAAGACTCATCAGTTCAAGACAAGTACCCCAGCTAGATATTCATGACTACCCTTCAATCGTTCCCATTATTGTGCTTCAATTAAAGAATGGAATATTAATGTCATAGTTGGATGGCTTGTAGAAACACTTGCTTGTTTGTAGAAGGGTTAAGTCTCGACACAGACAATTTTTGTAAATTTCTAGAAAGACATTGGAACCATGTTCTTAATTATCACAGTCCATCTTTATCTTTTGATTAACTAGTTGTTAACATGGGAGTTAATTGAATTATCAAACATAAATATAATGAACCGGATGATTAACTACATGTTCAGATCCTTAAGCTAAGCAGTGATCTTTTTATATTTGAGCTTATCTTATATTTTGTATAGAAAACTAGCCAGTAAAAAACCATATAGTTTGTCCTGCAAAAATCCCTAAATATCACAACTTGAAATCTCAAAAGTTACAATCTTTTAGTCTCCATTGTTGCTTATATTGAAACCCCAACAAGAGTTCCCTGTGGATTCGAATCTGGACTCAAACTAGATTATTACTACAACTTGACCGCCTGCATTTGGGTGTATACATTTCGGATCAAGTTAAATTTTTAGCGCCATTGTCGGGGAACTTATAAAAGGTGTTTTAAGGTAAAAGATAAAAAGACCTTTCTTTTTGTATAGATTCTTTAGTTTATTGTGAATAATTTTTTTATTTTCTATTATTTTATGTATGAGGACGCCCCCTCACTATCAAAATTTGTCGGCAGAATCTTCTGGGTCTATGAATCATCCTGAACCAAATTCCCCTAGATCAATACCAGACTCTTGTGAGAGTAATAAGACAAATGATAACCGAAATGGAGAAGTTCCTATGAGAGAGGGGTAAGTGTCTAATATTCAAAATTTGTGGGATTACTTAAATCCCACAAGAAATAGTGTCCCCTCTTGCTTTGTATTTCTTGAAAATGTTCCCCTATTTACTGTAAAGTCGGAGACAGTGTAGTTATTACCTATTTTCCATGGACTTGATGCAGAAAATCCATATCTGCATATAAAAGATTTTGAGGAAGTGTGTGGAACATTTCAAGACAATTTTGAACTGTCCAAGATGAAACTTTTCCCTTTCTCTTTAAGGGACAAAGCTAAACAATGGCTAAATTCTTTAAAAGCTCTTTCAATACCTAACTGGCAGGCATTGCAAAATGAATTTTTCAGAAAGTTTTTTCCTTTACATTGCACGAATGCACTAAAAAGGAAAATCATAAATTTTTCGGTAAAAGAAGGAGAAACCTTTTACCAAAGTTGAGAGAGATTCAAAGATCTTATCCATTCTAGCCCACACCATGCTTTTAAGAATTGGACTTTGGTATAATTTTTTTGTGATTCTTTGCCCACTAGACTACGTAAGTTTGTCGAAATAATGATTCAAGGAGAATTTATAGGAAAAAATCTGGAGAAGGGATTCACTTTGTCCGACACCATCTCTGATAGTTATTTGATGTGGGACTCAGCCTCCCCTACCACTGTCGAAGGCAGATCATCCACTTCCCAATGGGGAAAGTATGTTTTGAATGATGATGATGACCTAAGAGAGAAAATATCCACCTTATCTCAAAAACTTGAAGCTTTAGAAATGAAAAAGGTCCATCAAGTGAATGTTGGCCCTCCCACAAAACAAGTGTGTCGGATCTGTGCATTGACAAGACACCCTACTGGGGAGTGTCCTACCATTCCAACATTCAAAGAGGCTTTGTTGGAACAAGCAAATGCAATCTCCAATTTCAACAAGCATTACTCCAACTCATACTCTGAAACATACAATCTAGGGTGGTGGAATCACCCAAACTTCAGTTGGAGGAACACACAACCAACTCTTATGAACCAACCACAAGGTTCACACCCAACACCTCAAGGACCTCCAGCATATCAACCATACCTACCACCACAAAAGAGGAGCCTTGAGGACACAATATATTAGTTCATGCAAAGCCAAATGAACTACAACAATAGTTTTACTCAGGCTTTCACTGATTTCAAAACCTAAACCACTCAATCTTTTGCGGATCTTAAAAGTCACATCCAAAAGTTGACCCAATCCATGGCTACACATGAGAAGGGCAAGTTCCCTGCCTAACCAAAACAACCGCAATGCCAATTCCATGTGGGGAACCCTTCGATCATGGAACACCCACAAGACCAAGCCCAAGTTGCCACTACATAGAGAAGTGGCAAGGTGTTTGGCAAGACTATCAGGGACATGCTCATTCTAAAGCCAAAACCTGAGTCAATCACAGCCAACTCATCATTTGAGCTTGAACCAATTGAGTTTAAACTTGTAATTGAAAAAAAACAAGTGTCGAACCTTCTAAGGAAAAAGAACTTTCGTGTTTCATTATTGTTTCTTTTCCTCATAGACTTAAAACCATACAGAAGTTGAATAACCAACATGAAATTTATGAGCTTTTTAAGCAAGTAAAAATGAACATCCCACTTCAAGATGCAATCAAAAAAGTTCCATCTTATGCCAAGTTTCTAAAAGACTTGTGCACAGTCAAGAGAAGCCAGAATGTCCAAAAATGAGCCTTCTTGACGGAACAAGCCAGTTCCTTGCTTCAACACAAAACCCTTACAAAATACAAGAACCCTAGATGTCCGACTATGTTATGTGTCATTTGAAAATTTAGAATAGAGCAAGCACTGTTAGACCTTGTAGCTTGTGTAAATCTGCTACCCTTCTCTGTCTACCAACAGTTGGGTCTAGGTGAACTCAAACCCACTTGTGTTACACTCTAGTTGGCTGACAGATCTGTCAATATTCCTAGGGGCATTGTTGAAGATGTGCTGGTCCAAATGGACCACTTTGTCTTCCCAGTTGACTTCACTATTCTAGATACTCAGCCAGAAATACATTCAGAGAATCAAATTCTCATCATTCTTGGTCGGACCTTCTTAGTAACTTTCATTGCGCTAATCAATTGCAGGAATGGAATCATGAATTTAACTTTTGGGAGTATGACTCTTGAGTTGAACATTTTCAATATTGCTAAGCACTCGAGAGATGACAAAGAAGAAGGGGAAATAAACTCTATTGAATCTTTAATACAGGAACATCTGAATGACTCATTCTACAAGAATTAAACTGAATCATCTTTATTAGATCCTTTCACCTCTGAATTCACAGATGAATACCCCACTCATACTGTTAGGACATGGACCCCCAAATTTGAAGAGATCTACTAAATGACATAAAGCCACTCTCATCAAGAGACAAGCCACCAAAGCCTGAATTGAAACCTCTCCCATCAGACCTCAAATATGCATTCTTGGAAGAGAACAAGTCCTACGTAGTGGTAATTTCATCTAAGCTCATAGACTTATAAGAGTCTAAACTGATTGAAGTTCTTAAAAGCCACAAAGTACCATTGGGTGGACCATCGCTGATTTGAAAGGTGTAAGCCCGTTAATCTGCAATCACGCTATATACCTTGAAGAGGATTCAAAATTCTCTCGTCAAATGCAGTGACGATTGAACCCTCACATGAAAGAAGTTGTGAGAACTAAGGTTCTTAAGTTGCTAGATGTAGGGATAATCTTCCCAATCTCAGATAACAAATGGGTTAGTCTAACTCAAGTTGTACCCAAAAAGTCTGGGGTCGTAGTGGTCAAAAATGATGCCAATGAACTAGTGCCAACACAAGTCATCACAGGATGGTGAATGTGTATTGACTACCGAAAACTCAATTTGATAACTAGGTAAAACCATTTCTCCCTTCCCTTTCTTGATCAGGTTCTATAGAGAATTGTAAGCCATGAATTTTATTGTTTCCTGGATGGGTGTTCTGGATACAATCAAATTAAGATAGCATTAAATGACTAGGAGAAAATCACATCCACATGCCCCTTTGGTACCTTTACATTTAGAAGGATGCCATTTAGACTTTGTAATTCTCTTGCTACATTCCAAAGATGCATGCTAAGTTTGTTTAGTGACATGGTTGAAAAAAATTTGGAAGTGTTCATAGATGACTTCTTTGTCTATGGTAATTCATTTGATTTGTGTCTGGCCATCCTAAAAAAGATGTTGATAAGGTGTAAGGAATCTAATCTACTGCTCAATTGGGAAAAATATCATTTTATGGTAACAAAAGGCATTGTCTTAGGTCTCATTGTGTCGTTCGAGGGCATGAAAGTTGACAAGGCAAAAATAGATCTGATTAGAAATTTGTCCGTCCCCATGACTGTAAAGGATGTTCGATCATTCCTAGAATATGCATGCTTTTACTGGAGATTCATTAAAGATTTCAGTACCATAACCAAACCCATGTGTCATCTCCCAAGTTAGGACATAATTTTTTAGTGGAGTGAAGCATGCCAGAAAGCTTTTGAAAAGCTTAAAGGTATGTTATTTTCTGCCCCAATCATACAATTCTCTGACTGGACTCTGTCTTTTGAACTAATGTGTGAAGTAAGTAATTATATTATAGGTGTTGTGTTAGGACAAAGAAAGGATAAGAAACTACATGTAATTTACTATGCAAACAAAACTTTTAATGATGCTCAAATGAATTATTCAACAACTGAAAAAGAATTGCTTGTTGTAGTTTTTGCTTAGGAAAAATTCGTTCCTATCTTGTTGGTTGTTCTATTACTATATTCACTGACCATTCAGCCTTGAAATTCTTGCTCATAAAGAAGGATGCCAAGCCAAGGCTCTTAAGATGGATCCTCTTACTCCAAGAGTTTGATTTGGTCATTAAGGACAAAAAAGGTGTTGAGAATGTGGTGGCAGATTATCTATCCTGGTTAACTTATGAATTTCACGAGGATAGACAGTCAATCAATGTGAAATTCTACGATGAAAAACTGTTCATGATTAATAAGACATCATAGTACGCTGATATTGCTAATTTCCTTGCTACTGGTACCCTCCCTCCGTCCTTTACCATGATGGACAAAAAGAAATTTTTGAGGGAGGTTTGAAACTTTTTTTGGGAACATTCATATGTATTTAAGTGCTATAAGGATCAAATCAGAAGACGTTGCATCCCCACTCTTGAAGTAACAACATTTTGTCATTTTGAAACGTGTGGCCATTTTTCATCAAGGACAATCGCTACAAAAATCTTGTAGTGTGGATTTTACTAGCCCACACTTTTCAAAGATGTTCATGCCTTTTGTTTAACTTGCGATAGATGCCAAAGGTTGGGAAGCATTTCTAAAAAAAATATGATGCTCTTAAACCCCATTCTGGTGATTGAAATTTTTGACTGTTGAAATATCGATTTTATGGGACCATTTTCCCCTTCCTTTGGCTATCTATACATTTTAGTTGTCGTAGACAATATATCCAAATGGGTTGAAGCAATTCCATGCCAAAATAATGATCACCACATAATGATCAAGTTTTTAAAAGAAAATATTTTATCCCAATTTGGAATTCCTAAATCAATAATAAGTGATGGGGTGCTCATTTTTGTAATTGTCCTTTTTAGAATTTAATGAAAAAATACTTGATTTTTCATAAAATTGTAACTCATTATCACCCACAGACTAGTGGACAGTCAGAATTGGCTAATTGAGAGATCAAACAGATTTTAGGAAAAAAGGTAAACCTAGAACGCAAAGATTGGTTGTCAAGACCAACGGATGCACTCTGAGTATATTGTACTGCTTTTAAAATAATTTTAGGTATATCTCCTTATCGATTATTCTATGAAAAACAGTGTTACCTACCTGTGGAATTGGAACATAAGGCATACTGGCCCATTAAAGAAATGAACTTTGACATGGACAAGGCTGGGCTCTCTAGGAAACTTCAGATAAATGAATTGGATGAATTGAGAAATAAAGCATATGAGAATGCTAAGATTACTAAAACCAAGATGAAAATTTTTTATGACAAGAACATTGTGCGGAAGTCATTTGAAACTTCTCAAAAAGTTCTATTGTTTAATTCAAGACTCCGCCTCTTTCCTGGTAAATTGAAGTCAAGATGTACTGGGTCGTACATTGTCAAAAAAGTGTTCGGGCATGGAACAGTAGAAGTGGAGAACCCATCAAACGGTAATATCTTCACTGTTAATGGCCAACGGTAGAAACCATTTTTGGAGGACTTTGTGAAAAATGTGGAGACCATTCTTTTAATGGATCCAGATTATTCCCCCGAGATTCGCACCTGCCGACACTCAAACGGATCGGGTCATGAAAAATTTGAGCCTACCCGACCCGAGAGGATGCCTTTATAAGGCCCTCACGTTTCTCTCTCCTCTCCTATGTCCACTACTGTTACCCCATCTCCTTTCCTTTGCTTTCCTTTTCTTCTTCTTCTTCCTTCTCTATTTTCTATAACGCAACCTAGAACCCAAGCGAACCCATGTCTATATACCCCAAATACCTAGTCCTTTGTCTTTTGATTACCATTGCTTACTTTATTTGTACATGGTTGTTCTTTTTCGGTACGCCCTCACATTAAAGGGCTACCAACCCATCTGAAACCCAGATCAGCGCAAAGATGATTAAATATATGTATTTTGCTTGTAGGTTTCGGCAGATGCATAGATCTCTACCTTTCAACCTCATATTCAAGATCTATACACTAGTAAATTCAAAACATTGGAGACAATGTTCAGTTTAAGTTGGAGGTGAGAACTATAGTTGATATTTTGTGTCACCCTGTGCCTGTAATTTTTTAAAAATTTTGTTGTTGTTTTTACGGTTGTTGTTGTTCTGGATCATATTGTGTACCTTGCCTTTTATTTTGTATAAATTGATGACTATGTCTATGAGTCAGTTTAAATTGTCTTTATGACTGGTGATTGTTAGAAAAACGTTGTTGTTCCTAAACTCCTAACATGAACCCTCAAATATATATATGGCTTATGTGTGTGGGTGAGTGTCACTCTCACTCGGATTCATGCAAGAGATAGGGCAACGGAATGGTGAAAATGAAATGAACAAAATGTGTGAAATGTGAACAAAAGTGCTCCCCAATCACAAGGAGTCTTTTGAATGTCAGTGTTTTACTTGGAAAAGTATTCCAAGGTCGTCTCCTCAGGGAAGGAAAGTTCAAGTGTGTGAAGGTGATTTTATCAAAAAAAAAAGTGTAAAATCTTTTGGTTTGTGTTTTGGTGATTGAAGTTTGGACTAAAATGAAATAAAACAAGTGTTGACTAATCCAAAGAGTTCATTCCCATGGAAATACCAACTCAACTCAAAGTCTTCCTCCAATGGTGCATAGATGAACGATTGATTCGTGGGAAGCTAGGGACGAGATGGAGATGAGGATTCAAGCATACACCGTGACAATGCCTACGGTATATCAAGAACTCACAACCAAATAGGGGTGAGGATCCAAGCATAACCCGTGACCAGGCCTACGGGATATCAAGGACTCACAACCACGCTCACTCTCAACCTAGTGAAACCGAACCACCGTACACCGAGAGGAGGAAAGAAATTGAGTTGAAATGGAATCCCCAAGAGGAATTCTCCCTTGGATTAACCAACTTAGAATCTAGCTAATCATGTTTGCAAGGAAAGATAATACATAACGTAAAGAGACATAATTGAAATGGAGCATGAAACTTAACTTATAGCAAGAAATCATAAACTATGAGGAAAAATATCCAATACCCATTTTAAACTTGAAATGAAGAAAAACTTAATACAACAATGGTAGATTTAAGAACATGTAACTAAACTTGCATTAAACTTGAAAGGAATGAGATTAAAGTGCAAGAAATATAAATTACTAGAAGATTAAAGCTTACATGGATGAAAATGGTGAAGAAATTGCAAAAATATAACTACTATTCATCATCTTCTACATTGAACTAAAACTAAGCTTAGGTAGCCACACCCTTGAAATGGTTGTGTAATGCTGAATATAATGTTGGAGAGTCTTCAATTTTCATGCATGGTGGTCCCCTAGCATGAGTGTGCATGCCTCCCATCAATGGGAGGTGAGTTGATGGCCCTTGACAGGCTAGGAAGAGCATAGCCTGCACCCCACATGGCTGCCCACTTATCTCCCATCCTCCATAAATGCCAAGCCTCATAAGTCTTCAAAGTGTGTAAGGGAGACATAAATGTGTAAAGAAATGTTGGGGGCAAGTGGGAGAAGTGTAGGTGGCCCCCCAAGCAAGTGGAGATGGGTTGTAAGAAGTTCGGGGCTGCTTCAGGAGGGCGTACCAGTACGCATACCGGTACGGTTTAGCTACTGGAGTTTTGCGTACCGGTACGGTTTCTTCTCTGCTCTAGATCATTTTTTGTATAATCGGTATAACTTTTGATCCAACGGTTGGATTAAGCTGAAATTTTGACACAACACATAAGACATCCAGATCTACAACTGTCATGTTTTGCACTTTTTCAGATTAGAAGTGGATCATGGTCAAAATAGAGGAAAATAGAGGCTATGCTTCCAAATTATGTGGCAGTTGGTGCCTTTGTTCCCAAACACCAATACCTCCTTGATTTCTTCACTTTTAAGCCTCCAAATCTTCAAGTATTGTGTCCATACCTTCACCACACATCCATCATAGTTGCAAGGTCCTAAAGTCAATGATTTAAGCTATACAAACATGTAACATCGAAAATTCAACATTATTCATAATTTCGGCTAACACTAAGTACTTAGATGCAAAAGTTGAGTTAAAATGCATGTAATGAGGCCCTTACATATGCAATATTATGCACTCATCAACTGGCAGATGTTAAAGAACTAGATATTGAGTCTTAAAACTTAGTAAAAATGGATGTTAATTTTTTTTGGTTTAGTCTGGGAGTTCTACGCACTTTTTCATCTGATGTGCATATTGTGATCATGAGAAAAGCAAGATTGGTAAGAAATAATGAGATCCGAGAAGAACAAGCGAAACCCTGATGTGGTAGAAACACTTTTGCTAAACGTCGTTATGCCAAAAGACTTGGTGTCTGTAAATAGTGTGGCAGAGTCTTTCACGAGAAAAGATATAACCAGTGTTCTAAACCAATTTTCGGTCGCACACTCGATCGATTAGACTGGATAGTGAATGAGCTGAGTAATGATTACTCTGAGACGCCATGTTATTCTGGTACTTTGCTTAATCGATTTCTGAGAGAGAAAATTGGTAGAGTCACTGGTTGTTCGAATGACACAGAGGATGACTCGGATTAGGCTGCTTTCTAAATTGAGAAAAATTGTGTGTTAGGATGAAACCAAGGGTCCAAAATTTTTGTAAAAAGTGTAAATATCCTTTTTACTCTTTTGACTGAAATGAAAATATAACCCAGGTAAGGAACGTCCCAAAATACCAACCTAAAGCGTGGGTAGGGACTTATCCAAAGACACCATAAGTTTTTGGTTTAAACTTGTGTGTTTAACCCTTTTTGATTGTGTATAATGTAGTGCAGGGAAATTTTTATTTTTGATTCAGCGTTCGAACGCCAAGTGACGTTCGAACGTTGAATGCTTGCAGTACTCAACCTCTGATGGAAACAAAAGTACTAGGAGTTCACCACATTCGAATGACACTCACATTCGAACGATCCTTTAAAAATCATTCCATACACATTTGAACGTCAGTAACGTTCGAACGTCACTTCTCAGACTATAAATACCTGGATCGTCTTCGCCATTTCAAAACCCCCAAAACCCTTTCAAAAAATCCAAACCCTAGGCTGAATTTTCAGTGCCCATACCTCAAAACACCTATCATTCTCCATTTTTACCTAAAATCGATCACCCCAGAGCCATTCCCACAAAAAAACTTCTCTTTTCACCAAGAAGTTCAAGAGTTCCAAACCCAAAAAAGCTCAAAACCAAAAACACCTTGCCTCCAAGAGTCAAAATGCCTACTAGGCATAACCCAAACAATCAAGAGCCTAATTTCATGGAGGAGGTATCAAAGTGAGAGAAGGGAGGCCACCCATTGTTCGTACGTATGACAAAAATCGCTTCCCCTCGGCTCTTAAGGCATGAGAACTATTACCAAAATCACGTTGTTGTTCGTGAGCGAGATGTTATCTTAAGTGATTTTTTTTGAGTTGGGTATATTTGCGGAGATGGAGAGGAGAAGTTGGGCATTGTACTTGCAAAACGGCGGAGAGGCCTAATTAACTTGGTGCGGGAGTTTTACTCCATCGCCGAAATAGTCAATGGAGCACTAAAGATTTGAGTGAGGGGAATTCACATTAACGTGGATGAGGATTACATAAGAGAAATTAGGCAAGAGGTACCTCAATTCCCAAATCCCTCCTATCCCCCAAGAAAGCGTGTGGCGATGAACGTTGTGGGGGAGGAGCTGATGGGGGTGTCTAACTTTTCTTGGACTGGAAAGAGATTTTTTAGACAAGGGGAGCTCACCGACAAATACAAAATGTTAAATTTGATTGTAGTGTTAAATTTTGCTCTGATAGGAAGGAAAAATAAAATCCTCCCTGACATGGTCTGGTTGCTTTACGCACTTGGGAAGGGCCAAAGCATCCACCTCACTTCCCTGGTTTTGACGAAAATAAAGAAAGGGTGCGATATGAAGCGGAATTCGCTCCAGTTTGGCACTCTAGTGACACAAAGGTGCAAGGATTATGGTGTTAGGGTAAGACCTGAAATGAAAATCCAAAAGCCAATGGGGCCACTAAACAAGGCATCTTTTAGGAGGAGGCAAAGTCATAATGGCGCCTCGGCAGCAAGACAAGAGGTGCCCCCCAACCTAGAAGTTAATGAGGTGTAGGTTGAGCTTGAACAAGAGGAGGAGAGAGAGTTGGATGCAGAGAGAGCAGGCACAGACTCTTGAGGAACCAGGACCCAGTTCTTGCATCAGAACTCGGCACTCTCTATGAGAAATCATGCTTAGCATTGAAGCTAAGCAGGATGAGATTCTTCGCCTACTAAGGGGTGGACCTGGCAGAGATGGTGGATCTGGAGGAGAGTAGAGAGAGATAGTTGTTCTGAAGTGGAGTGTTTGTTTTTTCTTTTCATGGATGAGTTTCTTCTTTGATAGTGGTTGTGAATATTTCAACTTTTGGGTGTTTGTTCTTTTTATGGTTGTTTCTTCTTTGGAAGTTGATTATTGAACCTTTGATGTGTGTATCAAATGATCATATTTTATGAAATGAATGGTTTAGTTGATCACTTTTATCTTGTTAAATGCATGTGTAGGATTAGCATTATACAAGTATGTGTTAATGAATGATGGAACAAATGTGGATGCTAAGACTGTTTGTTAAAGTAACTAATCACATGATCGGTTTGACATACAACTAAGCAATCTAAACCTAAAACCAAAGCTCTTTAAACGATGGTATTCTTTCTATGCTTAAAATTATCAAATGTACAGCAGTATTTGTGATTCTTAGGGTACAAGATGATCAGACTCAAAAGTGGAATCAATAAATAACTGACATTCCCTGAGACACCCGATATAACCAATGGAGATGACAAAGATTACAACGGTAAGTTTTAAGGTTTACGATGCTTCTAAGAGGATATCAACATTTACTCAAGTGAGCTCTTTCACTTCATTTTTTTTTCAATAATCTCATTAACCTTACTTTGATTGGCGCTACTAAAGTGATCTATTGACATATCCCACATGGAACATGTACATACAATACATACATGTGCACATACTTGAGAAATGATTTTAGGCCCTCTTTTGATTTAACTTTGAGCCTTAGCCAATTCTTTTGCAGAATTATATCCCTAGTTAACCATGCTTGAGCCTTCAAAGAATAATTTCTTTTTCAAGAAACTCATATGATAACCAAGCCATAAGAAAATATGCTTGACATACCTTTGCTACCTAATTTTCTTACATCTTATTATAAATCAATATGATATAGAAATGTAAAAGAAATTAGAAACAGACTATGTTAGCTATTGTGCAATGAAAAGAAAATTTGGTGGGAACACCTGAAAAATAAAAGGAGCAAAAATACAGGGAATTGCCAAGAAAGTGAAAAATGAGAAAAATGAAATAAAGAAATACAATTACTTAGAAAAATGTTGAAAAGAAAGAAGTGTGTCATGCTACATAAATAGAGGATAACTTTTGAATACCATTGACGTCATTTCATTAGTCACTGACATCTGGCCGCATTACAACCTATGAAAAGCCCAAATTGATCTCAAGTCTGATGTATGTGTGTGTATTGTCAATCAAAGTTGGGGTATGTTAAATAGTATTTCTTTAATTGCATCAAAATTCCTCCATGAGATTATGCCAGAACATGATTAGTTTGTTTGCTTAAACTTCATTCCTTTACTAATTGTGCATGTGATTTTTCGATTGGCCATCTTCTTATCACATGCCCCTTGAGAGAAAAGTCACTATAATCGAAGCTAAATTTTTGCTGAGGGCATTTCCAAGAGAGGTTTATGAAATTAAAGCTATCCATGAAAGGTGGTAAAGTAGAATGTTTGTTATATAACAATTCTTGTTTCTAGAATGACTATTCCTACTACACCGGGGATTCGAAATGCGAATGTATCATATTCTAATTTTTGCATAGAATAAATACCAAAGAATGAGAAGCGTACGGCATATAAGTCGAAATTGAGGGTTGAGTGTCCCAACGACCAAGATGCTAATTTACTTTAACTAGCAATCCCACATACACATATGTTCGATGGAAGTATGTGAGTAGCTTCACTGAAAACCCTCACGAGATAAAATTCACCCGCCAGGGTAAACCTAGTGGTTCAATGGCTTGTAGCATATGCAAAATGCAACCAGATGACCTACAAAAAAGACATTAGAAATAGATTTTCATTCAATCATTGTATTACTAAGGACTAGCAATATTTAGTACTTAAAATTAGTATTTTACTATGCCTTTTTTAGACTAATTGTACTTTGATGGAGTTTCAGTGATGACATTTCATGTCCTAAAGTGAATAAAGGCTCAAGAACAACAAATATCACACTTGAGTTTAACACCAGTACATTAGGGAGCAAAATTGAAGAAGCTTGGAACAAAGCATGAACGTTCGAATGCCAACTCACCTTGGCACTTAAACTATGAGAAGACCAGACTGCTGAGACATGGCGTGTTGCAGTCAAGAAGGAAGACCCTGAAGTACTTGAGTACCACGTTCGAATGCCAACTCATGTTCGAACGTCCACTTGAATTGATTAAAGACTAGAGTTATAAGTGCAAAGCGCCAAGATGTGTATGCAGTGTGGAAATAGGTTTCCATAGAAGACCACGGCCACTTGAGTGAGAAGGTCAGACCCCATCTATCGTTCAAACGCCCATAAATCAAAGACAGAAGAAACGTTCGAATGCCAAACAACATTCGAACATTGAAAAAGAAAAAATAGAGACAACGTTCGAATGCCAGATCACGTTCGAATGTTCTCCACAGAGAGGCTGTAGAGTGGTTGGCTTTTCACTTGGACTTGGGCGGCATACACTATTCTTTCACCCCCTTGTCTCTTCCTGCTTGCCTATAAATACTCCTATTTTTTGGAGAGTAAGGGAGACTTGGTAGAGAGCTTGATGGAGGCTTAGACTCCCACTCATATAGTGGTAGAATTGATTTATATTTGCTCGTAATCAAGGAAGATAGTTCATTTCTTGGTTGAGGAAGCAACCCTCCAAATGTGACTAGCTTTATTCTACTTTTATTATTCATTTGTTTCACTTTCATTGCTTGAGATTATTTTTTTTCCTTAGAGGAGTGAAACTCTTCCACTTTTCTAGAGCTTTACCAAAGTCATGAAGGGTGGAACGTGATTCACTCATTCTTCGTCAAAGATCGGCTCCTTGTTTATTGTTATTTCATTTTGTAAGTCCTCTACTTAGAGGGATGAGCATCACTCACTTTTCTAGCTTTACCAAAGCCATGAAGAGTGAGTAGTTTCTCATTCACTCTTTAGTAAGAGTTGAAGGGCATGCATAAATTATTCGAAAATTATATTTGTGCATTGTTCTTATGCTTAAAGTTTTATATTCCCCTTGCTTATTGGATGATTGATTGCATCTAGCAAAGCTATGGTACTTTGTATAGCCGTGGGTTCTTTTTATGATAGAAATGACTCTTGCATAGAAAGACTCATCAGTTCAAGGCAAGTACCCTGGCTAGATCTTCATGATTACCCTTCAATCCTCCCCATTACTGTGCTTGAATTAAAAATGGAATATTAATGTCATGGTTGGATGTCTTGTAGAAACACTTACTTGTTTGTAGACAAGTTAAGTCTCGGCACAAACCATTCTTGTAAACTTCTAGAAAGATATTGGAATCATGTTCTTAATTCTCACAGTCCATCTTTATCTTTAGATTAACTTGTTGACACGTGAGTTAATTGAATTATCAAGGATAAGTATAATGAACCGAATGATTAACTACATGCCCAGATCCTCAAGCTAAAGAGTGATCTTTTTATATTTGAACATATCTTTTATTTTATCTAGAAAACTAGTTTGGAGAGAACCATATAGTTTGTCCAGCAAAAATCCCTAAAACTCACAACTTGAAATCTCAAAGGTTATAATCGTTTGGTCTCCATTACTGCTTACATTGAAACCCCAACAAGAGTTCCTTGTGGATTCGACTCCGGAGTCTAACCGAATTATTACTACAGCTTGACCACTTGCACTTGGGTGCACATATTTTGGATCAAGTCAAAAACCTTCATGGAAAGAATCTTATATTTTGTCCAGGAAATCCCATACACCACACAACTTCAAATCTCAAGGGTTATAATCATTTGGTCTCCACCACTGCTTACTTTGAAACACCAACAATAGTTTCCTGTGGATTCGACTCCAGACTCAACTAGAATATTACTATAGCTTGACCGCCTGTACTTTGGTCTACACATTTTAGATCAAGTCAAGTTTTTGGTACCGTTGTTAGGGACCTATAAAAGGTGTTTTAAGGTAAAAGGTAAAAAGACCTTCCTTTTTGTATATATTCTTTGATTTTATGTGAATTATTTATTTTATTTTCTTTGTTTTTATATCTGAGGGCGCTCCTCACTATCAAAATTTGCCTGTAGAATCTTGTGAATCTATGAATCAGCCTAAACCATCTTCACCTTCATGCTCTATTCCTACTCCTTTTTCCTAAAAAATCAAAACAGTACAGAAGTTCATATGAGAAAAGGGGAAGTGCCTAACATTCGAACTTGTGAGAATAGTATGGCAAATAATGAGACACAAGGAGAAGTTCCTATGAGAGAGGGGGAAGTGCCTAACATTCAAACTTCTCGGGATTACTTAAATCCCACAATAAATAGTGTCCCCTCTTATTTTGTCTTTCCTGCAAATGCGCCCCTCTTAAATGTAAAGGTGGGGTCAGTGTATCTACTTCCTCAATTTCATGGACTCGAATATGAAAATCAATATCTGCATATAATAGATTTTGAGGAAGTATGTGGAACATTTCAAGACAATACTAAGCTGGCCTAGTTGAATTTTCTTCCTTTCTCTCTAAAGGACAAAGCTGAACAATGGCTAAATTTTTTAAAAGCTCTTTCAATACCTAGTTGGTAGGCATTAGATAATGAATTTTTAAGAAAGTTTTTTCCTCTACACAGCACCAATGCACTCAAAAGACAAATAATGAATTTTCGCTCAAAGAAGGAGAAACCTTTTACCAAAGTTTGGAGACATTAAAAGATCTTCTCCAATCTTGCCCACACCATGCTTTTGAGAATTGGACTTTGATAGGATTTCTCTATGACTCCTTGCCCACTAGACTACGTTAGTTTGCCAAAATGATGGCTCAAGGAGAGTTTATGGGAAAAATTCTGGATGAGGCATTCAATTTTTTTGATACCATACATGATAATTCTCAGATGTGGGACTCAGCCTCTCCTACCACTGTTGAAGACAGATCATCTACTTTTCAAGGGGGAAAGTATGTCTTGAAAGATGATGATGACCTAAGATTGAAAATGTCCACCCTATCTTGAAATCTTGAAGCTTTAGAGATGAAAAAGGTCCATCAAGTTGAGGTTGGCCTTCCCACATAACAAGTGTGTGGGATTATTGTCATGACAGGACATCCTATTGGGGAGTGTCCTACCATTCTGGCATTCAAAGAGGTCTTTTTGGAACAAACAAATGCAATTTTCAACTTCAACAAGCCTTACTCCAACCATATTCTGAAACATACAATCCATGATGACAGAATCACCCGAACTTCAGTTGGAGGAACACACAACCAACTCCCACAAACCAACAACAAGGTTCACAAACCCGACCTCAAGGACCTCCCGCATATCTGCCATATCAACCACCACACAAGAGGAGCCTTGAGGATCCATTGAATCAGTTCATACAAACCCAAATGAACTATAACACCCATATCAAAAGTCACATCCAAAAATTAACTCAATCTATGAGCACACACGAGAAAGGCAAGTTTACTGCCAAACAAAAATGTCCACAAGGTCAATTTCATGTGGGGAATCCTTTAATCCTGGAAATCCCACAAGACCAAACTCAAATCATCACTACACTGAGAAGTGGCAAGGTGATCGATAAAACAATCAGAAACATGTTGATACAAAGGCCAAGACCTGAGTAAACCCTATGCACTGAACCAATTGAGCCTGAACCTATGATAAAAAAAAAGCCATCATCGTCAGAGGAAAAAGAACCTTCATGCCCCATTCCTACTCCTTTTTCCTAAAGAATCAAAACAGTACAGAAGTTGAATAATCATCCAGAAATTTATGAGCTTTTTAAGCAAGTAAAGATCAACATCCCACTTCTGGATACAATCAAACAGGTTCGATCTTATGCCAAGTTTCTGAAAGACTTGTAAGAGAAGCCAAAATATCCAAAAGAGAGCTTTCTGGATGGAACAAGCCAGTGTCTTACTTCAACACAAAACCCCTCCAAAATATAAGAACTTTGGTGTCCAATAGTGGCGTGTGTCATTGGAAACATCAAAATAGAACAAACACTATTAGACCTTAGAGCTAGTGTCAATCCACACCCGTTCTTAGTTTAAAAAATAGTTGGATCTGGGTGAACTCAAATTCACTTATGTCACACTCCACTTGGCAGACAAATCTGTCAAAATTCCTAGGGGCATTGTTGATGATGTACTTGTCTAAGTGGACAACTTTATCTTCCCTGTGGACTTCATTGTTCTAGATACTCAGCTAACAATGCATTCAGAGAACCAAATTCCTGTTATTCTTGGTCGACCCTTCCTAGCAACCTCCAATTCATTAATCAATTGCAGTAATGGAGTCATGAAATTGAATTTGAGGGATATGACTCTTGAGCTGAATATTTTCAATATTTCCAAACACCCAAGAGAAGACAAAGTTGTGACAGAAATAAATTCCATTGAGTCGTTGGCTCATGAACATGTGAATGGTACCTTTTGTGAACCCTCTGCTGAATCATATTGGTTGGAACCTAGCGCATCTGAGTCAACAAATGATGACTGCTTGATTATTTTTGTTGTATTCCCTTAACCCCTAAATATCACCATTTAGCATGTATAGTGTAAGGATGAAGGATGGTGTCAAAAGAAAAGGCAAGAAAATGGTGGAAATAAAATGTACAAAATGGAAAATGTGTGAACAAAAGTGTTCCTCAAGTGCAAGAAGTCTTTTGCTTGTCGTGTTTTACTTGGACAGTATTCCAAGGTCATCTTCTCAGGGAAGAAAAGTCCAAGTGTGTGAAAGTGATTTTGTGAACAAAAGAAAAAGGAAAAAGTGTAAAATCTTTGTTGTTTTGAGTTTGTGATTGTGTTTGTGAATGAAAATACAATGAAAATGAGTGTTGGCTAATCCAAAGGGTTCACTCCAATGGGAATGCCTTTTCAACTCGAAACCTTCCCCAAGGGTTTATAGAAGAATGATTGATTTGTGGGAAGCTAGCGACAAGATGGTGAGGATCCAAGCATGAACCGTGATCAGAACTACGGAATATTAAAGACTCACGATATCATGCACTCTCTGAGATAGCACACCCAAGAGGAAATCTCCATTGGATTAGCCAACTAAAAAACTAGCTATTCATGTTTAAAAGGAAAGATAATGCATAATGTAAAAAGACATAATTGAAATGGAGCATGAAACTTAACTTACAACAAGAAATCATAAAATATGAAGAAAAATATTAAATACCCATTTTAAAGTAAGAAATGAAGAAAACTTGGAAGCAACAATGGTAGAAACTAAAATCTAAGACTAAACTTGAAATGAACTAGAAATAGATAATATTAAAGTGCAAGGATTAAAGATTACAAGAAATTTAAAGCTTACAACAATTGAAATGGAAGGAAAAATGCAAGAACATAAACACTATTCATCATCTTCTTCTTTAAGCTAAGACTTCTCCTAAGCTTAGGTAACCACCCTTGAACGGCTAGTAAATGCTAAATGTAATGGTATGTGAGCCTTCCATTTCATGTATAGTGGTCCGCTCAAGATGTGTGCATGCCTTTAAGCATGGGGAAGGTGAGTTGATGGCTTTGTACAGGCTAGGAAGAGCTTAGCCTGCAACCCACATGTCAACCCCCTTCTTTCCCACCACCATTAATGCCATTATCTCCAAAGTCTTCAAGTATGGTGTAGGAGGCATGTAAATGTGTAAGGCAAGTCAAGCAACAAGCGGGAGAAGTGTAGGTGGGACCCCCAAGCAAGTGGAGCTTGATTACAGGCGATTTGGGCTATTCACAGAGAGTACCAGTACGCAGTACCAGTACTCTAAACCTTCTGGAGTTGGCCGTTCCAGTACTGTGTGCCGGTACACTTTATCTGCTCCAGACCAATGTTCATAGAATTGTAATAGCTTTTGATCCAACCATCCGATTAAGCTGAAATTGTGACACAATACAGAAGACATCTAGATCTACAACTTTTATGCTTTTCACTTTTTCATATTCAAAGTAGATCATGGTCAAAATGGAGGAAAATCGAGGCTCTTCCACCAGATGGTGGGTTGCGGGTGCCTTTATTCCCAAGCACCAATACTTCCATGATTTCTTCACTTTCAAGCCTCCAAATCCTCATTTAATGTGTCCATGACTTCACCACACATCCATACTTAGTTGCAATGTCCTAAAATATGTGATTTATGTTGTAATTACTTGCAACATCAAAAATTCAATATTATTCATAATTTCTGCTAACTCTAAGTACTTATATTCAAAAGTTGAGTTAAAAATGCATGTAATGAGGTCATTAAATATGTAATATTTTGTACTCATCAATGACCTAACGCCATAAAGTTTCCCTACTTATGCTGTTGAGATATGGGCACCCAAATTTAAGGAACTTTCATCGAGTGGTACAAAGCCACTCTCATCAAGTGTCAAGCCACCAAAACCTAAGCTCAAGCCGCTCCCATCAGACCTCAAATATGCATTCTTGGGAGAGGACGAGTCATACCCAATGGTAGTTTCATCTAAGCTTATAGACTTGCAAGAGTCTAAGCTGATTGAAGTTCTCAAACTCCATAAGATCACCATTTGGTGGACCATTGTTGACTTGAAAGGTATTAGCCTGTTAATCTTTAATCATGCTATATACCTCGATGAGGATTCAAAACCCTCTCATCAAATGCAGCGACAACTGAACCCTCACATGAAGAAAGTCGTGAGAACTGAGGTGCTTAAGCTATTAGATGCAAGGATAATCTTTTCCATCTCCGATATCAAATGGGTTAGTCCAACCCAAGTTGTGCCCAAGATGTCTGGAGTCACAGTGGTCAAGAATGATGCCAATGAACTAGTACTAACTCGAGTCGTCATAGGATGTCGAATGTATATAGACTATCAAAAGCTCAATTTGGTAAATAGGAAAGACCATTTTCCTCTTCCCTTTCTTGATCAGGTCCTAGAGAGAATTGCAGGCCATGCATTATACTATTTTCTGGATGGGTATTCTAGGTACAACCAAATCAAAATAACACTAAATGACTAGGAAAAAACAACGTTCACATGTCCCTTTGGCACCTTAGCATTCAAAAGGATGCTTTTTGGACTTTGTAATGCACCTATAACATTCTAAAGATGCATGCTAAGCTTGTTCAGAGACATGGTTGAAATTTTTTTGGAAGTGTTCATGGTTGACTTCTCTATATATGGTGGTTCGTTTGATTTGTGTTTGACCAACCTAGAAAAAGTATTAATAAGATGTAAGGAAGCCAATCGAGTGCTCTATTGGGAGAAATTTCATTTTATTTTCACACATGACATTGTCCTAGGTCACACTATGTTGTCTAAAGACATGAAAGTTGACAAGGTAAAAATATATCTGATTGAAAACTTGTCTGCTTCCAGGACTGTAAAGGATGTCCGATCATTCCTAGGACATATAGGGTTTTACAGGAGATTCATAAAAGATTTCAATACTATAGTCAAACCTATTTGTCATCTCTTGAGTCAGGACGTAATTTTTATGTGGAATGAAGCATGCTAGAAAGCTTTTGATAAGCTTAAAAACATGCTAATTTTTTCTCCAATAATGCAACCCCATGACTAGACTCTGTCGTTTGAATTAATGTGTGATGCAAGTGATTATGTTATAGGCGCTGTGTTAGGATAAAGAAAAGATAAGAAACCCTATGTGATTTACTATGCAAGCAAGACTTTGAATGATGCTCAAATGAATTATTTAACAACTGAAAAAGAATTACTTGTTGTAATTTTTGCTCAGGGAAATTTCGATGTTATCTTGTTGGTTCTTCTGTTATTGTATTTACTAACCATGTAGCGTTAAAATTTTTGCTCATAAAAAAAGATGTCAAGTCAAGACACTTAAGATGGATACCCTTGCTCCAAGAGTTTGATCTGATCATTAAGGACAAGAAAGGTGTTGAGAATGTGGTGGCATACCATTTGTCCAAGTTAACGTATGAATTCATAAAGATGGACTACCAATAAATAAAAATTTCTCTGATGAACAACTGTTCATAGTCATGGAAACACTATGACACTCTGATATTGCTAGCTTTCTTGCTACTGATACGTTTCCTCTGTCCTATACATTGATGGATAAGAAGAAATTTCTGAGGGAGGTTCACAATTTCTTTTAGGAAGATCCATACGTGTTTAAGTACTGTAAGGATCAAATCATAAGGCGTTGCATCCCAGAGCATGAAAGCAGACAGGTAATATCATTTTGTCATTTTAAAGCATGTGGTGGCCATTTTTTTATTAAAGAAAACTGCTGCAAAAATCTTGCATTGTGAATTTTATTGGTCCACACTTTTTAAAGATGTCCATGTCTTTTGTCTAACATATGATAGATGCCAAAATTTGGGGAGCATTTCTAAAAGAAACTTGATGCCCTTGAACCCAATTCTGATAATTAAAAGTTTTGACTGTTGGGGCATCGATTTTATGGGACCATTTCCCTCTTCCTTTGGATAACTATACATTTTAGTGGTCTTAGACTATGTGTCAAAATAGATTGAAGCAATTCCATGTCGAAATGATAATCACTGCACAGTGATCAAGTTTTTAAAAGAAAATATTTTGTCCCAATTTGGAATTTTGAAATCAATCATAAGTGATGCAGGTGCTCATTTTTGCAATCGTCATTTCTGGAATTTGATGAAACATTACCTGATTTTTCATAAAATTGCAACCACTTATCACCCATGAACTAGTAGATAGGCAGAATTGGCTAATCAAGAGATCCAACTGAATTTAGAAAAAATGATAAACCCAGACCGCAAGGATTGGTCATTAATACTAACTGATGTACTCAGCACTTATTGCACTACTTTCAAAACAATTTTGGGCATGTCTCCCTATTGATTAGTCAATGACAAACCTTGTCACCTACTTGTAGAATAGGAACACAGAGCATACTGAGCCATTAAAACAATTAACTTGTACCTAGCCAAGGTTGGACTCTCAAGAAACCTCCAGATTAATAAATTAGCCGAGCTAAGGAATAAAGTATATGAGAATGCTAAGATTGCTAAGTCCAGGATGAAAAAATTTTGACAAGAACATTTTGAAGAAGTCTTTTGAACCTTCTCAAAAAGTCCTGTTATAATATTCCGGACTCCATCTTTTTCCTGGAATGTTGAGATCAAGATGGACTGGACCATACATTGTCAAACAGGTGTTTGGACATGAAGCAGTGGAAGTAGAAAACCCATCAAATAGTAATATCTTTACCATCAATGTTGAGCGGCTAAAACCATTTTTTGAGAAGTTTGTTAAAAATATGGAAACCATTCATTTAATGGATCCAGAATATTCCTCAAATATTCACGCCTGCCAACACTCAAACAAATCCGGTCAGGAAAAATCCAACCCAACCCGACTCGAGATGACACCTTTATAAGGCCCTCACCCCTTTTTCTCTTTTTCCCATTTGCCACTGTTGGCCCCCTTTCGTCTTCTTCTTCTTTTTCTTCTTCTTCTTCTTCTTGGTTTTCTCTATTTTTTGCAGAACAAACCAATCCCTAGCAACCCCATGACCATATACCCCAAAGACCCAGTCCTTTGTCTCATGAATTGCATTTGTTTACTCTATTTGTACATGGTGTTTTACTTCTGTTCGCACTCACACACAAGGGTTTTCATCCGAACAAAAATCTAGATCTCCCAAAAGATGATTAAATGTTGTGTTTTGTTTGAAGGTTTTGGCAGATGAACATATCTCTACCTTTCAACCTTATCTCCAAGATCCATACACTGGTAAATTCAAAACATTGGGGACAATGTTCAGTTTAAGTTGCAGGTGAGAATTACAATTCATATTATGCCCGTAAATTTTTTTAGTTTTTGTTGTTGTTGTTTCTAATCATATTGTGTACCTTGTTTCATATTTTTGTATAAATTGATGATCATTTCTTTTAGTCAGCCTAAATCGTCTTTATGACTGGTAGACATTAAAGTATCAGATAATGAGTCTTAAAGCGTAGAAAACATGGATGTTAAACTTTTTTGATTTAGTTTGGGAGTTTTACACACTTTTCTATCTGATGTGTATACAGTGATCATGAGAAAAGCAAGACTGGTAAGAAAAGCCAAAATTCGAGAACTGTAAACAAAACCACTTTATGGCAGAAACACTTTTGATAAATGTCGTCGTGCCAAAAGACTTGGTGCTTGTAAACAATGTGGCCGGGTCTTTCATGACAAAAAATACAATCAGTGTTCTGAACCAATTTCTGGCTGCGCACACGATCGATTAGACTGGATAGTGAATGGACAGAGTTAGGATTATCCTGATATGTCATCCTATTCTAGTACTTTACTTAACCGGTTTGTGTGACAAGAAATTATCAGATTCACTAATGGTTCAAAAGACACAGAGACAGAGGATGACTTAAACTAGACTATTTTCTAAACAAAACTATGAAAAAAATATGTTTTGGGGATGAAAGACAAGGGTCTGATTTTTTGTAAAAAGTGTAAAAATCTTTTTTATTAAATGTACAAACTATTTTGACTGAAATGAAAACATGGGCAGAGTAAGGAATGTCCCAAAATACCAACCTTAAGCATGGGTAGGGACTTATCCTAAGACGCCATGAATTTATTGGTTCAAACTTGT
Source organism: Ilex asprella (assembly GCA_023539305.1). Taxonomy (NCBI): domain Eukaryota; kingdom Viridiplantae; phylum Streptophyta; class Magnoliopsida; order Aquifoliales; family Aquifoliaceae; genus Ilex; species Ilex asprella. The sequence continues at coordinate 26,452,012 of CM042187.1, forward strand.
GTGTATAGCCCTCTCTTATTGTGTATATTAATGTGCAGAAAAACCTTTGATTTTTGTTCTGACGTTCGAACACCAAGTGACGTTTGAACGTCACTTGCTTGCAGTACTCAGTCTCTGATGAAGCCTCAGATGGAAACAAAAAGTACTAGGAGCTCAGCACGTTCAAATGCCAATAGCACATTCGAACGAGAGTACCACGTTCGAACGCCAATAGCTTATTCGAACGTCATGAGCTTACAGTACTTTGGTCTATGACAGAAAACAAAAAGTACTGGGAGCTCACCATGTTCGTACGCCAATAGCACATTCAAACGTCACGAGTTTATAGTACTTTGTTCTCTGATAGAACTCAAAAGTTCTAGGAACTCACCACATTCGAACGACAGTCTCACGTTCGAATGTTCTTTTTAAAATTCTGCTACATATGTTTGCATGTCATGAACATTTTAACGTCAACTCTCAGGGAATAAAAGTTTGGTTCGTCTTATTCACTTAAAGAACTCCCAAAATTTTGAAAAACATCCAAACCCTATAGTGCCTTTTCATTACCCAGCCCTCAAAATACCTCTCATTACCAATTTTTACGCCAAATTGACCATACCAAAGCCATTCCCACCTCATTCTCACAAAGAAAATCAAGACTTTCAAGCCCTAACACCCTCAAACCCGAAACACCATGCCTCAAAGATTCAAGCTCCTTATTAGGCACAACGTGAACCATCAAGAACCTAATTTTTTACTAGAGGTGGTCGAAGAGCGAGAGGGCTAGCCACCCATTGTCGATAGATATGACAAGACTTGTTTCCCCACGGCCCTCAAAGCGGACATGTATGCGAACTTTTACCAGAATCAAGCCATAGTTTGTGAACAAACGGTGATACTGATTGACTTTGTTGAGTTTGGGATATTTGAGAACATGGAAAGGAGGGGATGGTTGATGTATTTGAGAAATCACGGTGAGGTCGTTGATGTAGGCATGGACGTTGTGGGGGTGGAATTGACCGAGTTAGCGACTTTTTCGTGGGTAGGGAAGAGTTTTTTTGACAAGGAAAGTTAACAGATAAGTATAAGATGCTGAATTTAATTACGGTCTCGAACTTCACCCCAATTGGGTGGAAGAACAAGACCCTCCCTGAGATGGCCCCTCTACCATATGCTCTTGGGAAGGGCCACAACATAGACCTCCCCTCACTAGTTCTAACCAAGATGAAAAAGGGATGTGATGTAAAGAAGAACTCGCTTCCTTTTGGCACTTTGCTAACAAAAATGTGCATAGACCACAGGATTAGGGTAAGGCCTGAAATGACGATCCAGAAGCCAATGGGGCCACTAAACAAGGCTTCCTTCAGGAAGAGCCAAGGTCATAGTGGCGGCCCAGTGACTAGATTGGAAGAGCTCTTACCCCAGTCATCGACGAGGTATAGGACATGCTAGATGAGAAAGAGGAGAGAAATTTAGATGCTGCGAGAGCCCAAGAGCAGGCAAGCCCTAGCACCAACACCAGCACCCACCGACCGCTGAGATATATTATGCTTGGCATAGAGTCCAGGCAAGTTGAGATTCTCCAATAGCAGGAAGAGATTTTAAGCTATCTGAGGGGTAGAGCTAGTAGAGATGGTGGAGCTGGGTGAGAGTGGGAGAGATATTTCTATTCTTGAGTGTGGTTGTGTATTTGTTTCTTCTTTTATGAATGGGTTGAATATTTTGTTCTTATGCTAAAATATCATAAGTTGTGAATTGAATGGTTCAGTTTTATCAATTTTATTGTTTTAAATGCATGTGTAGAATTAGCTCTTTATTTTTATTTGTTAATGAACGAAGCAACAAATGTGGATTCTAAAGACTGTTTGTTAAAGTGACTAACCACATGATCGGTTTGACACCGCACTTAGCCACCGAGACTTAAAACCACATTTCTTGAAAAAATGGTATTCTCTCTATGCTTAAAATGTCAAATGTACAATTGAATTTGTTATTCTTAAGGTACAAGATGATCGGAATCAAAAATGAAATAGATATATAACCGACATTCCCTAAAAAACTTGACATAACCAGCGGAGATAACAAAGGATACTATGGTAAGTTTTGAGCCTTGTGATCCTTTTGAGAGACGATCAACATTTACTCAAGTAAGGTCTTTCACTCTCAATTTTTGAATAATCTCATTAAACTTGTTTTGATTGATGCAATTAAAGTGATCTATCGACATATCCTGATTAGTAGTTAAAATTAGCATATCACTATGCCTTTTTAAGACTAATTGTACTTTGATGGAATATAAATGATGACATTTTAGGTCCTAAAGTGAACAAGGGCTTAAGGGCAGCAAATATCAAACTTGAATGTAACACCAGCATATTGGGGGACAAAATTAGAAAAGCTTGGAACAAAGCAAGAACGTTCGAATGCCAACTCACGTTTGAACGTTCCCTTGAATTATTTGAAGACCATAGTACAGAAACATGGCATGTTGCAGATAAGATGAAAAACATTGAGGTACTAGAGTACCATGTTCGAACACCCAATAACATTCGAACGTTCTCCTCCATTATTAAGGATCAGGTTGATGAGTGAAAAGGCAGTGGTTCAAGGCGTATGGAAGTAGATCTCCAGAAAAACAAAAGCCACTTGAATGGGAGGGTCAGACCCCATATGGCGTTAGAACGCCCATCAAGCAAAGATAGAAGCAACGTTCGAACGCCAGACAACGTTCAAACGTTGTCCTTAGACTAACTGCAGAGTGGTTGGCTCTCACTTAGACTTTCACGGCCTTGCACTATTCTTTCACACTCCCTTGCCGCTCCTTTTTGCCTATAAATACTTCCATTGTGGGAGCTTCAAAGAGAGGAGTTGGATTGGCACTAGACTAATATTTTCTTAGTTTGTTATTAGTCTTAGACTTAGGCTTTCAATTACATGCATAAAGGGATTTAGATCACTTTTGGTTGAGGAGGAAACCCTCCAAAAATGACTAGCTTTCTTCTACTTTCAATACATGTTTCATTCACTTCCATTGCTTGAGCTTCTTTCTTCCCTTAGTGGAGTGAAACTCTTCCACTTTTCTAGAGCTTTTCTAAAGCCGTGAAGGGTGGAACGTGATTCACTCATTCTTCATCGAAGATCGGCTCCCCGCTTATTGTGTTTTACCTTGTAACTCCTCCACTTGGAGTGATGAACATCACTCACTTTTCTAGCTTTACCAAAGCCTTGGAAAGTGAGTAGTTTTTCATTCACTCTTTAGTAAGAGGTGATGGGCATGTATCAATTTTTTGCAAGTTATATCTGTACATTTTGGATTATGCTTAATGTTTTATATTCCCCTTGCTTATTCAATAATTGATTGAATCTAGCAAAACTAAAGTACTTTGTATAACCATGAGTATTTTCTATAACATATATAACTCTTGCATAGAAAGACTCATCGGTTCAAGTCAAGTACCTCGGCTAGATCTTTATGACTACCCTTCAATCTTCACCATTATTGTGCATCAATTAAATAATGGAAATGGAATATTATTACCATGTTTGGATGCCTTGTAGAAACGCTTGCTTGTTTGTAGACAGGTTAAGTCTCGATACAGACAATTCGTGTAAACTTCTAGAAAGACATCTGAACCATGTTCTTAATTCTCACAATCCACCTTTATCTTCTAATTAACTTGTTGTTGACACATGGTTTAATTGAGATATCAAGAACAACTATAATAAATTGGATGATTAACTACGTGTCCAGATCCTTGAACTAAAGAGTTACTTTTTACATTTAAGCTTATCTTATATTTTGTCTAAAAAACCTTCTTGGAAAAAATCCTATATTCTGTCCATGAAATCCCATACACCACACAACTTCAAATCTCAAGGGTTACAATCACTTGGTCTCCACCACTGCTTACTTTGAAACACCAATAATAGTTCCCTGTGGATTCGACTCCAGACTCAATCGGATTATTACTACAACTTGATAGCCTGCACTTGGGTGTATACATTTCGGATCAAGTCAGCTTACACCTCCCTTAACAAATGGACGGTTTTTATTTTTGTTCGGTGTCATATGACTATTTGCTAATGGTTATGAATACCGAGCTAAACTTATTGTTATATACCGGTTCATCTATATGTTTGATTAACTCTAATTAGTGTATAATTGTAATAGGTTAATGGGTTAACTGTGTCAGTTAAATGAGTTAAAAGAGTCAAAATAGTTGGAATTAGGATTAGTACGTAAATTAAGGTTAATGCGTTGATTGTAGTTAATTTTAGGATTTTGTTCGTAAATGGTGCAAAGCTAGAGAGAGGCTACTGTCAAAGCTTCAAAGCAAGGGGATCCAAGTGTAATTCAAACATCAACATCCTAAGGAATTCACCACACCAAAAATAGAAACTTAAGGGCGTTCAGATGGTGGTGGTGGCGTCCAGACGGTCCCCACAAACTGCCTCAAGCCTCCATACATCCGATTGGCCAAATTGTGCAACAAAATTTTTATTGGACCATTCGGGCAACTCTACTGCCTTAAGCCCTCTATAAATATAGCCCTGCAGTTCATTTCCAGGATATTGGGAGGAGGGAAAGTGCAGAGAAAGGGAGAAGAGTCCAAGAGAGTCAGACAGCAAGGAAACCTCCAGAAACAGTTAGTGAGAGTGAGAGCAAGTCAGAACAATGCGGAGAAACCCTTTCGATCCACTTCCAGCCTGATTTCTAGCTTACCTCCAACTGAATATTTCCTTATTTATACATTTATGTTATACCTTTCTACTTAGAGGGTTGAACCTCTGCCACTTTTATGCCCTAACCGGTATTAAAAGTGGTCGTGTCTTAACTATTCCTCGAGGAAGGAGTGTCATTATTTTGTTTAGTGTTGTAATGGAACTGTCTTACACTTTTTGCTTGTCAATATCAATGAAGGGTGAGTAGTCCAGTTTTACCCTTCACTGAATGGTGAACAAATGTAAGATATTGTTTAAGTTATTGGAATGTCGATGTTATAATTATGCTTTATTGTTATATATACCACGTATACTGATGAATGGTTACATTTATAATATGCTTAAGGTTTATGAACACTGAGCGGTGCCTAATGGTATATATCATATTATCTACTAGTTATGTACTTCATGCAAGATATAGTGATGAACGTGATTGGACATTATGTAACAGTCGATTGATTGGTTATAGATGGGTTAAGTCTCGGCATAGTCAATGTTTTTGATTCAATACATAAACCAAAATCTCGTCATCAATGAATCATCAACTTGCTTGTTGAATGACTGTAGTATTCCTTCTGAATGGCTTGTCTTCTGGTTTATTACAATTGTTTAATTGTTGCAAGGTACAAATATGTCAGTTGAGTAATTCAAGCTTTCCTCCTAAATAGCTTGCCTTCTGGTTTACTTGGGTTATCTGATTGTCGCATAGAGATACACCTACTAGTTAACCTAATCAGTTGCTGGATAGAATTTAATATACATCATACCTTTTGGTTGACTTTCCAGTGAAATGGGGGTTAATTGTTATAAGGTGACATTTCCAATACTTAGCCAATATATTGCATATGGAATTCCCGATCTGGAGCGTATCTTTTAATTATTCCATTTCTAGTATCTTTTACTACATTTTTTAATTTAAGTTTATTTCACTCATTCTAAGCTCACACCACCAACTATTTTATTTCAATTATAATCGTTACAGCTTCACTGTTTTTATTTTTATTTCCAATATTTAGTTCTCTATGGATTCGACCTCGGACTTAAATTGAGTATGATATTAAAATTTGACCACTTATACTTGGGTTCAATACCATTGTTCATATTGAAAATGAATCAATGTTATTGCATAATTCATGCATGATACAATAATGCACGTAGTTGGGATTTATGTAATAATTAGGAGATTGGTTATAGACGGGTTAAATCCTTCCATAACCAATGCTTATGATTCAATGCACAAATTGGAAGTCCGTCTTCATTGAATCATCAGCTTGCTGATCGAATGGCTAAGGTACACCTTTTGAATAGTTCACCTTCAGGTTTACTAAGGTTATTTGGTTGTTGTATGATTAGCGCATCATATCACATATTTAACGGCCTTATTACATGTATTTTAACTCAAATTTGTATTTAATTAGTTAGAGTTAGTCAAATTTGTGAATAATGTGAAAATTTTGATATTGTAGGTAATCTTAGGGTAAATGATGGCTTTCAAAACCCTGCAACTAAGAGTGAACATGTTGGGAAGAGATGGATGCTTGATGATTTTCGTTGTAGTATTCCCTAATCTCCGGACATCACCCTCAAATGTATATGTGGTGTATGTGTGAAGGGAATGTCACTCTCCCTCGGAATGATGTGAGAAATGGGGCAACAGAATGGTGGTGAAATGAAATGGAGAATGAAATGAAATGTGTGTGTACAAAAGTGCTCCCCAAGAACTAGGAGTCTTTTGTATGTCCTGTTTTACTTGGAAAAGTATTACAAGGTTGTCTCCTCAGGGAAGGAAGGTTGAAGTTATGTGAAGGTGATTTTGGTAAAAGGAAAATGTCAAATCTTTTGTTTGAGTTTTGGTGTTTGAAGTTTGTGAATGAAAATGTAATGAAAATAAGTGTTGGCCAATTCAAAGAGGTCATTCCAATGGAAATCCGAACTCAACTCAAAATCTTCCTCCAATGGAGAATAGATGAACGATTGATTCGTGGGAAGCTAGAGACGTGATGGTGAGGATCCAAGCATAAACTGTGACCAGACCTATAGAATATCAAAGACTCACAACCACATCCACTCTCAACCCAATCAAACTAAACCATCATACACTGAGAGAAGAAAAAAAAAGAGTTGAAATGGCACACCCAAGAGGAAATCTCCCTTGGATTAACCAACTAAAAATCTAGCTACTCATACTTAATGGAAAAGCATGCATAATGTAAATACATTGTAAGAAATGAAGTTTCAAACTTAACTTAAAGCAAGAAAACTTGAACCATAAAGAAAAAAATACAATACCCATTTTAAAGCAAGAAATGAAGAAAACTTGGAAGCAACAATGGTGGATTGAAGAACATGTAACTAAACTTTAAATATACTTAAAATAAAGAAGACTACAATGCAAGAAAGAAAGATTACAAGGGAACTACAACTTACAGCAATGAAATGGAAGAAGAAAATGCAAAAACATAAATTTTATTTACTATTCATCATCTACCTCCTTGAGCTACTTCTAAGCTTTGGTAGCCACCCCCTTTTGAAATGCTTGTGGAATGCTGAATAAATGGAGTGCGAGCCTTACATTTTCGTCCATAGTGTCTTCTAGCATAGTTGTGTGACGTCCTCTCCCTCCATAGTGTTGCAGAAAAGTGGGCTAGACAGGGTGGTGCAGACCTTGTCTGCACACCCAACTTCTCTCCATTTCTCTCTTTTCATTGATCACTAAGGCTCCAAATGTCCCAAGAGAAGTGTGCAAGGGGTGTCCATGGTGTTGGGAGTGTTAGAGACAAGTGGGAGTATGATTTATGGGACCCTCAAGTAAGCAGAGAATGGCTTGCAAAATCTGGGTTGTTTCAACAGATCGTACCAGTACTGCATACCGATACTTCGAACTCCAGTAGCCTAAGTGTACCGGTATTGCATACCGGTACACTTTTTCCTATTTTTTGATTTCTTGGTTTCTACACCTTTAAGGCCTCCCAATCCTGATTGAATTTGTCCATCTCCTCACCACACATCCAAACTTAGTAGCAAGGTTCTAAAATCCATCAGTTAAGCTATAATTACCTGCAACCACAAGATTACGACATTATGCACAACTTTGGCTAATTCTAAGTAATTAATTACAAAGTTGAGTAAAAATACATGTAATGATGCCGTCAAATATGTAATATTTTGCACTCATCAATGGACACATTACATAAGGATTTGGAGGCTTAAAAGTGAAAGAAATCGAGGAGGTATCGGTACCTAGTATCATAAGTACCGGTATTCACATCATTTGGTATTGGCACCCCGGTATTGTGAATATTTGACCATGATACACTTCAAATTTGAAAAATTGAAAAACATGAAAATTGTAGATCTAGATATCTTCTATCTTGTGTCAAAATTTTAGTTCAATTGGACTATGGGATCAAAAGTTATGACAAATTTGTAAAAGATGGAAATAAGATGTCGATAGCAAAACCCTTACGAGCTACCAGTAGGAGCTGATGACCTACTAGTAGAAGACCCTACTAGAAATGAGCTATAGGTAGAACCTTACAAGCAACTGGTAAAAGGTGTGTGCAGGCCTCCAAGCATGAGGAAGGTGAGTTGATGGCTTTGTACAAGCTAGGAAGAGCTTAGCCTTCAACCCACATGGTAGCCCCCCTTCTTTCCCATCCCCATTAATTCCATTGTCTCCAAAGTCTTCAAGTATGGTGTAGAAGACATGTAAATATGTAAGGAAAGTCATGGAACAAGTGGAGCTTGATTACAGGTGATTTTGGCTGTTCACAGAGCATACCGGTATGCAGTACTAGTACTCTAAACCTTCTAGAGTTGGTCGTACTGGTACTGTGTACCGGTACACTTTGTCTACTTCAGACCAGTCTTCATACAATTGTAATAAAATTTGACCCAACAATCCAATTGAGCTGAAATTTTGACACAATATAGAAGACATCTAGATCTACAACTTTTATGTTTTTCACTTTTTCAGATAGTAAGTAGATCATGGTCAAAATGGAGAAAAATCAAGGCTCTTCCACTAGATGGTGTGGTTGTGGGGCCTTTGTTCCCAGTCACTAATACCTCCTTGATTTCTTCACTTTTAAGCCTTCAAATCCTCATGTAATATGTCCATGAATTCACCACACATCCATACTTAGTTGCAAGATCCTAAAATACATGATTTATGCTATAATTACGTACAACATCGATAATTCAACAATATTCATAATTTTTGGCTAACTCTAAGTACTTATATGCAAAAGTTGAGTTAAATTGCATGCAATGAGGTCATGAAATTTATAATATTTTGAACTCATCAACTTTTGGTACCTTCGCTTATAGTTGAATGTCATTCGGGTTATGTAATGCCCCAGGGACATTTCAAAGATGCATGATGGGAATTTTTAACGACATAGTGGAAAAATTGTGGAAGTCGTCATGGATGACTTTTTTGTATTTTGGGAATCATTTGCAGGGTGTTTAGAGAATTTGGAGAAAGTATTTGAAAGATGTGAGGAGAAGAATTTGGTCCTCAACTGGGAGAAGTGCCACTTTATACTGACACAAGGGATACTGCTTAGGCGCATTGTATCGACAAAGGGGATTGAAGTCAACAAATCCAAGGTTGAAGCAATTTCTAACCTTGCCACACTAAAAGTCATCAAAGACATCAAGTCGTTTCTTGGCCATGCTTGTTTTTATCGTAGATTTATAAAAAGTCTTTAGTTCTTTGGCAAGACCCTTGACCAATTTTCTTTCCAAAGATGTCCCCTTTCTATGGTCAGATGATTGTGAGGTATCATTTAAAAAACTCAAAAGCATGTTCACTTCACCTCCAATCATGTGACCACCCAAGTGAGACTTACCATTTGAGCTCATGTGCAATGCAAGTGATTACACGGTCGGCACTGTGCTTGGTCAAAGCGAAGACAAGAGGCCATATGTAATATACTACACTGGTAAGACTCTAAATGAAGCACAAATGAATTACACCACCACTGAAAAAGAGTTGCTAGTCGTAGTATTTGTATTGAAAAAATTTAGGTCTTATATCATTGGTTCACCTATAGTAGTCTACATTGATCACTCTACTTTGAAGTATCTTTTATCTAAGTAGGACGAAAAATCGAGACTCATTTGGTGGATCCTCCTCCTACAAGAATTCAACTTGACAATTAAAGACAAGAAAGGATTGGAGAATGTGATGGTGGACCATTTGTACCGACTTGTTGTTCAAGATGTTGAAGAGCATATTCCTATCCCTGACCCTTTCCCTGATGAGCATTTACTTTCTTTTCATTATGTTTGTCTTTGGTATGCTGAAATTTGTAATTATCTTGCCATAGGACAAATGTCACCGTATTGGAGCCCAAAGGACAAAAGGAGATTTAAGGTGGATGTGAAGTACTTCTACTTCAACAACCTGTATTTGTTCACGTATTACCCAAACCAAGTAATGAGATGAAGCATACCTGAAAAATGAACAACGGGAAGTCCTTTCATTCTGCCATTCTAAGACATGCAGTAATCACTTCTCTTCAAAGAAAACACTAGCTAAGGTTTTGCAATCTGGTTATTATTGGCATTATTTAATTAAGGATTGTGCTTCATTTTGCAAGGAATACGATAGGTGCCAAAGATTGGGTGGTGTGATCTGTAGGCCATTTGCATCTTTAATGCATAGGTATGGTGTCACACACAAGGTGTCTACCACTTATCACCCACTGACCAATGGCTAAGCTGAGTTGGCCAATAGGGAAATAAGAATATCCTAGAGAAAATGGTGAACCCTAATAGGAAGGATTGGTCACTAAGTTGATTGATTCCTTGTGGGCTCACTGCACTGCTTACAAGACCATTTTAGGTACGTCACCCTATAGGCTAGTCTATGGCAAGGTTTGTCATTTGCCAGAAGAAATGGAGCACAAAGCGTATTGGGTCATCAAGACCTTGAACTTTAACTTGAGAATAGCTGGGAAGAATAGGAAGTTGGAGCTGAATGAATTAGAAGAAATATGTAGAGATGCATATAAGAGCTCAAAATTTTTCAAAGAAATGGCTAAGATTTTTCATGATAAATCCATTATAAGAAAGACATTCGAGCCCGAATTAAAAGTGTTATTGTATAATTCTCGACTCTCTATCTTTCAAGGGAAACTCCGATCTTATTATGATGATCTCTATCTTGTCAAAGTGGCCTACCCCAATAGAGCCATGAAAATTATGAACCCCAAGGATGGAAAAACATTCAAGGTCAATGGCCTAAGACTTAAGTCATTTTTTGAGGGTTTTGAGGTTCAAATAGTGGAGGAAGAGTTGGTGGATCCGGTTTACCTGGACCATTTGGATGAATAACTATTCATGTAGATTTTAGTGTACAGTCTCTTTCTTTTATTGTTTACTTTTTAAGTTATTTTCCTTACTTACTTTCATCTATGTGTAGTTTTCTTTCTTTTAATATGCAGATTATGGTATTTTTGTCAAAGCTCCATGCGAGATGTTCTCTAACCCTACTTTACTTTTTAAGTCCATCGTTGCATATCATATCTTTTTTGTTGCAATAAGCACAATGCATGAATCAAGTTGGAGGGGTGTGGTGCACCATTTGTATGATACACCAATTTTTTTGTGAAAATGTTTTGTTGATAATACTATTTTGTGATGAAATTCACCATTCACATGTTCTACAGATTTTTGTTTCCAATAGTTGAGAAATATGTGAAAATTTTGAAATTTTTTTTTGAAAAATATCTGAATGTTAAATCATATTCTCATATTTTGAGTGTTGTGGGTTTATTGATATGTTGATCTTTGCTTTGAACTTTGAATACATGAGAGCATCATAGAAGTTTATCCTATAGCTAAGAGTATCACATAAGGTTTGCTTTTAAACTCACCCATTAGTGCACTTGAATGTGTAATTCTGACAATTTATAGATTGAGTTCACATTTTCGAGCTTGACATGAATAGTGGACATGAAGTAAGTACCCATGAGAGCTTTAGTGTCAATCCTTGTTGGAGGGAACTTAAATTTACTCAAGGAACAATTTTCAAATCCCAAAATTATTCAATAATCTCATTATGCTTGTTTTGATTAGAGTGCATATGGGTGTTTGATTGAGTTTGTCTTGAAATGCAATATGCTCTCCCATGCTTATTTACAAATGATCCTAGGCCATCTTTGACTTATTTTGAGCCTTAGCTTTTTTCTTGTGAAAATACCATCCCTAGTGCCGTGATTGAGCCTTGTTGAAAATTTATGTCGATGCCACTTGATTGACCAAGCCAATGCAAAATGATTAAAATTATCACACCTAGGTTGTTCCAAGACCGACCATGAGATATCATAAAGAGAAGGAGTAGTGATGCGGAAACCCGCAAAAAGGGATAATGGATGCGGATTTCAAAATTGTTGAATGGAAAAGAATGAAGATCCAAGAAAAAGGAGAGAAGAAAGGGTGAAAGAAGAAAAAAATGAGAAATGAAAAATGAAAATGTTATAGAAAAGAAAGAAAATGAAACAAAGAGTGAAGTGAAAGTGTTAACTGAAAATTCCACAAAAAGGGAAGTTTTTGACAGTAAAGGTAATTCCCTCGTAATAGCCCTCTTTGTTATACTCTATTCTTCTTTTCACTTTTCTCAACATCACCTTAAGGCCTCATTACAACCCTAAAAAGTCTTGATTGATCTAGAGAAAGCATAGGGACAGCATACCTTTAAAGAAAAGAGAATTTTATTTTGCTCTCTAATGCTCTAACATTCCTTTCATGAGATTATGCCAATGTTGTTTCATTTTTGTGCATGTACTTTATTTTTTGATTATATGTGAGCATACTTTAGTTTGGGCATAAGATTTTATCCCGCATGTACACATGGAGATCATATCAGGATAATTATAGTGTTATTCATTTTTTAGAGAAACCCTTGGTGAGGTTGCATCAAAGCTGAATTTGGTTAGCTAAGTGAATGTGAAATCCGTCAGATAAATTTTTAAATTACGTGTTCATTCCACACACACACGAGTTTAAAAATGAAAGTGTAGGTGCATACTCTAGAATAACATTTAAAGTCATGGTGATGCTCATTTGTGCATAGTTCAGGTGTTTGAACAATGTTGCCATGTAGCCCTATGCTTGTGAGATGGGGGAATATTGCTCAAATTTAGATATTATGAAAGATTAGGTGTGCCTTTACATTCTTGATATGTGTTTTGCATTATAGGTGTTCATTTTGGAAGTTAGACTTAGAGATCCATGTCTTGTGTGTTGAAAGCATCAAAATTTCAAATCGCATTGCAATTTCGTAAATGACTTTGGGCATGGTCACTCAGTTGTGGTTCGCAAGCGTATTTCAGGTTTTTGGTAGAGTAGAAGTCATAAATAGTTTGTTAGAATGTGTAGAGGTTGAAATTAATTAGACTAGAAATGAAAATGGGAGCACAGGAAATTTTTGGAATCTAGTGAAAACCCAATGGTAGGTTTCTGTCAAAACCTTCAGGTAGAAATTTTTCAGTGCACAAAACCTACCAGTTGGTTTTGAACATTCTACCGATAGGTTTTGTCTAGAAAGCAAAAAATGAGGGTTTTAAGTTTGTCGATTTATCTCCCAAGTGTTCTCCTCTCCCTCTAATCTCCTCCAAACTTCAAAGATCGCTCTCCCATCCACCTAGTCTCCAATATTTCATCCCTAAAAGTCAATTCTATTTGGATTTTATCAAAATTTGTGGGATTTCTAACAAAACCCTAGTTTTCCCACCAAATCCATTTCACTTAGGTTTTCTTTTAAACTTTGGAATCGTTTGCAATGGTCTGCATAGCTAAGCTATCTCTTGTCACTTTTGACCCTGTGGATCAACTTTTGATGTGGTTTTTGGCCTTCATGGCATTTGGGGCGTTATTGATTCTCATGTCCTGTACGAAATGAACGGGGCCAGTTTCCCCACAACCCGTGGGCATAAGTTCCCACAAAAGGACAGGCGAGGGCTCCAATGGAGAGAGTGAGGATAGAAGAAATAAGCAAAAAAATTATGCTCCCAAAAATAAGCATTGTTGAGAAAAATGTCACTTCTGAGCATCACGTGGACAAGCCCACTATCAAGCCGAATGATGAGGTTGTAAAGGTGATAGAGGGGCATGGGATTGAGATTTGGTTTGAACTGGTTAGTGGGTATAAACTGGCGATATGTAGGAAGTTTTATAAGAGATTGAATGTGGTTGACGAGGACCTGCGCATACTCAATACCAATGTGAGAGGGAAGGTCTTTGAGATTACCCTAGACTTCATTACGACCCTGATGAAGTGCCAGAGTCCTCCTCCCATACCCCAATGTATCCACACAATGTCCAATGGAGAGAATCACTCCCTTAGTATGTGCAGCTGACATATGCGTACTCGACCCAATTCAAAAGGAAAATTCAAGTTAGGGACCTCAAGCACTCATGTGGGGTCAAGAACAAGTTATTGCACTTCAATTTGATCCCCCGGGGTGCGTAGAAGAACCCGAATGTGGAGAAGCTCACCCTCATTCATGCATTTATGACTGGTGATGAGCACATAATATTGCATATTGGAAGGCCTCGTTACATGCATTTTAACTCAACTTTTGCATCAAAGTACTTAGAGTAATCCGATTTTATGAATAATGTGAAATTTTCGATGTTGCAGGTATTTATAACTTAAATGATATATTTTAGGACCTTGCAACTATATTAGATGTGTGGTGAAGGCATGGACATATTACATGAAGATTTTGAGGCTCAAAACTGAAGAAATCAATGAGGTATTGGTGCTTGGGAACAAGGGCACCAGCAACTACACCATTTGGTGGAAGAGCCTCGGTTTTACTCAATTTTTGCCATGACCCCATTTGAATCTAAAAAATTGTAAAACGTGAAAGTTGTCGATCTGTATGTATTCTTTAAAGTGCCAAAATTTCAACGCAATCCAATGATTGAATCAAAAATACCCATTTTACAAAAGTGGTCCAGAGCAAAAAACGTACCGATACGCCGAGGCAATTGGAGTGCGTGGTACTAGTACGCCTACCGGTTCGCTGCCATGAAAGTGCCCAGAACGACTTGTTTCTTGCTCCACTTTCAAGGGAGTCCCACCTATACCTCTCCCACTTGCTCCCAACATTTCCTTACACATGTCCATGCCTCCCTTACACAATTTGAAGACTTTTGAGGCTTGACATTTATGGAGGATGGGATAGAAGTGGGCTGCCTTGATGGGTGCAGACTAAGCCTATGCTAGCCTGCCATACCCATCTCTTCAGCCCTCTATGGATGGGAGACCTGCACACACATGCTAGGGACCCTCATGGACGAAAATGGAAGGCACACACTCCATTGTATTGAGCATTCTTCAACATTAAAAAGGGTGGCTACCTAAGCTTAGGAGTAGTTCAAGGAAGAAGAAGATGAATAGTGCTAGAAGTTTATATTTTTGCATTTTCTTCATTCCAATGTCTTGTAATCTCTTGTAAGGATCTTCTAAACTTTGTTTAAAGTCTTTAATGTCATTTATTGCAAGTTCATTTCTAGTTTAATCCTTTACGCTAGCTTTCACCATTGTTGTTTTAAGTTTTCTTCATTTCCTAGCTTTAAAATGGGTATTGTATATTTTTTTTTATAGCTTAAGATTTCTTGCCTTAATTTAAGTTTTATGCTTCATTTTTCATTTTATCTCTTTACATTATGCATGTCTTTCATTTTATCTTGAGTAGCTAGATTTTTAGTTGGCCAATCCAAGGGAAATCTCCTTTTGCATTTCAATTCAATTCTTCTTCTTTCCTCCACTTGGTGTAAGGTGGTTCGGTTTGACTGGGTTGAGAGTGGATGTGATTGTGAGTCTTTGATATTTCGTAGGCCTAGTCACGATTTATGCTTGAATCCTCACAATCTCGTCTCTAGCTTCCCACGAATCAATCGTTCATCTATGCACCAATGGTGGAAGGTTTCGAGTTGAGTTGAAATTCCCATTGGAGTGAACCTTTTGGGTTAGCCAACACTTATTTTCTTGTATTTTCATTTACAAAGTTCAAACACCAAAACACAAATAAAAGATTTTACACTTTCTCTTTTTGACAAAATCACCTTCACACACTTGAACTTTCCTTCCCTGAGGAGACGAGCTTAGAATACTTTCCAAGTAAACACGATAAACGAAAGACTCCTTGTACTTGGGAAGCACTTTTGTTCACATGCATTTCGTTTCACAGATTTTGTACATTTTATTTCTCCCATTTCCATCCCAAGGGAGAGTGATACTCCCCTTCATCCATACACTACACATGACAAGGGATAGTATTTAGGTGCTAAGGAACAACAAGGTTTTCCTTCAAGTAACTGGGAAGAGAATGGATGTGGCTTTATTAATCTGGGAGTTCATGAAGGAATTTGATCATGCTAGAAATCCAAAGGTGAATCTCCTATTCGCCAATCTAGTCACGAGGATGTGCTATCACAGTAAGGTTAAGGCCTATGTCTCTGATGTGCTACTACATCCTGAATTTGGGGCCATCAAAAAATCAAGCAACAGTAAGAGGACAGCGATGAGTAGGAGTGAGACAGCTAGAGCCCCTAGACTATTGTCGTCTACTATTGGGCCTTCCACCTCTTCCCCTCCCTGCACAGTTGCATAACGCTTAAATGGAGGGGACGATACATGGGGTAAACTTGATGTTGACCAGAATTTTTCAGAACATCTTCCCGGGAGAGCTGATTTCCGGTGACCTCCTCCTCCTACTACTAGACCCTCTACCTCCGCCCCAAAGGCTTCCACTATTGTTGAGGTGGAGGGTTTCGATGACGATGACTCCGGTGAGGAGGAGGAGGAGAGCGGGTATGAGAGTGATGAGGATGAGTCTAGAGAGGAGGACGTTGAGTAGGATGTTTTGTCTTTATTCTTTTGGGTTTTAGTTGTTGCACAAATAGGATTAGAATTGTCAGCCTAGTAGAAGAGTCTCTAGGATTTTTGTGCCATTTTGTTTCGAATTCAAAATCCTTGTATTTAACTTTTGGAGTAATGAATGAAAAGAACCACATTTTCTTTGTTTCATCTTGCCCAAGTTCAATAATTTAATTGCAATGTTATTTTTTCATTTTGATAGTTGGTGAATTATCTTGCATGAGTGGATTATTTAGTTTTATGTTTTGTGGTTTGAAAATAAAGTTTGATAGGAACTAGCAAAACTCAAGTTGGGGGTGTGATTAGCACAAAATATTGCATTTCATGTATACCTTTGCATCCCTTTTATACTTGCTTTTGTGGTAAAAATGTGACAAAATGCATTTAATCTAACAATTAATGAGGTTTTGTGTGATTGTAGGTAAAGAGTAGGAAATGGATTGAGTTAAGCTTCCATTATAATGGTTAAAGACAATGGAGAAGAAGGGGAGGCTTAACGGGTGGCTTGGAAGGAGAAGAAATCAAGAAAAGGGCAAATCAAGTGAAAACCTACCAGTAGGTTTTGCCTACTAGAAAAAACCTATTGGTAGGTTTTGCCCAGAAATGCCAGAAGTCAACAATTTAGACTCTACCTACTTAGGGGGCCCACCTCTGCTTCTCCCACACATGACCTGACACATTCTACATGCAAGCATACCCTCTTACACCTAACATCTGATTTTGGAAGGAAAATCATGGAAGAAGAGGAGAGAGAAAGAGAGAGGTTGGTCAAGGCATGGGGAGGGTGCTGGCATGCCCTGGCCTCGCTTGTGTAGGTGTCCAATCCTCCCTCAATCATGTAATGTCTGCTCTCACAGACCATAAGAGCCCCATGGATGAAAATGGAAGAGGATTCTACACCATTATTCAACTTTACATAGTTTTAGATAGAGAAATTCACAATAAATAAGACAGTTTTAGAGAGAGAAAGTTTGATTTTTGCATTTTTCACCCATTTAACAACAAAAGCAAGTATAAAAGGGATGCAAAGGTAAGCATGATGTGCAATATTTTGTGCTAATCACTCAACACACCCCCCAACTAAAGCTTTGCTAGTCTCTAGCAAACTAAATGTAAAAATTAAGCAAACAAAAATAAACCAATACTAATTCCACTATTGGATTTAGCACATGCAATAAGTTTTTAAACCCTAGGAGATCTCTAGTGGACGAGTTTTTTCTCGTGAAGGTTTTTATTAAAGGTACTTACAAATTTTTTTTGCTCATATCCAACATTTGAAACATATGCCCTTATTCTAGCTAGCACTAGTATGTCAAAAACAGCTTTCTCCGAACACTCGAACCAATCACACATGATTTTCATCATAACTTTAAATACTATTCAAGAGTATACACATACACATTTTCTTTCAACTCGTGAGTGTATGAAATAAATATGCAATTTAAACATTTACTCAATGGAATCCACACTCACTTAGTTATCCATATTCTACTTTGATGCAAAACTCACCAAGGGTTTCCCTAAAAAATGAATAACTTAATGATTATCAGGGCATGCTCTCCATGTATATATGTGAGATAGAATCTTATGCACAAACCAAAATGCTCGCATATAATCCAAAAATAATGTGCATGCCCAACAATTGAAACGAACTTGGCATAATCTCATGAATGGAATGTTAGGACACTAGATAGCAAAACCTACTTTTCTTTTCATTTAAAGTGAGCTCTCACCATGCTTTCTCTATATCAATTAGGGATTTCATGGGTTGTAATGAGGCCTTGGGGTGATACTGTAACACCCCAAAATACACCCTGGACGACATTACATTCAATCACCATTCATACTATGAGAGCACTAAGATAAACCATCAATAATAAAAAAAAAGACTTCCTAACAGTAATCCATAACATTTACATCAATATCCCAAAAGAATATGCCATCTTTGGCCTTTACATTCCCAATGAAAATTTACTATTATGGCGCAGCAGAAATTAAAAAAGAAATCTAGACTATACAGTGTTTCCAAAATAGTATTCTAGTCTAGAACAAAAAGTAAACAACATCTCTAGATGGTCCACTCGGGATCCAAGTATCCCTCTAGTGAAGCCTCCCCAAGGTATGGCTCGTTAGCACCGAGTACATCCTTTGGCCCAACATCTGAAAAAGGTTTAACTGTAGGGGGTGAGCACGAAGCTCTATAGAAAAATTCTCCCAAACTCATACAAGGTTTATAAAAACATGTAAAACGGGTCGGTCTCATTTCAAAAAATAACATATATAGCTTTTAAAATAAAACCGGGACATTTATACAGATCTCAAGTTTAAATAACAACGGTAATTGAAATGGATAAACAAAGAAGTGAAACCAAGTAGAGTTGATAACCAATTTTCAAAGCATAATCCATATATAATTTATAATTCATTTCCACCATACACCGTTTCCACAAGTTCTCGTGGCATCCCATATTACCCCAGGACTCTTGTAGAAACCATCTATGGTAGAACGAACGATACACGACGGTACTTGTATATCAAGTATGAAGCCAGACCCCGCATGGTCACCATCACAAATATCATGTCCCACGCAAGTACATACCAATGCTACCCCGTGAGCAATAATGGTTTAGTCTTACCAAAGCACCAACCCCACTATGAGTGGTAGGAAAAGCTCTTACCAAAGAGGACGTCTACCCACTCCATGATATCCTGTCAATGGTAGCCCATGTTCATATTGTGCAACTATACAAGGGATACAAATACACCCTCCTTTCTCAATTAACAAGCAAGTTCCACAATTTAGTTTTCTCTGGTATGAGCATCCTTACAAGGAACTTCTCACCCATGTCCATCCAAACAACCTTTCATAATTACAATACCAACAATTATCACACATATCCAACAATTTCTCAAATCCACAACTTTCGTAAGTGATATTTTCCACAAAGCATATTTAAGAAAAAGTACATGAGATCATCAAAAGTATCATTTTATTGTTCAATAAAAATCCCTAGAGTTTTGAAATCAAGAACAAATGAATGATCAAGCTTTGGAACTCAAGAACAAAGGACAAATCAAGTCTTGAATCCATGACAACCATTATCAAGCTTGGAATCAAGAATAAAGGGTAAATCATGTCTTGAATCCATAACAACAAATATCAAGTTGGAGTCAAGAATTAAGGAACAATTAAGTATTGAAATTAACAACAAACGAATATCAAGCTTGAAATCTATAACGAAGGATAAATCAAAAGAAACCATATTTCCCTTGAAAACTAGGGTTTTCAAGGCATACCAAGAAAATTATTGATTACCCAAGCACAACATAGGTAAAGCACATTAATATTTAAGGTTGAGAATCTAGAACCAAGGAGAAATCAAGAGAAAGAACATTCCCCTTGAAAGCTAGGGTTTGGAAGCAAGAAAGGAGATTTAATGGTTACCCGAGTCTAAAATTGTTCAAGACAAGGTGAGATTTGCAAGGATATCAAGAATTACATATTGGATAGCATATATATAACATTTAGAGTCAAAGATTACATATAAATAAACCTAGCCTCAATGTAAGAGAATTGGGAGAAAACCCCTACCTTGAATCCAAGAGTTTTAAGCTAACCCAAGCTCCAAAGATCTCCTTCTTGTCTTCTCTTCGGGTTCCAAGAGGTGTGGGTAAAGGTGTAGTTAAAGTGTAGAAGAAGAGAGGAGAAGAATGGTGTTCTTGAGAAATTTCGATTTTGATTTCTATGGGGTGTAATTCAATCTTGATCTATGTGTTTTGATCTTCCTCTCTTTCTCTCCCAAGCTATCTAGGGTTTAGAATGGTGTATGGACGACTAAGGAGGCGGCCTAAAGTATTTATAGGCCCAAAAAAAATCGAACCAAGATTGCGGTGTTAAACATTGAGATTTTTATCGGGTGTACCGGTACCCAGTACCGGTACCAAAAACCTTCTGGAATCGAGGTACCGGTACCATTCAGCAGACAGATTTTTCCTCCTACTTCCAAGGCAGTTTTGACCCATTTTGAGGTCGAATTGAAAATTTTTCATTAGAGACACTTTTGTAGCCCTTGATGTCTACTATCTACTGTCAAAATTTCAGATCAATTGGACGTAAGGATAAAGATAATACTAGAAGGTGTCCAAGATAATTTTTACCCAAATTTACTCGAAAGTGGATTTTCACTCGGGAATGCTTTCTAACCTCTAATACATGTCATATTACCTTTCCTAAGGTTGTTCGACCTTCCGGATTCAATGGACACCGTAGTTTGACCTAAAAATATTTAGAAACTTATCTCATCACCCTTTCTAAGTTTAAACGTCTTCGAACTTAATCTTCAAAACTCAAATTGCCTCCCTAGTATTTATTCCTACTATTACCATCCATATGGTTCATTCTCACCTCATTGTATTTATATATTAATCACTAAACAATTATATCAC
>CM042187.1:26485290-26641093 GCA_023539305.1 Ilex asprella
TCTCACCTCATTGTATTTATATATTAATCACTAAACAATTATATCACTATATATCTATATACATATATTAAAGAGAATGCGGGGTGTTACAGATACTTGGGGTGATACTTGGGCTGAATGAAATGAAGAGTAGAGGGAGACAAAAAGGGTTATTCAGAGGGTATAACCTTTATTATAAAAATCTCCTTTTTGTGAAATTTTTAGCTTTACATCTTCACTTCACTTTTATGTCTCTTTTTTCCTTCTTCAACATTTTTCTTCTCTTTTTCTTTTCATTTCTTTTCTTTTTTTTTCATTTCTTGTCTTTTTCAACCCCCTTTTTCTCCTTTTTCTTAGTTTTCTTTCTTCTTTTTGATTCAATGTCATTCATCCCGTTGGGGTTTCCTCACCACATTTCTCTTTCCTCGTGATTAATCGTAGTCAGTCTCAGAAAAACCAAAGTGTCATAATTGTAATCGTTTTACACTGGCTTGGTAAAATATGTGGCATGGAAATAAATTTTCAATTAAGGCTCAATCATGGCACAAGGGAAAAAAATTCACAAGAAAAAGCTAATGCTCAATGCAATTCAAAGATGGTCTAAGATCATCTTTAGATAAGCATGGGGAGGCTTACTGGCATCTTAAGATAAAGTCATTCAACTATCCACATGCACTCTAACCAAAGCAAGCATAATGAGATTATTGAACATATTTTGAATTTGAAAAATTATTCCTTTAAGTAAATATAAGTTCCCTCTAACAATGATTGACACAAAAGGTCACATGGGTACTTACTTCATCTTCATTATGTATGTTAAGCTCTAAAATGTGGATCTAATTAGTAAATTGCCGAATGCAACTTGATGATGGAATTTATCATGTCATGTCATGAATTGAGATGAGACTCATTCGTGCAATTCAATCCAAGCCTCTCCCGGCTCCTCAACACATGCAAGTGTCAATGTGTGTGAAATCATCATTCATGTTACACAACGAATGACGTATACCATTTAGGGTCTTTCTTGGGGATGGATGTTCATTGACTTACACCAAGGGTCACCAACCCACACGGAATTCAAGGACTTCCACTGAGGGTTCCACGTACACCCACACACTTTATGGATCGAACCAAGGGAGTATGTACCCCAACCACTGGGCCTTTCACCCGAGGGGTCTTCTAGCCCCTTCTTACTACCCCAACCAAATTTCATGCAACCTTGCGGCTTAGTTAGCCCTTCAGCCCAACTTTTTCAAGCATTCCGTTAATCACCAAGTGAGGTGTTGACAACCATGCACACACCCATGTAATGCGATGTCACCGTGCATATACAATGAAATGCACCATTTCATCTTGATGTCATGTCCCATGTATAATGAATGTCAAATGAGCAATATCAACCACATATCATCATACTCAATGGGAAGGTATATCATGTGCATATAAATTTCATAAATCATCATTATGTTCCATATATAAATAAACATATATTTCTCACAAGTTATCACATAACTCACTCAAGCATGTTATTTCAATTACATCAAAATAGAAACTTCAATCCATGCAAGGTATTTTATCAAACATCTTCTATGCATCAATCATGTCATCACATAATATTGTCCACACACGTCAAATGTCATTATTCTAGGCATTTAATCAAACCCTTAGGGGCACTCAAGTCATAAAATCACACAACATAGCCCACATAACCTCAAACCTCAAGAAAATACTCAAGGACTTCCATTTATCAACATCAAGTTAGAAATTCATTTATGTCATTTCTAGTCTCTTTTTCTTATTCCCATAACTATGAACATGTTATATATATATCACATACCCTAACCATCCCTTAAAGGCATTGTAGGTTAGAAGTGAACTCAAGTAGGAGAAACCTACCTCTTGGAGCGTGAATCGAAGAGGAGAACTTCAACAACACCTCCCAAGCTTCCCAAAACTTGATTTTCCCAAAATCTTCCCTTTTGATCTTTTGTGAAAACTCTCGTTCTTGGTGCGTATGCATAGCCCTCGTCGAGGAGAGCGACTTTAGTTCTTGGCTCGACAGAATCCAAGCGACGGAACTTTGAAAATCGGCGGAGTAAAGCTTGAAAAACAAGTTTTCTCCCTTTTCTCTCTTCTCTCTTCTCTCTTCTCTCTCCTCTCTCTATGGCCAGCCAAAAGAAGCTGAACAATGGGATATTTCTGATGAAATATCCCATTTAATACCCTATTTATATTTTTAAATGTTCGGTCCACGTCGCGCCACGTGTCCTTCTCTTATTCGGGTCCATTTTCGCCCCAAAACGATTTATTACATTACGTGTTAAATCCAAATTAATTGTATTTGTACTTTAGTCCAATAATACTTAAACTTTAAAATATTTATTTTTGGGGACCACTGAGAGGTCATCCGCCACCCAGTCGTCTCGAACGACATACAAAAAGTTTGACTATCTCGGAATTCGACGAAATTCGACAAGGTAATTAGATTTCGCGACACGAGTCCAACGGAGAACTCCGTTTTCTCATCTGAGATCTAAAACATGAGTATTTTAAAAATGCATTATAATGGCAATTTATCGTTTTGCCCTTTTTTAGAAAAAGTTTAAAATTTCCTTGGTTTTACAGATTGGCTCAAATTCTTCAATTGGTTATACATCTCCACTATATATGCAAAGAGTTTAATATTTTACAAGGTTTCTGAAATAAAAAAATCTATTTGTGTTTATAAGAATAAGTTTAAACAAAAATATTAAGATAACGTACAATTAAAATATGAAAATCTCGCGTGATCAGATTAAGGTTATTTTCGCAAAGCATGGGAATATTAACCTAATTCAGCTGTAAATTATATGAAATAATCCTTTTAACATAAGTTTCATATTAATTATCAAAAACTAGTTTAACTACAAACAAGTTCAACATAAACATGTTCAAAACATAAAGTAAATTTCAAATGCATAATGTAAAAGATGAGTGAAAGATAGTAAAGTTTTTTGTAGAATCTCCAGTGGTTTTAGGAAGTAGAAGGTCCTCCTCCAAAATGCTCCCTCCATAGTCTCAAAAGATCAGCTTGATTCTTTTCATAGTCATCCATACGTTTGTTGAACTGAGTAAAGCTAGTTTTCATTCCTAGTAAGATTTGTCTATCTGTTATATCGTCCACTGGTACATATGGTTGATCCTCTTTTGGTTGTTGTTCTTGTGGAAAGAATTATTTAGGTATTGGGAATGGCTCTTCTTGGGGTGCAGGTGGTGCTTTAGGTTATGTGACGTCGCTAAAACCAGGGTCCTTTATTAACCGTTGAGCCCGTCAACCCGCGAAAATAACCGTACTTGTCGCACAACCCGACCTTATGTCAATCATATCCCCTTAACCGAGATTATAACCCACACGTGTAACTCGTGTTTATTTGATCATTCAATCCAACTGAGATCCAATGTACCTCAATATACTTCATGTAATGTACATTTGTATCATTGGAACTAAGGGAATCAAAGTCCAAAAACATAGCAAAAGAATTTTAAAATTTGAAAATTATGGAAAGGGTACTGGTATGCGTACCAATACTCTTTGCCCAGTTTCACCTGTTTCAACCATTTTTTATTTCCAAACCCTTCCACAACCATCCATCATATGTTTGATGTCATTTTCAACACAAAACTTGATACCCACACGTTCTATTACACACGAGTTCATTTAATTACATGCTAAATTTAAATGTTCGTAATAATTTTTACAAAACTCACAAATAAAGCCACATTCCAGCTTTCTTCATCCATGAGGCTTGAATTGGGATCCATCCTCCGTCTTAAATCCCTCTCCTAAAATATTTTTTTTCATAAAGGGTGAGCCACGCTCAGTAGGGTATCTCCTACAGAGGCTACTCCCCAACCTAAATGCATATGAAATGTCCACATGCAACATTCAACAACTCATAACATTCCAAGCAAGAATAAGCATTCAATGTTGGAATTTGTCATGTCATGCCATGAAATGAGGTGAGACTCACTCATGCAACTCAATCCGAGCCCTTCCCGGCTCTCAAACACATGCAAGTATCAATGTGTATGAATCCTTCATCTATGTTCACATCAAATGACATTTTCCATTCCAAGGTCTTTTGTGGGGTGGGTGTTCATAGACTTACACCAACGGCACCCAACCAACACATAATTTATGGACTTCCACCAACGGTTTCGCATGCACCGACACACTTTATGAACTTGTACCAACGGAGTGCGTATCCAAATCACCAAACCTTGCAGCCGAGGGATCTTCTAGCCCTTCTTGCTAACCCCAACCCCTTTACCATGCAAATTTTGTGACTCAACCAAGTCTTTGACCCAACTTACACGAGTTTCACCCGTCATCCACCAAGTGTGATGTTGATGATAACCTTGCACACACACCCATATAATGCAATGTTTCCGTGTACATACAATTTGATGACTCATTGCAACAAAAATACAATATTCAATATGCTATGTATGTCATATGAACTATTCCAAAATCATTTCATAATCCCATGATAAATTTTATCATAAGCATATAATTCTCATAATCTTTCACAATGTCAATATGTCACATGTTCATATCAACATTTTATCTAGAATTAACACCCAAGCATGTCATTATGAGATCAAGTAATAGCACACTTCAAAATCAAGGCATAATGTAAATACATAGCATGCCCACAATTCACATAACTCAAGAAATTACATTAAGCAATTTCTATATGCCTAATTTGAGATAAAAATTCATCCTACCCATTTACAATACCCATTTCACCAAATCCCAACAATAGGTAAGTTATACATATTTTTATCAACCTACCCATGTCATCATACATTCTAAGTTATAAATAAACCTAAGTAGGAAGAAACCCTATCTCTTGAAGCATAGAATGAGTCGTAGAAGCTCCAAGAATTCAACCCAAGCTCCAATCTCAAGCTTCTCCAAAATTTTGGTTTTCAACCTTTGGTGAAAGCCTTCGTTTTTGGTATAGATGTGTAGCCCTCGTCGAGGAGACTGACTTTAGTTTTGGCCCTAGTGGATTCGAGCTCCAGAATGGTGTAGATAGTAGAGAAAAATGGAGAAACCCTCACTCTGTCCCTCTCTTCTTCGACCGATTAATGGTTAAACCTTTTTGGGGAAGAAAATCTGATTTTCTTCCCCTTTTTATAGTCCCCCAATGCTTGGTCAGCAATTTGCCACACGGCCCTCTTTCTCCTGGATCCGTTTCTACCTCAAAACGATTAAATTTTATCCCGGTTCAAGTTCAAATATTTTTATTTTAGCTTGTCTTAAATTATTTTTCCAAAATTAAAAATTTTATTAAAATTTTTATTTTTGGGTCACCCGAGGCCTGACCGCCTCATAAAACGCAAAAAATCCGACTATCTCAAAAATCCAACAAAATTTGATAGGGTAACTAGATTTCGCGAGACAAATCCAATCGTAAATTCCATTTCATCATTCGAGGTCTAGAAAAATTTAGGTTTACAACCTATAGCGTAATGGCAATTTATCGTTTTACCCCTTATTCATAAAAGTTCAAAGTTACTCGGGTTTTACAGGTTGGTCTTCCGATTGTCCTCTATGACTCTTTTTCACTGAAATTTTATCTAATGCTCCAAAATGGTCTATTATTTTCCATATAGGATCAATGATAACATCCTCGTTCTTGCATTGCTGAGAAACTTACATAGCATATGAGAGTGAGGGTTTCTTTCTATCCACAGCAAGTATCATTTGGTTCATAATTAAGTTCGGTAGGTCAATGGTGTCTCCCATCCCAAATGCATATAAGAAATAAGCATGTTCAATATAAATTTGATTCTTTTGGGCTCGAGGTAGCAAATTTTTTCCTATTATTAAATTTAGGATGCGGTATTTGTCAACCAGGTCTCGTTATTTTATGTATTTGTTTGGTCTTCCCCAAGCAAATTTTGGGTTACCTATTACTTATCTCCCTACATCATTCAAATCAGGTACTTTAACGTAGGGATATTGCGGGCTGGGTAGTTGAATGATGGATAACCTTGTAGTTCCTATGCTCCTAACATGAATCCTCAAATATGTATATGGCTTATGTGTGTGGGTGAGTGTCACTCTCACTCGGATTCATGCAAGAGAAAGGGCAACAAAATGGTGGTATGAAATGGAATGAAAAAAATGTATAAAATGTGAAATGTGAACAAAAGTGCTCCTGATTAGTACTCAAATGTAGCAGAATATTGCGCCCTTTTTGGGCTAATAATACTTTGATGGAGTTCAAGTGATTATGTTTCAGATCCTAAAGTGAACAAGGACTCAAGTCAACAAATATCACAATATGATGTAACACCAACACATCAGGGAACAAATTAGAAAAGCTTGAAACAAATAAGTCACGTTCGAACGCCATTCGACGTTTAAACGTCCATAAGAGCCAAGCCACTGAGACAGAATGTGTTGTTGCCAAGAGCTAAAGTCCTAAGGAACAAAGGACCAATGTTCGAACGCCATCTCACGTTCGAATGTCATCTCAGGTTCAAACGCCCACTGGTACACTGACAAAACCAGACTGAAGACATGGCGTGTTGCAATGAAGAAGATCAAGACTTTGAAGTGCAGTGCCTGCAATACAATGTTTGAAGAATAGTACCACGTTTGAACGCCAAATAATGTTCAAACATCCCTGTGATCTGTGACAAGAGTACATTGATGAGACATGGCGTGTTGCAGTAAAGACTGAAGACTTTTGATTCCACGTTCAAACGTCCATCCAACGTTCGAACGATCATACAGATAGCCTGCAGATTAGTAGTTGAACTTGGACAACAGTACTTTTCACCTCATTGTTTTACCCCCTTTCCTTGTCTATAAATACTCCCATTTTGGGAGCTTGTAGGGGAGCTGGAGCTAGTAGAAAATCTAAGAGCTTCTTGAGAACTTGTAGTCTTTTCATACATTGTAGTTTTCTTTATTTGCTTCAAGTCTTTACATTTATGTTCTAGTTCCTTTATTTACTTCAAGTCTTTACATTTATGTTCTAGTTCCTTTATTTACTTATAATCTTTGTTGCACTTGCTTTCATTTACATAAATGAAGAGAGATAGCTTTAGTTTTGGTAGTGGAAATAACCCACCAAAAATAACTATCTTTCTCTTACTTTCTTTCACTTTCATGGCTTGAGCATCATTTTCTTAGAGAAGTGAAACTCTTCCACTTTTCTAGAGTTTTACCAAAACCGTGAAGGGTGGAATGTGATTCGCTTATTCTTTGTTAAAGATCTACCTTTCTTTTACCTTCTTTCACTTCCATGGCTTGAGCATCCTCTTCTTAGAGGAGTGAAACTCTTCCACTTTTCTAGAGCTTTACCAAAGTTGAGAAGGGTAGAACGTGATTCACTCATTCTCTGTTGAAGATCAACCTCGGAGTTCCTCTACTGGGAGGGATGAGAATCATTCACTTTTTCACCTTTACCAAAACCATGAAGAGTGAGTAGTTTCTCATTGACTCTTTAGTAAGAGGTGAAGGGAATGTATAAATAATCCAAAAGTTATATTTATGCTTTGTTCTTATGCTTAACGTTTATATCTCCTTGCTTATTGGATGATTGATTGCATCTAGCAAAGCTAAAGTACTTTGTATAATCGAGAGTCTTTCTATGACACGGATGACTCTTGCATGGAAAGACTCCTCGTTTCAAGGCAAGTACCCCGGCTAGATCTTCCTGACTACCCTTTAATCATCCCCATTATTGTGCTTCATGTAAAGAATGGAATTACAATCCATCTTTATCTTCCAATTAACTTGTTGTTGATACGAGAGTTAATTGAGTAATCAAGCATAAATATAATAAATCGGATAATTGACTACATGTCCTGATCCTCGAACTGAAGAGTGACTTTTCTTCCATTTAAATTAATCTTATATTTTATCTAGAAAACCTTCTTGAAAAGAATTCAATATTTTGTTCAGGAAACCACTCACATCCCACAAACTTTAAATCTCAAAGGTTACAATCAATTGGTCTCCACCAGTACTTACTTTGAAACACCAACACAACAAGTTCTCTGTGGATTCGACTCCGCACTCAAATCAGATTATTATTACAACTTAACCGCCTGCACTTGAGTGTACACATCAGATCAAGCCAAATTTTTGGTGCAATTGCCAAGGAACTTTAGTAAAAGTGTTTTAAAGTAAAAGGTAAAAAAGACCTTTCTTTTCGTAAATACTCTTTAGTTTACTATAAATAAATTATTTTGTTTCCATTTATTTTATGTCTGAGAACGCTCCTCACTATAAAAATTTGCTGGCAGAATCTTTTATTTCTGTGAACCAATCTGAACCAAATTCACCTAGATCACTAGCAGACTCTTGTGAGAGTATTATGACAAATAATAATAGAAATGAAGAAGCTCCCATGAGAGAAGATGAAGTGCCTAACATTCGAACTTTGAGGGATTACTTAAATCCCACAAGAAATAGTGTCTCCTCATGTTTTGTATTTCCTTCAGATGCATCCCCCGTTACTGTAAAGCCGGAAACTGCATAGTGGTTACCTGTTTTCCATGGGTTGGATACCGAAAACCCGTATCTGCATATGAAGGATTTCAAGAAAGTGTGTGGAATATTTCAAGACAATTCGAAACTTGCCAAAATGAAACACTTTCCTTTCTCTCTAAAGGACAAAGCTAAACAGTAGCTAAATTCTTTAAAATCTCTTTTCATGCCTACCTGACAGATCTTTCAAAATGAATTTTTCAAAAAAAAAAATCCCTTACATCGGACCAACACACTCAAAAGGCAAATCATGAATTTTTCGGTGAAAGAAGGGGAAACATTTTACCAAAGTTGGGAAAGATTCAAAGAACTACTCCAAGCATGCCCACACCATGCTTTTGAAAATTGGACTCTAGTAGGATTCTTCTATGACTCCTTACCTACTAGACTGCGTAAGTTTGTCGAAATGATGGCCTAAGGAGAGTTTATGGGTAAAAGTCCAGAGGAGGCATTCTATTTCTTTGACACCATATCTAATAGTTCTCAGATGTGGGACTCAGCCTCCCCTACCACAGTTGAAGCCAAACCATCCACTTTCCAAGGGAAAAAGTATGTCTTAAGAGAAGATGATGACATAAGAGCAAAAATGTCTACTTTATCTTGAAAGCTTGAAGCTTTAGAGATGAAAAAAATTCATCAAGTCGAAATGGGCCCTTCCATAAAACAAGTTTATAGAATTTGTGCATTGACAAGACATCCTACTAGGGAATGTCCTACCATCCCTACATTCAAAGAAGTCTTATTGGAACAAACAAATGCAATCTCCAATTTCAACAAGCCTTACTCCAACCCATACTCTGAAACATACAATCCAGGGTGGTGAAACCACCCGAACTTCAGTTGGAGGAACACACAATCAACTCTCATGAACCAACCACAAAATTCACAACCACCATCTCAAGGACCTCCTGCATATCAACCATACCAACCACCACACAAGAGGAACCTTGAGGATACACTGAACCAGTTTATACAAACTCAAATGAACTTCAATGCACATTCCACTCAATCTTTCACTGAGTTCAAAGCACAGACCACCCACTCCTTTGAAGATTTTGAAAGCCACATTCAAAGGTTGACCCAATCCATGAGTACACAAGAAAAGGGCAAGTTTCCTACCCAACCAAAACTGCCACAAGATCAAGCACAAATTGTCACTACACTGAGAAGTGGAAAGGTGATTGACAAAACCGTCAGAGATATGCTATTTCCAAAGTCAAAACCTGAGGTCATCCCCGACAACTCATCAGTTGAGCCTTAACTTGTAATCAAAAAAGAGCCTGAGCCTATGATAGAACAAGAGCCAGAACCTTCATGTTCAATTCCTGCTCATTTCCCACATAGACTCAAAGTTACACAAAAATTGAATCATCACCCTGAAATTTACGAGCTTTTCAAGCAAGTAAAAATCAATATCCCACTTCTGGATGCAACTCAACTAGTACCATCTTATGCCAAGTTTCTAAAAGACTTGTGCACAGTCAAGAGAAGCCAGAATGTCCAAAAAATTGCCTTCCTAACAGAACAAGCCAGTGCTCTGCTACAATACAAAACCCCTCTAAAATACAAGGACCCTGGATGTCCAATTGTCTCATGTGTCATTGGAGATTTCAAGATAGAACAAGCATTGTTAG
Source organism: Ilex asprella (assembly GCA_023539305.1). Classification (NCBI taxonomy): domain Eukaryota; kingdom Viridiplantae; phylum Streptophyta; class Magnoliopsida; order Aquifoliales; family Aquifoliaceae; genus Ilex; species Ilex asprella. The sequence continues at coordinate 26,495,458 of CM042187.1, forward strand.
ACCTTGGAGCTAGTGTTAATCTGCTACATTACTCCATCTACCAACAGTTGGGTCTAGGTGAACTCAAACCCACTTGTATCACACTCCAATTAGCAGACAGATCTATCAAAATCCCTAGGGGCATTGTAGAAGATGTGCTTGTCCACATGGATAATTTTGTCTTCCCTGTTAACTTCATTGTTCTAGATACTCAACTAGCACTACATTCAGAGAATCAAATTCCTGTCATTCTTGGTCGACCCTTCCTAGCAACTTCCAATGCACTAATCAACTGCAGGAATGGAGTTATGAAATTAACTTTTGGGAATATGACTCTTGAGCTGAATATTTTTAATATTACTAAACACCCAGGAGAGGATGAGGACGAAGGGGAAGTAAACTCCACTAAATCTTTGATACAAGAACATCTGAACGACACGTTCTGTGAACATCTGACTGAATCATCTCTAATAGAGTCTGACTCATCTAAGTCAAATCCACAGAGTTGCCCTACTCATGCTATTAAGACATGGGCACCCAAATTCAAGGAACTTTCATCAAATGGCACAAAACTAATCCCATCAAGTGACAAGCCACCAAAGCTTGAATTGAAACCTCTCCCATCTGATCTCAAATATGCATTCTTAGAAGAGGATGAATCTTATCCAGTGGTGATTTCATCCAAGCTCACAGTCATGCAAGAGTCTAAACTGATTGGAGTTCTTAAAATTCATAAAAAAACCATTGGATGGACCATCGCTGACTTGAAAGGTATAAGTCTGTTGATCTGTAATCATGCAATATATCTTGAAAAGGACTCAAAACCCTCTCGTCAAATGCAGAGACAATTGAATCCTCACATGAATGAGGTTATAAGGACTGAGCTACTCAAACTCTTAGATGTAGGAATAATCTTTCCTATATCCGATAGTAAATGGGTTAGTCTAACCCAAGTTGTACCCAAAAAATATGGGGTCGCAGTGATAAAAAATGATGCTAATGAACTAGTACCAACTCGAGTCGTCACAGGATGATGAATGTGCATTGATTACTGAAAACTGAATTTGGTAACTAGGAAAGACCATTTCCCCCTCCCATTTCTTGACCAAGTTCTAGAAAGAATTGTCAGCCATGAATTGTCAGCCATGAATTTAGAAAGAATTGGAAAATGGGGAAACAATTGAAGGGTAGTCTTGGAAGAAGGGAGAATTGAGATATATGGAGAAGTTGTGCGTTTCCGATAATTCGCCCCTAAGGGAGGAGATACTGGGAGAGTGTCATCGCTCCAAGTTTGTTATCCACCCCGGTAGCACAAAGATGTATAGGGACATGAAGCGTCAATACTGGTGAAGGGGAATGAAGCGAGATGTGGCCAAGTATGTGGCAAAATGTGCAGTGTGCCAGCAGGTGAAGATTGAGCATCAAAGGCCAGGAGGAGTCCTACAGTCTTTGCCTATTCCCGAGTGAAAGTGGGATCACATCACCATGGATTTCGTGTCGGGTTTACCACGGACTTTGTAAAGACATAATGTTGTATGGGTCATCGTAGATAGACTCACCAAGTCTGCTCATTTCTTGAGTATGAAGACCACGGACAACTTAGAGGCCTTGAGCAAGTTGTATATCCGCGAGATCGTCAAGTTGCATGGAGTTCCACTATCTATCGTATCATATTATGATTCTCATTTCGTGGCGCAATTTTGGCAAAGTCTTCAAAGAGCCATGGGGACAGAGTTACACTTCAGCACCGCATTTCATCCTCAAACCGATGGTCAATCCGAGAGAGTAATACAAATTCTAGAAGATATGTTACGGGCTTGCACGTTAAATTTCAAGGGAAGTTGGAGCGATCATTTACCGTTGGTGGAATTCGCATATAAAAACAGCTTTCAAGCAAGTATTGGGATGGCACCGTATGAAGCATTGTATGGAAGGCCATGTTGATCACCGACTTGTTGGTTAGAAGCGGGCGAGAGTAGTTTGTTTGGACCAGACATTATTTGAGAAACTACGGAGAAGATTCAACTCATCCAAGAAAGGCTACAGACGACGCAAAGTAGACAGAAGAGCTATGCGGACCACAGACGAAGACCCTTAGAATTCAAGGTGGGAGACTACGTATTTCTCAAGGTGTCACCCACGAAGGGCGTGTTTCGATTCGGCAAGAAGGGGAAGTGAGCACCAAGATATACCGGATAGTTTGAGGTGATCAAAGCGGTAGGCAAGGTGGCATATCAACTTCGACTACCAGCCCAGCTATCCGGATTACATGACGTGTTCCATGTGTCTATGTTGAGAAGGTGTCACTCGGATGCAACTCCAGTCGTGAACTTGGAGGAGATTGAAATTCAAGACGGAGCAACCTACGAAGCACAACCGGTAGAAATTCTCGATGCCCAAGAAAAGGTTCGCAACAAGGTTATTAGATTGGTGAAGGTTTTGTGGCAACACCATGGAGTGGAGGAAGCTACATAGGAACCAGAACAAGAAATGCGGGAGAAGTATCCATATTTGTTCGCTACTTGATGTAAGTTTCGATGACGAAACTTTCTTTAAGGGGGGTGGATTGTAACACCCGCATTAAGTTTTTTTATATGTATATAGATATATAGTAAATAATTGTTGTAAAAAGGTGGATATGTGTAATGATGTATGTTTGAATTTGGTAGAATTGTAAAAGTAGAGATTTAGAAGGTTAGTGAAAATATGAAATTTTAGCTCGTAGAACTTGTATTAAATAGGTTTGGTGTAGAAATATGTGTTGGAGAGGTTTGGGATAGATTTGGAAGGGTTAGGAGGAATTGGAAATGAAAAACGGAGAAAAAGGCAAAAACTTGGCAAAATCGTACCAATACTGTGTACCAGTAATGAATCGTACCGGTACTGCGTACCAGAGCAAACTGGTCCAGAGAGTTCAACATACCGGTACGGCCAAAAGAATTCTGAAACTTAAATTTCACGATCTTGGTCCGATTTTCGCCCTATAAATACATTAGGTCGCCTCTTTTGGATCTATTTCAGCCCCTCCAACCTTAGAAACCCTAAGAGAGAAAGAAAAGAGAAAAAGAGAGGAAGAAAGGAAGAGAGAGAAACCTACATTGAAGAGATTTATACCTCGGAGTCCATCAAAACCTAGATTTCAAGAGTTAAGGTAGGGGATTTCTTCTCTTTCTCTTGCATTGAGATTAGGGTTTATGTATATATGTATTTTTTTCTATAAATGTGATACATATGATATAAAATCATCCTCTATTAGTCTTTTGGGCAACGAATACATGTTTTATCAAAGTTATGGTGATTACCCATGAAATTCCTCTTTTTTTTTTGAAAAATCCTAGATTTTTGGAGAGGGATGAATTTTCTTCTTAAAGTTTTCTTTTATTATTGACATTAGGACTATAGAACTTTGGGTTGAGTAATAAATGATTTCATTATGATCTCTTGTATTTTTCATAATGAGTTATTAGAATTGTCACATGATGAAATTGAGGATTTTTTTAGAAATGTGCTTGTAATGGAGAATATGTTGGTTTCCTTAATGTGTGGTTGTTGTGAGGGACTTGAATTGCCATCGAAAGATGTCGTAGAGTGTTAGAGGTTAGTCTGCCCCCAATGGGGGTGAGATGGTTTCCTAACACTTGTAGTGGTTTGTCATTTGGTAATGAGACCACTATCGTTTACTGAAGTTCGAACTAGGGTTGGTATACCTGTCTTGGGAAGGGACTCGTCACTGCCATTGGTATGGTAGACGCCCTTTCCCAAAGTGCTTGTGATTTGATTATGATTGGTGAACTAGGTATAGTCGTTGGGTAGATTCTTGAGAAACAATCAACGTACATGGTATGGGATGAACCAATATATATCTATATATCTAGATGAGAACATGGATTGGATTAAGTCGGGGCTGGTGCATTGGTATGGGACAATGCAACGACAGACACTTTTCCTAACCATTTGGGAATGGGTTCTTTTGAGAAATTTTTTTTACTGTTTCCATTTAAATTATTGTTGTGGTATAAACTTGAGATCTATTTAAATGTCCTTGTTTTATTTCAAAAGCTATATATGTTATTTTATTAAACGAGACCGACCTGTTTTACATATTTCTAAACCTTGTGGAGTTTGAGAAGATTTTGCTACAGAGCTTCGTGCTCATCCCCTATAATTACATATTTTTAGATTTTGTGCTAGAGGAGGAGTTGGGAGAAGAAGAGCCGGTATACTGCGAGACTTCGCTAGATGGGAATGTGGATCCCGAGGTGGACGCTTAGAGCACCACATTCTTATGTACTACACTAGGATATTCTTTTGAAAATGATGTAAAGCCTAGTTTATTTTTGTTATGTTCCGCTGCGTTACATTAGTTGATTTTGGTTGGAATGTAAGGGCTTAGATGTGTCTATTCTTTTGGGGACAATGTAGTAAACCTTTATATATATATATACATAATGAATGGAGTTTCTTTATTGATGTATCATTTTAGTGCTCTCATTATGTAAATGGTTTTAGAATGTAATGCCGTCCAAGGTGGTTCTTAGGGCATTACAGTACCGGTATGCGTACTAGTACGGTTTAGCTACTGGAGTTCGGCGTACCGGTACGCGTACTGGTACACTTTGTCTACTCGGACCAGTTTTTGTAGAATCATCATAACTTTTTATCCAACCTTCCGATTGTGCTGAAATTTTGACACAAAATAGAAGACATCAAGATCTACAACTTTTATGTTTTGTACTTTTTCAGATTCGAAGTGGATCATGGTAAAAATGAATGAAAACTAAGGCTCTTCCACCATATGGTGTGGTTGCTGGTGCCTTTGTTCCCAAGCACCAATACCTTCTTGATTTCTTCACTTTTAAGCCTTCAAATCTTCATGTATTGTGTCCATGTCTTCACCACACATCCATCATAGTTGCAAAGTTCTAAAATCAATGATTTAAGCTATAAAAACATGCAACATCAAAATTTTAATATTATTCATAAAATCGGCTAACTCTAAGTACTTAGATGCTAAAGTTGAGTTAAAATGCATGTAATGAGGCCTTTACATATACAATATTATGCGCTTACCAGTAGTCTTTGCATAGGCTGAAAAAAATCGGCTATAGTAACTGGTGTAACTTGAAAAATACTACCTCGTACGAACACACACAATTGCCTTCCTCCACTTATATTAGCATTACTATAGAACTCACAAACTAAGAAGTCATAAGCATGAACAGATAATCTAACATAATGTAACCATCCTCTTGCATCAAGAATTTGTCTCACTCCTATGTTCTTAAAATCTTTAAACATAACTGGTCTTTCAGAAAATAATAGTTTAACTCAGAAAATTTGTATCATACCAATCTTGTTGTTCAAAATTCTCAAACATTACCTCATTGTAGATATTTCCTGGTCCAAGATGTTGTGGAGGTGCTTGAGGTTGCAAAGATCGATCCCTTCGTGCTCGGCTTGAAGACCCTCTTGTTCGTCGTCTCGAATCCATGTTTTTCTTGATTTTTCTTCAAATACTTCATTTCAATGGATTTCAATCGATAGATTTCTTCAAAATTTTATGGGTAGGTGAATAATCGGAGAATATTTGAAGAAAAATGGTTCAGTGTAGTAGATTTGAGGATTATTTTTTTGGGAAAAACTCAATTTTTTTGAATTTTCTAGTTTACGAGGGAAACTGAACTGAATGGTTTTCTATCTGGAGAATATATATATAAAGGCACTGTCGTTCGGACGCTAGTTCCACTGTCCTAACGGTGCTATCTGACTGGTTCTTGGTTTGTAACTACAGATTGCTTCTCTGATTTTCTGCAATTGTGCTCTTTTTCCTATACATTCCCGCAGTTCACAAAATTAGATATAATTTTATATATTCTACAAAAAAATGCTAACCACTCTTTTTCTTTTCAAAAAATTGGGTTCATTAGTTTTTTATTTGCTATTTTTTCATTTACTAATTTCCTATTTAATCTATAGTTATTTACATTTATTTACAACTATATATATTCAATTCCAAAACTATACATTTTGTTGATCATATCTAGTCAGTATCAAAGCTGTTTGGTTCAATAACACCAGTGACACGGTTAACTTTATTTCTCACGTATCTTGTTAACATTGGAGATGAATAGAATGGCGTCTCAAGATACTCCATACTCTGCCCATACCTAATTCATCGTAAACGATCTGTGCTCGGCCTGAAATTGGTTCTGCACACTTATTATATCATCTCAAATGTTTGTCTCTAATGATCACGGATTAGTAAAGTGGGTTGTGTCGAACATACAGTGTGGGTTATCGTGCATTGTACCAGAAATAATTTTGACAAGAGTTTCAGGAAGTATGGGATTCCACGAGAAGTTGTTGAAAATTGTTTATGATAGAATGGATTATCAATGGTATATTGTGTTTATTTATCCATTTCAATTACTGTTGCTTTCTAAACTTGAGATCTGTTGTCCTTGTTTTACTTCAAATGTTATATATGTTATTTGTGAAATGAGACCGACCGTTTTATATACTTTTCTAAATCTTTTTTGGGTTTGGGAGGATTTTTCTACAGAGCTTCGTGCTCACCCCCTATAGTTGAACATCTTTCAGATTTTGTGCCAGAGGATGAGCTCGGTGCTAACGAGTCAGGCCATGGAGAGGCTTCACTAGAGGGATACTTGGATCCCGAGTGAGACATCTAAAGATGTCGTTTACTTTTGTTCTAGACTAGAATATTCTTTTGAAACATTGTGTAGTGCAGATTTCTTTTGTAATTTTCGCTGCGTTATAATAGTTAATTTTTTTTTGGGAATGTAAAGGTCAAAGATGACATATTCTTTTTGGGATAATGATGTAAATGTTATGAACGATTTTTATGAAGTCTTATTTATAGATGGTTTATCTTAGTGTTCTCATGATATAAATGAATTTAGTATGTAATGCCATCTACGGTGGTTTTGGGGGCGTTACAAATTTTTGTATCAGCGCTTAGGCTTTAGGTCTTACATGGGAGCTGTAGGTTACGGATCACCACTAGAGATGTAGGATTAGGGTGAAGAAAATTGTTGGTCTAATTTTATATGAACCATATGCTCTAGATTAAAGTAATACTTAGGATATCTTGTACATCAATAAAAACTAAATTGTGAATTGATGTGCAAGATGAATGGCAGAGATGTACACGAACGTGGACGTGGACATGAGCGTAGTCGTGGAGGCCAAGCAAATCCACCACCACCACCTCCCGATGCCATGAACCGCATCTATCAATGCTTGAGAGAGCTCACCACTCTGGTACAACACCAGAATGGAAACAATCATCACAATGGAGGAGCTCATCCTTTAGCTCAAGTGTCGGGCAACGAGGACGGCAACCGAAGGATGATTGTTCTTCGGGAATTTCTGAGGCAACACCCACATACTTTTCAAGGAAGCTCCAATCCCTTGGATGCGGATAGGTGGATCCGCAGGATGAAGAAAGTCTTTGATGGTATGGGAGTTGCCGAAGACCTTAGGGTTGGCTTGACGATATACCTATTTGATGGAAAGGCCGATCATTGGTGAGAATCGGTGAAAAGAAGGAGAAACACTGATGTGCTTACTTGGGAGGAGTTCGACCAAATGTTCCAAAACAAGTACTTTTCGAAATTCATCCGAGACCGAATGAAAGATCGATTTACTTGCTTTACAATAGGGCAGCCTGATTGTGGCTGAGTACGAGAAGAGGTTTGATGAGTTATCCCGTTATACTACAGAGTTTATTTCTACTGAGGCCAATAGGACCAAGCGCTTTGAGCAGGGCTTGAGGCTTGTCATCCGGGAGAAGTTAGTGGCTCTCAAGATCAGGGAGTATGGAGATCTGGTTAATAGAGCTGCACTTGTGGAGAGAGACATGGAGGACACTCAGCGGCGACAGAGCTTTATGAGGGGAGGTTCGATCTGGACAAGTGCTAGCGGCAGTGGAGCATAGAGGCTGACATCGTACCGTCGCCCGGACCAGACAGAGGGATATAGACCGCCGATAACTCGAGAAGAAGGAGGTGTACCAGAGAGGGCGGCCACAGACCCCCGTCACTACTTGGCATGTGGAGAGTTTGAACACTACAAAAGTCAATGCCCATCATTTCCACCAAGGACCAATCAAGCAATCGGACAATTACCAGCAAATAAGCCACCTCTACAAAGGCCAACACAGTAGAGGCCATTACAAGCTCAAGCCCCCGGCGGCACAAATCAAGGAAGGGTTTTTACTTTGACCCAACCGGAGGAAGATACCTCCAATACAGTAGTTGAAGGTATCGTCCTTCTCTACAATTCTTAGGCCCGAATCTTACTTGATCCCGGTGCTACACATTCGTTTATACATACTTTTTATGCTCATAATTTGGGATTAAAATTCGAGAAGCTAGAACATGCATTGAATGTTGACTTGCCTATGAGGGAACAATTGGGTACCAACCGGGTCTGCAAGGGTTGTATGCTTCGTATTGGGAAGCACGAATTGATTGTGGATTTGGTTGCTCTAGATATGAAGGGATATGACATGATATTCAGGATGAACTTGTTATCCGCTTTCCAGGCGGTCCTGGATTGTTTCTGCAAGCAGATTACATTTCAGTTACCAGGAGGGGTAGTTTTCAGTTCCATCAATGATCGAAGTTTTTCCATCCATTTCCTACTACGGGTAGTAGATTCTTGAAAGCGAAGGTGGGAAGCCATTTGAGTTTCTTAGCTAGTTTGATGGGAGACGATCGGGATAAATTCCATGAGGATGTAGTGTTGATAGTGTCGAATTTTTTAGATGTCTTCCCAGATGAACTACCCGGGTTACCACCACACAGGGAGATTGAGTTCAAGATTGATCTCTATCCGGGAACCGAACCCATATCCATGGCTCCCTATCGAATGGCACCTTTGGAGTTGAAGGATCTAAGGAAGCAATTGGATCATTTGTTGGTCATTGGGTTTATACGTTTGAGTACCTCACCTTGGAGAGCCCTGGTCCTCTTTGTGAAAAAGACAGATGAGACACTACGATTGTGCACGGATTACCGAAGGTTGAATCGGGTTATCGTGAAGAATAAATACCCTTTGCCCCGAATTGACGATTTATTTGATCAGTTGAGGGGTTTGAAGTACTACTCCAAGATCGATCTTCGCACAGGGTATCATCAATTACGGATTAAGGAAGAAGATATTCCTAAGACTGCTTTTCGTACTAGGTATGGTCATTTCAAGTATACGGTGATGCCGTTCGGATTGACTAATGCACCAATAACCTTCATGAATTTGATACATAGGGTATTTCGGTCGTACTTTGATCAATTTGTCATCGTGTTTATTGATGACATATTGATTTATTCACGGACTTAAGAGGAACATGCATGTCATCTCTCTAATATGTTACAAACATTAAGAGAACATAAGTTATATGCGAAGATGAGTAAATGTGAGTTTTGGATGAAGGAAGTAAAATTCTTGGGTCATGTTGTGTCTGAGCAAGGGGTAGTTATTGATCCTGCAAAGATTGAGGGCGTGATAAAATGGGAACCACCGAAGAATGTGACCGAGGTACGTAGCTTCTTGGGTTTAGCAGGATACTACCGGAGGTTTATAGAAGGGTTCTCAAAGCTTGCGATGCCGATGACTTGCCTTATAAAGAAGGAAGAAAAATTCGTGTGGACTCAAGTGTGTGAGCTAGCCTTCCGCATCTTAAAGGATAAGTTGACAAGGACGCCTATCCTCATTATACCGAGTAGTAGGGAAGGGTACGACGTCTACACCGATGCTTCACTATGAGGCTTAAGATGTGTGCTAATGCAAGGAGAAAAAGTGGTTGCCTATGGCTCTAGGTAACTCAAGGTTCATGAACAGAACTATTCCACCCATGACTTAGAGTTTGCCATTGTGGTCTTTGCTCTTAAGTTGTGGAGGTGTTATTTGTATGGAGAGAAATTCTAAGTGTTCTCTGATCATAAAAGCCTCAAGTATATCTTCACACAGAAAGACTTGAATCTCCGACAAAGAAGGTGGATTGAGTACCTAGAAGACTACGATTTCACACTCAACTACCATCCGGAGAAGGCGAATGTACTTGCCAATGCACTTAGCAGAAAATCTCGGGGAAAACTCAATGTTTCCATAGGTGAATGGAAGTTGAAGGATGCCCTTGGAGATTATGATCTATGGGTTGGAGAAAATGGATCTCGACCATGTTTGTTCAACCTTGTGGGTCAACCTACTCTCCAACGTAGGTTTGTGGAATTGCAATGCTTGGATCCTGACTTAGAGTCAATTCGAGCTAAATTAGAAAATGGGGAAGCAATTGAAGGTTGGTCCTTGAGAAATGGAGAACTGAGATATGGGGAAATGCTATGTATTCCCAATGATTTGTCCCTAAAAGAGGAGGTGCTTGGAGAGTGTCATCGCTCCAAGTTTGCTATCCACCCCGGTAGCATAAATATGTATGGAGACATGAAGCGCCAATATTGGTGGAAGGGAATGAAGAAGGATGTGGCAAGGTTCATAGCATGATGTATGGTGTGCCAGCAGGTAAAGATCGAACATCAAAAGTTAGGGGGATTACTACAGTCGTTGCCTATCCCAAAGTGGAAGTGGGATCACATCACCATAGATTTCATGTCGGGTTTACCACGGACGTCACGTGGGCATAATGCAGTATGGGTCATCGTAGATAGACTCACCAAGTCCGCTCATTTCTTGGGTATGAAGACTACAGACACATTTGAGACTTTGAGTCAGCTTTATATCCGTGAGATTGTTAGATTGCATGGATTTCTGCTCTCTATAGTGTCGGATCGTGATTCTCAATTTGTGGCGCAGTTCTGGCAAAGATTCCAGCAAGCTATGGGGACAGAGTTACACTTCAGCACGACTTTTCATCCCCAAACGGATGGCCAATCCGAGAGGGTGATATAAATTGTGGAGGATATGTTACATGCTTGTATGTTGGACCTCAAGGGAAGCTGGAGTGAGCATTTGCCATTGGTAGAGTTTGCATATAACAATAGCTATCAGGCAAGTATAGGAATAGATCCCCGACGTGTTGGTTGGAAGCTGGGGAAAGTAGCTTATTTGGGCCGGAGATTGTTCGGGAAATTACAGAGAAGATTCAACTCATCCGAGAGAGGCTACACATGGCGTAAAGTAGACAGAAAAGTTATGCGGATTGACGACGAAAACCTTTGGAATTCCAAGATGGGGACTATGTGTTCCTCAAGGTGTCACCCAAGAAGGGAGTATTCCGATTCGGCGAGAAGGAAAAATTAGCGCCACGATATATCGGACCATTTGAAGTGATCAAAGCTGTGGGCAAAACGGCATATCAGTTATGGTTACCAGCTCAGTTGTCCAGAGTGCATGACGTATCCACGTGTCCATGTTGAGAAAGTGTCAAACGGATACAACACCGGTCGTAGACTTAAAAGATATTGAAATTCAAGATGGAGCAACATATGAAGAACAACCTATGAAGATTCTCGATGCCAAGGAGAAAGTGTTTCGCAATAAAGACATCAAATTGGTGAAAGTCTTGTGGCAACACCATGGAGTGGAAGAAGCAACTTGGGAACCGGAGCTAGAGATGCGAGAGAAGTACCCTCAATTATTCTCTACTTGAGGTAAGTTTCGAGGATGAAACTTTCTTTAAGGGGAGTGGATTATAAACCTCCACATGTTTTATATTAACATAGTAATGTACTTGTTTAGTGATATTTATATATGTAATGACGTAAGAATAAACTAGAAATATTGAAATCGTAAGAATAAATACTAGGGAGGCAAATTGATTGTAAAATTTAATTTTTGGAGGTATTTAAGGTTGATAAGGGTAACAAAGTAAAGTTCTAATATAACTAGGAAAGTACTAATAAAGTCCTAATAAAATCCTAATAAAATAAAGTCCTAATATAGCTAGGAAAGTCCTAATAAATGAAACCTACATTGGAATTTTGTGCAGCAAGTTCAGCAGGTGAACAGTGCACTGACTGGAACTTCAAGCCCGATTTAGACATTGATGTAGTTAATACCTCACAAAACTCAAAACATTAAAGTAGTAGAACTCTTTCTTAGAATTCCATATCATCTTGAATCATCTCAATCGAAGCTCAGATAAGAGAGTTATTCCTAGATAACGAAGCGATGTCAAAACAGTCCAATTAGCTTGAACAGTGCACGTGAGCAGTGCACTGGCTGCAACTTCAAGCCCAATTTAGACTTTTATTCAGTCAATATCTCTCAAAACTCAAAGCATGAAAGTTGTATATCTCTTTCTTAGAATTCCATATCATCTTGAATCATCACAATCGGAGCTCGGATGAGAGAGTTATACCAAAATAACAAAAACGATGTCGAAATAGTCCAATTAGCTTCGTTTTGCATTTAACGTCTCCATTTGCATCCTAAATCAAAATATAAGAACAATGAGTACATTTAGGCTTCAAATAAGTATAAAAGGGTTTAAGAAGCACCATTTATCACCTTTTATTTGTAAACATCGCAAAACTTCATTAATAGTCGGTTTGGATGGGTAAAATAAAAATTTTAGTGTTTTGGGTGTATGTTGACTTTGGTTTTGAGATAAATCATAAAAATAAATATTTTTAGGTTAAAATAACATTAAAAATAAATGTGGAACGTCGAAAAACCATAGGGTAGTCATAGGGATCAAATTAGAGATTCTTAGTGGCAAAACCGTAATTTTGAAAAAAAAAAAACAGGCTGTGAACAGTATTTTTTGGGGCTGCTATGTTTTAAACTCATTTTCATCCCATTTTCCCTCATTTCTTTCACCCCACTCACACCCCCACACCTCTTGTAACCCAAGAGAGCATTAGAGAGGAAGAAAGGAAGGAAAAACCAAGAGATTTAAGGGTAGATTTAAGATCAAATCTCAAGTTCTTCATACAAACTAAGGATTCAAGGTAGGGGTTTCCTTCCATTCACTTACATTGAGGCTAGAGTTATTATATATGTAGGATTTGGACTTCTAATCATATCTATTTGCTATGGGTTCCTTGTCTCTGTGTATTATTGCAAACTTTATTATGCTTTGAGAAAAGTTATGGGTTGAGAGCCATAAAAACCTTAGTTTGTGAGAAACGTGTATTTCTCTCTCTATCTTCACTCAAACTTGGTTGTGAAACCTACAGTGCTTTGTGTTGAGTATTGAAATGCTATTGTGAATGATCTCTTGTATTTTTCTTCATTGTTTATTTGAAATTGTCTCATGATGAATTTGTGAATTTTATAGAATTTGCTTGAAAAAAAAAATTAAGGGTTTATGATATTGTTGGTTATGTGAGATATTTGTTGGTATTTTATCTCTTGCGTGGTTGTACAATACGAACATGAATTACTATTGACCGGGTATCATATAGTGAATAGATGTCTTTGTATGCCATGCGGGTATAAAATTTTCTTACCACATGGAGTGGGTAGACGCCATTGTACGCCGTGTGGATATGAACTTTTTCTATTATTAATGATCACGGATTAGTAACGTGGGTTGTGTCGGACATACAATATGGGTTATTGTGTATTGTACACCCCACATTTTCTTTTATATATGTATATAGATATATAGTAAATAATTATTGTAAAAAGGTGGATATCTGTAGCGATGTGTGTTTGAATTGGGTAGATTGGAAAAGTAGAGATTTAGAACGTTAGTGGAAATAATAGTTGATTTTAGTTTTAATAAGTGAAAATATGAAATTTCAGGTCCTAGAACTTGTTCTAAATAGGTTTGGTGTAGAAATAGGTGTTGGATATGCATAAGATGACTTTGGAAGGGTTTAAGATGGATTGAAAATGAAAAATGGAGGAAATAAAAAAAATTGGAAAAAACTGTACCGGTACGCCCGAAAGAAAAGCCGCTATTCTGAACAGTAAATGTCGGGTTTTGGCTCAAAATTTAGCACTATAAACACCCCCAAACGTCTCTTTAGCCTCATTACTCTACTCTCAACCTTAGAAACACTTAGAGAGAAAGAAAGGAAGAGAGAAACTCAAGATCAAAGGAGAAAAACACAAGATTTAAGGGTGATTGAAGATTCAAGCCCTAGATTTCAAGAACAAAAGGTAGGGGTTTCCTTCCATTCACTTACATTGAGACTAGGGTTATTATGTTTTGGACTCCTAATCATATGTATTTGCTATAGGTTCTTTAATTATTGGTTCTCTTGCAATTATTATCATGTTTTACATAAAGTTGGGGTTGATACCCATTTTTCTTGATTCAAAAACCTAAATTTCAAGGGTAGTGGATTCCCCTCTTAAATTCTTCCCTTATTGTTGATGTGGGAACCTTAAAACTTTGTGTTGAGTGATAAAATAATATTGTGGTTGATCTCTTGCAATTTTCTTAGTTGGTTATTGAAAATGTCACATGCTTAAATTGGGGATTTTTGGGATATGCTTATAAATTGAGGAAATGGGTTTTGACATTGTATCTCTTATAAATGTGGGATGACCATAGGTGGCATTTGACTAGATATCGTAGGATGGGTAGATGTTGTGCTTGCTCCGTGTGGGTTGGCCTTTTTCCTACCACTCGTAGGGGGGTTGGTGCCTTGCGAGGACCAAACTACTATTCGCTCACGGGTGCCGTGTATGGGGATTAGTATACTATGTCTGGGTTGGATTCGTTATTACCGGTGCATTGGTATAGGACAATGTAGTCGGTAGATGCCCTTCCCTAAGTTTGATATCCTTGCGAGGATTTGTGTGTGTAGGCTTAGATATTACTCAATGTGTCGACTCATGTAGATTGTCTTACATCATAGTGGAGATATATGTTTATAATGTTGATACAAAGGTAGTTGTTGAAAATTGTTCATTCTACCAGATACGGTTTCTATAAGAGTTTTGGAAAGTATGGGATTCCGCAAGAACTTGTGAGAAACGGTTTATGGTGGAATGTATTATTTATTATGTATTGGTTCCATTTATTCCTTAAATTACCGTTGTTATCTAAACTTGAGATCTATTTTGGAAATGTCCCTGTCTTATTTCAAAAACTATATATTTTATTTGTGAAATGAGACCGACCGTTTTATATGTTTTCCGAAACCTTGTTTGGGTTTGGAAGGATTTTTCTACAGAGCTTCGTGCTCATCCCCTACAGTTAAATATTTGTCAGATCATGTGTCAAAGGAGAAACTCGGGGTTCACGAGCTGAGCCATGGAGAGGCTTCCTTAGAGGGATACTTGGATCCCGAGTGGGACATCTAGAGATGTAGTTTATTTTTGTGCTAGACTAGAGAATGTATTTGCGATTATGCATAGTCTAGTATTTTGTTTATTCCGCTACTAAGCTTAAGTGTAATTCTTTTGGAATGTAAATGTTATGGCTTTACCTATTCTTTTGGAATGATAGTGTGGATATGATATATGGTGAATGAAAGTTTATTTTATGATGGATAAATGGACCCGGTGTGGTCAATAGCTATGCATATGCGGACCATGTGCGGTCAATTGTAGTATAATTATACAGGTTGTGTTTTGGGTAGGGCTCTCCGTACAAAGAAGACTCTGCCCGAATTTTGTTAAAATACCAATGGTTGGTGAATGAAACTTTCTTATTTATGGAGTTATTTAGTGCTCTCATGCAGCAAATGGTGTTTAGAATGTAATGCCGTCCAAGGGGGGTTTTGGGAGCGTTACTACTATTGACCGGGTATCATGTAGTGGGTAGACGTCTTTGTATGCCATGCGGGTATAAACTTTTTTTTACCACATGGAGTGGGTAGACGCTTTTGTACGCCGTGTGGGTATGAACTTTTCCTATTACTAATGATCACGGATTAGTAACGTGGGTTGTGTCGGACATACAGTATAGGTTATCGTGCATTGTACCAGAAATAATTTTGACAAGAGTTTCGGGAAGTATGAGATTCCGCAAGAACTTATTGGAAATGGTTTATGGTAGAATGGATTACCAATGGTATATTGTGTTTATTTATCCATTTTAATTACTGTTGCTATCTAAACTTGAGATTTGTTTAATTGTCCTCGTTTTACTTCAAATGTTATATATGTTATTTGTGAAATGAGACCGACCATTTTATATACTTTTTAAAACCTTGTTTGGGTTTGTGAGGATTTTTCTACAGAGCTTCGTACTCACCCCCTATAGTTGAACATTTTTCAGATTTTGTGCCAGAGGATGAGCTCGGTGCTAACGAGTCGGGCCATGGAGAGGCTTCACTAGAGGGATACTTGGATCGCGAGTGAGACATCTAGAGATGTCATTTACTTTTGTTCTAGACTAGAATATTCTTTTGAAACACTGTGTAGTCTAGATTTCTTTTGTAGTTTCCGTTGTGCTATAATAGTTAATTTTTTTTTTTTGGAAATGTAAAGGCCAAAGATGGCATATTCTTTTGGGATAATGATGTAAATATTATGAATGATTTTTATGAAGTCTTATTTATAGATGGTTATCTTAGTGCTCTCATAATGTAAATAAATTTAGTATGTAATGCCGTCAAGGGTGGTTTTAGGGGCGTTACACTATCAACCTAACTAATTCCTAATTATAGTAAGTATTGATTAGAATATACACAATTATTTTTATTTTATTCAAAGAATTATAAGTTGAAACCGAATTATTTTTATAATTTTTCTTATAGTTAGAACAACGAATCACTGGGAACTTACAAAATTTTCTAAATTCTATAGTGTAATACAAGCGGTAAAAACATAATTTTGATAAACTTTAGATGATATTTCATTTAGGTACACATATACCTAATACTTTTATTAATATTTTGTATACGAAAATTATTTATGTGCAACGCACGTGATGTATTGCTAGTATAATTTAAAAGTGAGTTAAGTGGTTATTTGGAAAGAAATGAAAGACAGTATCAATATTTCATGAGTAGAGACAGTTGAACCAAATTAAAGAGGGAGTTGTGAATAATTAATTGAGAAAATTAAAAGATATTCTTAATTTTTAATAGTGGACATCAAATTTCCTCCACTTCTTTTACTAAAAACATGTGCTAATATCATGTATTATAGACATTGGTGTGTCTTGATTATAAACTATATATCGGAGTCTAAGTTCAATTTAGACGAATGATACTTTATATCCTAAAAGATATTAAAAATTTCAATTTATATTTTAAAAGATTACAATTTTAAATTCCAACCTTAATCAGATAGGAATATAACTTTTTTTTATCACTATTTGAAAAAGGAATTAGTGAGGCTCAAATCTTTGACCTAACTGTTTAATCACGAGTTGCGGTGATTAATACTAATCCTTAGATAAAAAGATAATACTATGATCTAATTCAACAAATATATTACTTTTTTTGCACCCTTTCTATTTTTGTACTCAATTATTTGTATATTATTTAATTCTAAGTATTTTACATAAAAATTTAGTGCTGAATTTTGTTTATAACAGACCACATTATGATTGAAGGTATAATTTTAGAAATTTTATTCTTTTAAGATGTCAATTAAAATTTTTATAGGGGTCAAAATGTAGTAATTTAGAAAATTTATTCTTTTTAGATGTAAATTAAAAATTAAAAATTTTTATTGGGGTCAAAATGTCATTCGCCGTTTAATTTTTATTGTTTTTTTTTCCTTGTGCCTCACACGATCTGGGTATCTCTCTATGTGGCTCAAGAGTTAGACCTTTGTTCTCAGTCAGCGCTACACTCTCGCTTTGGCTCTGTCTGTTTCGCCGTGGTGCAGGCATTTAATTCTATGAGAAGTTAAAGAGAGAAGTAGTCGAGTAATTATCAGGAAGCAAATTACATTTGCATATTAGAAGTTCAGTCGTAATTATCTGTTATTTGTAAAGGGAAGTGGGAGCCTTGAGTGGCAGAAGAGAAGATGAAAATCTACAAAATCTTCTTTTATTGTTTGATCATTTTTATGACCGCGCTTGTCAGATCTGTTTCTGTTCCCTCCAAAGACCTACTCGGAATTGCTCCCGAAGGTCCATCTTTCTTTCTCTCCTCTCTCCCCTCTCCCCTCGTGATCTTTGTGATTCATGTATGTGGTTTATTTATCAACCCGAAGTGCTTATTCACTCATTTCCGATGGATATATTCTGACGGATGATTACCCTTAACAGATGAACAATTTTACAAGGAATCGTCGAAGGGGACAATCAGATGCAAAGATGGGTCAGGGCAATTTACGAAATCTCAGCTCAATGACGACTTCTGCGACTGCCCCGATGGCACTGACGAGCCAGGTCTTCTAGCTTTAGTTAATTTTATTATACTTTTGATTTCAAGATGGTTTTGCTATTTTGCATAATCCATCCTTCATTGTTTATCAAACTATCCTAAAGAAAAAGTACTATACGAGAACCACGTTGGTTCATGTTTGTTAAAATCTTTGGCTTAATGTGTTTGACGAAGCTAGTGTTTTGTGTTTGCAGGAACATCAGCGTGTCCAAATGGGAAATTCTATTGCCCGAATGCAGGACATACTCCATTTTTCATATATTCTTCTAGGGTCAATGATGGTATTTGCGGTAAGATAAATTTTTAGCTGCATTAGAGAATTTTTTCCCCAAAATCTAGGATCAAAATTTCATTTTGGTGCGTTATTTTGGTTACTTGGGAAACAAAAATATTTCGGAAATATTTCAAAAATAAAATGTGGGAAAGGGGGAGATTCGATGTATCTCCCCTCATGATTATATACGTCAAATTTCTAGACACAACCTAGAAGGGTTAATAGGTTAATTAAAAACTAAGGTTCATATAATCACCGATTTTAACTAATTAATAAATTAATCAATTAGTCCTTTGAACCTTTTTTACTCACAAGAACAAATGGATGATTAATATATGAAATCGATTAAATCACCAATCCATTCACTCACCCCTTAGATCCCATCAATAGGTCAACAATCATCAATCAATGAATGTCAAATAGAGATTCACTCACCCTTAGATCCCATCAATCTACAAAACTCAATCAATGAATATGTCAAATAGAAATTTTAACTAATCATCCATTGAACTCATTGCGCATGTGTGTGTGCTATTGTAAGTTTATGAAAAACAAAGCAATAAATTTCATCGATAACACAAGCAATTTGTTGACGCGGAAACCTTTCAAGGGAAAAGCCGCAAAATCGATTCCGATTCACCTAGAGCTTAATTCACTAAATTGAAATTCAATTTACAAGTACTCGAGACATATACTTCAACAATACCATGGTTAGATGCTCATTCTCTCTGCAAATCACTCCTCCGAATATAACCCACCAAAGTTATAAGCAACTTCACTTGAACACATCCACCGCAATGAACTGTCTAGGGCCCTTAAGCAATCTTCAAGGCTTCTAACCCAAGGCTCTTAGTATGCATACACCAATGTGGGTTTTGTTGATCACCAAACTAGTTTTTTTTTCTAATATGTGAAGTTGAATAAGAAGGGTCAAGATGATTTTTCTTTTTGAATATTAGGGATTTAGGGTTGTTCTTAAATCTCTCTAGAAAGGTTTTGGTCTATTCTAGGTCATAGAGACTTACCCTAATTTTAGAAGGCTTATCTTTTATATAGAGGTCTAGAATTAGGTTTGTCTTAGGGTCCAAGTAAACATAAATTTGTGAACCACCGCTCGAATAGTCAGGGGGCGATTGTCATTGGAATGAAAAAATAGTTCAAACTAGATCTGACAAGTAGGGAATGGTCGAGCCGTCTTGGGATCGCTTGAGCTGTCTCAAGACCGCTCGAGGGCCTGGGAGCGGCCTCTACTGCCGAACTCGTTAGCGATTTATGATTTTATCCTTTAGTGTTTAGAGATCGCTTTATGCCGAAGGCAAACGAGCAGAGGGCTGTCCCTACTGGTTTTTAAGCTAGAAAACCAACAAAAACTTGTCCTATTGAGTGCTAAAGGGTGTTGTTCAAATATGATGCAATACATGGCTCATTCAATGTTTTAAAAACATGTTTAAGGTTACATGTTTTCTCTATAGCCTCTTAGCTAGCATTAATAAATATGTTGTTTCTAACTACCAAAACTGCAAGTATCAAAACCTCTTTAGTACCACATTAAAAGGGCATCCCCTCTTATTTGATTGGATAGAGAAACTAGAAAACCACCTTGCCTAGTGAGCAAAATTGGCTCACTAGAAGCTCAAAGACATGCAAATTGTTCGCAACAAAAGAAAGGGAGAGATAACTTGCTATAACATAAAAAATTACTTGATTAAAAAGAAAGAAGTAGGAAATTACAGTCGTGAAACAAAAAAGAAAAACCTAGTCTACTTTCTCGAATGGAAGGCTCTCCTCTACGAAGACCTTTTAAGAAGTTCCGTCTTAACCAAAACATGATTTGGTCTTTAGGATCCACTGCCGCCGAGCTGGTGGCCTCATCACAAACCTTTTTCCCTTTTCTCCTTCCTCCTCAATGATCGAGGTAGGATCATCCTGAAATTGAATTTTTCAGAAATTAAGCTCTGGAAATGCATGCATGACTCGAGCTTTGAGGTCCTCAAAACTGTTATCATAATACTCGAGTGTCTACTTCTTAAAGTCAAAAGAGTCCTTGTACTTCTTCATAACCACGTCTGTATCAGCCTTGACAATCTCGGCATGCTTGGACTCTTTCTTTTCCAAAACCCTAGAGAGCTCAGAATCCTTCTTCATCAAAGCAAAAGAGAGCTCAAAGACTTTAAGGGAATGGCCTCCTTCTCTTCTACTGCTTTGTCCAACTAGGAAGAAACGTTCGAATCAGCACTATCAGAAGCAACGGGCTTCAACTTACAATCCTTTTTGCTTTCTAAGAACCTATTCCTATCTTCCATTGTTTCGTTCAAATGAAGTACTGTCTTCTCTTTCTCCTTCAGCTCTTGGTGGACTTTTTTTGGGGAAGTCACCAAGTCTTTTTGCAACTTCAATATCTTCTTTTCAAAGCGAAGGAATTCTTCTTCACAAAACTTTCTCTTAGCCAGGCCATATAAGAGACTCTGGTGGAAAGAATGGCCAACTGCAAAAACAAAGGGAAGACAAGCATGCTGCTCATGTGGGGAGGCTATGTAAAGAAGAAAAAGGAAGGGAGAAAAGACTAAAAGAAGTTTCACCTTCCTTATGGTCTCTTGGAGAGCAGCTACAATCCAGGGTGGACTTCACTATCGTCAACAAATTTAAGGATAACCTCCTCTCCATTATCCCACATCAAAGGCCTAGACTCTTTAGGGGCATGCTTCTCTATAGTCTCAGTTTTTGAATGCTTCTTCTTCCCCATGGCTTTGGAAAGGGGGGCTGACAAGCAACAAAGGTACCTTGGGAGTAGGTGGCTTTTCCTTGTAGACGCTTACGAGGCCCAATCCTTCATCTCCAACACCCTTGGAGCTCGGAGAAATTGATGGAATCACTAAAGGAGCGTTAGATGGGATGTCAAAGCTCGGAAGAGTAGTAGGAGGGGTTGGAGGGCAGGAGTCTTTGGCTTAGAGGTATCTAGCCTTGGCTTTTTATGATGAGGTGAACCATTTCTTGGCTCTCTAGTGGCTTTAATCTCCTGTAACAGTTTCTTGTCAACAACTTTGGGAGCCATATCTATAGATACATAAGTTAGAGCCCCAATTTAAAGAAAAAGGGGAAAGAACAAATATAGAAGTTTACCACTTGGAGGGGAAGGGCTAGATGTAAAGGGCACACCAACAGTTTTGGGGGTAGGACGTAGCTAGCACTCGAACAAGGCTTGATTGGTGACAAGGTTAGGCAAGCTCTTGGTATGGCAGGCCAAAACTCTCCCAACTCGAAGCTTGAGTTTAGTAGGAAGAGGACCAGATTTGCTTGTACCAAATAAATACATTAGAACTGAGTCACCAAGGGAAGAAATAAAGAACAGAATATAGTAACATACCAAGAGAAGGGGTGGAGATCCCTATAGCTGAGGATCCAAAGGAGTTATGCCAGAGAGTGCCTTAAAGGGGCTGAATTCCCAATCAGACCCGGACACGAAGAAAAATTTGTCCTTCCATAATTTAACATTGGAGGAATAGCTGGTAAGGAGCTCATTATTATCTCTTTTTGAAAGGTAGAACAACCATTTGCTTTACCTAGAGTATGGTGTAAGCTTGTAGCAATGGAAAAGTTCTGCTATGGTTGGGCGAGTACCCACACCATGGGCTCTTGACCAGAGAACTCCAATACCAATTAGAAACCCCCAACTGTTTGGAGTTAACTGATAAGGGGCAAGATTCGGATAGTGGAGAGCTTCTTTATATATTTGAGGTATAGCGACTTGAAAACCACTCTCAAAAATCAATTCGTAAAAACAAACTTTGATGGGTCCAAAGGAGTCTGCAGTTTCTTCTCAGGAAGAAAGTCGAAGGTGAATAGAGTGGGGAATCTGGTAGAGTTCCCTAATGTTATCTAAGGCTTTTTCATCAAGAGAACTCTGGAATTGCTTTGCCCCCAGAATAGTAATAGATGAAGAAGTAATCTTCAGAATGGAGTCAGATTCCTCATTGGCCTTATTGGACTCAAGAACAAGAGATAGAGTGTTCTCAGAAAAGGTTTGCTCCGAATTGCTCATAGGCAACGATGATGGATGTACAAATTAGGAGGAGGAAGACAAGTGGAAAGATGAGAAAAAAGAGACAAGCAAGAATAAACGACAGATTTGAGTCGAGTTTGAGAAAGTTGATCAACGAAGAGGTTTAGGCAATCAAGGTCATAACCTTTCCACTTAAAAAAATAGAAACGGTAGATGTGGAATTGAAATGTGTGGTTCCAATGTAAATACTCCAGCTTGAAGAGTTCAAAGAAAACAAGAAGAAATCAGGAAGATCAAGATCAAGGAAGAGCGGTGTACTTGGGCTCTTGGATGTGTTCTTGAATCGTGCTGGACTCTGACAATGAGATGTGTAAATACTAGCTGCACAACGGCTCTTTGGCGGTTACATCTACACGAGCGATGACGCCACTCTACCATGCACTAACGGACACGAACCGGCGCATTTAATGCGGACCACGTGTAGGTCATGTTGAGTTAAACTGGGGGCAATTGATAAAAGGGAAAAAGGTATGTACTTGGAATGCTGAGTTCGATTGCTTAGACTTGCTCCAGTTTGCCACCCCCTAACCCTTGAGCTCCGCTGAGTCCTGGCCAATAAGAATTTTGACTAGTTCAACTCAATTACCACTTTCACTTAGTTAGTAGGACTGAGTCAACGAAGTGGAGCACAATTGACTTAGTTCAAATAGGCGGAGTAAGATCTGCTAATGGCCTAACCAAATGACCTATAAAAGCGGAGTCTATGTAGGTAATGGAGGTAAGTGAATCCAACACCAGTACGAGCTTTTTGAGCCATTTCAATTCTCTCTCTAACTTAGCCATTAGATGGTCGACCCCCGGAGCCTCTAGTCTTTGACTTGTTCTTGCAGGGCGTTGGAGGCACGAATCTAAGTGGTCGAGACGTGTAGAGCTTGGTGAACGATTTCCACCACCATCACTAACAATATATTTTGTCTTTCGAGAGTTAGTAATTCCTTAACAATATGGTGTCATGGTAATAGATGATGCTGAATATGCATTTTTACCATTTTGCTTGTTTTGTTGATTATGGTAGTGGTCTCTTGTTCAATCTTCTTTGTTACACTGTATAATTGTCATCATCATTATCACTCTTGTAATTTATTTTCGAACTTGCCTATCTCGGGCATCTTGCTTTGATGGGAATAATGAGTATGATATGCTCAATTTTCACAAAAATGGAAGCTCATCTTTCCAGATGTACTTGGTAAAATAACAAGTTCCGTGATAGTGGACTTGCCTTGACAATATATTTCTTTCTTTAATGGTATGATTAGCCTTATTACCTTTCCTTTTGATTAGCACCTGCTTCCTGTGATTTTCATTGGTGATATGCTTCTATGACAGGAGGTGAGGACAAGTATAAATTTCTAGCATCTTGCTTGAATCACTGTTTACACCAAATAATCTCTTATTTCTTTACTCATTACTGAATCTTAAAATATTTTCATGCCAATTATTTTAAATATGTTTCTGCACATAATGGGCAGATTGCTGTGATGGGAGTGATGAGTATGATGGTAGAATAAAGTGCTCAAATACATGTTGGGAGGCTGGAAAAGTAGCTAGAGATAAGTTGCAGAAGAAGATAGCAACATATCAGGAAGGTGTCACTGTAAGAAAGCTGGAAGTTGAAGAAGCGAAGTTAGCTATAGCAAAAGATGAGGGGGAATTGACAAAGTTGAAAAATGAGGAGAAAATACTTAAGGGACTGGTTCAACAGCTCAGGGGTATCTTTCTCTTCTTTCCAGTAAATTTTATTATTGTTGTCATGTTACCATTGCATGATTTTGTCCAGTATGTAAGTTGACTGCATCTTCCACTTTCACTATGTGATTTTCTTTTCCAAAGTAGATATGCTTGGAAATTGAGTGATTTTGTGAATAGGTCTACTGTATTGCTCTAAGTTCAGCAGATTTAAAGGTCCCAGGCCATGGCAAAAATTAAGCAGAATCTAGATTTTACAACTACCTACAAGCCAATCTGCATTGGCATAATTTCTAGTTTGGAGCTAATCACATTATATAGGAAGCTGGACAAAGTGAAGTTGCTAGGTTACCATTTGTACTTGGAGGTGTCAAGGAGCTTTCCCTTCAAAATTCTTATTTCACATGGTTTAACCTTGGAATATATTCTTTGTTTTTACCTTCATAACTTTTTGTCCAAGGTGGAAGTGAACACTTGCTCATGTCATGTAAGAATCCCTTCGTTGCTTCAAACTTGATGGTTGACCACTATAGGAGTCTATACTTCTTGTGTCTAGGGTGCTTGTCCCTTCAAAAACTGAAACCACGTGTGGTTTATTGCCAAGGAACTAAATTTCGTTTCGTTTTGAAACGATTGAAACGTTTCCGTTTTCATGAAAACCGAAATGAATCATTGAATATTAAAATTTTTATGTTTTGAGAGGGTGCGAGGTGTTTAAGCAGGTTTCAACCTATGTTTCAGAATGTTTTGACTAATGTTTTTGGAAATAAATTTTTAAAATTTTCTTTATTTCCATGTTATTTCCGAAATACTTCCGTTTTCAAGTTCACCGAAACGAAATTTTGATCCTTATTTACTGCTTCCTCCTCTAAGGCCACTTTTTAAAGGTTAAGGATGATTTGAAGTCATGAATTGATGAAGGCATTGCAGCACGTAAAAATGCTTTTGGCTCCCAAGTAAAGAACTTCTCAATATTCCCCATGTTTTAAATCCAAAATTTCGGGGAGTGAAATTTAATATGATTATAAAATGTTTCATGCTGAGTAGAAATGGAGTTTGTTTTGTTGTGCGGGTAGTTTTTTACACTCTCTTTCCATCCTTGTGCCGTTGCCTAACTATCTCTAATAACTATATACTTGTATGAATGTGTGAAAAAGAACGAAAGCTTCAGAAAATAATTTTGGGCTTAGTTAAGAGGAGAGAAACTTTCCATGTGCGGGAGTGGGCTGCGTTGTTGACCTTGAGCTCTTATGGTGGTCTAACTAGAGGTATCATACCCTTGAGAATTTTTTAGTAGCCTTGGAGGGTTCCCAGAGTGCTAATAGTTTTTGGTATGGTACGATCAACAACTAATGATATCACTCAAATGGTCGGAATTTCTGTTGTTATCCTTAGAATTCCATTGCTTGGGTACTAGATCTTGTCCCATCCACATGGATACCTTTGTGAAGGAGACACTAACTGAGATATCTTTTTTTATCTCAAGGGTGACAGGGACACCATTACAATGGATGACATTCTAATATGGTGAATAAAGGCTCTTTTTGTATTCCTTGGAAATTTATTTCTCAAGGTTTGGAAGATTTTAGAATAATGTACTTTGCGATTGGGAAATGGGGGAAGGGTACGCTTTTGGGAGGACATCTTTCATTTTACTATTTCCTCGACTTTATAGATTGGCGGGTTCCCATAAGATTCTTGGGCGTGTGTGTTTTGTTCTTCTCTTTCTTCCATTGGGGGTGGAATTTCACTTTTTCTCGTAATGTGAAAGATCGAGATACCTTGAAATGTTCTTCTCTTCTTTTTTTGCTTGAGTCAGTCTTTTTGAATTTGATGGTTTGGTGATATAAGGTTTCGGTGTCTTTATTCTTCTGGGAATTTTGATTGGTGCTCCTATTTCCATTGTTTGATTGATGATCCCGATGAATCTGTATTTGAACCTCACTTTAATGATTTGGAAGATAAGAGTGCTTGTTAAGGTGCATGTGCTTACTTGTGCAATAGCTCATATTAAGGTAAATACTTGTGATTTGTTGCAAAAGAAAAGGCCTAACACTTTTATTTCACCACACTAGTGTGTTGTGTAAGGAATGTTATGAGAGTATCGATTAATTTTTCCTTCATTGCCCCGTTGCTATTCTCTAGTGACATAATTTGTGAGATATAGATTTGGTGTGGGTCACACCTCGTAATTGCGTTTCAATTTTTTTGATTTGGTTGGATGGTTTTGGAGTGGCAAAAAATGTATTTATGGAGATGTTCAGTTTTTTATATTTTTGGGTGGTATGGATGGAGAGGAACCGTAGAATCTTTGAATGCAAGGACGAAAAATAATTTTTACGGGATAGAGTGAAGTTCTTGACTTCTTTTTTCAATGTAATTGGTAGGCCGTTTTTAAATGGTAGTTTCTTTTATTTACTGTAATTTTTTCTCTTTTGGGTGGATTTCTTATCTAGTAGTTTTGTACATTTGCATCTCTCTATGAAATGAAACTTTTATTTCCTTAAAAAAATAGTTAACAACATTGTACACGTACACACACATATATAATAGGAAAATATAAGTGAGAGTATTCAAAAGAGTGATCAAACATGTAAATTGATTAGTTGCTTATTTTATGCAATTGATTATTTGTTTTTCATTTAGAATAATGCTACATGGACTTGAAATGTTGACTTAATCAATCACTATCATTGATTTAACCGTGGGTTTAAGTATTTATTGGGACCCTCAAACTATTCAATGATTGTGATCGATCAAGTCAGCAAATCAAGTCAGTATTTTAAGTTTAAGTAGCACTTTCATTTCATTTGTGTCATAAAGACGACTATAAAAACACATTTAGGGTCTTAAGTATTGTATGCAATCTGCACGATATCAGAGAAGGTTGATCTAGGCTTGTGTAAGTTCATCATTGCTTCTGCTCTTCTGGCAGGTGGCATTTTGCCATTATGTGTTGTCTTAAGTTGTTTGTCTTCTAATTATAGGAATCTAAATTTTTCTTTAGGAATATTTCTAGGATATTTCCATTTTTTAAAAGTCACCATCCGTCCTCTTCAAACCCATGGTATTTGAATCATGATTTCATGAAGTGAATGGAAAATATGCAACTTCTTGCTACCTGATTATTTGCCAATTTCACTTGTGGTTTGGTTGGAACAAGAATTTAAAAAATATTCTTGAATATGTCGCAATTAAGCACATGCATTTTGCCTAATGAGACAATTTTAGGCCAAAGAGGCAATGACCCAGAGGCTTGAGGATATCTTCATTTGTGATGTACTAAATCCAATCCACAATCGTGGCAGAGTTAAAAAATAGAATCAACTTTGCTATGGAGGAGTTATACATGTCAAGAAAAATTCATAGAGATCTTTAAAATCTCCATGAGTGCGGGTTGTAAGAGAATACAAAAGAGTGAATGAACACGTGGAAAATGTGAATGGAATGTAAAATGATTAATTGCTTAAATTTTTCTATTAATTTGTGTTTCCTTATTTATGTCATTAGGGTGACTATATAAACCAGTTATTGGTCTTTTGTATTGCTATGTAATTTAACAAAAACCCTCACATATAAGAGATTCGTGGAATATCGGAAATTTTGCTCCCTATTATTGATCATAGCAGACTTATGGTCATTTCCTAGGAAGCACGGGTACGGATACCAGGAGACGACAAAGTTAAAAAAATATAAGACATGGTTATGACAAGGTTATGACTAATTGAAATAACATTATATATTTTTAGACACTAATAAAATTATAATATATTAAAAATAAAGTATGTTTTATAATGATATTAATAATAAGACTAGCAAATATTAATTTTTTTATTATAATTGAAATAGATCAAAATAAAATCTACCATTTTAACAAACATTATTATATTCATTTACATTCATAGTTTATAAGTTACATAATAAAAAAACACACAAAAAATTAAAGAAATCACACATCTCTTAATACTTAACAATCATTTGTCTTTTTTTTTTTTAA
The DNA here is from genome assembly GCA_023539305.1 of Ilex asprella. NCBI lineage: Eukaryota > Viridiplantae > Streptophyta > Magnoliopsida > Aquifoliales > Aquifoliaceae > Ilex > Ilex asprella. Next base: position 26,523,681 of record CM042187.1, read on the forward strand.
TAAAAAAAATCTTGGCCATGTCCATGCCATGTCTTGTCCGTGTCTGATTGAGTTCACTATTGTCGAACATTTCTAGCCGTGTTCAACACTGCCACGACACCTTTCGGGAAACATCCTTGCTTCTTAGGTCCTTTCTTTTGATTGGATCATTTTCTTGGCCTCTTTGGTCCCTTGGCATTCTTTAGTTTATCCTGGTTTTTAGCTTGTTTGCTTTTCTCTTTCGTGAAGGATTTCTTTGTATTTGTTAGGTTTTGTATAAAAGTTATAATTCGGGTTGCTTTATTTGGAAATCATGATTTATAAAATAGCAACACTGTGTCAATTTTGAATACGTTGTCAATTTTGGAAATCATGAATATTTGAATATTTAGTAATAGAGATTATTTAATCGTTTATTTTACTTGTGTTACCCTAATATATATAGGGCCTTTATTGTGTATTCCCAAAATTAAGTTGTTGCACAAACAGTGTGCTAATATTATTCTCTTTTCTTTTCTTTATTCTTTGTCTCTTTAATCATAGTTTTCATGGTATTAGAGTAGATTTTGATCTGAAATACATTAGTGACTTAGTTGTATAAATCAGAAGAAGATTCTGTGTCGAAGAACAGTGGGTGACGTCATTACATGTGTGATGATGTCATTAGTTGAAGGCATATGAGACCATCTTCCTTCTTGATTTTTTTTATGGGTTATGATGGTGCTCGAAATCAATTGGACACGATTACAAAACAATCTGTCGTGTGGCCCAAAGAGTGTGTGAACGTGTGTATGTAATAGGAAATGGGCTAAGTGTTAAATGTGAGATGAAGGGAGCAGTATGAGTGGTTCGCCCTAACCGAAGGACTAACGTTACGTACACGATAAGTGAGACTCTTGCTCCTTGGGAGTTGTATTACTTGGAGGAGAAGAAGATTGCTGTTACAAGAAATTCAGTTAGAAGCATTTTTACATATTATTGTCTAGGTTATTGCTAGGTCCTCCTTCTATGTAGTGTCGTTAGCTGTTTACACATCCTGCTATAAGAGTTTGTGGTGATTCTTTTTTTGACTGATTCTGTGATCTCTTCGTTTGTCCTGTTGTTGGATCTGCCATCTTGACGCTTTTTTGCATCCACTACGCCTCGAATAGAATACGTAAGCCATCTCTATTACTGGTGGGTATTTGTTCGTTAGGATTGTTAGGTACTGTCCCCTATCCACGTGTCGCGGTACAACTTTTGGTGAATAGCTTGGTGTCGTGCTCCCAATTCTCGAGCTGCCACCTGGTATCTATACTGAGCTTGTCAATGTCGAGCTGCCACCTATTTCAAGTTAGTTTATTGCGGGCTTCTATGGGGTTGGGCCGCAGTCCAGCTCGGGCCCAATGAACGCTGTCTGTATGAGGCACTTGGGTTGTCTTAAATTAGCGCAAAAGGTTTTGGGCTCTAGAGGGGGGCCAGACTTAAATCCATCATCATTCAGTTGCCCCTAGCCCTAGGTCAGGAGGATAACCTTCCAGCTCTGTCTTGGGGTTAGAATCATCTTTGCCGTAGTAATAATTACTCTGTGGATGACGGTTCCTCATGATTATCAACGTCGTTCCAGTAGATTGTTCAACTTCTCTATATTCGTTCTGATGTGAAGATGTGCTAGGTAAGGACACGTGTTCCAGGGAGGGGGCTCATTTGGTATGTCCTTTTCCCACGTCTCATTGTTGTAATAAATGTCATAATAAGGGGGAAAAAGCTCTGTGCTTTCTCACTTGTTATTTTGAATTTTCTTTTGCACTCCTCTTCCCCTTTTTGGACTCCTAGGTGGTTGCCTCGTTCTTTCGGTGATTTCGAGAATTCTATGACTTCGTTCCTTTGAGAAGCGATCTTAGCTTGTCATTAGGTACATGTCCGTTCTCTTTCTTTCGCTCTAGATCCCTTTAACCCCAACCGGTGGCGCCACGAGTTCCGTTTCATTATTTCGAGGTTTAGTCACTTTCGGCGTCACTCTAGTAGTTTCGTTTTTCTTTCGCGGTTTGTAAACTATCCTCTCTTGTTGAGGCTATCCTTGATCAGATCTTGGTGTTTACTTCCTCTATTTTTGACATATTGTGCTTTGCATCTGCCTTTTTTACATTCCATTTGAAACCCCAATGGGGAGAGTCATGTCCGACACGGGTAATGATGAGAGTGTTGAGGAGGTTTTGGCTTCCCATTCTAGTGGTCGTGCTGAAGAGGCCTCGTCTCCGCCCGGTGGTGAGGAGCCTCCTGTGGACGATGCTGCCCCGGTTGAGGGTGATCAATTTCCGTTGGCTTTAGCAGAGAAATTCGAATTTCGTCTTATGGTGTTAGAATTGGAAGGCCCTGGATCAATTCCCGTGGTCTCAACTTTATGTGACACCACTAAGCCCCCTCTAGCTTTGCCTCCAACCGTCTTAAGCCATGTCCGGAAGAGAGGGTCCAAAAGTGTTTCGACTTCCTCTGGCCCTAAAAGGAAAAAGGTCCGACGAGATCTTTCCGATCTAAATTGCTGAACCAAGTCGACTCCGAGTCGTATCACGGAAGATGACTTGGAGGCCTTCAGGGAGGAGTACTTTCCAATTTCTATTTTGCTCCATTCTCTTGAGGAAGACGAGAGATGTAATTCATCTATTCCTGAGATGACCTACTTCTTCACTTTGTTGTTTTGCGCTGGCCTGAGATTCCTTGTTCATTCCTTCATTCGAGACGTCCTTGCCTTCTATAACGTGTGTTCGGCTCGGGTTTCCCCTAATAGTTGGGGCTTGCTAGTCTGTTTTCTTGTTCATTAGCGTGTGAGTGGGAACACTTCTCTACCTACCATTTGCGAGTTTGCCCACCTTTTCCCGTTTAAGTCCCCTCTTGCACTGGGCTTTTTCTACTTTTCTAGGCTGGTTAAGGTAAAAAGTTTGATTTCTGGGCTTCCTTCTTCCAACAAAGGGTTGAAGCCGAAGTTCTTCGTCCGGGGTGATTTCTAGGGGTTGACAGGAGTGCTTGGTGATATTCCCCGGTTATGGGGGATCCCGAGGAACACACTTAAGACTGAAAATTAAATACTTGCCAACCGAATGTGTTCTCATCATGGTTCTAATCCTGACTTTTGATTTGTTCATTGGTTTTCACCCTTCCTTTGACGCTACAAAGGTTAGGAGAGTGACTTTAGCTGAAGTCTACATCCTTTAGTCCTTTTTTGCTTTGGTGACTGGGAGAAGCTTGTGGAATACGGGCTTGGTCCTCTTGTGGAGACATTGCCTATTTAGACTGTCGAATCATTGCCTGAGGAGTTCTTCGACCAGATGGATCCTTAACTTATGGCTAAATTTACGGTTGAGAAGAAAAGGAAGAGGAGGAAGCTGGTGAAAACTTCTAAGTTACCTTCCTAGAAAAAATCGATGCCAGTAGACGCCCCCTCGGGATATGAACACGAGGATTTGATCCAGTGTTTTGAAAAGCTCGTCTAGGCGAGAAGCGAAGCGAAGCGAGGGTTTCTCGCCTTGAGCACCTTAGACGAAGCGAATGTGTCTGAAGCGAGAAAAAAGTGAAAAAAGCAAGCGCCTTGCACTTAAGCGAAAAGCAAGAAAGCGAGCGCCCTAGTTATGCGAGGCGAGGTTATCTCGGATTGTTTTATTTTTATTATGGATCGTTGGATTGGGACAATTGGAAAAAAATTATAAGATGCCCATACACCCAATTACCACCTTATCCCATAAATACAACACTCAAACCTTAATTTTGCTCACACGGTCAGACAAAGACTGCCTCCTGCTGCTGTTCCTTCCTCTGGTCAGAGACGATGACTGTTGTTGCTGCTTTTTCTCCTTCCTTGCTGGTCCACACAGATTTGTCTATTTCTCCTTTTCTTCTTTCTTCTTCTTCTCTACTTCTTCTTTTTTTGCTTCTTCTCTAGTTGTTTTTCTTTTCTGCTGCTTCTTCTTTTCTCTCTTCTGTTTCTCTGCATTTTCTCTGGTTCGTCTTCTCTCTTTTGGTTATGATTCTATTTTTTTTTATTTCTGTTGATTGTCTGATGCTGAGATTTTTTTTAGCTTCTGCTATTTTTTTTTTGTTTCTACTTATGTTTTTTTTTACTTCTATTTTTTTTCTTTTTCTACTGATCGTTTGATGCTGAGATTTTTTTTCCAGCTTTTGTTGTTTTTTTTTTTCTGCTTTTGCTTTTGTTTTTTTTTCCTACTTTTGTTTTTTTTTTACTTTTACTGTTTTTTTTAGCTTCTGATTTTGTATAGCTGATGATTCTGTAATGCTATTTTGCTGATAGTAGTGTTGATTTTCTGTAATGATGAATGCTGATTTTCTGTAATCCTGATGTTGATTTTCTGTAATCTTAAATGTAGATTTTTTATAATTTTGAATACTGATTTGATGTAATTCTGATTTTGCTGTAATGCATTTGAACTTGATGATTTCACTGGTAGTAGTGTTGATTTTATTAGTAGTGTGATAGTGCTGATTTTGTTGATTTTCTGTACTATTTTGTTCCTTTGATTGTAGTGTGATAGTGTCATTCATAAACAAATAAATGATATTTAAATATGATTTTACTTGCATTTAAATATTTAGTATATATAAAATTAGAACTTAAATGTTTAGAAGTAATTAAACTAAAATATTAATTTTTTTTTAACTGTTCGTTTCGTTTTGGTAAAACTTTTAGCTTCTCACCTAGGTGTTAGGAGCCTTGATCGCTTTGGTTTGTTTTACGCCTTAAATAACACTGATTTGATCTCTCCTGAAACCGGCCTTCCCCTTTCTCGTCGCCTGAGCTGCCACCCAAAGGTGGGCAGATAATGGAAGGAGCTGAGCTCGTCAGGATGACCTTAGCTTTTCCAGCGCCGTCATCCAAAGGTGGGCCCTAGGTCAAAGGAGCCGAGATCATTAGGACAACTTCAACTTTGTCTTTGGCAACATTTCCTGAAGGAAAAGAGGTTGACCAGGACCTTTCTAAGGTGGATATGAAAGGCAGTGGGTTCCTTTGCAATCTTGCTGTAGTAGTGGACGCGTTGGCTGACTTAGTTCCCACCTCGGACCCTAAGGAGGCTATGAAGGTCAGCTTAGGAAGGATGACCAAGCACGCTATCCAAGGTTTGGCCGAGATATTATGTTCTTTTACTGCTTGCTAGAGTATGGCTTCTGGATTCTCTTTCTCCCTGTTACAGTATGTGCCTCTGTTGCTAGGCTTTGGCATGCATCTAGATGATAGAGTGCCATCATGAGCACGTTTCGAGTTTGTTGGTTGGTCAATTCTCCAAGCAGCCTCCCTTGCGTTTTTAACTCGAGAAGGTCTAACTTGCTGAGCAGCAACTAAGGAATGATCTTGCTCAAAGGAGTATGTGCTGGGAGAGGTACTAGATGCTATTAATGCTACCAAGGCGGGAAGAGGTCTAGTAGAGGAGAAGAATGTTGTCCTCGTCATGGAGCTGGTGGAGGTGAAGAGGGCTTACCCTGAGCTGTACACTCATTTTTAGGACTCCAAGGGAAAAGATGTCGAATTGAGAGCGAAGGATGAGGAGCTAAAGGCAAAAGCGGTTGAGTTGAAGTCCCGAGATGGGAGGATTACTGACCTCCTCGGGGCAAACGCTTTTGCCTTTATGCAAGGGTTTATAAACTTCCAAGAGCAGGTTGAGAGGTCATACTCCGACATTGACTTGGACTCTTTCATGTTGGAGGTTGAGACGTTGAAGCCTAAGGAATCTGTTGAGGGAGTTGGTGCTGAGCAAACTGAAGAGGCTGAGGAGGTTGTTGCTTATTTTTTATCCATGGATTGTAGGATATCGTGATGAATTGTAATTGTGCTTGTAGTAAGTTTATGTAGCTTCAAACCCCGTTTCTGCTTTTTAATGCTCCCTAGGTAATGCTCTTTTTTATTCTGGATGGCTTTTTGTGCGTTTCTTTATTTAGTTTCCTCTTTTTCCCTCTCTTCTTCACCGCACCCTTCTTAGCTCTTAGCATTGGAGGGTTCAGAGGGGTGAATTTTGCTCCTTTGAGCTGTAGCAACTTCCATTTGCCGTAGTGGAAGATCTCATGAGCTGGTAAGTGGGCTCATTATTTTGCTTGTGGTTGGGTTGCTTGGTGAGTCTGCGTTGGGAGAAATGCGGGGAACTTCCTTTTCCTTCATAAGTCTTGAGTTTAACATTTGAGCCCAAGCAATTTTGGATTATCAGGGTTATTTCAGACTTTTTGTCTGTCTTTTCGTGTCTTCCAAGTTTGACGATTTTCTCCACTTGAGGCTATGTGCCTACGAAGGTGAGGTTATCTCCTCAAAAGTAACGTCCACTGCCTTGATTTGCGCCACATGGTCGGTGCAATTAATGTGATGGACGCGCATTTATTACTTCCTTTTGGAGGGATGCATACTGTCTAAAACTTTAATATCGCACTTTATTTGCAGACTTTCGTCACTTTTCTTGAGTGCTTTCTTCTTCATTCTCTTAAGAGTTTCTACTTTAATTTTTTGAACCCTTCTCTTGAGTTCTCACCATGGCACAACTCTCTACTTCTAATTATGACGCCCTAAGAGACCTTTTAAGACGTCCAAGTTAGCAAGATCGATGTGGTAGAGACCCAAGAATTGTATAGCCATTACGGTTTTTCCATTGGCGTAATAGTTCATGTCGCAGACAATGACCCCTCTCACCGGTCTTTGGCTCATTGGGTTTGTTTTTTGAGGTTTCCTTCCAGTTGGACCTTAGGTTCCCCTTCCTCTCTTAGTGAGGGAGGTTTTTCATTTCTTCAGCTTTTGTTTCACCATGCTATTACCGCGTGGGTTGGGTTCTTTTGGAACGCCTAAGCGGCTGCGTGCTACTTTAGCGGAGTTTCTTAGCCTTTTTCGCCCCGTGGGGCTATCGGGGCTCTATTGCTTTGTAGTGAGAAGAGCGGGAGAAACCCCTATTTCTGACCTTCCTCCTAAGCTTGAAGGTTGGATGGAGGCGGAGGTTCTTCTTTGTGTCTGGAACAAGCTAGGAATTCGCTTCCTAGGTGGTTTTGTTGGTTTGTATTCCCACTTTATGGGGGTGACGTGCTCATCTTGGTAAGTTCCCCCACCTTGGTGAGTTTTCCTTTATGAAGCTACCCATTTCCCACTTCTAAGGTTTTAAACTATCCCTCTTATTCTTTTGCAGGTGAATACTATAGCTTAATTAGAGATGCACGAGTTCGGGTTCGTCAGGCCCATGCTCGTTTACCCTTCTCATATGCCGGGCTGATGGGGCCCAACCTATTTGACATCCCTAGTTGTAAATGCCAGATTTTCTTGCAAAGTTTGAGTACTTCGTCTTTATGAGGCCTTCCTAATTTGCTCTTTTAATTGTCTTATTTTTCAGCCCCCGCGTACTTGGTCAGTGAGAAAGGCGTGATAGTTGAGCAGGTGGGGCAAAGGAGGTTAGCGTCGGCTCTTGAGCCCCCTTTAAAAAGGGGCGAGGGTAGCTGACGATAGCCCCACGTCGAGTCCTCAAGCCCGGGCCTTGACCTTGTCGACTACTAGAGAGGCCACAGTCGGAGTTGTCTCCCTTAATTTCGTGGTGGGTCCAATGCGGCATGGCCCTTTCCTGGGGGTGTGGAAGGCTCTAACTTAAGGTGTCTCGAACCAGTAGTGGCTAGCAATTATGGTGGGAGTCTTTTGGATGACGTGGCTAGAACGAGCCGAGCTTTTATGGAGCTGATTCCTTCAGTCAACCTCTGTCGTTCTGTCAGCTTACCCTTCAAGGCTAGGACGCGAGGCTCTTTGCATGCTCTACTCGAGGTATGACTCGTCGATTTACCCCTTCTGACGTTGGCGTTGTTGGTACTTATTCATTTAATTTGGTTTCATGTTATAACACATGCCTGTTCTTTAGGTGGGGTGATCCATCATTTGACGGTGTTAGTGGAGAGGAGAGAGGCAAAGTTGGATGAGCTGCTACGCTGGGGCACAGCCTCGCAGGGCTAGAGGCTAAACTGGAGGTGGCTCTTGAGCAGAGAGCTCAAGTCTTTTGGTAACAATTGCTACCACCGTTTCGGAAATCTCTTTGCGAGATCAACTGAGCTGGGAAGAGGATAAGCTAGTCAATTTGCAAGTAGAAAACGAGCTGATGGCCCAGTCTTGCACAATCATCGCTGACCTGGAGGACTCTTTGAATGCAAAGCGATGGTTGGTCGCGAAGTGAAAAAAGGAGATAGAGACATTGAAAGGAGAAACTACTCATGCCTTTGTGTATGGGTTTTCCAATTTTGAAGAATAAGCTCTTGAGAAGTTCCCTTTTCTTGGCTTTGACAAGTTCGAGCCTCGATTCAACCCTTCTCTTGTAAGCTCCTATGGTGGTGGCGATGTTGACCCGGTTAGCTCGGAGCCTTGAAGACCCAGCTCAGATATAACTTTTTTCTTGTTTTGAAATGTGTGCCAATTCTCGAGTTAGATGGTACGAGCTATGTCCCCCTCCCCCCCGAGTTGGGTGTTCGAAGTGCGCATATTCCTTATGTACTCTTGACTTTTGCCCTCTACTCTTGAGTTGGATGGTACGGGCTGTTGGACGGCCAAGGTTTAGGGCCGAGCTTCTCGTCTTCTCAATCTTGGTATGGGCATCCAACTCGTATAATTTTTGAAAAAAGGTGGTTAAATGCGTCTAATTATGTGCCCACCTAACTCCACCGAGAGCGCCTCTCATTAACTTCCCTCATAAAGCCGTTTCATTGAAGGAGCTTAACCATCGCATTTTTGACTTTTTAAGCAATTCCCTTCGTTGTTCAACCGTCTTTTACTTTCGTACATTTATCCCTTTTTTGTGTTTCTCTTGGTTGGCATTTGTCTTGCTGCTTCATGTTCCTTTTGTTTGTTCAAACAGTGTGCTCATATTCTTATTGATGATTCGTGATATGCGGTCTTTCTATTTCCCAGCAATGTGACGGTAGCTGGGGCATAGAAAATTGGGAGGTGATACCTTTTTCCAACCGGATTGACTGTTCAGAGCCCTACTTCCGACGAGCCTTGCAACTTTCTTCTTTAGATGAGAGTTTGTTTCTTTGAGGCTGTGTTTGAGCTGGGCTTGGTTTGGCTAGTCACCAATCTATTAGGCGGATTCTAGCTTTCTTTGGGCTTTGTCCCTCACGACTTTTACTAGAAGGATGGGGCACCCTTGTGAGCTTTTTTATCTTCCGGCGTATGCATGGTCATGACCGCCTCCCTTTCGTTTCTGAGTTCCTTTACTTCTTTTGTTTTGATGATGACTTTCCGCCTTGCTACTACCGGTTCATATGGAGGTTTCAAGTTCCCATGTTGGTTCTCAACGTTCTTGGTTCTCCCGAGGGGTAGTTTCAACTTTTTTTCTGTTTCCGGGTATGCATGGGAATCCGGCGAGGCTCTCATGGACCATCCTCGAATTCCTTGCTCTTGGAGACGCATTCTGAACAAAGGTAAGAAAATAGTTTGTTTTTTAGAATGGTTTAGGCATCCTCATTATGTACCCTTTTTTCTTGAGGCTAATGGTTGTCGTGTTACTACAAGTGACCTCGAGCTTATTCCTGATGAGATTATGAGGGTGTGCCACCTTAGCCGAGCTGAGGCAATTCCTTTATCCACACTGGTCACAACTCATAATTTTTTCAGTTTTGGGCTTGGCCCTGATCCGGTTGTCATCCTAGTTGTTGCCCTAATCGCCCCTTCTCCTACTATTGATGAGGATTCTTTCCCCGCGGGTCTCGAAGAAGACATTACTACTTCATCAAGAAGGAAAAGGAAGAGATTCTAGGGGTCTTCTTCAACTTATCATGGAATCCTTGTCCAAGCGAGAGGAGATTCACGGTCGTTGAGTTGGAGATGGCATTTGGGCTGGCCATGTTGAAGAGGTTGCTATTCGACACCGAGAAGGAGAGGGACGATCTAAAAACAGAGAATACTTGGCTGAAAGTGGTGAATACTCGGTTGGGGAAGGTGGTCTCGGAGCTGAAGAGGAGGAATGAAAAATCTTGAACACTTTGCTTTGTTTCTTGTAATAATTTTTCTGGCCTCTTGTCAATGTGACATGGTCCCTTTGTTCTATTGTTGGTTTTTTTTTTTAGCCTTTAATTTGGTGATAACGTGTACGCAATTAAGTTGAAAAGCTCTTAGGTTGAAAAACCTAGTCCAGATCGCGCGGTTGAAAAGTTCGCGCCTTTGAGAGTTGAAGAACTTGTTGAAGGTTGGAGAGCTTGTGACTAACCAAACTGAAAAGTTCTTAGGTTGAAAAGCCTTGTTGAGGTCACGCGGCTGAAGAGTTCGTTCCTTTGAGAGTTGAAGAACTCTTGGAAGGTTGAAGAACTTGTGAATAACCGAGCTAAAAAACTCTTAAGTTGAAAGGTCTAGTCGAGGTCACGTGGTTGAAGAGCTCGTGCCTTTGAGAGTTGAAGAACTCTTCGAAGGTTGAAGAGCTAGTGACTAATTGAGCTGAAAACCTCTTAAGATGAAAAGCCTAGTCGAGGTCGCGCAGCTGAAGAGTTCATGCCTTTGAGAGTTGAAGAACTCTTTGAAGGCAGAAGAGCCTGTGACTAACCGAGCTGATAAGCATAGACGAGGTCGCGTCTTTGAGAGTTGAAGAACTCTTTGAAGGTCTGAAGAGCCTGTGATTAACCGAGTTGAAAAGCTCTTAGGCTGAAAATCCTAGTCAGGGTCGTGCGGTTGAAAAACTCGTGCCTTTGAGAGTTGAAGAAATCTTTGAAGGCTGAAGAGCTTATAATTAATCGTGCTGACAACCTCTTAGGTTGAAAAGCCTAGTGGAGGTTGCACGGCCGAAGAGATAACGTCTTTGAGAGTTGAAAAACTCTTTGAAGGTTGAAGAGCCTGTGATTAATCAAGCTGAAAAACTTAGGCTGAAAAACCTAGTGAAGGTATCTCGACTGAAGAGCTCGCGCCTTTGAAAGTTGAAGAACTCTTTGAAGGCTAAAGCCTGTGAATAACCAAGTTGACAAGCTCTTAGGTTAAAAAGTCTAGTAGAGATCGCGCGGCTGAAGAGCGCATGCCTTTGAGAGTTAAAGAACTCTTTGAAGGCTGAAAAACGTGTGATTAACCTAGCCGAAAAACTCTTAGGTTGAAAAGTCTATTGGAAACCGTGTGGTTGAAGAGCTCGCGCCTTTGAGAGTTGAAATGTCTATCATACAAGCTTGTTGGCTAGAATTTCAAATTTCATTGATCGGGAACTAAGTTTTTACAACTGCTCTCTATTTTCAAATTGTACTACTACTCATAACACCTTGATCCTACTGATAATATTGCTTCAGGTGATTTGGCATTCCCGGAATGCTGGAGATCCTTTTCCTCCTCGATCTGCAACTCATAGTTTTTTGGTCGGACCACCCTTTTTACTATGTATGGGCCATCCCAGTTTGGACTGAGCTTTCCGTGTGAGGTTTTTCTTACTGAGAGTAGCTTTTTGAGGACTAGGTCGCTTAGCTTGAAACTTATTTTCTTGACCCCCTGGTTGTAATATCGTGTAATGTTCCTTTGGTAGGAGAAAATGCGTTGTAACACTTCATCTCTCATTTCGTCAAGGAGATCAAGGTTGATGAGCAGAGATCGACCATTCTGTTATGAGTCAAAGAGCTCAGCCCTGGCTGAGGGAAGCCCAACTTCGACGGGAGCCATTGCTTCGGTTCAATAGGTGAGGCTAAAAGGAGTTTGTTTGGTGGCTTGTCCGTACAGTCGTTTTATAAGCCCATAGCATTGTTGGGACTTGGTCGACCCACTGGGCCTTAGAAGCTCCTAGTTTTGTTTTTAGCGCTATTTTAATGGTTCGAATGGTGACATCGGCTTGTCCATTCGACTGCGGGTGTGCGGGTGCCGACAAGTAATTCTTGATGCCTAGTTCTGTGCAGAAACATGTGAACCCGGGGTTGTCGAATTGTTTGTCGTTGTTAGAAACCACGGCCTTTGGGATACCGAACCTGCAAACTATTGATTTCCACACGAAGTTTCTCACCTTCTGCACGGTGATCTTCGTCAGAGCCTTAGGTTTTGCCCATTTAGTAAAATAGTCTACGATGACTATGGCGAATTTGTATTGCCCAACGTCTCTTCTGTTTGCTGTATTCTTCACTATTTTCGGGGTCCTTTGCATTAGAGTCTATTATTTCCTCCTCCTTCTTCTTCTTCTTCTTCTTCTTTGGAACTCAAGACTTACTCGTGTGCTAACTGGATTGGTGACCCTATGGATTGAAAGTTCCTTATTGGTTTCTATTTTTTTCTTAGTGATTCTTATTTCTTGAAAAAGTAAGAAGTAAACTATTATTGCACATTTATTTGCTGAAGCTAAATATCGTTTTATGGCATCTAACAACTAAGATAGTCTAGTTATGTTGGCTGCTTGCTAACCTTCGCATCTTATTATTTGCTCCTACCCTTATGTATTGCTACAAACAGAATGCTATTCAAATTACCCACAAAGTGTACAAAGCATATTGAAATTGACTGCCCTTTGTGCGCCATCATCTTCAGCTGGACATTATCTCTCTTAGTACCTTCTATTATGGAGGTGGCGAAGTCTTTAATCTCACTCAATAGCGTACTTTCATTTTTTTCTTGGCAAACTCTTGATGTTTTCTGCTATCACATCTTGAGTTTGAGGGGGTGTTAGATAGTATATTTAGTGGTAAGGGTAGTTTAGTCATTTATTTTATTTGTGTTACCCTACTATATATAGAACTTCTATTGTGCATTCCAAAATTAAGTTGGTACATAGACTCAGGGTGCTAATATTATTCTCTCCTTTTTTTCTTCATTGTCTCCTTAATCATAGTTTTGAGTTTAAAGGTCAGCCCACCATTTTGAGATGTTATGCATGTGTTTCTGGGAAGTACGCTACGAAATGGACGTGCAGAGAGAAAATGATTATAAGTAAATTCAGGAATATTGTTGTACTACAAATCTAATTATGTGTATACATTTTGTTTGCCATCCACTACATTTTGCGAGATCTAAGTGTTCTTGATACAAAACTGATGTGAAACCATTCATTGACATTTCTTCTTGTTATGATGCATGTCACCATTGATAGGTCTAATAGCTTTCATGAGCTTAACATTGTTGGTCTCTCTCTATCCCTTTTTTATTTAAAGTTTAATTTACATTTTTAAATCTTGCTTCATGTCCCATTTAGATCGCAAGGAGCAGATAGAAAAGGCAGAGGTGACAGAACGCTTAGAGAAGGAAAAAGAAGATAAAGAAAAAAAAGAAGCTGAAGAAGCTGCTGGTAGGGAAAGCAAAGCTGAGGAGGGAGCTAACGTTCTAGAAGAAGAACCAATAAAGAGTAGCAATGATGATAAAATCGGGCTAATGGAAGACTCTCCTTTGGGACAGGTTACTCCAATTTATGCTTAGATTTGATAGCTGGAGTTTAAACAGACAGACAAATAGGACCAATAATTTTAATTTGTTTTGTAATTCTCTTTAAACCCAAACTTTTTCCACACGCCATATTGGTTTACTAGCAATAACCGGTGCTTGAAGGCATTGAATATTGGTCATGGACACAAAAAATCAAGCCCCGAACATGGAGACGCATTAAGCTCAAAGCCTAAGCATCCTTAACATGCACACTTTGTATACATACTCAACAAAGTATTACCTATTTAAAGATTCTCATGAAGATAAATTTCAATGAAGAGATAGAGAAAACGTAGCTTTAATAATTAAAATCCCATAATTTTGAACTGAAAACCCATAAAATGCATATACTTGAAATTATATACCTAATTAGTACTCACAGTAGTGCCCAAAAGGTCAACTTAGAGGGTTCCGCAAACCTATGCTGGTAGAATAAATGCCCGTGTTTGAAGGCACTATGTTATGCTAAACAAAAAATTCGCCAACTTTTAATCAATGCAATTTTTCTTTGTTCTTTTAAAAAATTTTGGACACAGTTTCCCTAATAACAAGACACCAAAAACTGTCAACCTGTATAGACAATTACTATATGGTACAATCACATGCGAAGCTCAACTATAGGACTAACCATTACACCACAGTCCAACCGTAATATAAAAAAATGTTCAACCATTACAGCAATATAAAGTGTGTGCAACTAAAGTCCATTGCAAAAAATAGTGCGACTTCACCAACTGCACAAAAAAATCAACATCGTTAATACCATGTCACCAACTGCGCAAAAAAATTGAATAAATTTGATAAACAAAACATATTCAACCTCAATTGGTATCCCAAATTCACAAACCCCTACTGATAAAATCCACCGTTTAGTCCTAGTTTACACTTCTCACGTCAAACAACAACAGTTGAAAAACCATACAAACTGGCATGTTGTATTTGCTATTCCATTGTTGGAGGAACTTGCCTTCTCTTTTCCCTTAGATCTAGCATTCATTGTTGCAGTTGTCCTTTTCTTTTCCTTTAAAAAAACAACATAGATAATTGAAAAACCACTTTAGTAAAAAAACATAAATAATAGATGTGGTTTGACACTACCTCAGCTATAAGGAGGCAATTAAGATCAAGCGCTTCATGGAAGACAATGACGACATTATTTTTTCGAGGCAACCGGACCTATAAGTACACAAAAATTTAGAAGGTGAGTAGTTTGATATCAATATAAGTAAGAAGTAATAATAAAATGGGAGAAAAGAAATCCATCTTATGGTTTTCTTGGAGTCTTCAACCATCTGTAATAAAATAGGTGACAAAAATTACAATGATTAAACAAACCTCTAGTGGTGACTAACTATGTTAAACAAAGGTATAAACTTTGAAAGGCTCTCCGTAACACAAACAATGGTAGATCTGAAAAAAAATGAGAATCCATTAGTATGTTCCAAGATCATGTTTCTATTCATGTATGCTTATTTAAACAAACAGGTGACTTCAATAACGAATTGGATGACAATTCTCTTTTCTTCCTACAATTTGAGAAGCTTTCCTCTTTTGTCAAGTCCACGACATCAATATCAACATCAAACATCAAACATATAAAGACTGCAATAATATTAATGAGTAGGAAAACACAATTATTTGAAGACTCAAAAAGATAGTGCAAACCTTATCTTAGCAATGGGTGTTTGTGTGACTGTGGTGCGTGCTTGTGAAAAACAAAGAGTGTATGTCAAGAATCTTTGGGACATTTGATCGAACAACTTCTACGACTAAACTAAATAATTTTAATAACAAAGGCAAAATCCATACGACTAAATGAAATAATTGAAGCAATCATAAATCATTCAACACCAAAATGCAAACATTAAAAAAATGGAAGAATTAATTACGAGTCGGTTATATGAATCTTGTCAAGAGCTATATTTTTTGTTAAACAAGTGATGATATTCTCTTTTCTCTAAAATAACTTTGACATTCTTCAGCCCCTCGTATTATCATCGATTGTCAAAACCATATAAGTTGATTCTCTCTTAATTTATCTTGTGGGTGCTACTTCTATAGTTTCACATCGATTGTCCAAATCATATAAGTGGATTCTCTCTTAATTTATTCTTGTTAGTGCTACTTCTATAGTTTCACAAGTACACTCATTCCCCTAGTTTTACCATGCATCATTCATAACATCCTCCCACACGTAATTTTAGCTTACTGTTTCCTAATTGCTCAACATTTTATACTTGTAAACAATATAGTTTCAGAGAGAGAGAGAGACACACACACATACCCCCACAAGTAATTGAATAGGGAATAGAATTCCATTGACCAGAGAGATATATATTGTTAAGTTGGAGTTCTTACTTTTATTGTTCGTAGTGTAGGGTAATATTGTAATTTTTCTAATATCAGTTTATTATAAATAAGACTATAAGAGAGTGTAGGGCAACATAGACTACACTCAATAGATTATTCTCTTTCTCTTTTTCTCCATTCTTCTTTTCTCCTTTTCCTACAAACCCTAGTACCGCTTTTACAATTCCAACTTGACATCATAGCATTGATTTTAGTTTTTTTCTTTCCTTTTTTTTTCCATGAACAGTGCAAACAATGCATTGTGAACAGTACCCGATGAGCAGTAACACGCGTGATCTTGTTTGGTTGTTGCATGATTTGTTGTTATATATGGTGGATTCCGCTTTAATTCTTCATTAGAATTGCAACTAGTAATTTTAGCCATTTGTTGCTTTTTTATTTTGACGTGGTTTTCATGATTTTATTTGGTATCGGATCATTGATCCATTGTGGGGAAGTTTCAATGCAAACTAGATAGGTGCGATTAGATTTCAGGAAGTGGGATTTGTGATGCCTATAGGTTTGTTTTTGGTTTCAATGTGATTCTTGTGAGCTTTTTTTGTTGTTTGATTACTGTTCCGGCCTTGAACAGATTGGGGCTGCTCTAGGTTGCTTAAGTTTGTTGTTGCTTTGCCCTATGTTGGCTTCTAGATATTGCGTTTTTGGTTGTGGTTGAGGATTTGTGGTGTGTTGTTAATATTTGGTTGTGGATTGAACTTCAATAGCCTTTGGTTCAAATTTGGATATTCTTTTGGTACTTTCTGTTGGTCCAAATGCAACTTAAGAAGGGGGTGGAATTAAGTTTTCTCAATTAATAGCTACTTAAAAAATCCATTTTACTATGCGTGAAATTGCTTAGATGTGTGTGAGTGAATATTTGATGTGCAATGAATGTGAATATGAACAATTAATATGTATGAGAGTAAGAGACAAAGAGAAGCAAACACTAGATTTATAAAGGTTTGGCCCCTAACACTTTTGCATGTCATTTTTTTTTCTCTTCATGAGTCTCCCTTCACTAGCTCAAATCTCTTCAATGGTTGAGAATCAAAACCTTTACAAACTTCTTTTTTCTTGATACAAGTAAAAGTTTTCTCCATAGGACTCTCAAGAAGATTACCCAGCTCACTCTCTTTTCAAGATGTATTCACAATACAAATATCACTCAATGCATACAAACGAGAGGGAGTAGATTTTTAGCAATATAGCTTTCAAACTCGATGTAAAATAGCTTTCTCAAAGTGTGGTTCAACTCTTGCATGCTCAGTCCCTCCCTTGAAGTCCTTCCACTTCTATTTATATTTGGAGCACAAAAAAAGTTGCAACAGTCATATTTTTAGCTTTCTCGATGGCGTTCGATGGACAAACTGACAGACCGGATAGGCTGCTGGATGTGACCGTTGGTCTAACAGTTATATCTGGCATGCTGGATCCCCAACCGGTCGACCGGATGAATGCCTTGCTCCTTTTCACATGCCTCTACTTTGCATTGTTTCTTTCCTATGTTCTCCAAGTGATTCATAGAATGTTTTCAATGTCGATCAGATAAGAATCCAATATGCCGGATGGCTTTCTGGATGTTTCCCCTTGGTGCCTTCATTTTCCTTCATACGGTCGACCGGATGTGTCATTCGGTATGCTGGATATGCTTCTGAATGTCAGATCTGGTATTTTGGGTTGCTTTCAGGACTTCGCATATGATCTACCTTCCCAAATCTCAATCGGTAGACCAGTTGAGTCATTGATAGCTTTCTGGATGCATCCGTTTTGAATGGCAATGCCTTGGCAGCCACATCTAGCATTTTAGATTGCTTTGCTTCCTTTGCCATTATTTTTGGCATTTCATTGATTCTAACCTTGTTCACACACTAATAACAACATTAGTCCATCTTAGACAGTTTGTTATCATCAAAACGATGCTCTTCTAGTATTAGGTCAACACTTTCTACATTAGTATGTGTGGTTGCTGACACTTGGTGGATTGTTTATAGTTTGATATTGCATAATTACTTGTGAGTTTTTTGATCGAGACTTTAAATGGTAGTAATGGTGATGTTCATGGTGGCCGTTGTGATCCGCCTCATAATGTTAGTCGTGGAGGTCTAATACACAGGACATAGTGAATGTGGTGGTCCGGTTGCTTTTGGTTTTGACTCTCATGATGATCTTTTTTCATAGCTTACACAACTCATTCACAAGTTGTCTTCACACTCTTCAAGTTTGTCTGCTCCTACTGCTAGTGGTGCTAATGGGGGTTTCACATCATGTATGGTTACTCAACCTTCTTTGTCTTCTTGGATCATTGATTCAGGAGCTAATGCTCATATGTCTGGTATGTCATCCCAATTCTCTAACTTACGTATGTCAAACTCACGTATTGTGTTATCTGATGGTTCCTTTCAACTGGTACATGAGACTGACAATCTTAGTCCCACTCAGCCCTTGCCATTAGCTAATGGTTTGTTCGTTTCTAATTTTCCGTTGAATTTATTATCTATGGGTCAGTTAATCAACTCCTTCTAATGTTTAGTAACCTTTCATGCCCTTAGTGTAATTGTGTCTCCTCTCCAATAGCATTTTCGACTAGGTCATCATTCATTGTAGATATTGCGTCAAGTCATCCCTGGTTTGATTTCCCCTTCTGTGTTAGGATGCAAAGATTGTTAGCTACGCAAGCATCATCGTAGACTGTAGTTCCTTTCCTCCTAGCTCTTCAAGTCGTCAGTCTAGTCTTTTTCATGTTCATACCGACATTTGGGCCCTGTTAGAGTTAAAAGTATTTCTAGTTTTTAATATTTTGTGATCTTTCTTGATGATTTCTCTCGTGTGACTTAGTTATTTCTTATGAAAGACCTATTCGAGTTACCCAAAGTCTTTATCACTTTTTATAATGAAATTCTAACTCTGTTTGGTGTTGGTATTAAAGTAGTTCGATCTAACAATGGCTTTGAGGATACTCAAGCATTTATGAAAATCTTGTGCTGACTGTCTCATTATCCATCAAACCACTTGTCCTTATTCCTCCCAACAAAATGGTGTGTTGTCATTTGTTGGATGTTGTCCACACCATGATTTTCAACGTGCATGTGCCAAATTCATATTGGGCTGATGATGTTCTTATTTCAGTTTATCTTATTAATCGCATTCCTTCTCTTATTTTGGACAACAAATCTTCCTTCTTGTTATTTTATCCTAATAAATTTTCATTTGGTCTTACTCCTCGTGTCTTTGGTTGTGTTTTATTTGTTCATCTCCTTGGTTTGGGTAAGGATAAATTTGTGCCTCGCTCAATTAAGTGTTAGCACTGGACATTCCAAAAATGCATACTATCGGGTCAAGTGAATTTAATAATAGACGCTTGTTGGCATTTCAACCTTCCAATCCAGTACTTTTATAGCTAGATATGGATAAAGGGGCATGGAATACATATGTTGAGCTACAACAATGGTTAAAAAGCCTAACATAGCTAGATTAAGAGATAATTGAGCGTGCAATAACCCTATTTCTCGTCAATACTATGTCAGTGTTGATGTTACATTTTTTGAGTTATCCTCATTTTCTATGTCGGGCGATACACTTTCCCTAGATATCCTAGTTAGGGGGAGTCCTTATTGCCTATTGTGCTAGGTATTTTCTTCCTCCCTAGGTTCTCCTCCTCTTCCCTTGCAAGTTTATCATCGTTCCAAGGACAAACAGGTTGTTTCTTATGTTCCAGCTCCACAACCATCACCTGATTCTATTGAGGTCCTGTTCCTTAAGCTGTCAGCTAGTTCATCAACTCTTGATTTGCGTATTGTATTGAAGAAAGGTACCCATAATTGTACAAAAGATTCTATTTTTAATTTTGTACAAAAGTAGATAAAGTAGATGATGTAAAACAGCAAAAGGTGGGAGACGAGTTATCATAGGAACGACACTGTTCAATAGGATGGGCAGTAGATCTCGTAAGGAGGGTATAAGAGCGCTTGCTTTTTTTAAGTGCAATAGGAAGATCGACATTCAAAGATAGCAAGAGATCAAGACCTTTAGACAATAGAGAGGATGGCGGAGGCATTTGGACGATAGTTTTTTGCGTCGGGAGTACATTTACGTAATAGGAGGTTTTGCAGAATGAGAGAAAGTGGACAGAGACAAAACAGGAAGAGGCAAAGGAGGGGAGATTGATCAAGTGCAACATCATTTGCAGTCTCAGAAAAAAAGGGGATAGACTCGAAGAATGTAGCGTCAACACAGACAAATTCACGACGACAGATCAAATTATAGCATTTATAATTTTTTTTATGTGCAAGAATAACTCAAGAAAATACACTTTGACAGATTTAGAATTAAGTTTGTCTATGCCTGGACCTAATTGATGGAAAAAATGCTACACAACCAATGGCACGTGGTGAAATAGAGAACAAAGGTCGATCCGGAAATACAAGTTGGCATGAAATTTGACCATTAAGAACAAACGAAGGCATAAGATTAATTAGGTAACATATGGTAAGTACAACATCACTCCAGAAAACTTTAGGTACTTTAATATTAATTAGAGGGGCATGAGTAACTTCAATGAGATGGTATTTTTGTGTTTGGGCGCCCTATTAGGTTGTGGGGTGCTACTACACGAAGTGCGATGGAGCAAACCATGGGCAGTGAAAATATCACAAAATGGGTGAGAAAGATATTCTTTTGCTTTATCAGTTTGTAAAGATCCACAGACCCACCAAATTGAGTCTTAATTTTCATAACAAATGTTTTGAAAATAGAAATCAATTCAAAACGATCTTTCTTTAAGAATAGTCAGGACATCCAGAAAAATCGTCTACAAAGGTAAAAAAATCATTAAACCCTGAAAAAAAGAAATACGATTTGGACTTCAAATATTAGAAGGAATAACTTCAAATAAACTAGAGACACGATTTTTTTTTTGGGTACATAGACACGATTATTAACTCTGGGAGTAAATGAACTCTGAATATGTTTACCTAACTGACATGATTCACATCTAAAGACGACACCTAATGCAACTAAGGAACTTAACTGTTGAAGGATTTGTAAAGATGGATGACTAAGTCGACAATGCCACTGATGTGGAAAATATGAAGTGTGCAAAATAGAGTTGCAAGTTGGAACTACATCAAGATAGTAAAGACCACTATCTTCATGACCTCCACTAATCATTTTCCTTGTCGGAGGTCTTGAAACACACAAAAAGAAGGATAAAAACGTTACTGAATTATTCAAAGATTTAGTGAATTGACTCACAAATAATAAATTGAATGAAAATTTAGGAACGTGCAAGACTGAGGATAAAGATAACGAGGAAGTAGGGTTCATAGGCCCAACACCACAGACTAAGGACGAAGACCCATCACTAAGGTGACATGTTGGTTAGTCGAAATATGATGAAAGCTTGAGAGAGAGAGAGATGTAATTGAATAGGGAATAGAACCCAGATTTCCATTGACCAAAGAGAGATATGTATAATTACACATGGGAATAAGGTAATGATTCTATTACTCCTCACTCACTAACATTACCATAAAGGGTTATTGGCCTAACGACTATTTTGTGGAATGTACCTTTCAGTTTGAGTTGTATACGTTATTCATGCTTTACCTTCCTATTTGAATGTCTACTGTTTACCATGTATCATTCCGTATATTCAGTTTTATTTCCACCTACCTTGAATTCTTTGATTCTTAATCTTCTCCACATATTTAATTTGCTATTAATCATCTGTTTACCAATCAATAAATACAAGAGCATCATAACAAACTCCAAACTGGTAATCCAAAAATCCTAAATCCACAAATTACCAAATCCTAAATCCAAAATTTGACAAAAATTCACAATTACGAATCTAAACACACGCTGTAACATCAAAAAATCTAAATTGTAATGGAATTGACAAATTGATTATACCATGTGTGTGTATGTATATACCTATATATAAAATATGTAAATTAATACATATGTACTTTTCAGGGGACGGGACACCCTTTAAGGATGATTAACCATCTTAATTTTGGTACCAGTTTGTAGGGGCTGGATGGTTGGTGATTCGATCTAGTTTATAGATTGGGAATGGTGGTGGGTGTGGTGGCGATGTGGGTAAAATTTGGAATGTGATCATTATATGGAGATAGATCGAGAATCAAGAATGCAAGAAATAGAGACCAAGAGTCATGAGACAATTAGAAGGGGAAAGAGAGAGGGTTTCATGGATACATAAGAATGAGAAAGAAGGAAAGGGTTAAAAATAAGAAAGAGTATGAAAGGGGAGTGAGGTGGAAAGAGGGAGAAGAAAAGATGCAGAGACGGATGGGTAGTTGGATTGAAAGAACAGGGAGAGAGAGAGCCAGAGAGACCCACATAAGGACTGATACAATGGTTAGGATCATGTTATTGTATATGGTTGTTTGATACTTTCCAAAAAAAAACCCTCTTCAGGATAGAATATCAATGGAAAAATAAATTAGAATACACAAATTTTAAATTGATATTAGACTCTTGCATAGTTCAGAATTGCTCAGGTATGGTTCGGATACAAAAATGAGTTTGAACAATTAATCAGATTTAGGTGGTAATATATTATGAACAATCTTGACCGAGCCAAAAATGAGTCAAGTTCGAGCCAAGCTTGAGTTACTTGATTTGTTTAATAGTCCTAACTTCACAAAAAGAAGAAGTGATGTGATATATATATCAACTATATTATGCCTAGGAGTTAGTGAATCAAGCAAGGTTCAAAATTTCGTTTCGGTGTATTGTTTCAGTCACATAAGAAACGAAAACGTTTTGACATGTTTTGGAAACGTTTCGAACCGTTTTCGAAAACAAAATAAAAAAAATAAAAAATTTAAGAATTATTTTTTCAAAATATTGGTCGAAATATACCAAAATATTTTGAAATACCTTAAAAAATTTCGAAATAATTGTGCAAATACATTGAAATATAACAAAACATTATAGAACACCTCGAAGTATTAGAATTTCGATTTCATCACTAATTCGTTTCGGTCTCTTTGAAAATGAAAACGTTTCGGATGTTTTGACCGTTTCAAAACTTTATTTTGATCTTTGGCATCAAGCAAGATGTTTTTGTGCTAAATAAAATAGGTGTAGTTTAACAGAATACTTAGTCCTTGATAGAGCACAATGACAAAATAAGATAGCAAATAATGAACCCCAAATTGTTGGGATAAGCTTCAGTCAAGCTGAGTTAAGTTGAGTTGAGTAAGTAATTTATGTTTGTTGGTATTGCACTTTATAAGATTCATTCTCTCTCAATAACAAGGGGAAATATTATGGAATCCTCAAATTTGTTTTTATCCGATTTTGAGGTACGGGGCGAGATTCCTTGTGGTGAAAGGGGATACAAATGGAGTCTTTTCAGGGGGAGTGATACTAGCATGTAATCAGAGGGATGCCTAGTTTGGGGTCCCTTTGGGGTACAAGTTGAGGCTTTCCTAAAGTTAGCTTTCATCGTTTCGCTTGTTGCCTCAGAATCTATGCTTACCGTTGGCAATCTGAGGTGTAGGGTGAATATCGTCTTGAATTAGTGTTCTATGTAGGAGTTGAAAGTGCACAGTAAAGCTACATTCTGTGATGACTCACATTATGGAGCATGTTTTTTGCTCAGCCTGCTATCCAGTGGGTATGGTCTTTGCTGTTAGAGATGGTCACTAGTTAGGAAGAGATTTAGAAAGCATGGGATAGAGCCCCACTTTGAATGATATGATTGATTTTGATTGCGGGGACCAGAGTCTTTTGAGGGATACAGCTGTCCCTGTACAAGCTGACATGCTATGCTGAATATCTTCTTTTGTTGCAATGAGGTGTACCCCTTTTTTTGGATTCTTCGGGTGAGTTTTAGTTGGGTGCATAGTTGTAGATATATGTCAATGCTTCTTGAGTTGCCCCTTTTGGCATTTTATTATGAAATACATAAAAGCAAAACAAAAAAATGTGGAGAATACAAAACCTGTTCTTATGTACTTTCCAGACATTGAACCCTACCCTTATTTAGCTACCTTTTTGCTGGGTGTCTCCCTCTGATTTTCCATGTGTCATTCCTTGGTAGACACACTATTCTCCTTAATAGAAACTCTGCCGAAGAAATGGCTCCTGCTGTAAGTGGTCATGAATTGACAGAACTAGAGCAAACCTGAAATCCTTGTGAAACTGCCTTCAGCGAAATTGGGACTTTTATTTGACAAAAAAAATGAATATGTCCAGAACTGGTCCGTATATTTGGTTAGTAATTTGACTCTCTTTTGTCTGGTAGGGGCATTTTTTTTTTGTTTTGGTATGAAAGAAAGAGCTATGATTCTAGTAGGCTCTTAGTTGACTTGCTGTGTATGTCTCTACAGTGTCGTCGCATTTCAAATTGAATCATTGCTTATGAACTTAATGGGTGAACAGGCTTAGCTTGATGGTTGATACTGAGTTGCTAATACTTTTCCTCATGAATTAGATTTGTTTCTTACAAGAAGAAATACTGAGTTGCTAATGGCAATAAGATGAAGGCATTGTTGACAATAGAAATGACACGGGGAAAGGGAGAGAAGTTTTGCCAAACTTGGCAGTTTAGTTGTTAGTGGTGATGGTCCCTAAGAGAGAGTGGGTGAATGAAAATGATACTTGGTGGCTTTGGCTGGTAGAGCAGGAGAAATTGGATGGGGAGGGTAAATCGGTCATTTAGATACTTTAATTAATGAACTAATTCCCCAAATTTGCCAAAATGATGAACCCTAGCTGGCGCCAATCCAATTCTAACCTGCCATGAGTTTGAGGTGGGTTTGTGCAGCCCTTTTAATCTATGGGTTGGGCCTAGGCTAGCATTCAAGTCAACTCATCGTAGCTTAGTTGCAGCCTGGTCGAACATCTATTTGGTGAGTACAAGAGGTAATTTACTAATTAGTTTAGATTCAGTTTATCTTCAATCCAGGCTCCAGGAGGTTCTTTCTTGAGCTTATGGGAGGGTTTTTGAAAATCATATTCGTGTTGGAATCCAGGACAGTTAAATTGGTTATACAAGTATTTTGTGGTTCCTTAGATCTCTTAGTCTTGTGAGCTAGGGATGGTTTTACTTATTTTTCTTTCTTCTGGCCTTCACATACCTTTGCATGTATTTAGGCACACTAATTCAACAACTATCAAACATTTGATCAGCAATGAGCTGTCCCATACATAGTTAATCTCATAATTTTCTTTGGCAAGTGATGATATAAATGTAAAAGAATATATGTGAATGTTTTGTAAAGAATTTAGTTTTTCATGTGTGAAAGATGCACACTTCAATGCTCTTATATACAAAAACTACTATCTACCCCACAGTTGCACATAGTAAGACAAGGTTGGCAGGCTGGGCATTTATAGTTTCATCCTGTCACAGGTAATATTCAATGTAAGGTTGCGACTGTTTCATTTTCAAAAAAAGAAAAAAAAAAGGTTGTGCTGTTTGATAATTGTGATGTGTTTGCTAATGCATATATTTGAACTCCATTCTATTTTAAACAATCAACATGACCTATGATTTCTAAATGGTGTCATTCTTAATATTTCTTTCTAGTTCTCACACACTCAGCACTGTAATAGGACGTGGTAGGGGACCAAGAGGACTCTGTGGATGAGGTTCAGCATATGGATAATTCTGGAAATGAGGGCTCACCAGACAACGGGGTAGAAAAGGTGAAAGAGGACTTTGGCCATGTATGTTTTCTTCCATAAATTGAAGTTGAATGTTGAAATCTTGCTGAAATTTATCTTCATAATGATATAGCATGCTGAAAAGAAAGAGGGAGAGTCTGCAGTTTCCGACAAAACTGGTCTTGATACTGGAAGTAAGGTACCTGCTGATCTTCACCTATCTCTTTCTCTGTCCTAATTGGAACTTTCTCTGCCGTAAATTCATTTCTGTTCTTATCTCAAGTTTCCTATGTAATAGTTAGCCCTATGGTTTGTTCTAATGGGGATCAATCTTTTCATTTTTCACTTGGTAATATTTTAAGTGATCCAATTGCCTTTGGTGAAAACCAGATAAGCGAATTGATAATTCACATAAGGCTGCTATTATGGAAGCAATAAAGAAAAATAGTGTCAGGTTGACATGGTTATATTTAAATCAAAACATTGCTTTATGATTACCAAGGACACAAATTGATAATGCTGTAAGTTGTAGGCAGGTTGTTGTGGTGATTGGCTGGTTATGTGCCAGCGTTTTGGTGCTCACCTTAAAGCAGATGATGAGCACATGTTTTTCTTCTTTCGACTATTGTTGCACAAGTCTTACTATGTGTGCCAGGTTAACTGCAGATATACATGTTTACAGTAAATATTACTTGCTGATGAAAGCATAAGACATGTATGCAATACTTGAGCTAATGTTACCTAAATCGTGGATCACTTTGGTACGTGAAATGGGTACGGATATGTGGTACGGCACTTTCTTAGGTACGCGGTACGATGGGAGTAGGTTTAGCTGATACAATATTTTAGGTCGTAATTCATTTTGAACTCTTATCTAAATGGTTTTCACCAATATACAACATTATATATCATAAAATATCCATAAATATTAAGTCAGTTACCATTTATTTTACACTTATGCTCGATTTTTTATTATCTAACATAATATATAATTATAAATCTATATACATATAGTTAATTAATATGTATTTTATATTTGTACTATGCGTATAATTTGAGCTTGTACATTTTAGTGATCTAGATTGTGAACCCATTCTGTTTAGAATCAATGTACCTAAATCGTGGATCATTAGAGGTTTAGTAAATTCTTGTAATTATTGAGCCACAATTCACCCATAACGGGCCAAAAAGAAATGTTTTGTAATTTTTCATTGGAAAAACCTGAAAGACTATTTGCTCTCATCGTGCCTCTTCTCCCTAAAAATCTGAAATTTCCAAGGAAATTCCAACTGGCATAAATGGAGTGCACATCCATTCACTGGTGTATGTTGTTCGCTTTGTTTAGTATTTAGTTAGTGATGCAGATGCTAAGGTTGTTTGAGGTTTTTAGTAGTTGGAGAGAGTCTCAAGTGAGGAACATATTTATTTGTTGTTGGATCTTTTCATTTGGATTTATGCGGTGTTCCATGTCTATAGTTGGTTTTTGTAGTTGCGAGAACTTGAAGATGCTTCTTATGTTTAAGAATCACCTTTGATGGAAATAGCAGGCATGAGAATATTTGTTCAGAGTAATGACAAAAGGGTAGTGGAAAGTATCAACGGCAATAATAAGGTTGAAAATGCTTTAATTGTATCTACGACTGCGATAAATTGGGGTGCAAATTAGGTACGGATAGTGACAAATCAAAAGCCAAGGTTTGCGAGTTTTGTTCCTTCTTCATTGTCGTTTGAACGTCTATCTAATTTCCAAATTCTTTCGTCTATTTCTAATTTTTTTTTACTAATATTTTGTCTGAGAATCAAAATGCATGGACTTTTGTAATGTGGTTTCTCTAATTACATTATTTGGCCAACTCTCGGGTTTGAAGTTAGTATGTCCAAAAGTGGAGTTATAAGTATTAATTTGGAGAAGGTTGTCAAAAAAATTTGCTTTAGAGGTCAGTTTTGCTGTTTAGGAGTGGCCTATAGTTTATCTAGGGCTACCATTAGGGAGAAACATGAGATTGTTGTCTTTTTGGGATCCAGTGGTTGAAAAAATAAGTAAAAGATTGGTAAGCCGATAGATGAATGGTAAAAGATTGGATGGCTAGAATCCTTGTAGTTGTAGCTAGAAAATTAGAGAAGATAATGAGGGTTTTCCTTTGGTTTAGGATGAGAGATAATAAGCAGTATCATTAAGTGAGTTGGAAGACAATTTGTAAGCCGATAGATGAAGGGGGATTGAGACTTGGTGATTGTTGGAGTATAGTCTAGTTTATTAAGGTTTTTTTCCCTTTTTACTCGTACTATGACTTTTATATTTTGCCTATAGATGAAGGGGGATTGGGACTTGGTGATTGTTGGAGTATAGTCTAGTTTATTAAGGTTTCTTTTTCCCTTTTTACTCTTACCATGACTTTTATATTTTGCCTAGACCACAAGGATGTTTAGGTCACTTTGTACTATTATTTGGCTATATACGAGGCTCTACTCTTCACAAATACATCAAGTGTGATTTAGTCTCTAAAAATATTTCCCTTGTAGGTAAATGGTGGTGGAGGTTCTGGTTAGAATAGAACTCCCTTTTGGCATAAGTTAATTAGAAGAAAGTAGGGCATAATGTAACTCATATGAGTCTATGGAAGTTCATTTCATAGATTTATCCTTCTCTTTTTCCTTTGCTTTGGTATAAAGTTGGAGATGGATCTAAGTTCTATTTGGGATGATACATTGGCTGGGGATTAATCTTTTAATAAATTTTCTCCATCTTTGTAGTTGGTTGTCACTACATGAGGCTCCCATATCTTCTTTCTTGTTTTGGGGACGTTCTCTTATTCATGGGATTTTCATTTCTTTTGACATCAAGATTAGGAAGCAATTGATTTGACTTTGCTGCATACTCTCCATAATTGCCACACTTATTTTTCTCATGATCGTAGAATTTGGACCGTGGATAAATTTGGTATTTTCTCTTACAGATCTTTTACGTCACACATCTTGTTAGCTCTTAGAACACTGTGTCTTTCACCTTAGCCAAATTTATTTGGAAAACCAAAGTCTTAATCGAGTTAACACTAGGGTTTTGTTGTGGGTGCGGAGGCCTTATACAACTTTGAGCTTTGGTATTTGTCTTCTCTGAGAAGTGGATAAATGAATTCTCATTTATTCATTTTCTGTTGATTTGCATGAGGTTGGTGGAATACTTTTTCCAAGTGACTGGCGAGGCCCGAGGAGATGTTGCAAATTAAGTTTTAGGGTTTTGGAAATAAAAGAAAGAAGCAAAGGTACTATGAAATTGTGTGTTGATGGCACTTTTTTAGTGCATCTGGATGTAAAGAAATATAAATTTTTAATAATCGTTATCTTCCTTCCGAATTAGTATGAGAAAGAATTTAACCGGTTAGTCAATGCATATAGGTTTAAAAGAATGAAATCCAATCCTTTTGTTTTCCTTTAGCAAAGTGAGAAAGGTGTAGATCATATTGTAATTACTACAGATAATTCATCTGCACTTTACTTCCCTCGGGAACTTTTTCCAAATGAAAATCTAGGGATGATAAATTAGTACCCAAGTATTACGGTAGCCAAATGAAAGGAAGGGATATTTATGCTATCTATGTTTGTGATGTTCTTGAAAACAATTTTTTGGTGGGGCCATATCAATAGACAATCCAATTGATGCAAATACAAAGTTCATCAGAGATACAAGAACACTTAAGGATCAAAATTTTGTTTCGAAACGATCGAAGCAACTCATGATGTAAGTAACATTATGTAAGACATTGCATAAACTAGTGGACTACTCCAGGAGCAAATGCCATGTCTAGTCATCTAACAATGCAATAAATCAATTTTCCATAATTAAACCAATAACATGGTGCCTTGAGCACTATAATTGATAACCCCATAATATAAATGCCATCAAGAAACTTTCACAAAAAAAAAAAAAAAAATCATATGTACATTGACATAGATTTTGTCACACTTAACATTAAAAAATATTTTCCAAAAATTTACAACCAGACACACACGCCAATATCCCAGACTGCCCAAACCTAGCAGTGGACTCCTTGTAAAACCTGGTTACTAGAAAATACAAAACTGTAGGAGAATGAGCACAACACGCTCAGTGAATGTACCTCTTTATTAAATAGATATTAACGAAAATCTAGAAAGCACGGATACTCACCAGAAGGTCATGTGACAATGTCGGACACACGTCCGATACGGATACGCGTGGGACACAGCCGGACACACGTCCGACACTTCTAGAAGTGTTCTGAACAGTGAAAACAATTTTTTTGAGCTGGATACGACAAGGATATTTGAGGGATACGACAGTAACTCGGTTATGAATCGCTAGACTAGTCTTGACTCGGTGGATTCGGACAAACTCATAACTGAGTCACGCGATTCGTGGTGGGATCTTTCAGATCGGTCAAAAGTAACAAAGAAAAAAAAGAAGAAATTGAAATCAAACTTACCAAATCAAGCCACATCGAGTTTCTCTCACCCTCTTCTTCTTTTTTCTTCACCACTTGGTCGTGACTCTTGCTGTTGCAAGTTTTTTGATCACAATCTCCAGTGAATCTCTCTCAATGTGAACCAAAGAGTCGCTATTGCTGCTAGCTTTGATCGCGATCGCCAGGGAAGTTTCTCTCTCTCGTCGCTGAGTCGTCGGTGCCTCTCAGGTCGTTCTTGAGCCATGTGCCTTTTTTGGGTTTGGGATTATAAAGAGTTTTTTGGGTTTAGAGGTATTAAAGAGGGTTTTTATTTATTGAATTTGAGGAGTTAAGTGGGTTTACTTATTTATAATATTTTATTCTATTATTGTCATATTAGTAGATTGTAAATAAATACTTTGTATTTTGTGGGTATTGTTTATTTTAAAAGGACTATATTTTTTTATTTTTTTTGTTCGTACTTTTTATTAACTAACACGTTAATTGACCTAGTGACTTAGTTGTTGTCAATATTGTTTAATCTATTTCAAGTATAATTAAAAAATTAAAGTTTTTTAAGCCTTATTAATTATTATTAATGTTGTTATATATATATAATATTATTTTAATTAGTCGTATCCTCGCCGTACCCGTGTCCGTATCGTATCGGATGCGATACTCGTGTCCGTATCTGTGCTTCCTGGAAGAAAACATACTCCACATGCTGTAGTCGTAACAAACAGAATAAACATGTCAACACTATAGGAAACATATCAAGTATAGCATCTTTACGTTGCTATCTATAGGTCCATAGTTAAAACAAAAATTCTTTTACCTTTGTTGCGACTCAATATCCTTCGAATTTCTCTGAATTCATACCCAAGAACCCAGGGTTCCTTAACTCTTCAATTCACTACCACCACTCAACTCCTTGTACACAAGCAAAGATTATGCTAACTACAAAGAAAGACTTACATTCAAACTCAAAGGAAAGAAAAAATTCTTTTTTACCTTCGTGGTCCGGTAAAAAAAATTCTTGACTTGTTTCAAAGTCCGCCAATTTTCCCCTCTCATCTTCTTCAACTGGTTTATGCCAAAAGAACTCATATATTCACTGAGCTCAAAGGCTGGAGAAACCCCAAGAAGCTGAGTTTTCCTTCTGACTCACCCTTTTTCCCCCTATTCCACCAAAATCTCCCTTTGTTTATCTATTCTTACTTTTAACCACCAATTTTTTCAGCACTTCTAAAATCTCATCTAAACATTCTATTATTTTGTAATTCTTGAATAAAATTATTTAATTAAAAGCATACTTAACTTTTCAGTGTTTAATTATCATAATTTTAATTTTTAACCCATGCAAATATTAACAAATTACACTTTAATTCACAATATTATGCAAAATGCTATGATACACATAATCGGATTTTATAATTCTCCCCCTCTTACCCAGTTATTAAAATTTTGTTTGATACATTATTTCGATCACCAGAAACATGAAAACGTTTTGAAGTATTTAGGAAACATAATTAAAATCGATTAAAATTTTGGGGAATTCGTTTCTAAAACTTTGTACATAATATACCGAAACACCTTGAAATATTGATTTGAAACATCACGAAATACCTTAAAACATTTCAAAACACCTCAAACATTGAGATTTTGAACCAATATGCAATGTGATGAAGGTAGACTTAATTAGTACATTATTTTGGATTGTGAGTAACTTTAAAACTCTTATTTGAATTGCTTTTACTATTATACAATTATATATAAGTTTACAGTTGTACACGCATAGGCAAGAATATTGTCTTATATTTTGGATATCTTCCACAATTGTACGACATAATATATTATACACCCATACGTTCATAGTCAATTAATATTTGGTTTATATCTGTGACATCCTTCCCTATTATTTGAATTTTCTACATGCATAGTTGATAGTAATTATTTTATGTTTGTGATTAGAGTTCCAAAGTGAGTTGTAATCCAAAATAACATACAAACTTGTCATGTGGCAAATATTTAAATTTCAACTTATTAAATTAAAAGTATTAAAGAGGCATACAGTTTGGAGTTAAGATTACAATTTGGTGTTGGAAATTTGGTGATCTAGATCACCAACCTACCCTGCCTAGAGTTGTCCAACCCAGATCATGGGATGCTTGGGATATTGTGATTTTGGTATCTCTAATAGTACACTGCAGATGCTTGAAGGAGCCGGTAAAGGTTTAGCTTTGAGACCTTCTGATTATATTGAAGTAGTTGGTTTTACACATACAGACCAGGTATGCAAACATTTTAAGAGGCGGTCTGTGTTATGTTTTTTTAATTTTACGGGTGAAAATTATGATCTTACACCACAAAAAATAACAACAACAAAAGCAAACATATATGACGAATTCGAAGTTGTAACCAAGAATCACCTGTTGGTTATATACTCAATTCATATCTAAAAAGTTTATTTGGTCTTTTGCCAAATGGGGGGCTAAACTCCAAGACCTTAATATCAAAGTACTCCACCCAATATCATGACCGTAGGGTTTCAGTTGAAACAACCGTGGTGATGTTGCGTACCAGAAAGACTTTTTCGAGAAGACTAAGTGATTTGAAGTTGATTATCATTTTATTCGAGATAGAGTGGTGAAGAAGCAAATTGTTACATCTTTTGCTTGGTCAAATGCTCATCTAGGAGTCATGTTTACAAAGGCTACAACGGTTGTTGTTCCGAGAGGGGGAGGTATATGTAGATTTTTCCTCACATTTATATACGTAGATTGCACGACACAACCGGAGGTGGGTGGGTTGAATAGGTTTTTAAAATTTATGGTTAGATAACCACCAATTTTAAATGTATTACTACCATAATTACCTCTTCTTACAAAGATTAATCAATTAATGGTTAGAACCAATTTTTAGCCATAACAACCCCATGAACCCATGAACATTAGTTTATTGATTTTAACAATTAATCACTTAACACTCGATCTTATATGGGGATTCCAATCCAATGACTTAAACCCTTGAATGCATAACTATGGATGATTA
Organism: Ilex asprella; assembly: GCA_023539305.1. Lineage (NCBI taxonomy): Eukaryota > Viridiplantae > Streptophyta > Magnoliopsida > Aquifoliales > Aquifoliaceae > Ilex > Ilex asprella. The sequence goes on from CM042187.1 coordinate 26,556,468, forward strand.
AAGATATTCAAACATTCATTTAATCAGAAACACAATGCACGTGTTTCTCAAATTGCAAGTGTGTATAAAAAATACAATAAATAACTCAAGCAATTTGTTGACACGAAATTCCTTTTTGGAAAAAACTGTTGAAAATTTTCTCAGTTCACCAAAATCAGCTTATAACTACTTGAATATTATACTTCAACCAATATCATGGTTAGATGCTCTTTTCTTTCAATAAGTCTCTTCGCCAAAGTGCCTTTTCTACGTCTTGGGTAGCTTTACTTGGATTTTCTACCGTAATAGATCTTCTAGGCCTCAAGTAATCTTGGGTGCACCAATGATTCTCGTTATGCACACTCCAATGGATTTAGTTTTCAACCAATCAAAATATTCTTCACCAAGTTGTGAGGTTGAATAAGAATCACTAAATGGTGGCCTTGGGTCTTAGGGATCCTAGGGTTGTCGTAGAAGATAAAATTTCTCTCAAAATACTCACAAGAGTCTTACCATAGGTGTTAGAAAAACTTTCCTTATTTATAGGTCTGGAATATGGGTAATCTTGATCAACAAGAAAATTCAGATTCACGAATAACCGCTTGAGCCGTTGGAGGGTGGTCATAGGACGATGGTCACCGGAATGAAAAGGAATTTCAAACTGACCTAGAAAAGCAAGATCAATCAAGCGACCAAGGGATTGCTCAAGCGACCTCAAAGGGTAACCTCTGTTGTCCTCTGTTTTGCCTTTACATGTCTTTTCCCTAAGTCATGAAGAGACCGTTCTAACAAATGCCAATGAGCATAAGGAAGTCCCTACTAGTTTTTTAAGCTTAAAACTAAGCAAAAAAACTTGTCCTCTTGTACTTTAAAGGGTGTTGCTCAATAGAGGTCCGATTATAGTTTAATTATATGTTTTTGAAATGCACAAGAGATTGAGAAATTTTTTTCTTTTAAGAACTCCTAAGAGCCAATATCGGATCTAATACTGATTTCATTTTAACAATAATCCTACTTTGTCTATTAAACCAAGAGATTATCTTAGGTATGTAGGTCATTATCTTGTCTTAAGCAAGAAGTTGCATGCAGAGTGCTTTTGATGTAGGTTTGACGCATGATTTTCTCCCCTCAAATAATGTTTTCGGGTCTTAATTGTTGTAGTATCATGACCGTGGCATATGTTGAGATTTGAAACAAGCTTAACATGCTAGGTATCTATGTTTTTTTTTTTTTTACCAATGAGCCTTTTTAGTTCAATGGTACTTCTTACCTTGTGAAGGCTTTGCCATCTGGATATCAAGGTTTTAAACCCCCTTCCCCCTTCTCAATGAGTGTTATTGACTATTTTAAGGATATTTTTGTGGTTTTAACTTTACTTTAGGTTAATACTATATAAGGTGGAGAACCACCAAACTAGTGACTTTGTAACACCTTTTCTTCCGCCTTTCCTTCTCTCAAACATTCCCAACATTTACAATGTAAGAGTAAATGATGACATGGCTAATGATAGAAAATGAATATATTTTTCCTACCAATGTTTTTTCTAAAGTTTCCAAACAGAGTTGACATCCTTTTTAGTTGGCATCTGTCTGGACTTTTATCATACTTGCCACCTTCAAGTTCTGTCAAGGCAATGCATTTTTGTGTGGTGTTTCAGGGCGCAGATGCATATGAAAATGCTGAGTCATTGTCAAGGGAAGAGTTAGGTCGTCGTGTTGCTTCTCGTTGGACAGGTGAAAAGACTGAACAGCAAACGGAAGAAGTTAATGCTGCTGATGATGGTGATCATGAAAATCACGAAGAGACACCAAAGGATACACATGGTGAGGAGTATAATGGTTATGACTCAGAAACTGATGATGAGCACCAAAGATATGATGAGGATGACCCTGAAGAACAGGTGGAAGATATTGGTGGGCAGGATCACGAAGATTTGAGCTCTTCATACAAATATGAGTCAGATGACGAATCAGACTTGTCAGGTATGTAAATTGATAATTCATTTTTACTGAGGAAGTGTAAATCTATTGTCAATATTTTGTTCTGCATCTACATCCACCTTTTAATTTTGTTTTTCTTAGTTACTCGTATTTTTTGAATTTATTTGGTCAGATATAACTGGCACAAGTAACCCATCTTGGCTGGAGAAGATTCAACAAACTGTGCGTGACATTCTACAGGCTGTCAATTTATTCAAAACTCCAGTAAATATATCTGGTATCAATAGAGGTTCTATTTTTCTTTTTTGGGCACAAAAGATAGAAAGAATGGATGTGTATGGGCTTACCATTGCATTTGATTCTGTAGAGGCTGCAAATGTGCGCAAAGAATACGATGAGTCTAGTGCCAAGCTGTCTAAAATTGAATCGAGGATATCAAGTTTAACGAAAAAGCTGAAACATGATTTTGGTAAGTTGATTGCAGAAACATACGTGCATCCGTGCTCTGGTTTTGATGCAATGAGAGTAAAATAATGGCTTTGCTTTCATATGCTGAACTCAATACTTATATGCCAGGACCAGAGAAGGAGTTCTATTCATTCTATGGTCAATGTTTTGAGACCAAGCGGAACAAGTTACAAACTTCCCACTTTCTTCTTGCTATCCTGTGTTTCTACTTGCAAGAAAAAAATATCTTAAATGATTCAGGGCTTTTTTTTTTTTTGCTTTCAGATATGTCTACAAGATCTGTCCTTTCAAACAAGCTTCACAAGTCGAGGGCTACAGTACAACTCGTTTGGGGTAGGCGTTTTCATGTTATTTTGTTCTTGCCCTGACATTCTCTCGAGTTCTTTATTTAGCTAGTTCAGATTATTAGTTTGTGGACTGCAAGGTGAATGCAATCGTGATGTATAGGTTCAATAGTTTTCTCATGCTAAGTTGGGCTCGAGCTAGAAGGTCTAAAATGACCGAGACTGGTGTCCTGACTCCTGACTGTCCATCAATCAAATCGCTCTGTTGTGTTGTCATATATGCTAGAAACAGATCTTGGAATAGTAAAGATAGATGACGTAACATGTTCAACTTCAAGGGAGGATCTTATCTGGGTTTACTGTTGATTAATCCAATCCTAAGCATATGCTTTTCTGTCGATTTTCTGAATATAGGAACTGGGATAAATTTGATGATTCCTATAGAATCATGCAATTTTCAAATGGCGATAAATGCTGGAATGGTCCCGATAGAAGTCTAAAGGTACTGCTTTCATCTTATAATGTAGGGCCTTGTCCTCGTTCACTGGCTTATTGTGATGTGATTAATCGCATATCTACCATATATCTCTTTCAATCAGTATCAAGTTAATTTGTCCTATCTGTGACAGTTCTGGGTTACGATGTGTGTCGAAATTGTTTAATCCCAGCTGTACAGGACAACTGCAATTAATGAACATAGATAGTTGATCCTGCTCAAACTTTGTAGAAAGGAAGATGCTTCTTTTTAGATTCCTGTCATCATCTTTTTTCATTCTTCTGTTTTCTAAATTATGCAGGTCAAGTTAAGATGTGGGTTGAAAAATGAGGTTACCGATATAGATGAACCAAGCCGTTGCGAGTAAGTCTCTCTCTCTCTCTCTCTCTGTCTGTGTGTAAGCTCCTTGTCGTCTAACTTTTTTATTCGTCATGGCAGGTATTTAGCGTTGTTATCCACCCCTGCCCTTTGCCTGCAAGAAAAACTAAAGGTGCTTAGTTTTATTTTTGTTTTATTTGATTTTATTTATCCCAAATTCTACATATCAGCGATTCTTTGCCAGTGTCTTGTATCACCACTTATATTGGGGCTTGTGATTGGTTACTTATTTTGGGCCAAAAAAAAAAAAACCAAGGGAAAAATCAGGGAAAACCATATCATTCCATGCAAGTGGGTGACACAAGACAGTTATAATCTAGAGCTTTCGTCTTTTTCATTCCTTTTCTTTCTTCCTCTCTCTGCATTGTACTTTATTTTCCTTAGTAATTGTGATCTCAATAATTTCCTTTTGCACTGCAACCTGTAACGGGATTGGGTGTTTCATGAATTTTTGCTAGGAACTACAAGATAAAGTAGACTTGATGAACAAGCAACAACCACAGGATCATGATGAACTTTGAACCTTCGGGATAAATCTTTTTGGGAACGCAGAGTATGCTGACCTCCTAAACTGAATCTTTTATTCAGGAAAATCATTTGTTTGCCTTTTAAGCTTCAGGACTACTTGAGGCAACCTTTTTTGCAGGTTGTCTTGAAGAGTTACTAGCAATAGGTGTAGTCACCTCTTCTATATGTTCTGATTCTGGAGCTCACTTCATATTACAGAACTGTAGTTTGCCATTCTTCACGAAATGTGAACCAAAGGTTTCTACCAGGCAAATGGCGAAAAAAAGAAGCAAGGGTAGGAGTGAGACTTGAGAGCTTAAAGCATTTACTCTGCTGATCTTGTTCTTTTTGAACTGAATTAGAAGAATAATACTAATAATAAACGATTTACAAAGAAATGGCGTTACTCCTCTATATATTTTTACGGCTATCTTTCGTACTTCTGTAATTTGTTCTTTGAGATTACATAAAGATCAATGACAGTATTATCATTAGAAGCTTCTAATGCAACAGTTAATATTGGTTTTGGCTGATGTTTATGTTATTCTAAAGCAGATGCCAATGTCCAAGAGTGTCAATCGCCTTCTTTTGTGTGCAACATCTTGCCTTCGCTTTATGAAAATTTCTGAATATTTGTCAATCCGTGTCCCCATGGTATTTGAATGGCTCTCCAAGTTCTCGAAGAAAAAAGGCTCTCACGTGAGTGGGTTGCCAATACCACTTTTTCGGCCCTTCGACTTAGATGAAGAATTAGTACGTCCATTTAACGAGAAAATAATTAGACTTGACATTCGGCTCAATGGGGCTGATAAAAAGTGCCCCAAAAGTGGTGGCCTTGTGGACCTTCTTTGCATTTTTACTGGAGTAACAAAGTCATGTTTTTAGTCGCAATGGAGACGGAGAGAGAGGGAGGTTTGAAGTTGTGTTGTTCATTCTGAATGGAGCCTGACCTTCGATTTGTCCAGGTTTTGCCCAATTTAACTAGGTTTTATCTAATTATGTTCCAATCTAATACTACTGTGAAACCGGTTATCATTCCGATGCTCTTTCAATAAATGTTTGGAAAGTATATAACTTGTTGGGATGATGATATCAATATGATAAATTATTTATCATAATTCAATAATGATGTTAACACATACAAATATACTAAAGAGTAACACAAAAAACTGTTTATGCAATTAAGAATACTACAGTAACACACAAGACCAAAAGAATAGTGGAAATTGGAAGTGAGTCCTCTTAGATGTATTTATTTAGAAATAGGTCTTACAAGAAAACTTATAAGAGACTAAGTTTATATTTAAAATTATATGTAATGACTTAAGTTTATTTTTTTTTATCTCAAAAATACCCTTCCTTGAAAGGAAGTTAAATTAATTTTTTATTTTGAGAATTGCTATCCCTTAATTCAATGTCAATTAAAATATGTCAATAAAATTTTCATCATAAATTTAAAATTAAAATTTAAAAGTCTCTCTCTCTCTCTCCAATATAGATATATATATATATATCAAATTCAAAACTCTCTCTCTCCATATATATATATGCTGGGTTGTTATGGTGATGGTGGAAGTATAGTTGTTGAGGTGGTGTGGAGTAAAAATGAGTTATCGAAATAGAACTTAAGTGAGCTTGTGTGGTGGTGAGCGTTGTTGTGGAGGTGATGACAATGTAATGGTTGACGTTGCTCGGGAGGTGACGATGGTGCGATGGTGGCAGTGCTATGGTGAGGAAAGTGGTAGCCTATATATATACCTAACCTATATATTCAAATTCATGTTACTATTTTTTTATTATATTATTGTTCATGTTATTGCTTTTGTTGAGTATATTACCGTTCATGTTACTGTTTTTGTTGAGTATGTTACTGTTTTTGTTGAACATGTTACTACTATTATTTTACTAAATATTAATATTCAATGTTACTATCTTTTTTGTTTTGGAATATTATTATTTTGAAAAATTTGGAGGGCGGTCCCTCTAGATAGACTTGTTTAGAGATAAGTCCAGCAAAAAAACTTATTGGAGTTTAAGTCCATGTTTAAACTTATCTATTGGTTATTAAGTCCATTTTTTTTTAAATCTCAATATTACTCTTAACGGTGTTAGTTTTGGCTAATTATGAAAAATCAAATAGGTTAGATCATTATGATGTATATGGAAACCTTAGTTTGAGTTATATATGGAAATCATTTTTCATTAAAAATGTTGATAATTAATTGAAGAATATATGGAATATGTATAATCGGATAACAAGATTCCTTATCAAGATTCCTGATTGACGAATTATTTCAGATCACAAGATTACCTTATTAATTCAAATTTAAATTAGATGTTGATTTTGATTCAATTTTCGAGTTTATAATGTTACACATTTGGAATATAAAGTGTTATGCAGTGTGATAATTTAATAATGTAGTATTCTTCTCGCATGGACAACATGTGATTCATGTTACTGTCAATGTGACACTAAGTGTTACTAATGCTGTTATTGTCAATGTTACCATTTGATGATCATTACAGACAGAAACCAATCGTTCAACAGTATTACAAATTCATTGATTTTAACATATCAATTCCACATACAACACAATTTCAGCATTCTGAAATTGAATGGTTATATTAGTTGGAACATTTTTTCAAATGTTACTATTTGAGTTACTATTGGACTTACAAATTGGACAGAGTTTCCTTTGTTTACTAAACATTTCATTACAAACAAATTCTTAAACCTACATCAACATATCAATTTAATATCAAGATGTAACATCTCAACCACAATTCTACATGTTTGAATTGTCCATTTAAACCAAGTGCCAACCTGTAAACAATTACAATCAACTTCTAACCGAGCTTACAATTAGCTAATGAATGAATAGCTTTACAACATCACCAATTCTGATTTTTTTTGGCATTTTTTTTCAATCTTGATCTTGTCTTATAGTCTTCAATAGTCCATGCATTCCTATGATTTATGAATGTAGTCATCATATGTACCCGTAGAGCGTTAAAGGGAAAATGAAACACTAAGGCCCCGTTTGGTAACGTTTAAATTTTTCGTTTTTCGTTTTTATTTTGATATTTAGAGAAAACGAGAAAAAAAAACTCGTTTGGTAACCGTTTATGTTTTTCGTTTCTGTCATCGTTTGATAAACGGGGGGCAATTTTCAAAAACCAAAAAAAGTCGTTTTTGGTTTCCGTTTTTCGTTTTTCAAAAACAAAAAACGGAAACGTTACCAAACGGGACCTAAAAAGCTTGTTTACAGCCCCAAACTTAAACTTGCACATGATATAGAATAAGATTTGTTATGATGATGCTCAAAATGAATTGAGTCCAAATTAGAGAGAGGTAAGCAACTTCTACACTACAACAACATGAAAATAAAAATATAACAATACAAGAATCTAACTACTATGTACTTGAAAACAAAACAAAAAAGGCTTAGATATGAGCTTGTGCCCATTGATATTTTTGATTTTTAATTTTTGTTGTACAAATGCCCTTCCTAACTAATCTATCCAATAATATATAGGATAATGATTCAAAAATACTACCAAACAGAGGTGTATGCAAGTTTATGTAATTCTAACAGTGGAGTATACAATTTCTCTTTAAAAGTTTCTACACTTAACTTCATTTCAATGCCTTCCCCAAGTTGAAAATTGTGAATCTCAACACCACTCTTAGATGGAAAAATGACCTTGGGCTCATTAGCCTCATGTGAGATAATATCTTCGTTAATTTTTTCACAATCTTGAGTGGTGGGAGATTTAACATCAATATGCATTGCATTGAGTTGATCATCCTCAATACATTGACTATGCTCAAGATGTTGTTCTTCACACATAATCATTATAGCATCAGTCAATTCACTAAGGTCCTTGATGAAAAATTATAAGGTTCATTCTCCTAACCATAACTTGGTGTAACATAGAGATTAGGATAAAAGTTTTCGGAGGCCAATATTGAATTTGAACCTTCGCATACAAAGTCTTGAACTGTATAATTTATTGGGCACTCACTAGTGATGTGCCCATACTCATCACAAATCTCACGCACATTTTTAAAATAAGGGGCATTTGATACATTTTCATAAAAATTAGGAAACATAACACAATACACAAATTACAACAAACTATTTACCAATGAGACGACATACCTTGGCTCGTGATGAAAATCACGAGACTTACCTATGCCATCCAAAATCACCTTCTAATTCAACAATAGTCTTCCCTAGCAACAACGCCAAAAATGCTTGATGTTTTCCATTGTAATCCCTAATCTCCGGACATCGCCCTCAAATGTGTGTATGACTTATATAGATAGGGGAGTGTCACTCTCTTTCGGAATGATGTGAGAAATGGGACAACAAACTAGTGGAGAATGAAATGTGTGTGTGTGTGTGAACAAAAGTGCTCCTTAAGCACAGGCAGACTTTCGAATGTCATGTTTTACTTGGAAATCGTATTCCAAGGTCATCTCCTCAGGGAAGGAGGTCAATCGTGTTGAAGGTGATTTTGGTAAAAAGAGAAAGGTGTAAAAATCTTCTGATGTTTGAGTTTGGTTTGTGATTGTGTTCTTGGTGAAAATGAAATGGAACAAGTGTTGGCTAATCCGAAAGGGTTATTCCAATGGGGATGCCAAATTAACTCAAGACCTTCCTCCAATGGAGCCTAGATGTTCGATTGATTCGTAGGAAGTGCGGGACCAAAATGGAGGTGGGGATTCAAGCATACCCCCGTGACAATGTCTACGGTGTATCAAGAATTCACAACCACGTCCACACTTAACCTAGTCAAACTGAATCATCGTACACTACAAGAAGGAACAAAAATGAGTTGAAGTAGCATACCTTATGGGAATTTTCCCTTGGATTAGCCAACTATAAACTTAGCTACTCATATCTAAAGCAAAGACATAAATGAAATGAAGAGACATTGTAAATAAATTAAGATTGAAGTTTAGTTTAATGCAAGAAAACATAAACTATGAAGAAAAATATGCAATACCCATTTTAAAGCTTGAAAATGAAAAACTTAAATGCATTCATGGTGAAATCCAAAATGTAAGACTAAACTTGAAATGTGCTTGTAATAAATGACATTAGATAAAGATTAAACAAGTCTTACAAGAAATTACAAGACAATGAATGGAAGAAAATGCAAAAATATCAACTTCTTTTCTATCACTATTCATCTTCTTCCTTGGAGCTTATCCCTCTAGAAACTACTCCTAAGCTTAGGTAGCCTCTTCTCTCAAGAGCTTGTGTGAATGCTGAATGTATGGTGTAGAAAGACTTCAAATTTCATCCATGAGGCTCCCCATAGCCTGTGCAGGCCTCCCATCAATGGGAGGTGAGTTGATTAGCTTAGCAGGCTAGGAGAAGCCTACCTAGCAACCCCCCTGGCTGCCTTCTTCTCTCTCATTCTAAAAAATTCAATGGCCTCCAAAGTCCACCCCTAGGTGTGGGGAGGCATGTACGTATGTAAGGGATGTCAGGGACAAGTGGGAGAATCAATGGTGGGACCCTTAAGCAAGTGGAGCTTGAGTTGAAGGCGCTCTAGCACTTTTAGGCAAAACTTATCTATAGGTTTTACTCTAGTAGCACAAACCAACCGGTAGGTTTTTTTCCAGTAGGCAAAACCTACCGGTAGGTTTTGTTTCCTTCTACCGGTAGGTCGTAAATGAGATGCTAGCTCAGGACCAATTTTCGTAGAATTATTATAACTTTTGATCTAACTGTCTGATTAAGCTAAAATTTTGACCCAATACATAGAACATCCAAATCTATAAATTTTATGTTTTGAACTTTATCATATTCCAAGTGGATCATGGTAAAAAAGGAGGAAATCGAGGTACTGCAATCAAATGGTGCGGGTGCGGGTGCCTATGTTACCAAGCACTGATACCTCCTTAATTTATTTCACTTTTAAACCTCCAAATCTTCATGTAATGTATCCATCTCTTCACCACACATCCACAATTAGTTGCAGGGTTCCAAAATTCATCATTTATGCTATAATTACCTGCAACATCAAGATTTCAATATTATTCATAAATTTGGCTAACTCTAAGTACTTAAATGCAATGTTGAGTTAAAATGCATGTAATGAGGCCGTTAAATATGAAATATTGTGCACTCATCACACACCACAGGTCGTCAAGGATATCAGATTGTTTCTTGGCCATGCTGGTTTTTATCGTCGCTTTATAAAAGATTTTAGTGCATTGACACGACCCTTGACCAACTTGCTTTCCAAAGATGTCTCATTTGTGTGGTTGGATAACTGTGAGGCATTGTTTAAAAAAGTCAAAAGTATGCTTACTACACCTCCAATTTTACGACCACCCAAGTGGGACTTACCTTTTGAGCTTATGTGTAACGCGAGTGATTATGCGGTCGGCGTTATGCTCTGTCAAAGGCAAAACAAGCCACCTTATGTCATATACTACGCTAGTAAAATTCTCAATGAAGCACAAATGAATTACACCGCCACTAAAAAAGAGTTGCTAGCCTTAGTATTTGCTTTTGGATAAATTTTGGTCTTACATCATTGGTTCATTTATTGTAGTCTACATTGATCACTCCACTTTGAAGTATCTTTTGTCTAAGTAAGATGAAAAATTGAGACTCATTAGGTGGATACTCCTCCTACAAGAATTCAACTTGATGATCAAAGACAAAAAAGGAGTGGAGAACGTGGTGGCAGACCATTTATCCCAACTTGTGGTGTAAGATGCTGATGAGGATATCCCTATCCTAGATTCTTTGCTTGATGAGCATTTAGTTTCTAGTCATTCTGTTTGTCCATGGTATGATGACATATGCAATTATCTTGCTACAGAACAAATACCGCCACACTGGAGCCCGGAGGATAGACAGAGGTTTATGACAGATGTGAAGTACTTTTACTTTGACAACCTGTACTTGTTTAAGTATTGCCATGACCAAGTCAAGAGGAGATACATACCAGAAAGTGAACAATGAGATATCCTTGCATTTTTCCATTCAGAGGAATGAGGTGGCCATTTCTCTTCAAAGAAGACCTCATCAAAGGTTTTACAATCATGTTTTTTTTTTGCCCTCATTAATCAAAGACTGTGTTTCATTTTGTAAGGAATGCGATAGGTGCCAAAGACTGGGTAGTGTGACTCGAAGAAACATGATGCGCCTCTCCCTTATACTTGTTATTAAGATATTTGACTGTTGGGGGCATTGACTTCATGGGTCCCTTTCATGTGTCTTTTGGCTACCTATACATATTTCTAGTAGTGGACTACATGTCCAAGTGGGTAGAGGCTATCCCAACCAAGACAAATGACCACCGTGTCGTGATCAAGTTTTTTAGGGAGAATATTTTTTCAAGGTTTGGGATGCCTCGTGCAATGATTAGTGATAGTGGGTCGCATTTCTATAATAGGTCATTTTCATCTTTGATGCATAAGTCTGACATAACACATAAGGTATCCACCGCTTATCACCCACAAACCAATGGTGAAGCCGAGTTGGCCAATAGAAAGATCAAAAATATTCTAGAGAAAACGGTGAACCTGAATAGGAATTATTGATCACTTAGACTGACCGATGCCCTATGGGCTTATCGCACTACCTACAAAATCATTCTAGGTATGTCTCTCTATAGGCTCATTTATGGCAAGGCTTGCCATTTGCTGGTTGAAATGGAGCACCAAGCTTATTGGATTAGAAGAAATTCGAAGAGATGCGTATGAGAGATTAAAAATTTTAAAAGAAAGGGCTAAGATTTTTCATGACAAATCCATTTTAAGAAATACATTTTAGCTCGGACAAAAAGTACTCTTATAAAATTCTCGTCTCTCGACCTTTCAAGAAAAACTCTGATCCCGTTGGGACGACCCCTATCTTGTCAAAGTGGCCTACTCCAATGGAGCTGTGGAAATCACCAACCCCGAGGATGGAAAGACATTCAAGGTCAATGGCCAAAGACTTAATTCATTTTTCGAGGGGTATGAAAGTCAAGGGTAGAGGAAGAATTTGTTGATCCGGTCTACCCGGACTTGTTAGAGGATTAACTATTTTTATAGTATTTAGTGTGCAATTATTTTTACTTACTTTAACTGTTTATGCTTGCTTACTTTATCTTTGTGTATAATGTTATCTTTCTTAGCCACAGATATTGGTGTTTTTGTCAAAGCTCAAGTGCAAAGTGTTCTCTAACCCTACTTATCTTTTTACAGTACTTCATTGCATATCATATATTTTTTTGTTGTATTGAGGAAAATGCATGAATTAAGTTGGGGGAGTGAGGTGCACCATTTGTATGATACACTAATATTTGTGAAATTTTTTTGTTGAAAATACCAATTTTTGTTGTGAAATTCACTGTGAGATCCTGGTATCCTACATCAGTTAGGGAGAGAAAAGTTGTTGGGTGTATAAGTAAGCCCCTCACCTTGCATGACATAAAGCCTTTTCCCAGGGGTACTGGGAAGAATAAAACCGTGAGAGCTAGTGGGCCAAAAGCGGACAATATTATGTCATGTGGAGGGTGGGGTGTGTAACAAATTGGTATTAGAGCCAATTCTCGCTTGGACCGAGTATGGGGCCCTGCCGTGCTCGCGTGTAGTGGGCGAGCAGGTAGCTGACAAGCTACTGCACGGGGATGTGCAACCCTAAGGGGGTGGATTGTGAGATTCTAGTATTCCAGATCGGTTATGGAGAGGAAAATTGCTGGGTTTATAAGTAAGCCCCTCACCTTACATAACATAAGACTTTTTTTCAGGGGTACTGGAAAGAACAAAACCGTGAGGGTCAGTGGGCCCAAAGTGGACAATATTATACTATGTGGAGGGTGGGGTGTTACATTCACCGTTCACATGATCTACAGTTTTTTGTTTAAGAATAGTTGAAAATTTTAAAATTTTTTTATGAAGAAAAAAAAATATAGCTGAATGTTGATGTGTATTACCCCATTTAGAGTGTTATGGGTTTGTTGATATGTTGATCTTTGCGTTAAACCTTGAACATATGAGCACATTATAGAAGTTCATCCTATGCTTGAGTATCACATATGTGTTTGCTTTTGAACTCAACCATAAGTGCACCTTGAATGCGTAATTTTGGCAATTCACGGATTGAGTTCACATTTTAGTGCTTGACATGAATAGTGGAGATGAGTGAGAACCCATGTGAGCTTTAATGCCAATCTTTGTTGGAGGGAACTTACATATACTCAAGGAATAATTTTTCAAATTATAAATTTGTTCAATAATCTCATTATGCTTGTTTTGGTTAGGTGCATTTGGGATAGTTGATTGACTTTGTCCTGATATGTACAATGCTCCCCCATGCCTATCTAAAAATGATCTTAGGCCGTTTTTGATTTATTTTGAGCCTTAGCCTTGTTCTTGTGAAATTATCCGTAGTGCCATGTTTGAGCATTTTTGAAAATTCGTTTCTATGCCATACATTTAACCAAGCTGGTGAAAAATGATAAAAATTTACCACACCTTGGTTATTTCGAGAGTTAACCAGGATTGAACATGAAAGAGAAGGAATGGTGACATGGAAACCCATCAAAAGGGATGATGAATGTGGAATTCATATGTTGAATGAAAAAGAATGTTGAATCCAAGAAAAATGAGAGAAAAGGGGGTGAAGGTATAAAACCCGGGAAAATTTGAACTTTTTTTGAAAAAAGGAAAAAATGGTAATTTGCCACTATAATGCGGATTTAAAAAATGTATTTCCCTAGAGCTTGGATGACACAATAGATTTCACCGTTGGATTTATATCGCGAAATCTAGTTGCCCTATCCATTTTTGTCGAATTTCGATATAGTCGAATTTTTTACATTTTACGGGAAGACTGTGTGTCAAATGACCTCACAAAGGTCCCTAAAAATAAAAATTATAAAATTTTCTTATAATTGAATTAAAGTTCAAATAAAAATAATTTGTACTTAAATTGGGATGAAATTAATCGTTTTGGGGCGAAAACGGACTCGGACAAGTGAGGGACATGTGGCACGATGTGAGCCAAGCCTTCAAATTATAAATATCGGCAAATATCTAATATTTTGGACAAAAATCTTGGCAAAACCAGTGGGAAAATGTGCGAGGAAAAGGGAGAAGACAAGAGAGAAATCCAATCTTCTTTCTTCGATTCAAGGAGTTCCAGCGGTTGTAATCCTTCGAACCTAGAGTTATAATCAATCACCTTGATGACAACTATGCTTATGTACCAAGAACGAAGGATTTAACCAAAGATCCAAAGGAAAGATTTTGGAAAAATCAAAGGTTTGAGGTTGGGGTTGGTGTTCTTGAAGTTCTACACTTCACTTTACGCTTCAAGAGGTAGAGTTCCCTCCTGCTTTAATTTCTTTCTAACCTATGGGTCCATATGACAAGGGTAGGTATATAGATCTATGTATTTCACTTGCCTATGGTTATGGTGTAGGTGTAGAGATGATTTAAACAATTTCTAGTTTGAAATTGATATGTGAAGTTCCATGTGAAAATTCTTGGAGCTTGGTATTGTGTGGGCATGCTATGTGTTATATTGTGCCTTGTGAAAGAAATGAGTTATTTACATAGGTTGTGTGATAACATGATTGGTGCCTTGAAGGTATTTTGCTAAATGCCTATGTGAGAATTAAGCTTGCTATGACATAATTTATATATGACATGCTTGAGAAGAAGGTAATTGGTATATGTTGTTAATATATTAGCATCATGATGATTTTTGGTAATTATGTGCATTAGATATAAATTACCATGACATATGTTGAAGTATGTAGTTAAATTGATCCATATGACATTCATTGCGTATGGAACTTGACATTGACATGCAATGGTTCATTTTATTGCATTTTCATGGAGACATCGCATTAGGTGGGTGTGTGTGCATTGTGTGATCAAACACCATACTTGGTGATTAGTGGGTGGGCTCGAAAAAGTTGGGTTGAAAATCCGACTGAGTCGCATGGTTGCATGATTATGGTCGGGGTTAGCAAGAAGAACTAAAAAATCCCTCGGGTGAGAGACCCGGTGACTTGGATACGCACTTCAGTGGTATAAGAGTCCATAAAGTGTGTTGGTGTATGTGAAACCGTTGGTGGAAGTCCATGAATTCCATGTCGTTTGGGTGCTGTTGGTGTAAGTCCATGAATACTCACCCCAAGAAAGACTCAGAGATTTTAAAATGATCATTGGATGAAATTCATCAATGACAGATTTTCTACACATTGGCATTGCATTGTGTTGCGGGAGTCGGTGAGGGCTCGGGTTAAAGTGCGTGAGTGATTTTCATCTCATTTCATAGCATGACATGGTAAAAGAATTCCAACATTGAATTGCATGTTCTTGTTTAGAATGGTTGTTGATTGTTACAAATGTACATTCATATGCATCTAGGGTGGGGAGCAACCTCAGTAGGAGATACTCTATTGAGCTTTGCTCACACTATACAAGAAAATATTTCAGGTGCGGGATACACATCAGTGGATGGCTCTCATTTGGTGCCTCAGGGGTGAAGAGAGGTCGAATTCTGGCCTTTAAACTTGGCTTTTATAAAAATTTTGTTAAAGCTATGTTTTGGGCATGTAATATATGTAAAAGAATTGTAATCGAACTTATATGAACCTTTTTTTTATATAACATTGCATGTTTTTATATGAGTACGGATAAATGGACTCGGTGTGGTCAATGTTGTATATTAGACCTCAGATGAGTCATGTGATTATATATAGCACATGTTGTATTTTGGGTAGAGCTTCCTGTACAAAGGAGACTCTGCCCGAATTTCATTAAATTATGGATCCCGATAAATGGGGCATAATGGCGTGATATCGAGTTACATGATATCTTCGGGTATTCCGCGGGTTGATGGGTGATCAATGGACCCCAGATTTTTGGGTGTCACAGAAGGAAGAAAGAATGATCAAAGAAAAAAAGAAAATGTTAAGGAAAAGAAGAAACAGAAATAAAGATTGAAGTGATAATGCTAGATTGAAAATCCCATGGAAAGGGAGATATTTTTGAAATAAAAGTCATTCACTCGGAACAATTCTCTTTGTGATCCTATATCCTTCATTTCTTTTGCCTCAATAGCACCCCAAGGCCCCATTATAACCCTTTAAAGTCCTAAATGATCTAGAGAAAGCGTGGGGATAGCATACTTTTAAAGAAAAAGAAAGGTTGATTTTGCTATCAATGCCCTAGCATTCCTTTCAAGAGATTATGCCAAGTTTGTTCATTTATATGCATACTTCATTTTTGGATTATATGTGAGCATACTTTGTTTTGTGCACAAGATTCTATCTCACATATACACAGGAGAGCTTGTCAGGATGACCGTAGTGTGATTCATAGTTGAGAGACACCCTTGGTGAGGTTGCATCGAAGCTTAATTTGGATAGCCAAAGTGAGTGTGAATTTTGTTGTGTAAATGTTTCAATTACATGTCCTTTTCACACACACACAAAACTTTGAAAATTATTGTGCATTTGCATACTCTAGAATAGTATTTAAAACCATGATAGTGCTCATGTGTGCTCAGTTCAGACATTTGAGCAATGTGTTTTGTAGCTCTATACTTAAAGGGTGGGGGAATATTGCTCAAGTTTTGATATTTGATAAGATGTAGGAATGCCCTTGTCAATTGAATCTATGCTTTATATTTTGGGTATTTATTTTGGTAGTTAAAATTAGAAATCCATGCCTTGTGGTTGAAAACATCAAAATTTTAAATCATGTTGCAATTTCGGAAATGACTTTGGTCATGATCAATCAATTGTGGTTCATATGTGTGCTTCACCATATGTGTGCTTCAAGTTTTTGGTAGGTTAGAAGTCATAGATAGGGGGTTAAAATGTTTTGGAGTTGAAAAAAGTTGGGTTGGATGTGAGTTTTGGAGCAAATGAATGGTTTTGCAGCAAAGACAAAACTTTTCGGAAGGTCGATGAAAACCTTCTGGAAGGTTTTGGTCCAGTGTGCCAAACCTTCTGGAAGGTTTTTATCGACCTTTCAGAAGGTTTTCATTACTAGACAGTTGTAGCCCAGTAGTAAGCAAAACATTCCGGAAGGTTTTGAATGACCTTTCGGAAGGTCTTGCCCAGAATGCTAAAAACAAGGGTTTTAAGTTATAATTTTTTGAAACATCCTTCACATTTCCCCCAAATCTCAAGCTCCCAAACTCTTTCCTCTCCATCTAACTTCTCCCAAATTTCAAAACACTTCATCCAAGCCCTTAATTCTTACATTTCTCTTGATTGTGGATTGAATTTGAGTGATTTTTGTTGAAAATCTTGGTGTTCTCACAAAACCCTAGTTTCCGAAGTTTTTCCCCAAATTTTAAATCTCTCTAAGGGTTTCTCCAAAACCTTGACATCCTATGATATGGCACTTCTAGAAAAGAACTCTCTCGATACTTTTGAGCCAACTGAGTGGCTTTTACTATGGATTTTGATAATTCTTGGCTTGGGGGCACTATTGATCACCATGACCCACACCAAGAGAATAGGCCTTGAGTCCCCACCACCTGCAGGCACTAGCTCCCACAAAAGGAACGTAGAAAGCCCAAGTAGCGGAGGCCGAGAGCAAAGATGGACGAAAGCGAGACACGACGCACGTAGACAAAGGATCGAAAAAAAAAGGTCACGTGCGAGAGGTTTGTGGACAAGATCTCGCTTGCGCCAAACGATGAAGTCGTGAGGGTGATCGAAGAACATGGTTTAGTTCTTTGGTTTGAGGAGGTCAAAGGCTAAAATTTGGGGCTGTGTAGAGAGTTTTATGTGAAAATCGAGCTTGAAGTCTGGACAAATTTGGTACTCGCATTTGGATACACCTATGATGATTTTTTTAGTAAGTGTGGACCTGATTAGCACAAAACATTACATAATTATATGTGCTAACCATCCGCTAATCAATGATTTTTATGATGCTATTGATGGGAGTTACATATGTTGAGTTATTTATGATGACATTTTGAATTTGCAGTTAAAAAGTGTTAAACAAGACTCCCTATGGCACTTCAACAAGGATCGAGACAAAGAGGGATGAAAGAATGAGAATTGGAATGCTCAAAGGTTGCAAAAACAGCAGATACTTTAGACACCATACCGGTACATAGTACCGGTATGCAAAAGCTACTGGAGTTCGAGGTACTGGTACGCTGTACATGTATTGTCTGTCGAATTTTTCCCCAAATCTCTGCAGTAAAAGCTTTGTTGCTTTGCGGACCCCATCATCAGTTCTCCCCTGCTCCCCTGACACAACCACAATACTATTCATCTCTTTCACACCATGGATTGGATGTTTTGGAGTTTGAGTGATAAATGAAGAGAGAGAGAGAAATGAAGAAGCTGGGTGTGCAGACAAGCTCTGCACACCCCTGTCCAACCCATGCCATCTACTACCTATGAATGGAAGGGACTTCCCAAGCTATCCCAAACCTCTGGAGGCACGTTTTGGAGGGAAAAGAAAGGGGAGTTTAGCATTATTGAAGGGGGGATAGATATAGAGAAGAGGAGCTGGGTAGAAGATAAAGAATAGTGCTGTTAGAGAGATAATTTGATTTTTCTGCATTTTCTTCATCACATTGCCTTGTAATCTCTTGTAAGGATCTTTAGAACTTCATTGAATGTCATTAATGTTATTTTCCTTCATGGTTTGAAATGTTTTCACTTTTAGCCTTTAATTTCTTGCACTTAGTACTCTAAATCTTCATAGTTTTTCCATGCACTCTCATTACATTGTTGCTTTCATTTCAAGCATGAGTAGCTAAATAATTAGGTTGGTAAATCCAAGGGAAACCTCCACTTGGGTATACCATTCCAACTCATTCTCCTCCCTCTTTTATGAGTTAAATGGTTCGGTTTGACCGGGTTGAGGGTGAATGAGTTGGTGAGTCTTTGATATTATGTAGACATAGTCACGGATTATTCTTAGATCCTCACCAATTTTATCACTAGCTTCTTGCGAATCAATTGTTCATTCATGCTCTATCGGAGGAGAGTTTGAAGTTGAGATGGTACTCCCATTGGAGTGACCTCTTGGGTTTACCAACATTTGTTTTCTCATTACATTTTCATTAGTATACACTTCACCAAACAATCTTCAACCACAAAGATTTTACACTTTCTCTTTTTGACAAAATCACCTTCACACACTTTAAATTTCCTTCCCTGAGGAGACGACCTTGGAATACTCTTCCAAGTAAAACACCGACATACAAGAGACTCCTTGCGATTAGAGAGCACTTTTGTTCACCATACACACATTTCATTTCATTGTACATTTTGTTCATTTTGTTACCACCATCCCGTTGCCCTTTCTCTTGCATGAATCTGAGTGAGAATGACACTCACCCACACACTTAAGCAGTATACGTATTTGAGGGTTCATGTTAGGAGCATAGGAACAACTACAATATTTTTCACACAATCAGGACCATCCTAATGCGATTTTACCATCTGACCACGCGTTTGAGGTTTGGTCCAGTAACTTTTAACCATCGAGATGCACCTCCTTGGGCATGATGCATGGGATTTGCCTTTAAAAGCCTCCTTTTTGGAAAGGGATTGGTCTCAAACCAATGCTATACCTTCTAGTATATATATAGGACCTCTTTTATGCTGAGTTGATTGGGAATCCCTCCTCTCAACCTTCTATTTTATTTTTCTTAGCTTTTGGATATCTACAATGTCATTTGAGTAGTTCTCTTTGTACTTTTTGCTTAGAGTATAGATTTGTGATTATTCGATCATGTATTATGTTTATGGAATTCCTATTTTATTCTTAATGTGAAATCTTTAATTTTTCCAAGATTGATTGTTTTTAGCAAAGTTTTAATACTTTATATAATTGTTTGATTGTCTATTAATAAGATTGAGTTCTTGGTATATTCAATGCTTATGATTCCCTGGGAATTTTATAAAAATAGTTCTTCAAATCTTATTTTCAAATCAATCAAATTATTGTTTTCAAAGCCATATTTTCTGGTTGACTGCACAGACGTTGGAAATTAACCAATTTATTTTAAATTGCATAAATATAATTATCCAGCGAACATGAATAGATCCAAATATTGAAGCTAAAGGTTGTTTTTCCAATAGATTATTTCCTTTAAATTTTACTTGCAATAAGTCTTCAAACCAGTTCAATCTTTTCAAGAAATCTTGTTTTTCCTGTACCTTTACCTCTAAATTCCCTTTAATTCTTGTGGTTCGACCTCAGACTTATTGAAAAATTATTGCTTCTTGATCACTAATTCGACCTGCATTGTGACCTACCTTACATCATACACCCAAGTATAAGTGATTGAATTATAGTTTTCTCGGTTTAAGCCTGAGGTCGATCACACGAAAAGTTTTAATAACTGGGATTGAAAATAAGAATAGAGAAATTGTTATTAAAGCAACATAACATGAGATAACTTTTGATGTGAGCTTTTAAATGGTAAATAAAATGCATAGGTAAATTGGTAAAAGACAATAATATAAAAAGTACCATTCTGTTCAAGGATCTCATATGTTTTATATTGGTTAAGTACTGGAAATTCCACCTTACAACAATTAACTCCCATGTCACTAGAAAGTAAATTGGTAGGTATGATGTATAATAAACCATAACATAGCAATGGGTTAAGTTAGCTGGAAGGTATATGAAACAATCAAGTAATCCAAGCAAACTAAAAGGCAAGCCATTCAAAAGGAATACTTTGAATTACTCAATCAACAGTTCTGTACCATGCATCAATTAAACAATCCTAGTAATCTTGAAGGTGAGCCATTATGTTGGAACACTGAAGCTATTCAACCGGTAGCTTGAGGATTCACCAATGATGAGATTCCGGTTTATGCATTGAATCAAAAGCATTGGCTATGCCGAGACTTAACCCGTCTATAACCAATCAATCGAATTTTAAGTAACGCCCAATCACGTACATCACTGTATCATGCATGAAGTACTTAACTAGTAGATAGTATGGTATATAATATTAAGTATTGCTCGGTGATCATAACTATGAGCATATTATAAATATAACCATCCATCAGTAAAGGGAGGTATATATAACAATAAAGCATAATTAAACATTGACATTTTCATAACTTAAACAATAATATACATATGCTCACCCTTCACTGAAGAGTGAAAGTAAACTACTCACGCCCCATTGCTATTAACAAGCAAGATGTGCAAGTAAGTTTCATTACAATTCTAAATAAAACACAAACACTCCTCCCCGGAGGAATAGTTGAAATACAACCACCATTAATGCCTATTAAGGAAAAAAGGTGGCAGAAGTTCAACCTTCCAAGTAGAAATGTATATAACAGAAATGTAGAAATAACAAAAATTCTAGCTAGGGAGTAGGTTGGACAGGACTCTCTTGAATCTCCTTTATTCTTCTTGGATTTCATTCTTGGTTTTTGGCTTTCAGCTCCCTTCCTTAGCCTCCCATAAACGAAGCTGGCAATGCCTATTTATAGGCCAAGAATTCTACTAGAATATACTAGGAAGAAGGGACTACCTTTGACTACAGACCGGATGCCATCACCATTGTCCGGACGGTGAAGATGCACTGGATTTTGGTGGTGAAGTTCCCTACTGTTTTGGCAAGTTGTTGTTAAAATTATACTGACATCCCATGCTAGTTTAGACTTTGATAGATAGCTCCCCACAATTTCCGCACAAAACCCTGAAATTAACAACATTCCACGCATTAACCCTAATTTATGCACTAACCCTAATTTCACACAATTCAACTATTTTAACCTACATAATTAACCTATAAATCTACTTTAATTTACACAATAATTAGGGTTAATCAATCACTTTCACTTAGGTGAACCTATTTGGGATCAAGGATGTAAAAATCCGGGTAAATTTAAACTTTTATAAATAAATGGCAAAACGGTAAAATTGCCACCTTTGTTTGGGTTGTAAACCTGAGATTTTATAGAGCTCGGATGAAGAAACGGACCTCACCGTTGGATTCGTCTTGCGAAATTTAGTGACCATGTTAAATTTCATCGAATTTTGAGATAGTCGAGTTTTTCGCGTTTACAAGGTGGTCGGGCCCCAAGAGCCCCAAATACGAATTTTTTAGGAAAATTATGAGATTTTTTAAATAAATGAAGTCAAGACAATTTAAAAATATTTTTAATTTGAACCGAAGCAAAATTAAATCATTTCGAGACTAAAACGGACCCGGAATTAAAAAGGGTCGTGTGGCGCGTTGTGGACCAAGTATCCTAAAAATATAAATAGGGAAAAAATCAGATTTTCCCCCATTATTTTAGCTCATGTTTAGCCGATAGAAAGAGGGAGAGAGAAGAGAGGGAAAAGAGAGAAAAAATCTCAACTTCTCTCTACGATCTACGGAGCTAGAGAGCTCAAATTCATTCAAGCCAAGAAGGAAAGTTGATCACCACGATGAGGGCTACACATACACACCAAAAAGAAGGGCTTTCACTGAAGGTGGGAAAATTGATTTTTCTTGGAAGAGCTTAGAATTGAGTTGAGTTGGTCCCTTGGAGCTTCTACAACTTCTTTCACACTACAAGAGGTAGGGGGATTTCCCTACTTAGATTTATTCACAACCTCAAATGTTGTATGGAAATGGGTAGGTTAATATAGATATATATGACTTGCCTATGGAATTGATTTTGATGAAATGAGTATTGAAATTAGGTAAAATATCTTCTATCTTGAAATGGGTATGTACAAATTGATTAATGTAATTTCTTGAATTAAGTGAAATGTGGGCATGTTATGTGTCTGCATAATGTCTTAATTTTTGGAAGTGTGTTATTGCTTGATATGAGATAACATGCTTGGACTTGAGTTTTGGATAAAATGTTGATAAATGCATATAGATTTATTGACATTTTGAGTTAAGAAAATTATATGCTTTTGATATAATTTTTCATAGTTTATATGAATTGGGTTTGAAATGGTTCATATGGAACACATTGCATATTGAACATTATTGTAGAGTTGCAATAAGGCATTACATTGCATATGCACGGGAACATTGCATAAAATGGGTGGTTGTGCATGGAAGTAGTCAACACCACCTAGGTGGATGAAGAGTGGGCTCGAGTGAGCTAAGTCGATGACTTGACCGAGTCGCACGGTTTGCATGGTGTTGAGGGTTGGGGTTAACAAGAAAGGCTAGAAGACCCCTTGGGTGTAAGGCTCGGTGATTTGGATACACACTTCCGTCGGTATTAGTCCATAAAGTGTGTTGGTGTATGCGGGACCGTTGGTGGAAGTCCATAAATCCCATTTTGGTTGGGTGCCGTTGATGTAAGTCCATAAATACTCGCCCCATACAAGACCCTGGATTGATAATGTCATTTGATGTATAACATAAATGATGGAATTATACACATGGAAAATTGTATGTGTTGGCAAGCCGAGGAGGGCTCGGGATCATGGATGACGGGTGATTGCACATTGACAATTGCATTTGTCGAAGAGTCGAGAAGGGCTCGAGTTGGTTGCTGAGAGTGAGTCTCATCTCATTCCATAGCATTGCATTGTAAAATTCCAACATTGATAACATATTCATGCTTGGAATGTGTGCACAGTGAATTGGTTGCATGTGAACATTTCATGTGCATTTGGGTTGGGGAGTAGCCTATTTAGGGAATACTCTATTGAGCTTGGTTCACCCTTTATGAGAAAATATTTCAGGTGCGGGGTTCGTGCTGGTGGATAGCTCTCACTTTGAGCCTCATGGATGAAGAAGCCAGAATGTGGCTTTTATTTTGACTAAATTGTAAAGACATTACAATGAATATTTGTTTTGACATGTAATTAAATGAATTCGCAAGCAAATGTTGTAATAGATCTTATATAAACCATGTTGGATGCCCAAATACATGTTAAGTAAGTGTTGGGTTGGTTTTAGTAAGGTTTAAATTAGATTGGAAATGAAAAGCAGGAGAAATAAGAAAAATATGGGGAGACTGTACCGGTACATTTTGGTCCAGAGGGTTCGACGTACCGGTACTGCGTACTGTTACTGTTGTGTATCGGTACTGTCTGCAATTTTTTTTGAAATTTTAATACTGTTCTTCTATGCTTTTGGACTTTGTTTTCTTTGGTTCAAAGGATACAAATGAATTCTAAATGAACTATTTTGAGGCATATTGGACCTCGGGAGAATTAAATGATAAAAAGAACATGGGGTATATACGTGGGTTAAAATCCTGATTAGGGGAATTTGTATGGACATATGGTCTGGAATTAAGGCAAGAAGGGTAATTTCCGCAGGTTGACGGTTGGTCAACGGTTTAAAAAGGACCCCCGATTTTAGGGGCATCACAAAGGAAGTATCACTAGGGAACGAGGCTAGGAGATTTGGTAAGAAGGGTAAGTTGAGTTCCATATATATTAGACCATTTGAGATTCTTAAACATATTGGGTTTGTGGTGTATCAGTTGGCATTACCATCTTTGATTTTCATTTCCATTGCCTTTTCTAGTGGATTGCTAAACTAGTGGGGACCATGGTTACATGATGTGTTCCATCTGTTGATGTTTTGGAAGTGCTTACCTGACTAATTCTTCATATGTGTTTTCAACAGAGCAAATAGAGCTAAAAGACGACTTGACTTATGTTGAGGAACAATTGAGATTTTGGATTTTAAAGAGCAAGTCTTGTGCATGGAGATTATTTTATTGTTAAAGTCATATGGTGATGTTATTGTGACGCCTCAAAATTTGGGTGTCCGTAATTACCCCATTGATCACCCATCAATCCGTAGAATACCCATGGATACTGTGTAACTCGATACCACAATGTTATGCCCCATTTGCTGGGATCCATAACTTAACAAAATTCGGATAGAGTCTCCTTTGTACAAGAAGCTCTACCCCAAAACGGAACCTGTGCAATTATACAACATTGACCACACCAGGTCCATTCATCCATACTCAATTGTATAGTATTAGATACTACCATAATCATCATCACTACGTACATTCATTCATAAAAGAATAATTATCTCAAAAAAGTTCCTTTTACATGTCTTTTAAATAGAAACAAATTTTTGTTACAAAAATTACACAAGACCAAAAGTAAACATATACAAGAGGCTACAACGTCAAAATAAGAGCCACAGTCCGGCTCTGTCATCAAAGTGGACCTGAATGAGGGCCTTCGGTGAAAGCCTATAGTGTAGCTGAAAATTGTTCCCATAAAGGTTGAGCTAACGCTCAATAGGGTAACTCCTATAGAGAATACCTCTCAACCCAAATGCATATGAAATATCACATGCAACAATTATTTCCTGCATTCGTTTAAATATGTCTATTACGAACAAATGTCATAAAATATGTCCATCCATGAGATAAGAATCACGCAAGCAAAACCAACACCAAGCCCATCTCGGGCTCCCACAATACATGCAATATCATGCGTATGTATTCGAGCATTCCAAGCATCTATTATTAGTGTTAAGTACACTCAATGACTAATTAGTTCATTTCCTTGTGTCTTTGTGGGGTGATGATTTATTGTATTTCACCAACGGGACACCACACCATCTACGGATTTTTTGGACATCCTACGTACGGCTTCACTTTCGCTGTTACAATTTTTTGGAATTGCACCGTCGAAAAGTGTATAAATCAAGTAAGTGGTTCTTGCACCCGAGGGAGAATCTAGCCCTTCTTGCTATACCCCGACACGCTTATCCATTTAATTTGTTGTGCGACTCAGCCAGACCTTGGTGTGACTTTTCAAAGCTCATGATTAACCACCTATGTGGTGATTGATTTCATACCATGCACACACTACCACCAATGTCAATGCCCATGAATGTGGTGCAACCCATGTATAAATGCAATACAATGTGCAAGTGCCTTTGGTACCATTTACAATGTCCATTACATAATGAACGCAATATAATGACATTTTCAACACAATTCCAAGCATGTTGTGTAAGATAATCAACTCAACTCAGATACTTGTATTCACCTAGGCATTTAAACAAACACCTACATGACACATCAATTTACACAACTAGCATGCTTATTACTTCCAACATGCCAACATGTTTATTAATTCTATAAACATGAGCACAAGTCCACCACACTAATCATATACTAAATAATCATTTAACATACATATTATTTCATAATCACATAACAAGCTAATAATTTTATTAAACTTGATATGCCGTTAAAGCATCAAGTCATGCTAATGTACAATTAACATGCTTTAAACAACTAACATTAACTTACACCAAGCTAATTATGATAAGATTTTACTAATTACAAGGTTAATTATAAATCATATATTTGACCAACTAGTTACACTAGTCAAGACCTAATATGTCATATACACCCTTAGCCTACCCATTTCATATGCCATATTTTAGGTTGAAATTACATCTAAATAGGGGAAACCCTACCTCTCGTACCGTGAGCCCACGTAATAGAACTCCAAGAAAAGTACGAATTTAGCTTCTCAAGCCTTAGTGTGATGCCCCTAGAACCGGGGGTCATTTATAAGTCCATTGATCAACAATTAACCCGAGGAAATACCCGTGAATGTCGTATAAGCCGACTCCACGTCAATAACATCCCCTCAGTCGGGATCATAACCTACAAGTGTAATTCGTTTTAGTTGTTCCATTTGAACCAACCAAGGTTCAATATACCATGATTTGTACTCCATTATAGTCCATTTATATCATTTGAAGTGAGGAACACATAGACCGAAAATATGACAAAACAGCTTTAAAATTTAAAAATTTTGGAAAAAGTACCGGTACACCCTACCGGTACCACTTGCCTACTGGAAAAGTGGTACCGGTACACAGTATCGATACTCTCTGCTCAGATTTGTCTGTTTGACCTGTTTTTCATTTTTAATCCATTTTCAACCTTCCTATAATCATCCAATACATGTTTAATACCGTTTCCAACATTAAACTTGACACATACAAGTTCTATTACATACGATTCCATATAATTACATACCAAAAACTAAGTTTTCATAAACATTTTTATAAAAACTCAAAGTAAAGTCACATCTCGGCTTTTCTTCACCCTTGATGGCCTGAGTGAGATCCGTCCACTTGCGTATAACCCGCACCTAAAATGTTTTCCTGTATAGGGTGAGTTACGCTCAATAGAGTCTCCCCTACAGAGGCTACTCCCCACCTAGATGCATATGACGTGCATACACGCAACAATCAACAACATTTATCCATTTCAAACAAAAACATGCAATTAAATGTTGGAATTTTAGCATGCCATGCCATGAAATAAGATGAGACTCCCTCATGCAACTGCAACCCGAGTCCTTACCGACTCCCACAACACAATGCAATGCAAGTATGCAAAAAAATTGTCGTTGATGAATTTCATTTAATAATCCTTTTTAAAATCTTCAGGTCTTTTGTGGGGTGGGTATTTATGGACTTACACCAACGACATCCCACAAACATGGAATTCATGGACTTCCACCAACGGTTTCATGTACACCGACGCATTTTATGGACTCTTATACCACCGGAGTGCGTATCCATGTCACCGGGTCTGTCATCTGAGGAATTTTCTAGCCCTTCTTGCTAACCCCGGCCGCATTTTCATGCAACCATGCGACTCAGTCTGATTTTTAACCCGACTTTCCCGAGCCCATCCATCAATCACCAAGTGTGATGTTTGATCAACCATGCACACACACACACATACACACACACACACACACACCCATGACTCATGCCCATAAATGTGATGCCAACATCATGCCGAATGTGCAATAATGTCCAAAGAGCAATTTAAGCACATGTCCACAAGTTTGATTGCAATTCATATCACATGCATATAATTTTCAAACTTTGTCACAATGTCAATATATCAATGAACATATATCAACAACAAATTACCAACATTTTATCACATAACCCATGTCATTCACTAGGTACAATGTAAACACATAGCATGCCCACCAAACACCAAGTGCCAAGAAATTACACAAGAACTTCCACATATCAAATTCTAACTAGAATTTGGTCTAAGTCATTTCTATACTCATTTCTTCATTTTCATAACCATAGACAAGTTATAGGTCATATATACACCTAACCTTTTTCCCTGTGGACACCATAGGGTAGGAATAAACTAAAGTAGGAAGGAACCCTGCCTCTTGAAACATAAATTGAAGGGTAGAACCTTGAAAAACACCTCCCAAGCCCCAAAACCCTTGATTTTCCCAAGGTCTCTTCTTGGATCTTCGGTGAAATCCTTCATTCTTGGTATGGTTGCGTAGTCCTCATCGATGTGATCGACTTTAACTCTTGGTTCGACGGATTGCGACTGACAGAATTCCGTGAATCAAAAGAAAAAGATTGGATTTCTCACTTTTCTCTCCCTCTTTCTCTACAACGTTGAAGACCAAAATATTCAGCAGATATTTGTGCCAAAATATTTGATTTTTGTCCCTATTTATAATTATTAAAACTCGGTCCACGTTGTGCCACATGTCCCTCACATGTCCGGGTCCGTTTTCGCCTCGAAACAATTAATTTCATTCCGATTTAAGTTCAAATTAATTTTATTTGAAATTTAATTTAATTATAAGAAAATTTTATTTTTGGGGACCCTTGTGAGGTCATCCGACACAGTCATCTTGTATAACGTAAAAAGTCTAAATATCTCATAATTGGACAAAATTTTTCAGGGTAACTCGGTTTCGCGATACAAATTCAATTGTAAAGTCTGTTGTGTCATCCAAGCTATAGGGAATTACACAATTTAAATTCGCATATAGTAACAAATTACCATTTTGCTCTTTTTAGAAAAAAGTTCAAAATTTTCCCAGGTTTTACACGTAGTCCTAGATTTTTGTCTTTGATATTTCTGGAGAAAAATGCAATCTTTGGTGTGGTTGCATAGCTCTCGTTGCGTAGAACAACTTTGATCTTGGCCCGAAGCGATTAAACTTTTTGAACTTTGTAGATCTAAGGAAAAAGATCAAGAAATTTACTTTTTTTTTCCTTTTTATTTTTCTCTTTCTCTTTTTTCTATCTCTCTGTCTCGCTAGATGTTGGAGTGCTGCATAAGTGGAAGACTTTTGACTTCCACTTTATATAGTTTTAAATATTTGGCCCACATCGAGCCACACGTTTAATTTTACCCGTCCAATTTTATTCTGAATCAATTAATTCTCGTCCCTAGTTAAGTTTAGTATATTTTTATTGAACTAACTTTAAATTATTTTTTTGAGTCCCGCAAATAAATTTTGCTCGCAATTATTTTAGTCACGTGACACCCATTCGCTTTGTTGCATGTGATCTGTCTCAGAATTTTACAAAAAATTTACTGGGTAGCTAGATTTCGCGAGACGTATCCAACGGTGAGGTCTGTTTTTTCATCTGAATTGTATAAAAATTCATATTTTTGACTCGTGCTTTAACAATTAATTATTATTTTACCCCTTTAATTAGGATTTTAATAATTTTTTTCTCTGGTTTTACATTCATTCAATGGAGAAAGTAACGTGGGGGAAACAAGGAGCTTAAGTGAACAAAATACACTCTTTGATTCGGCATGGTAAGTCATTTTTGGGGACTAAATTATTTTGAGAGTCAAAGAGTTGTGAGACCCGAATATGAAAATTGTGATATTTTATATAATGATGGGACTTAAGTGTAATTTTTTAATATTAAGTTATGGATTTAATTGTAGTTAATACAATGGTGGGAAATAAGGTATTATATTTATTAAAAAGTAGGGGTGTAATTCATGGGGGGAAAGCATATTGGACGCAATTTAATATGTATCGAAAAACTTAGTTGTTAATTATAAGAACAAAGGAAACAAGGGGGATTCTAGTCTAGTGTAATTAAGAAGAAATTTGGTGAGTCATGGGACACTCGTCACTTTTAGAGCCTTCCCAATCAAAAGAAAATAGTGGAATTTTGAGGTGGTGGGAGCTCTCCTTGTTGAACCAGTTGAAGAGCTTGAAAACTTGAGAGGTGGGTTTAGGGAAGAAGCACTAATCTTTGGTCTCGAAATTGTATTGAGTAAGGAATTTCCAAGCTTCCTTGAGTTGAGCAAACCCTTTTCTTGATACTACTCATATAATTCTAGCTTATATTCAAGTGATTGGGTGGGTTGTGTTGGATTGAAGAACTTAAGAAACTAATGTTCTTGTTCGTGGAGGTTTCGACAAAATCGGAGAAGTCGGTCTCATCAAAGGTAAAGCTTTTCCTTTGATTTAGCATGTTTATATGTAACACCCCATTTTCCACCCTGGAGGCATTAACTACTTATACATCATCCAAACCATGAGAGCATACTAAAGTACTATTAAATAAATAAATACCATTCAAGAACTAATAACTAACTAGATAAATCTCAAAAAAAAAAAAAAAAAAAATAAATCCTTCAGTTTACATCCAAATACCAAAACGATAATCTTCCAACTAACTAATGAAAGAAATAATCCCAAAACATTATTTCAAGTCAACCACCATTCATAACATAATATTAAAAAAATATCTCTAGGCATTCATCTCAGAATCCATGTCACGATTCGCCTTAGCATCCTAGTCAACTTGATCATCTAGGGTTATATCCTCGTCAAACCCAAAATCTGAAATTATATTTATATAGTAGGATCAACAATAAGCCCTATAAGACACCTTCTCAAATCTAAACAAGGTTTTAAAATAATTAAAACAGGTAGCTCTCATTTGATAAAATAACAAATAATAATTTGAAGTAAAATTAGGTCAATTAATGAGATCTCAAGTTTACGGTACCAACATTATATCTCATATATGCAGGTAAAGTAGCATGAATACACACATTGAGAATATACTGTCACACACACATACCCCCCAATTCTCCAATCATTGTAGAAAAGACGTATACCAACGCATTGGCAATGGCGAATCCTATTCAGGATTAGTATACTAACCCTCAACCTCAATCCCCAAAAGTGAATAGTGCAGATTCTTCAACCTCACAAGGAACTAAGCAATTCCACTATGAGTGTTTGGGAACTTTCAAACTGCTCAAGGTAAGAAACACATCTATGCACTCTACTAAACCTTGTCAAACCAAATACTTTACACTATGAGGAAGAATGGAAGAGAATTGATTTAGCATACCCAAAAGGAAATCTCCCTTGAATTAGCCAACTAAAAACTTACCTATCCATAGTCAAAGCAAAAACATGCATAATGTAAAGAGACATGGTAAAGAAATAAAAATTAAAACTTGTATTAATGCAAAGAAAAGTTAAACTACAAAGATAAATTCATTTCATACCCAACTAAAAAGCTTGAAATGAAAAACTCAAATGTAAACATGGTAGATTCAAGAATACATAGCTAAACTTGAAATACACTTGAAATAACTAAGATTAAAGTGCAAGAAATGGAGATTACAAGTGTAACGCCCCAAAATCCACCTTGAACGGCATTACTATTTAAACCATTCATATCATGAGAGCGACAAATAAAAACCATAAATACATAAGATTTCAATCATTATACATAATATCTACATTATCGTCCAAAAGAATATGTCAAACTATGGCAATTACACCTCAAAAATTAAGTGTCTCGCAGCAGAATAAACATAACATCATTCTAACAATGTCTAAAAAATGCATATCTAGCATAGGACATAAAAAGAGCAACTCCTCTAAGTCATCCCCTTGGGATCCACGCTTCCATCCACATGAGTTTCCCAAGTTACCCAATCATTGACTCCGAGTTCTTCCTCTAAACTGAAATCTAAGAATGATATTATTTATAGGGGGTGAGCATTATGATCTGTAGCAACAATCTCCCAAACCCGAACAAGGTTTGGAAAACATACAAAACAGTTCAGTCTCATTTTCCAAAATATCATATATAACTTTTGAAAGAAAACAATGATAGTTAAACAGATCTCAAGTTAACGCATTGACAATAAAGTAAACGAAGAGTAAACCCAGTTACAAATAATAAGTCATTTCCAATGACAACCCATTTCTAACAAGTTCTGTTGAATCCCATACTTCCAATAAATTCTTGTAGAAACCATTTACCATTAGCCACAATAAACCATTTTCATCAATGATAAACAATAACACATAATATGTCTCCATATTCCACAATATGTATCCATATCCCATAATATGTATCCATATCCCACAATATGTATCCATATACGTACTTGTTGGTTGGTTAATTTTCATTGTCATGTAGGTAAGTTGTTTCCCATGAATCTACACAACTATTCTACCTTGTTCACCAATCACAATCATTTCCCGTAGGGCCACATCACAAATACTTTAGGAAGGGCGTGTACCGTCTCTCATGGCATTGATGAAATCCTTCCAAGGAAAGGTATATCATCCCTAGACATGAACTTACGTGAACTTACGTGAACAATAGTGATTGTTATCACAACAACAACCCACTACGAGTGTTAGGCATTATCTCACCCCCACTAGGATAGACTAACCTCTAACACTCTACGGTAGCTCTCGAAGTCAATTCAAGTCTATCACAACAACCATACAAGAGATGTAATATCAACCATTTTCTCAATTTACAAGTAAATTCAAAACCCCCAATTTCATAGGTATTTTTCAATATCACATCTTAAGAAAAATAGGCAAGAGATCATCAATATATATATAATTTTGTTGTTCTAAATAAAACACTAAAGTTTTGAAATCAATATCTAATGAGTATCAAGCTTTAGAATCAAGAACTAAAGAATATCAAGTATTGAACCCAAGAACAAATGAATATCAAGTCTTGAAATCAATAACACATGAATATCAAGTTTTGGATCTCAAGAATAAAGGAATATCAAGTTTTGAAACCAATCCCTAACGAATATTAAGTGTAGATATCAAGAATAAATGAATATCAACAAGAAAAATTCATACTTCTTGAAAAACTAAAGTTTGGATGCCAAGAACAAAGGTTTAATGGATATCAATCTATACTTCCATCAAAACATGGTAAGATTTGCAAGAACAATCAAGAAACAAGTATTTCAATACATATATAAGCTTGAGAGTCAAAACATGTATATATATAAGCCTAAGTATCAATGGACAAGAGTGGAAGAATTCCCTACCTTCTT
Organism: Ilex asprella; assembly: GCA_023539305.1. Lineage (NCBI taxonomy): Eukaryota > Viridiplantae > Streptophyta > Magnoliopsida > Aquifoliales > Aquifoliaceae > Ilex > Ilex asprella. The sequence continues at coordinate 26,589,623 of CM042187.1, forward strand.
CTTCCTTTGGAATTTTTTAAGAACTTGAGGTTTTGATTTACTTCAAGATGAGAATCCCCTTTGATTTTGTGTTTCTTCCCTTTATCTCTTGTTTCTCAAGACTTCCTAGGGTTGTAAATGGTGTTTGGAGTCTGAAGGAGGCGGCCTTAAATATTTATAGAGGGAGAAAATATCTCAGCTGACCTAAATTCTGATGTTCTGATTCGTCATTAACGTTCGAACAGAACTTGGCGTTCGAATGTTCCTAGTGCAAGTTGTGGTTTTACGTTTGAACATCCCTTGGCTTTCGAACGTTGGTTGCTCTCAGTACTTTTGCATTTTCCATCAGACAAGAGAATAGTCGTTCAAACGTACTTTAACGTTTGAACGTTCGTCATAGTTTCTGCTATAACTTTCAATGCCGTTTTGACCTATTTAGAGGTCGATTTAGAAAATTTTTGTGAAATACTACTTTGTATCCCTAGAAGTCTACAATCTACTGTCAAAATTTCAGATCAAATGGAGATTAAAATAACAAGTTATGATCCAAACATTGGGGCAGTATAAAAAATTCCTCTTATTCAAATTCTCCCTAAGTGTGCTTTCACTTCGGAATGCTTCCAACTTCTACAACATACCTTATTACCTCAACTAACATTTTTTTATATCTAATCTTACCATCCAAATAATTCACACATACATCAATATATATATTAACAGTTCCATAGCACAAGTACATTACTATATAACGATAGGAATATGGAGGTTTACAACAAGAGTGTTATAACTTACTGCAAGTGAAATGAGTAAGAAAAATGCAAAGATCAAACTTATCTCTCTAAAACTATGTCTTCTTCTTGGGACTTTCTCTCTCTAAAAGCTTCTCTAGCTGAATAATTGTGTGTAAGCCTCTTGCATTTTTCGTCCGTCATCCCCCTATGGTATGTGAGAGTAGGCTTCCCATCAAAGGGAAGTGATTTGACACTTGGACAGGCTAAGACAAGTTTAGCCTATAACCCATCATGCCTCCCTCTTTCTCTCTTTTCCTCTTAAGTGCCTTTTCTTCCAAAGTCCAATCCTAGTTGTAGGGAGGCATGCTTGTATGCAGAATATGTGAAGGGATGTGTGGGAGAAGCATAGGTTGGCCCATCAAGCAAGTAGAGTCTAAGTTGTAGGCTTTGACGTTTTTTAGCAAAACGTACTGGTAGGTTGATGACAAAACCTTCTCGTAGGTTTTGTTCCAGTAAGCAAAACCTTTTGAAATGTTTGGTAAATGATCTAGTAGGTCCAACTCCAGTGTGCAAAACCTACTGGTAGTTTTATGAGCAAACCTACCTGTAGGTTTTTACTTGATTTGCTCCTCTCTTGATCTTTTCATCTTCCAAGCCACCCGTTAAACCTCCCCATCATCTCCATTGACTTTGAGCATTGTGATGGGGGCTTAACTCAAGCCATTTCCAACTCTTTACCTGTAATCACACAGAGACTTCATTAATTGTTTGATTAATTGCATTCCTACCTATTTCACCACAAAAACAAGTATCAAAGGGATACAAAAGTATACATGATGTGCAATATTTTGTGATAATCACCCATCATTGGGTTATACACCTCCAATGACAATTTATCAATTCTTGTGTCTTTCTTGGGTGGATATTATTACTTCCAGAATTTGATCTTAACATTAAGGATAAGAAGCGAGTAGAAAATGTGGTAGTAGATTGATTCACACTTTTTTAGTGATATGAATTATATTAATTATACACACAATTATAAGTTGTCAAATTGTAGTTTTCTCAGTTTAAGTCCAAGTATCGATCCCATGAAGAGTTTTTACTAATTTAGATGGTAAAATAAATAAAACAAACAATAAATTTATTGTTTATAGCAGTGTAATGTTTGATAGATTGTGATGTGAGCTTAGATTGATAACTAGTCTAATTAAATCAAGTAAACAAGATAAATTTGTTAATGACAAGAATATAAAAGATACCCTTCACTTTAAGGATCCCATATGTTTTATATTGGTTAAATAGTGGAAATGCTACCTAACAATAATTGACTCCCATTTTACTGGCAAGTCAACCGGTAGGTCTGATGTATATAAACCATCACACAATAACTTCTTATGTAAGTTGGTGGTATTCAAGACAATTGATTAATCCAAGTATACTAGAAGGACAAGCCATTCATGAGAAATACTTGAATTATTCAATTGATCTATTGCTAGTAAGTGCGTACATAATAAACCATAACACAACAACTTCTTAGGTTAGCTAGTGGTATTAAGTCATAACACATAAACTTCTTAGATTAGCTGGTTATATATGTGCTAATTGACTAATCCAAGTGAACCAGAAGGACAAGTGTAAACCCCACATGTTTATACTCATATAATAATATAATTGTTTATTAATTGGTTTTCACATGATAGTATAGGTGATGAGATAGGCATAAATACGGGTGTGGTGAATCATTGGTGTGATGTAATATTTGGTAGGTGTTAAGGTTGATAATAGTAAATATTTAGCTAAAATTTAGTTTGTGACTTGTAAATATTTAAAAACATTTTCAGTAGAGCAGGTTGGTATCAAGATTTATGTGGAAAAACAAGATAAACATGTATGAGATGGTTTTGGAAGGGTTAGGAATGGATTGAAAATGAAAAATGGGTGATGTAGGCAAATTTGGGTAGTAACTACCGGTAGTTAATCTACCCGAACTACCGGTAGTCAACAGGTAGTCGAGTGCCCAGTGTACTCGAACTACTAGTAGTCAACAGGTAGTCAACAGGTAGTCGAGTGCCCAGTGTACCCGAACTACCAGTAGTCAACAGGTAGTCGAGTGCCCGGTGTACCCGAACTACCGGTAGTCAACAGGTAGTCGAGTGCCCAGTGTACCAGAACTACCTGTAGTCAACAAGTAGTTGATTATCCAATGTACCCAACCTACCGGTAATACCTACCAATAGTCGTTGTAAAATTTTGAAAATTTTAAGTCGTGAACAGCCAGTTTCCCTTTCACTATAAATACTTAATGATGCCTCCTTAGCCTTCATTTTAGCCATTCTAACCCTAGAAAACATTAGAGAGGAAGAGAGAAGAGGAAAAGAAAGAGATTCAAGGGTGATTCAAGTTGGAGAAGACCAAACCCTTCTCTCCTTCACTCAAATCTAAGAACACAAGTAGGGGATTTCTTCTCTTTCTCTTGCATTAAAGTTAAGGCTTATGTATATATGTATGTATTGCTCTAAATGTTATATATATGATATGAAATCATCATCTTTTAGTCTTTTGGGCAAAAAAATTACATGTTTTAACAAAGTTAGGGTTGAATACCCACGAAATCTCTTTTTGAATTTTAAAACCCTAGTTTTTGGAGAGTGATGTATTTTCTTCTTAAATTCTTTCTTTATTATTGATGTTGGAACCATAGAAATTTGTGTGGAGTAATAAAATGATGTGGTTGTGATCTCTTGTATTTTTTATAATTGGTTATTGGAATTGTCACATGATGAATTTGGGAATTTTTAAAATATGCTTGCAAATTGAGAATATGTTGGTTTCCTTATTGTATAGTTGTTGTGACGGACTTGAATTGCATTCGAGAGATGCCATTGAGTGTTAGAGGTTAGTCTATCCCAATGGGGGTGAGATGGTTGCCTAACACTTGTAGTTGGTTGTCATTTCGTAATGCCACCACTATCGTTCACTGGAGTTCGAATTAGGGTTGGTATACCTTTCCTGGGGAGGAATTGGTCACTGCCATTGAGATAGTAAACTCCCTTTCCCAAAATGATTGTGATGGGTAAACTAGGTATAATCATTGGGTAGATTCCTGAAAAACAATCAACCTACATGGCACTGGGAATAAACCAGAATACAGTGTGAGTTATCGTTCATTGTACCAGAAATGATTTCTACAAGAGTTTTTGGAAAGTATGAGATTCCACAAGAACTTATCGAAAACGGTTTATGGAGGAATGGACTATGTTTGGAAATGGTTTTTAATTGTATATTGATTTAACTTATTTATTAAATTATTGTTGTTCCTCAAACTTGAGATATGTTTAAATGTCCCGGTTTTATTTCAAAAGCTATGTATGTTATTTATGAATGAGACCGACCTGTTTCACATTTTTCTAAACCTTGTTTAAGTTTGGGTGGATTTTGCTACGGAGCTTCGTGCACACGCCTTAGAGGTAAAATTTTTTCAAATTTGGTGCTAGGGGAGAATCTTGGAGTTGACCAGCAGAGGTATTGGAAGGCCCCACCCGAGGGGAATCTAGATCCCGAGGTGGACATGTAGATATATAGATTCTTTTGTACTAGACTAGAGAATTTATTTTGAGACTATGTGAAGCCTAGTTTTCTTTTGTTATTTTCGCTGCATTACATTAGTTGATTTTTGGAATGTAAAGACCTAGATGTGTCTATTCTTTTGGGATAATGTTGTAGACAGTATATATTTATGATGAATACAATTTAGTTTATGATGAATATATTTAGTGCTCTCATTATGTAAACCGTTTTAGAATGTAATGCCATCCAGGGTAGTTTTTGGGACATTACAGGTTTTGGTTTCAGAGCTTAGACTTAAGTTTTACATGGGAGCTGTAGGTTATGGATCACCACTTGAGAGGTAGGATTAGGTTGAACGAAATTATTGATTTAAATTTTATACAAGCCTTATGCTAAGATCTGGACATCCTAACCATGTCTTGCACATCAAGAAACTAAATTGTAAATTGATGTACAGGATGGACGGCGGACGACGATGTGGATGTGGGCATGGTCGTGAAGGTCAATCAAATCCACCACCACCACCACCTCCCGATGCCATGAACGACATCTATCAAAACTTGAGGGAGCTAGCCACTCTAGTATAATTCCAGAATGGGAACAACAACCAAAATGGTGGGGCTCACCCGTTAACCCAAGTACCAGGCAACAGAGAGGAGAATAAGAGAATGATAGTTCTCCGAGAGTTTTTTAGACAACGCCTGTCTAATTTTCGAGGGAGCTCTAATCCTTTGGATGCGGATAGATGGATCCACCAAGTTTAGAAGATCTATGATGGCATGGGAGTTGCCGAGGACTTACGGGTTGGCTTAGCTACCTACTTGTTCGAGGGGGAGGTCGACCATTGGTGGGACTCAGTGAAACGAAGGAGGAACACCGATGCACTTACTTGGGCGGAGTTCGACCAAATTTTTCAAGACAAGTACTTTTTGAAATCAGTCAGAGACAGAATGAAGGCCGATTTTCTTACTCTACGACAGGGCGGCATGACTGTGGCTGAGCACAAGAGGAGGTTTGATGAGCTATCCTGCTATGCTACAGAGTTTATATCTAATGAGGCCGGTAAGGCCAAGCGCTTTGAGCAGGGCTTGAGGTCGGTCATCCGAGAAAAGTTGGTGGCTCTAAAGATCCGGGACTATGGGGATCTTGTCGACAGAGCTGCACTTGTGAAGAGGGATATAAAGGACAACCAGAGACGACAGAGCTTCGCGAGAGGAGGTCCGATCAGGATGAGCACTAGCATCAGTGGAGTGCAACAGGCAACACCATATCGATGTCCAGACCTGACAGTTGGACAAAGACCTCAAGCAGTTCGAAGAGAGAGGCTATTCAGACTAGAACAAGTACTGACCCGCGTCAATGCTTTGCATGTGGAGGGTTGGGGTACTTCAGACACAACTGCCCATCGTTTCCACCAAGGGCCAACCAAGTGATAGGACAAGTGGCTACAAACAGGCCACCTATACAAAGGCTAACACAACAAAGACCTTTAAAAGCTCATGACCCTGGTGGCGCCAATCAAGGAAGGGTGTTTGCTTTGACTCAACCGGAGGAAGATGCATCTAATGCCGTAGTAGAAGGTATTGTGCTTCTTTATAATTCTTGGGCCAGAATCCTATTTGACCCTGGTGCTACACATTCGTTCATATGCACTGCATATGCTTGCCATTTGGGATTGAGATTTGAGAAGCTAGAACATACTCTGAGTATTGACATGCCCACGGGAGAACGGTTGGATACTAGCAGGGTGTGTACTTCGAATTGGGGATCATGAATTGATCATAGATTTGGTTGCGTTAGATATGAAGGGGTACGACATCATATTTGGGATGAATCTGTTGTCGAATTTTTGTGCGATGATGGATTATTTTCGCAAGCGGATCTCATTCCAATTATGGAGAGGGGTAGTTTTTACTTTCATGAATGATCATAATTCTTTCCATCCATTTCCTACTATGGGTAGTAGATTCTTGAAATCTAAGGTGGGCAGCAAGTTCAGTTTCTTAGCTAGCTTAATGGGAGATGATCGAGACAAATCCCATACGGACATGGTGTTGATAGTATCGAATTTTTTGGATGTCTTCCCAGATGAATTACTAAGGTTACCTCCACAAAGAGAAATTGAGTTCAAGATTAATCTCTATCCGAGAATCGAGCCCATATCTATTGCTCCCTATCGAATGACACTTTTAGAGTTAAAGGAGCTAACAAAGCAGCTAGACTATTTGTTGGCTATTGTGTTTATCCGTTTGAGTACTTCACCTTGGGGAGCCCCAGTCCTCTTTGTGAAGAAGTGTGATAAAACGCTTCGGTTATGCACGGACTACCGAAGGTTGAATCGAGTGATAGTGAAGAATAAGTATCCGTTGCCACGAATAGATGATTTATTCGATTAACTTAGGGGTTTTAAGTATTACACCAAAATTGACCTTCGCACAAGGTACCATCAATTGTGGATCAGGGAGGAGGATATTCCTAAGACTGCTTTTTGTACCTGGTATGGTCATTTCGAGTATACGATGATGCCGTTTGGATTGACTAATGCACCTGCAGCCATCATGGATTTGATGCATAGGGTATTTTGGTCGTATCTAGATTAGTTTGTCATCGTGTTTACTGATGACATACTAATTTATTCATGGACACACGAGGAACATGAACGTCATCTCATGATTGACCTTGAGGGAGCATAAGTTATATGCTAAGATGAGTAAATATGAGTTTTGGATGAAGGAGGTGCATGTGGTATCGAAACAAGGTGTAGTTGTTGATTATGCTAAGATTGAAGCTGAAATGAAATGGGAACCACCGTAGAATATGACAGAAGTACGTAGTTTTCTGGGTTTAGCGGGCTACTACTGGAGGTTTGTAAAAGGGTTCTCCAAGCTTGCGATGCCGATGACTCTCTTTACAAAGAAGGGAAAAAAATCTTGTGAACTCAAGAGTGTGAACTAGCCTTTTGCACCTTGAAGGAGAGGTTGACGACGACACCAGTCCTCATTATTCCAAATAGTGGGGAAGGATACTATGTGTACACCGATGCTTTGTTATGAGGCTTGGGATGTGTGCTAATGCAGGGAGGCAAGGTAGTTGTTTATGGTTCGAGAGAATTAAAGGTTCACGAACAGAATTACCTCACACATGACTTGGAGCTGGCCACTGTAGTTTTTGCTCTCAAGTTGTGGAGGTGTTACTTGTATGGAAAAAAGTTTCAAGTGTTCTCTAACCACAAGAGCCTCAAGTATGTGATCACACAGGAAAACTTGAATCTCACTCAACTATCAAGAGCCTCAAGAAGGTGGATTGAGTACCTAGAAGACTATGATTTCACACTCAACTATCATCCAGGGCAGGCGAACGTAGTAGCAGATGCACTGAATAAGAAGTCTCAGGGTGAAATAAATTGTCTTGCGGTGAATAGGTGGAAGATAATGGATGCCTTAGAGGAATTCGATGTATGGGTGGATAGACAAGAGGATCGACCATGCCTATTTAATCTTGTTGCCCAACCGATGCTTCGACAGAGGATCGTAAAGTTGCAACAGTTAGACACCGAGTTGGCAGCTATCCGGGATAGGTTGGAAAGGGATGAGAGTGTTGAGAATTGGTTGATAAAGGATAATGAGTTATGGTTTTGGGGAAGACTATGTGTACCCAAGAACGACTAGGTTTGAGAAGAAGTGTTAGGCGAGTGCTATCGTTCAAAGTTCTCCATACATCCGGGTAGTACCAACATGTATAAGGATATGAAGCGCCAGTATTAGTGGAGAGGAATGAAGTGAGATGTAGCTAAGTACATTTTCAAAATGCGTAGTGTGCCAGCAAGTGAAGATCAAGCATAAAAAACCCGAGGATTACTACAATCCTTACTTGTTTCAGAGTGGAAGTGGGATCACATCACTGTGGACTTTGTGTCGGGTTTACCACGGACGTCGCGGGGACATAATGTTGTATGGGTCATCGTGGATAGACTCACCAAGTCTGCTCATTTCTTGAGTATGAAGATCACAGACACATTAGAGACCTTGAACAGGCTTTACATTCGCGAGATTGTCAGATTGTATGGAGTTCCACTATCTATTGTATCGGATCGTGATTCTCGTTTCGTGGTGCAGTTTTGGCAAAGTCTTCAAAGAGCGATAGGGACAGAGTTACACTTCAGCACCACATTTCATCCTCAAACAGATGGGCAATCCGAGAGGGTGATACAGATTCTGAAAGACATGTTACGAGCTTGCGTGTTAGACTTCAAGGGGGTTGGAGTGATCATTTCCCATTGGTAGAATTTGCCTATAACAATAGCTTTCAAGCTAGCATTGGCATGGCACCGTATGAAGCGTTGTATGGAAGACCATATAGGTCCCGTCTTGTTGGCTAGAAGCTGGAGAGAGTAGCTTGTTTGAGCCAAAAATCGTTCGAGAAACTACAGAGAAGATTTAACTTATCCGGGAGAGACTACGCAGGACACAAAGTAGACAGAAAAGCTATGCGGATAGAAGACGAAGACCATTGGAGTTCCAAGAAGGGGACTATGTTTTCCTCAAAATTTCACCCAAGAAGGAAGTATTTCGTTTCAGCAAGAAGGATAAGTTAGCACCAAGATATACTGGACCATTTGAAGTGATCAAAGTTATAGGCAAAACGGCGTAATAATTGCGGTTATCGACTCGATTGTCAGGGGTGCATGACGTGTTCCACGTTTCAATATTACAGAAACGTCAAATAGATACAATGTCGGTCGTGGACTTGGAAGATATATAATTTCAAGATGGAGCAACATATGAAGAACAACCGGTGAGAATTTTCGATACCAAGGAGAAAGTGTTTCGCAACAAAGTTATTCGAATCATAAAAGTCTTGTGGCAACATCATGGGGTGGAGGAAGCTATTGGGGAACCCGAGTGGGAAATGCAGGGGAAGTATCCGTATTTGTTTGCTACTTGAGATAAATTTCGAGGACGAAACTTTATTTAAGGGGGTGGATTGTAAACCCCCACATGTTTATATTGATATAGTGATACAATTATTTATTAATTAGTTTTCACATGATAGTATAGGTGATGAGATAGGCATAAATCCTATAGAGTTGAAAAATAGAAATAAATACGGGTGAAGCGAATCATTGGTGCGATGTAATATTTGTTAGGTGTTAAGGTTGATAATAATAAATATTTAGCTAAAATTTAGTTTATCACTTGTAAATATTTGAAAAAAATTTCATTAAAACTGGTAGGTATCAAGATTTATGTTGAAAACCTTGTTAAACATGTATGAGATAGTTTTTGAAGGGTTAGGAATGGATTGTAAATGAAAAATGGGTGATGTAGTTAAATCTAGATAGTAACTACCGGTAGTTAATCTACCCGAACTACCGGTAGTCAACAAGTAGTCGAGTGCTCAGTGTACCCGAACTACCGGTAGTCAATAGGAAGTCGAGTGTCCGGTGTACCCGAACTACCGGTAGTCAACAGGTAGTCGAGTGCCTAGTGTACCCGAACTACAGGTAGTCAACATGTAGTTGATTATCCAATGTACCCGACCTACCGGTAGTACCTACTGGTAGTCGCTGTAAAAATTTGAAAATTTTAAGTTGTGAATAACCGGTTCCCCTTCCACAATAAATACTTAATGATGCCTCCTTAGCCTTCATTCAGCCATTCTAACCGTAGGAAACATTAGAGAGGAAGAGAGAAGAGGAAAAGCAAGAGATTCAAGGGTGATTCAAGTTGGAGAAGACCAAACCCTTCTCTCCTTCACTCAAATCTAAGAACATAGTAGGGGATTTCTTCTCTTTCTCTTACATTGAAGTTAGGGCTTATGTTTATATGTATGTATTGCTCTAAATGTTATATATATGATATGAAATCATCCTCTCTTAGTCTTTTGGGCAAAAAAATTACATGTTTTAACGATGTTAGGGTTGAATACCCATGAAATCTATTTTTGAGTTTCAAAACCCTAGTTTTTGGAGAATGGTGGATTTTCTTCTTAAATTCTTCATTTATTATTGATGTTGGAATCATAGAACTTTGTGTGGAGTAATAAAATGATGTGGCTGTGATCTCTTATTTTTTTCATAATTGGTTATTGGAATTGTCACATGAAGAATTTGGGGATTTTTAAAATGTGCTTGCAAATTGAGAATATGTTGGTTTCCTTATTGTATGATTGTTGTGACGGACTTGAATTGCCTTCGAGAGATGCCGTAGAGTGTTAGAGGTTAGTCTATCCCAGTGGGGACGAGATGGTTGCCTAACACTTGTAGTTGATTGTCATTTCGTAATGCCACCACTATCGTTCACTGGAGTTCGAACTAGGGTTGATATACCTTTCCTGGAGAGGGATTCGTCACTGCCATTAGGATGGTAGACGCCCTTTCCCGAAGTGACTGTGATTTGTGATTGTGATGGGTGGACTAGGTATAATTGTTGAGACTATGTGAAGTCTAGTTTTCTTTTGTTATTTCCGCAGCATTACATTAGTTGATTTTTTGAAAGTAAAGGCCTAGACGTGTCTATTCTTTTGGAATAATGTTGTAGACAATATATATATATATATGATGAATGAAATTTATTTAATGATGGATTATCTTAGTGCTCTCATTATGTAAACGGTTTTAGAATGTAATGCCATCCAGAGTGATTTTTGGGGCGTTACAAGTCATTCATGAGGAATACTTGAATTACTCAATAAATCATCTGTGATATATATATATATATATATATATACCACTTAAACATCCTCAGCGTTCCGGTGGAGGACAAGCAATATCGGTAAAAGCATATAAATAGATCTCAAGTTGACACCACATCAATAATTTAAATAGAAACAGGTAAAAGCATTTCTCAAAAGAACCCATTCCCAAATGGTTCGGAAAAGTGTATGCCGTTGCATTGTCCCATACCAATGCACCGGCCCCGACTTAATCCAATCCATGTTCTCATCTAGATATATAGATATATATTGGTTCATCCCATGCTATGTACGTTGATTGTATCTCAAAAATCTACCCAACGACTATACCTAGTTCACCAATCATAATCAAATCACAAGCACTTTGGGAAAGGGTGTCTACCATACCAATAACAGTGATGAGTCCCTTCCCAGGACAGGTATACCAACCCTAGTTCGAACTCCAGTGAACGATAGTGGTCTCATTACCAAATGACAACCCACTACAAGTGTTAGGAAACCATATCACCCCCACTGGGGTAGACTAACCTCTAACACTCTACGACATCTTTCGATGGCAATTCAAGTCTATCACAACAACCATACAATAAGGAAACCAACATATTCTCAATTAATCACAAATTCTAAAGTATTGACAAAATCCCCAAATTCATCATGGGACAATTTTAATAACCAAGTACGAAAAATGCAAGAGATCACAACAACATCATTTTATTACTCAACACAAGTTCTATAGTTTCAATTTCAATAATAAAAGAAGAATTTAAGAAGAAAATTCATCCCTCTCCTTAATCTAGGGTTTTTCAAACAAAAGAGAAATTTCATGGGTATTCAACCCTAACATTGTTAAAATCATGTAATATTTTCCCAAAAGATTAAGAGATGATGATTTCATATCATATATATAACATTTAGAGCAAAACATATATATGTACATACCCCTAATCTCAATGAAAGAGAACGAGAAGAAATCCCCCACCTTGATTCTTGAAATCTAGGCTTTGCACCTTGAATTACCCCTTTAAACTCTTGTTTTTCTCTTACTTTCTTCTTCTCTTTGCTGCCTTTCTTTCTCTCTTAGGGTTTCTAAGGTTGGAAGGGCTGAAATATAGCCAAAGGAGGCGAAATAATGTATTTATAGGGCAAGAATCGAACCAAGATCGCGACATTTAAGTTTCAGAATTCTTTCGGCCCTACCGGTACGTCGAACTCTCTGGACTAATTTTCTCCGGAACACAGTACCGGTACGATTTTTTCCAATTTTTTTTTTTGCCTTTTTCACCGTTTTTCATTTTCAATCTGTTCCTAAGCCAACCAAATCCATCCCAAACCTCTCCAACACATATTTCTACACCAAACCTATTTAATACAAGTTCTAGGACCTAAAATTTCATATTTTTCACTTATTAAAACTAAAATTCAATTATTATTTCCACTAGCATTCTAAATCTCTACTTTTCCAATTCTACCAAATTCAAACACTCATCACTACACATATCCACCTTTTTACAACAATTATTTACTATATATCTATATACATATATAAAAAGAAAATGCGGAGTGTTACATCTTGGGTGGCCGGCCTTGTGAAATGAGGAAGAGAAGCCTTTATTTATAGACAAAAGGCAAGCACGAGGTGTCAGAATAAACTCTAGCCGCCTAGGTGGCCGTCCGGACTCCACCACTGTCGTCCAAACGGTGGTGCCTCGTAGGAGGGTCCATGTGTCTTGTTCTAGGTTTTCCATGTGTTGCGTTATGGGTCTTGCATGTGTCATTTTACACTTAGTCCTTTGTTGTTTTAAGTTTTGCAAGATTGCCTCGTATTCTCCGGTGTTGCTGTAGTAAACACTGCAATTTTGAACATAAAGTATTTAAAACTTTAATCTACACACAAACTCTAATTGAAAATTTTATTTAATTTACCCTACAAAGTTGATTACTTAATCCTTCTATTTTACATAATAGTTAGGTTTAATCACACCCCCAACTTAAACTAGTCTCTAGTAATTTATAAAATATATTTTATAAAATACAATAAAAATAAAACATCAACAGAAATAAAATCATTTTCGTAGATTTTCTCACGATTGAATTTAGCATATGTTACAAACTGTTAAACCACTAGGTGATCCCTAGTGGACGAATTTTGTCTTGTGAAGGTTTCAGTGAAGCTGCCTATAAACTGCAGTAGCTAGAAGTTTATAACTCATACTCTTCACAAGTAAAATTAAATCAGTATTCCTGTGTATTGCTAAAATACTTCATTTTTCTAATTACTATAAGAGTAACACACGTTAGTCGTAACATTATCCATATATTTTTATAAAAACTTGTGTGTGTGTGATAATTTTTTTTGTTTCAAAAATCACTCAAGAAATATTACCCTCTTTTATGGTAGTCTTGATGTCAATCCTTTCCTGAAATACAGTCAGCAAAGAATACATATACGTTATAGTGACTACTTTCTCAATAGTTACATGTGATTGGAATATTGTTAACAAAGCAAATAATATCACATGTAAGATATCTGAAAAACGGATTTTTGAATAAATTGAATTTTGACATAATCTCATGACTGGATATCAACACTATATCAGATATATTATCAACATTCTCCCATTATGGATGTAAAGGGTTAATACAGATACATGATTTCTGGGATAAAAAAGGACTTTCTTTAGGTTGTAATGTGGCCATTGATTTAGGGTTTAAGAAACGTCGTCAGTAAGATTCAAGAGCTACCCTTTATATTATGACACACTTCTTTCTTAAGGCTTTATATGTTTATCCTTTCCAATTTTCACTTTCTTGGCTTTTTTTCTTTCTCAAATTTTCTTTTCTTCGAACCGTGATCATTGTTTTGCCTTTTCTACTGTTTCTTCTTTTGATTTCTTGGGAGCTCCCTCTTTCAGCTTTTCTGTATCTTGCTGATTGAAAAGAGGGTGTAAGAAAATTATGTAGCATATGGAGGTTTAATATATTTCATGTGGCTCGGGTATTTTTCGGGTTTCAGAAAAAGAATTTATATTTTTTCTGGCTCCATCACGGCTGACTAAGGATATAATTTTGTAAAAGAAATGGTCAAAACTCAAAAGTATTCAAAGATGGTCTAAGATCATTTTTTAGAAATCATACTTGTGTGTAATTCCTATAAAATAATTTTAAATACAATGTTAATAATATAATCTAATAAGTGCTAATCCAAACAAAATTAATGAAATTATTCAAAGAAAGTTTACCGTAAATCGAAGATGTTTACTTGAATAGATGAGGAATATCTATCCAAGAAAGATTGGCTCAAATTCTTCAATTGGTTATACATCTCCACTATATATGCAAAGAGTGTAATATTTTACAAGGTTTTTTAAATAAAGAAATCTATTCGTGCTAATAAGAGTAAGTTTAAACAAAAATATTAAGATAACATACAACTAAAAAATAAAAATTTCGCATGATCAAATTAAGACTATTTTCACAAAGCATAGGAATATTAACCTAATTCAATTGTAAATTATATGAAATAATCCACCTAACTTATCAAACATTAGTTCCATATTAGTTATCAAAAACTAGTTTAAACATAAACAAGTTCAAAACACACAACATGTTCAAAACATAAAGTAAATTTCAAATGTATAAAGTAAAAGTGCATAATGTAAAAGATGAGTGAAAGATAGTAAAGTTTTTGTAGAATCTCCAGTCTGTTTAGGAAGTAGAAGATCCTCCTCCAAAACGATCTTTAAATAGCTTTAAAAGCTCAGTTTGATTCTGCTCATATTCATCCATACGTTGATTGATCTAAGTAATGCTGGTCTCTATCCCTAGTAAAATCTATATGCCAGTTCTATTGTCTACTGGTACATATGGTTGATCCCCTTGTGGCTACTGCTGTTCTTGTGGTATGAATTCTTAAGGTATTTGGAATGGCTCCTCTTAGGGTGCAGGTGGTGCTTCAGGTTGGTCTTTTAGTTGTCCTCTATGATTTTTTTCAATGAAGTTTTGTCTAATGCTCCAAAATGGTCCACTGTCTTCCATATCAGATCAATGATCACGCCCTCATTCCCGCATAGTGAAGAAACTAACATAGCATATAGGAGTGATGATTTCTTTCTATCCACAGCAAGTATCATTTGATCCATGATTAAGTTTGATAGGTCAATTGTGTGTCCTATCCCAAATGCATATAAGAAATAAGTATGTTTAGTATAATTTTGATTCTTTTGGGCTCTGGGTAGCAAATTGTATAATGTTATCAAATTTAGAATGCGGCATTTGTCAGTTAGGTCTCCTTGTTGTATGTATTTGTTTGGTCTACACGAAGAAAATTCTAGGTTCCCTGTTACTTCTCTCCCTATGACATTCAAATCAGGTAATCGGGTGTACGAGTATTGTGGGTTTTCTGGTCTTTGCATGGGTTGAAAGAAATCGGCTATAGTAGACGGTGTAACTTGAAAAATATTACCTCGTATGAACACACATAATTGCCTTTCTCTAACTAGCTCAGCATTACTATAAAATTCCTGAACTAAGCATCCATAAGCAGAAACATATAATCTAACATAATATAACCATCCTCTTGCATCAAGAATTTGCCTTACTCCTATGTTCTCAAAATCTTCCAACATAATTGGTCATTCAGAAATAAAAATTTTAGTGAGAAAATTAGAATCATACCAGTCCTGGTGTTTAAAATTCTCAAACATCACCTCATTGAAGTTATTTCCGGGTCCAAGTTGTTGTAAAGGTGCTTGAGGTTGCGGAGATTGATCCCTTCGTACTCAGCTTGAAGACCTTCTTGTTTGTCATCTTGAATCCATCTTTTTGTTGATTTCTTCAAATACTTCATTTCAATTGATTTCAATCGGTAGATATCTTCAAACTGTTATGGGTAAGTGAATAATTGAAAAAGATTGGAGGAAAAACGGTTGAGTATAGGAAATTTGAGAGTTATTTCTTTGGAGATTTCTGCTTTTTCAAATTCTAGCTTGCAAGGGAGATTGAACTGATCGATTTTCTGCCTAGAGGAGTTATATATAAGTGCACTGCCGTAAAGATGCTAGCTCCATCGTCCGAACGGTGCTGTTTGACTGGTTTTTAGTTTGCAACTGCAGATTGCGTCTCTGATTTTCTACAATAGTTCTTTTTTTCTTTAAATTTCTGCAGTTCACAAAATTAGATATAATTTTATATATTCTACAAAAATTTTCTAACCACTCTTTTTCTTTTCAAAAAAATAGGTTTATTAATTTTTTAGTTTCTATTTATTATGTACTGATTTTCTTAATTAATATATTGTTATTTACATTAATTTATAACTATCAATATCTATTCCCAAAACTATAAATTTCATTGATCATATCTAGTCAGTCTTAGAACTGTTTGGATCAATAACATCAGTGACACGATTAACTTCATTTCTCACGTATCTTGTTAACATTAGGGTATAATAGGATGGTATTTCATTATAATCCATACTCTGTCCATACCTAATCCACCGTAAACGATCCGACGCTTGGCTTGAAATTGGTTCCGCACACTGATTATATCGTCTCTAATGTTCTGTACGACCACATCCTACACAAGCACAAAGACGATTTGCACGTTGTTGTTTAGCAAATATACTTTTTCCACACAGGGGTCGTGCTTGACTTTCCAAAATTTCTAAATTTCTAACATATTTAGCTTTTTGCATGATCAATATATGTATATCGTTTGGAAAGTGATGTAGTAAAATTAAACTTAACCAAAATAATTTTTCGTCCATTTTTCAAATTTTAAGAAAAAATTTAAAAACGACTCAAATTATTAAAAATGACTCATTATCCAGTTTTTTAACGTCTGTTAGTCACAAAGAGGAACAAAAATTTTAAATTAAAATTACTATTTTAAACACAAGAAGTAAATTTACATTCATACTTTTCAATCTTAAATTAAATATTATTTGCAATGTAAAAATATCAATTGTTAGCATTGATAATGAAAACCAGGAATCTGTTGTCTTTCAGCGATTAGGATATTTGGCTTTTACTAGGGAGGTTTAATCCGTCAAATAAATTACAAGTAATTAGTAATCAAACAACAATATTTTTCAAAACTCATAAACTGGATCAAAAAGTTGTACATAAGTTACATCTTGAGTAAATTCATAATAATATGTTTTAAGTCTTTGTCCATTTACTATAAAAATATTCTCAGTAATTGGATTTTTAATTTCAATTGCTCCATAGTCAAAAACTTGCTTGACGATATAAGGACCTGTCCATCTGGATCTTAACTTTCTAGGAAACAAATGAAGCTTTGCCTTGTACAACAGAGCTTTTTGAGATGGTTCAAAAGATTTTCTCATAATATTTTTATCATGAAAATTTTTGGTTGATTTCGCAATCTTTGTATTTTCATAAGCTTCATTTCTTAATTCTTCTAATTCATTAATCTGAAGTTTGCGAGAAATTCCAGCTTTATCCATATCAAAATTCATTGTTTTGATTGCCCAACATGCTCCATGTTCTAATTCTATAGGCAAGTGACATGGTTTACCATAAACTAACCGAAAATGAGAAATTCCTAGAATAGTCTTATATGCAGTACGGTAAGTCCAAAGCGCATCAGTTAATCTTAAAGACCAATCCTTATGATCTGGATTCACTGTCTTTTCTAAAATGTGTTTTATCTCCCTATTAGCTAATTCAACTTGTCCACTCGTCTGTTGATGATACGGAATGAATATTTTATGAGAAATCAAGTATTTTTTCATAAGATTTTCAAAAAATTTGTTGCAAAAATGTAATTCACCATCACTGATGAGTGTTCGAGAAATCCCAAATTTGAATAAAATATTTTTTTAAAAAAACCTGATCACCGTTCTGTAATCATTGTTTTTACATGGAATTGCCTCTACCCATTTAGAAACATAGTCAACTGCAACCAAAATGTACAGATATCCAAAGGATGGAAGAAATGGTCCCATAAAATCGATGCCCCAACAATAAAAAATTTCAATAATTAAAATAGGGTTTAAAGGTATTATATTTCTTTTTGAAATATTCCCCATGCTTTGACATCTTTTATAGTTTAAACAAAAGATATGAACATCTGTAACACCCCAAATACCACCCTAGACAACATTACCTTCTGACATCCATTTACATCATGAGAGCACTAAATAATCAATCCATAAGTAAATTTCATTCATAAAAAATATAAAATGTTCACAATATTGTCCCAAAAGAATAGACCCATCTTGGCCTTTACATTCCCAAAAATTAACAAATGTAGCGCAATGGAATATAACAAAATATAAACTAGACTTTACATTGTTTCAAAAGAATATTCTAGTCTTGTACAAAAGAATGTGTCGCTCTAAGCATCCACCTCCCCGTCTAGCTGAGTCTCCCAGTGTACGGGTTCCTCGACTCCCAACTCCTCATCTAGTACATGATCTGAAAATATGTAATTTGTAGGGGATGAGCACGAATCTCTGTAGCAAAATCTTCCCAAACTCAAACAAGGTTTAGAAAAATGTAAAACAGGTTGGTCTCATTTAGCAAAATAACATATATAAATTTTGAAATAAAACAAGGACATTTAGATCGATCTCAAGTTTAGACAACAACGATAAATACATGTAAACATTAAAATATGTCTCAAAAGAAACCAAATCCCAAATGGTTAGGAAAGGCGCCTGCCGTTGCATTGTCCCATACCAATGCATCGACTCCGACTTAATCCAATTCATATTCTCATCTAGATATATTGATATATATTGGTTCATTCCATCCATGTACGTTGATTATTTCTCAAGAATCTACCCAACGACTATACCTAGTTCACCAATCATAATCAAAATCACAAGCACTTTGGGAAAAGGCGTCTACCATACCAATGACAGTGACGATGTAACACCCCGCATTTTCTTTTACATATGTATATAGTTATATGGCAGATAATTGTTGTAAAAATGAGGATATGTATAATGATGTAAGAATGAATCATATAGGTTCAAACATTAGAAATGAATAATTGAGAGACAAATGGATTTGAGAAGTTTAAGTTTCAAAGACGTTTGAGATTGAAATTAGTTATTAGATAAGTTTATAAATGTTTTTAGGTCAAAATAATGTTTCCATTGAATCCGGAAGGTCGAAAAACCTTGGGAGAGGTAATATGAGGTGCATTGGAAGCTTGGAAATACTCCGGAATAAAAACACAAATTTTGTAAATTTCGGGTAAAAAATATTTTGGACACCTCTTAGTATTGTAACCATAACTTTTTATACTTATATCCAATTGATCTAAAATTTTGACAGTAGATAGTAGACATCAAGGGCTACAAAAGTGTCTCTAATGAAAAATTTTCAATTCGACCTATAAAGGGGTCAAAACTGCACTGAAAATTGAAGGAGTCAAATGGTACCGGTACCCCGAAACCAGTAGCTAAATGGTACCGGTACCCAGTACCGGTACCGCTTCTCTGGAGCCTTCCGAACAGTTAAAAAGTCGGGATTTTAGGTTTTAAAACCCCATTCCAAACCCTATTTTCCCCATTCTTCATCTCATTCTCACCACAAACATACTAGAGCCCTAGGAGGAGATAAAGAAAGGGAAAAACACCAAGATCAAGATAGCTTCACACCTTACAGAAATTAAAACCGAAATTTCTCAAGAACACCATTCTTCTCCTCTCTTCTTCTACACATTTACTACACCTTTACCCACACCTCTTGGAACCCTAAGAGAAGACAAGAAGGAGATCTTTGGAGTTTAGGTTAGCTTAAAACTCTTGGATTAAGTAGGGGATTTCTTCTCTTTCTCTTACATTGAGGCTAGGTTTATTTATATGTATTCTTTACACTCTAAATTTTATATGTATGCTATAAATCATTGATTCTTGATATCCTCATGAATATTAACATGCTTTAGACAATATAAATGGTGGGCCAACCATTAAACCCTAGTTTCCAAGAGAGATGA
Organism: Ilex asprella; assembly: GCA_023539305.1. NCBI lineage: Eukaryota > Viridiplantae > Streptophyta > Magnoliopsida > Aquifoliales > Aquifoliaceae > Ilex > Ilex asprella. The sequence continues at coordinate 26,609,566 of CM042187.1, forward strand.
ACATTCTTTTCTAAATTTTGATTTACCCTTAATTTCAAAACCTTAGTGTTTCATATTGAAAAATAAAATGATGTTGTTGTGATCTCTTGTATTTTACATACTTAGTTATTGAAATTGTTACATGATAAATTTGAGAATTTGGCTTATAAATTGGAGACTTGTAAAATTGTTGGGCATTTGAGAACATATTGGATAATGTATTGCTTGTGTGGTTATTTGGATAAACCTTGAGGGTGAGAGGTTCCTTGTAAGGATGCTCATGCCAAGAGAAGACAATTGGTGACATTATCAAGAGGTTCCTTGTAAGGATGCTTGAATAACTCAAACCTTGAGGGTGAGAGGTTCCTTGTAAGGATGCTCATGCCAAGAGAGGAAAATTGGTGACATTATCAAGAGATTCCTTGTAAGGATGCTTGAATAACTCAAACGTTGAGGGTGAGAGGTTCCTTGTAAGGATGCTCATGCCAAGAGAGGACAATTTGTGACATTATCAAGAGGTTCCTTGTAAGGATGCTTGAATAACTCAAACCTTGAGGGTGAGAGGTTTCTTGTAAGGATGCTCATTCCTAAGAGAACAATAGTATATCACGTGTTGGAGAATAGTGATATTTTGGAAATGGATGTTTATGAGAATTGGTTGTTATGGTATATTTCTATTAGTATTGTTATTTAAACTTGAGATCCGTTGTTAAATGTCCTTGTTTTACTTCAAACATTATGTATGCTATTTGTGAAATGAGACCACCCATTTTATATGTTTTTACAAACCTTGTTTGAGTTTGGGAAGATTTTGCTACAGAGCTTCGTGCTCATCCCCTACAATTATATTTTTCAGATTTGGTGCTAGAGGAGGATGTCGGCATCGATGAGTCGGGACATTGGGAGGCTCCACTCGAGGGGAACCTAGATCCCGAGGTAGATATTTAATATCGTAGTTTCTTTTGTACTAGACTAGAAAATTCTTTTGGACATTGTGTAGTCTAGTTTCTTTTGTAATTTCCGCTGCGCTATAATAGTAAATTTTCATTGGGAATGTAAAGGCCAAAGATGACATATTCTTTTGGGATATTGATGTAAATGTTATGAATCATTGTTATGAAGTCTTCTTTATTGATGCTTTATCTTAGTACTTTAATGGTATGAATGGTTATTGAATGTAATGTCGTCCAGGGTGTATTTTGGGGCGTTACAGACGAGTCCCTTCCCAAGAAAGGTATACCAACCCTAGTTCGAACTCCACTGAACGATAGTGGTGCCATTACCAAATTACCACCAACTACAAGTGTTAGGAAACCATCTCACCCCACTGGGGTAGACTAACCTCTAACACTCTACGACATCTTTCGATGACAATTCAAGTCCCTTACAACAACCATACAACAAGGAAACCAACAGATCCTCAATTACAAGCATATTTCTAAAAATCCCAAATTTCAATAATCAACTATGAAAAATACAAGAGATCACAATGAAATTATTTATTACTCAACACAAAGTTCTATGGTCCAAATGTCAATAATAAAAGAAAACTTTAAGAAGAAAATTCACCCCTCCAAAAATTTAGGGTTTTTCAAACAAAAGAGAAATTTCATGGGTAATCAACCCTAACTTTGATAAAGCAAGTATTCATTGCCCAAAAGACTAAGAGAGGATGATTTTATATCATATATATCACATTTATAGCAAGACATACATATATACATAAACCCTAATCTCAATGAAAGAGAAAGAGAAGAAATCTCCTACCTTGTTCTTGGAAGCTAGGTTTGATCTTGACTAACTCCTTTAAACTCTTATTTTTCTCTTCCTTTCTTTCTCTCTTAGGGTTTCTAAGGTTGTAGGGCTGAAATGGAGTCAAAAATAGACGACCTTGGGAATTTATAAGGCTAAAATCGGACCAAGATCGCGACTTTTAATATTCAGATCACTTTCGGCCGTACCAGTACGAAGTATCGATACGTCGAACTCTCTGGACCAGTTTGCTCCGGTACGCAGTACCGGTATGGTTCAGTAGCGGTACACAGTACCAGTACGATTTTTGCCCAGTTTTTCCTATTTCCTCCATTTTTCATTTCCAATCGATCTTAAACCCGTCCAAAGCCATCTTATGCATCTCCAACACCTATTTCTACACCAAACCTATTTAGTACAAGTTCTAGGACCTTAAGTTTCATATTTTTACCTATAAAACCAAAATTTAACTATTACTTTCACTAACCTCTTTAAATCTCTACTTTTCAAATCTACCAAGATTTAAAGACATATCACTACACATATCCACCTTTTTACAACACTCGTTTACTATAAATATAAATATATATATATCTATATATATGCATATATAAAAGAAAATATGGGGTGTTACAATTCACCCCCCTTAAAGAAATTTTCGACCTCGAAACTTACCTCAAGTAGCGATCAAATGTGGATACTTTTCCCGCATTTCTTGCTCCGGTTTCTATGTAGATTCCTCCACTCCATGGTGTTGCCACAAAACCTTCACTAGTCAGATGGCTTTGTTGCGGAGCACCTTCTCTTTGGCGTCGAGAATCTTCATCGGTTGTTCTTTATAGGTTGCTCCATTTTGAATTTCAATATCTTTCAAGTCTACGATTGGAGTTGCATCCGAGTGACACCTTCTCAACATGGACACGTGGAACACGTCATGTACTTCGGATAGCTGGGCTGGCAGTCAAAGTTGATATGCCGCCTTGCCTACTGCTTTGATCACCTTAAACGGTCTAGTATATCTTGGCACTAATTTTCCCTTCTTGCCGAATCGAAACACGCCCTTCTTGGGTGACACCTTGAGAAATACGTAGCCTCCCACCTTGAATTCTAAGGGTTTTCGTCTGTGATCTGCATAGCTCTTCTGTCTACTTTGAGTCGTCCGTAGCCTCTCCCGGATGAGTTGAATCTTCTCTGTAGTTTCTCGCACAATGTCCGGTCCAAACAAACTACTCTCGCCGGCTTCTAACCAACATGTCAGTGATCGGCATGGCCTTCCATACAATGCTTCATACGGTGCCATCCCAATACTTTCTTGATAGCTATTATTGTAATCAAACTCCACCAACGGTAAGTGGTCGCTCCAACTCCCCTTGAAGTCCAACGCGCAAGCTCGTAACATATCCTCCACAATCTGTATCACCCTCTCAGATTGGCCATCCGTTTGGGGATAAAAAGTCGTATTGAAGTGTAACTCAGTCCCCATTGCTTGTTATACACTCTGCCAGAATCTCGCCACAAATCTAGAGTCACAATCCGACACAATCGAGAGCGGAACGCCGTCTAACCTCACTATCTCACGAACATACAGCTGGCTCAAAGTCTCGAGTGTATCCGTGGTCTTCATACCCACAAAGTGAGCGGACTTGGTGATTCTATCCACAAGAACCCATATAGCATTATGTCCCCGCGAAGTCCGTGGTAAACCCAACACGAAGTCCATGGTGATGTGATCCCACTGCCACTCTAGAATAGGCGACGACTGTAGGACTCCTCCTGGCCTTTGATGCTCAATCTTCACCTACTGGCATACTGCGCATTTTGACACATACTTAGCCACATCTTGCTTCATTCCCCTCCACCAGTACTGACGCTTCATATCCCTATACATTTTTGTGTTACCGGGGTGGATAGCAAGCTTGGAGCGATGACACTCTCCAAGTATCTCCTCCGTTAGGGACGAATCATCGAGAACACATAGCTTCTCTCCAAATCTCAATTCTCTGTTTTTCAAAGACCATCCTTCAATCGCTTCTCCATTCTCCAATTTAACTCGAATTGACTCTAAGTTAGGATCCAAGCGTTGTAACTCCATAATTTTACATTGGAGAGTAGGTTAGGCTACGAGATTGAGTAGGCATGGTCGAGCTCTGTCCTCCCAAATCCATAGTTCAAAATTTCCTAAGGCATCCCTCATCTTCCATTGACTTGTAAGAGCATTTAGTTCACCTCGAGACTTGCGGCTAAGTGCATCGGCAACTACATCCACCTTCCCCGGATGGTAGTTGAGTGTGAAATCGTAATATTCTAGATACTCAATCCACCTTCTTTACCGGAGATTCAAGTCCTTCTATGTGAAGATATACTTGAGGCTTTTATGGTGCGAGAACACTTGAAATTTCACCCCGTATAAATAACACCTCCACATCTTGAGAGCAAAGACCACTACAGCCAGCTCTAAGTCGTGTGTGGGATAATTCTGCTCATGCACCTTGAGTTGTCTCAAGCCATAAGCCATTACCTTCCCTCCTTGTATTAGAATACATCCCAAGCCTCGTAGTGAAGCATTGGTGTAGACATCGTAGCTTTGCCCACTGCTCGGAATAATGAGGATAGGTGTCGTCGTCAACTTCTCCTTCAAGGTGCGAAAAACTAGTTCATACGCTTGAGTCCACGAAAATTTCTCCCCCTTCTTTGTAAGGTGAGTCATCGGCATCGCAAGCTTGGAGAACCCTTCCACAAACCTGCGATAATAACCGGCTAACCCCAAGAAACTCCGTAATTCTGTTACATTCTTTGGGGGTTCCCATTTCATCACGGCCTCAATATTTGAGGGATCAACCGCTACTCCTTGCTCGGACACAACATGGCCAAGGAACTTCACTTTCTTCATCCAAAACTCACACTTGCTCATCTTCGCATATAAGTTATGTTCTCTCAATGTTTGTAGCACAATAGAGATATGACAAGCATGTTCCTCCTGAGTCTGTGTGTAAATCAATATGTCATCAATAAACACAATGAAAAATTGATCGTGGTAAGGCCGAAAGACTCTGTGCATCAAATCCATGAAGGCTGTTGGTGCATTCGTCAGTCCGAACGGCATCACCGTATACTCAAAATGACCATATTGGATACGAAAAACAGTCTTAGGATTATCCTCCTCTCGGATCCGTAATTGATGGTACTCTGTGCGAAGGTCAATCTTAGTGTAATACTTCGAACCCCTCAACTGATCGAATAAGTCATCAATTCTCAACAACGGATACTTATTCTTCACGGTAACCCGATTCAACCTCCGGTAATCTATGCACAACCGTAGGATCTCATCCGTTTTCTTCACAAAGAGGACCGGGGCACCCCATGGTGAAGTGCTTAGACAGATAAACTCAATTGCCAACAAGTGATCCAATTGCTTCCTTAGCTCCTTCAACTCCAAAGGTGCCATCCGGTAGGGAACAATGAATATGGGCTCGGTTCCTGGATAGAGATCGATCTTGAACTCAATTTCCCTAGGTGGCGATAATCCGGGTAATTCCTCTGGAAAAATATCAGCAAAATCCGATATAATTAACACCACATTAGTATGGATTTTATCCCTCTCATCTCCCATCAAGCTAGCTAAGAAACTTAAATGATTTCCCACTTTCGCCTTTAAGAACCTACTACCCATAGTAGGAAATGGATGGGAAGAATCTCGATTATTCACAAAACTGAAAACGACTCCTCTTGGCAAGTGAAATGTAATCCGCTTGCAAAAGCAATCCATTACCGCTCGGAAAGCAGGCAACAAGTTCATCTCGAAAATCACGTCATACCCTTTCATCTCTAAAGCAATCAAATCCATAATCAATTCGTGTTCCCCAATGCGAAGTACACAACCCTTGCAGACTCGGCTAGTATCTAACCGTTCTCCCGTGGGCTAGCTAATGTTCATAACATGCTCTAGCTTCGCGAAACTCAATCCCAAATTAAGAGGATAGGTGGTACGTATGAATGAATGTGTAGCACCGGGATCAAATAAAATTCGGGCCCATCAATTATAAAGAAGAATGATACCTTCCACAACGGCATTGGAGGCATCTTCCTCCGGTTGGGTCAAAGCAAATACCCTTCCTTTATTGGTGCCGCCGGGGGCTTGAGCTTGTAATGGTCTCCGTTGTAGTAGTGGCATATTGGTTGCCACTTGGCCTGTTGCTTGGTTGGTTCTTGGTGGAAGCGACGGGCAGTTGTGTCTGAAATGTCCTACCCCTCCACAAGTGAAACATTGATGGGGGTTAGTGTTGGTTCTAGTCTGAATGGCCCCCTCTCCTAGAACTGCTTGAGGTCTAGGTCCAACTGCTTGATTGGGGCGACGGTAAGGTGCCGCCCTTTGCACTCCACTACTACTTGCACCGGTCCGAATAGGGCCTCATCTCATGAAGCTCTGTCGCCGCTGGCTATCTTCTATGTCTCTCTCCACTATGGCAGCTCGGTCGACAAGATCCCCATAATCCCGAATCTTAAAAGCCACCAACTTCTCTTTGATGACCGGTCTCAATCCCTGCTCAAAGCGCTTGGCCCTGCCGGCCTCAGTAGCTATAAACTCTGTAGCATATCGGGATAGCTCATCAAACCTCCTCTCGTACTCGGCTACGGTCATGCTGCCCTATCGTAGAGCCAGAAAGTCAGTCTTCATCTGGTCTCTGACTGATTCCGGAAAGTATTTGTCTTGGAAGATTTGGTCAAACTCTTCCCAAGTGAGTACATCGGTGTTCCTCCTTCGTTTCACGAAGTCCCACCAATGGTCGGCCTCCCCTTCGACCAAATAGATGGCCAAACCAACCCATAAATCCTCGACAACTCCCATGCCGTTACAGATCCTCTTCACTCGGCGGATCCATTTATCCGCATCCAAGGGGTTAGAGCTTCCTTGAAAAGTAGGTGGGTATTGCCGTAGAAATTTCTGAAGGACTACCATCTTCCTATTCTAGCTCCCGTTGCCCGGTACTTGGGCAAGTGGATGAGTTCTACCATTTGTGGTAGTGGTTGTTGTTGTTTCCATTTTGGCCTTGCACTAGAGTGGTGAGCTCCCTCAAACACTGATAAATGCCATTTATGGCATCGGGGAGGTGGTGGCAGAGGAGGGGGTGCTTGGTCACCACGTCCAGAGAGTTTGACGTATCGGTACAGCGTACCGGTGCGGCCGAAAGAATTCTGAAACTTAAATGTCGCGATCTCGATCCGATTTTTGCCCTATAAATACATTATGTCGCCTCTTTTGGCTCCATTTCGGCTCCTCCAACCTTAGAAACCCTAAGAGAGAAAGAAAGGAAGAGAAGAGAGGAAGAAAGGAAGAGAAAAACAAGAGTTTAAAGGGGTTATCCAAGATCTAAACCTAGCTTCCAAGAACACAAGGTAGAAGATTTCTTCTCTTTCTCTTTCATTGAGATTAGAGTTTATGTATATATGTATGTTTTGCTATAAATGTGATATATATGATACAAAATCATCCTCTTTTAGTCTTTTGGGCAATGAATACATGCTTTATCAAAGTTAGGATTGATTACCCATGAAATTCCTCTTTTGTTTGAAAAGCCCTAGATTTTTGGAGATGATGAATTTTCTTCTTAAAGTTTTCTTTTATTATTGACATTGGGATCCTAGAACTTTGTGTTGAGTAATAACTGATTTCATTGTGATCTCTGGTATTTTTCATAGTTGATTATTGAAATTATGACATGATAAAATTAGGGATTTTTAGAAATATGCTTGTAATTGAGGATATATTGGTTTCCTTGTTGTATGGTTGTTGTGAGGGACTTGAATTACCATCGAAAGATGCCGTAGAGTATTAGAGGTTAGTCTACCCCATTGGGGGTGAGATGGTTTCCTAACACTTGTAGTTGGTGGTCATTTAGTAATGGCACTACTATCATTCACTGGAGTTTGAACTAGGGTTGGTATACCTTTCCGGGGAAGGGACTCGTCACTGCCATTGGTATGGTAGACGCCCTTTCCCAAAGTGCTTGTGATTTTGATTATGATTGGTGAACTAGGTATAGTCGTTGGGTAGATTCTTGAGAAACAATCAACGTACATGGTATGGGATGAACCAATATATATCAATATATCTAGATGAGAACATGGATTGGATTAAGTCAGAGCCGGTGCATTGGTATGGGACAATACAACGGCAGACGCCTTTCCTAACCATTTGGGAATGGTTTCTTTTGAGACATACTTTTTAATGTTTCCATGTATTTATCGCTGTTGTATAAACTTGAGATCAATCTAAATGTCCTTGTTTTATTTCAAAAGTTATATATGCTATTTTGTTAAATGAGACCGACCGGTTTTACATTTTTCTAAACCTTGTTTGAGTTTGGGAAGATTTTGCTGCAGAGCTTTGTGCTCATCCCCTACCAATACATGTTTTCAGATTTTGTGCTAGAGGAGGAGTTAGGAGTAGAAGAGCTGGTATACTGCGAGACTCTGCTAGACGGGAGTGTGGATCCTGAGGTGGAAGCTTAGATCACCACATTCTTGTTCATTAGACTAGCATATTCTTTTGAAAATGATGTAAAACCTAGTTTATTTTGTTATATTCTGCTGCGCTGCATTATCTCATTTTGTTGAAATGTAAAGGCCAAGATGGACCTATTCTTTTGGGGTTGTAAACGCCATAACTTGGCTAATTCTTTTGGAATGATATTGTCCTTGTTATATATGATGAATAAAACATTTTCGTATCAATGGTGGTATTTAGTGCTCTTATGATGTAAATGGTTGTTAGAATCTAATGCCGTCCAAGGGGGTGTTTGGGGTGTTACAATTAGTTTTTGTAGGATGTAGATATTCTCTTAATGGTCAATTTTTTTGAACTACTTCTTGTTCTCTAACATCTTCCTCCCTAGGTACATTTTAAGCCATACTTAAGTCAAAGGAATCTTGTGTAGATGAAGATGAAGAAGATGAGGGAGATGACTGATTTATAGAACCTACTGATGAATGAACAGACATAGACTACTAAAAACAAACAAACAAACTATAAACATACTAAACACATAAACAAATATCTTTTTATTATTTTATTATTTATTATTATTTTTTTAAAATTACCATAACTCTCCGACAACGGCGCCAAAAACTTGATTCTCACTTTTTTAGTGATCCGAATTATATTAATTATACACCAAAGTATAAGTGGTCAAATTATAATTTTCTCAGTTTAAGTCAATTATCGATCCCATGAAGAGTTTTTAGTAATTTAGAATGTAAAATAAATAAAATAAATAGTAAATTTATTGTTTATAGCAGTGTAATATTTGATAGCTTGTGATGTGAGCTTAGATTGATAACTAGTCTAATTAAATAAAGTAAAAGAGATAAATCTGTTAATGACAAGAATATAAAAGATACTCTTCAGTTTAACGATCTCATATGTTTTATATTGGTTAAACAGTGGAAATGCTATCTTACAGCAATTAACTCTCATTTTACTGGCTAGTCAACTGGTAGGTCTGATGTATATAAACCATCACACAGCAACTTCTTAGGTTAGCTGGTGGTATTCATGACAATTGATTATTCCAAGCATACCAGAAGGACAAGTCATTCATGAGAAATAGTTGAATTATTCAATTGATCTCTTGATAGTAAGTGCATACATAATAAACCATAGCACAACAACTTCCTAGGTTAGCTGGTGGTATTAAGTCATAACCCAACAACTTCTTAGGTTAGCTGGTTATAGATGTGCTAATTGACTAATCCAAGTGAACCAGAAGGACAAGCCATTCATGAGAAATACTTGAATTACTCACTAAGTCATTTGTGATATATATATATATCTATAATAATAAGATAGAACCAATTTTGAATCCATTTTCACTTCAAAATTTATTTCAATTTAATTTATTTGGGAAAGCACAAGAACGGTTCAGATTAAATCTACTTTTAATTTAAAGGTCCAAATTTCATCTCAATTCTTCCAATTTAATCTAAAGGCTAACAATGCATTCCACAAAAAAAAAAAATATCCCACCCAACTGAACCCAACCCCTACAAGCTACCCACCCCTGCACTCTACCCAAACCCCTTTGCAACTACTCTCTTTGTGTCTTCCAAAAGACTGTTCACCAGTCACCTCCTTTGTTATAGGCTCAACACGCTACCCAGACCCTTTTCACTCCTTTGCCATGGCTCAGCGACAGCACACACCCCAGCGGCGATCAGCGATAGCTCAACCCAGGTACCTCCCTTTCCCCTCTCTTTTTCTCTCTCTATCTCACTCCAATGGAAGAATTAGAAAACAATTTTTGGGTTTGTGGGTTTCGAACCTTGAGGTTAGAATTTCGATGTAGGTTTGTGGAATTAGCTTTCTAAAGTTTTGGATTTTGTTGAAGTAGGAGTGGCAACGGCTGAAAATGTCTGTTTCATTGTTGGGTTTGTGGATGAACATTTTGGAAATTTCATTGTTCGGTCATTGTTGGGTTTGATTTTGTTGGGTTCCAGGATGAACATTCTGAACATTCCAGGATGAACATTCTGATATGATTTGAAATTTCATTGATGTGGATTTGTGGAATTTCTTCTCAAGTTTTGGGTTTGTGGATGGTTTCATTGTTTGATTCAAGAATTTCATGGTTTCATTGTTCATGATTCAAGCATTTCAGCCTTTACATGATCATTTGAACATTTGCGACTTCAATGTTTTGGGTTCACATGACGGTTTTTGTACTGATTGTTGTAAATGGTTTTGTACTGATTTTTGAATTTTGATTTTTTTTATTATAGGGTCTTGATCTCATAGTGTCTTGAATGTTGTGTGTTAATTTCATTCAATAAGATCTTTAGTGATTTTAGATGTTAGGGTTTTTTTTAATCCCATGGAAGACATGTTGAGTTAATTTCATGTAGAGTTTGTGAAATTTTAATCTGTATAATCGTTAAGTATCTCACCATGATTTGTACAAATAGCCTGTATACTTTTGTTTGTATTTGATTTGTACGAACAACCACATGTTATATCTCATCATGATCTACATAACAATAGTTTTAGGTACATGTATTAATCTTCTTTGTTTTCTTTTATTTATTGCTCTGTGCTTTGAGGAAACGGTCCTCCAAAAATTTGGCTTGTTTTTTGGGTTTGCATTTGTTTGTGTGTTTTACATTTTGTTTGTCTTGAATGTCTCTGCTTGACATTTTTTTTTTGTCTAAATCCTGAATTGTGCACTTATTTTTTTTTTGTTTATTAAGTTATTTGTTTAGATAGACTTTGGGGGAGTTATCACTCTGTCTCTTTGTGCACTTAATTTGTTTTGTTTAAATCCTGAATTGCTGAAGGTTGCTCAGAGGCTGCATATGCCGCTTAAGTTAGCATTTTATCTCCACAATCCAGTGAACAATTTGGCAGACATGTCTTTTGCTTTAGTCCATTAGAGTATGGTTTTCCTTATCTCCACTCTTCCATTTGAATCTCTTTTTCTCTATCACCCTTAGCCCCCCAGCAACCCCCTTCTGCCCAAACCTCACACAAACACGACACACACCAACAAACACAGCATACTCACACCCTTAACACACTCACGGGTTCTCTCTCTCTTAGCACCAGCAAAGCAACATGTAGAGTTTGTGAAATTATTTGAAGTAATTTTGTTGTAATGTGTTGTGATTGGTGATCAAGCTACTCTTTTTTGGCAAGCCAAAGATTGAGCATTTACGGCATAAGGGAGTGTTTTTTGCCTATTAAATACATGAAAACAAACAACAACACTCAAATACACACACACACACATGCATATTTACATCTATCTAGATACATACATAGAGGCATGTAACTGTTGGTCGAATATTTTGATGTGAGTGCCTAATAATTTTTGAGTTTTAAATGAGGTGATTTGAATTACAGTATAGGCACTGCAGGTGATGTACACTTCATTGAATAGTCCCTCAAATATTATGGTTTTACTTGCAACCCAGCTAGAAAAGGAATTCTTTGGGACTTTGTTTGTAGTTTTGTGTACCTATAAATCTATAGTAATAAGATAGAATCCAATTTAAATTTTTTTCACTTCTAATTTTAATTCAATTTCAATTCATTTGGGAAAGCACAATGACTGTTTAGATTAAATCCACTTTTAATTCAAAGGCCGAAATTTCATCTCAATTCTTCCAATATAATCCAAAGGCTCAAAATTCATCCCATACAAATGCCAAATCCCGCCCAAATTAAAACACTCTTACACGCTACTCAACTCCTACACGTTACCCCATCAACCTCTTTCTCTCTTTCCTAGAAGAATTCTGATCTCTCCCTTCTCTTTGTCTCACGACGCTTACCACTCTCCCCCCTCTCTCTCTCTTTTTCTTTACAGTAACACAATACACGCACAGAGACACAATACACGCACACTCACAGACACAACACACACACGGTTGCTAAACGTATTTATTTGTGTTCCTTAGGATGTTGTGATTTGTTTGATATTTCTAATTGGTTGTTCTTGGGTTTTTATAATGGATTAGGTCTCGTTGCTTAATCCTACAACAATTGAATGGGTTAAACCCAACACTCTGGCTCGATACCGGGGAATGATACAAGACATGTTGGGTAATGAATTCTATTTTTGTTCTTTTATTTATTGATGAACTAAAACAACCTCTCTGCACTCATTTTTTTGGTGCCATTTTAAATTATGTGTTTTTTATTTTATTTTAAAGGATGGAGCAACATAGAGAACCAACAAGTTTGCAGATGATTCCCAATTTCCTATCGACTCTTCATCCCATATGCAAGTTTGGGAGCGTCGTTTGCTTTACTGTGTTCCTGTGAATTCTAATGTTGTTTTTTATTTTTTTATGTCGCCTCTCTTATTTATTGATTTCAGTACTGATGTTTTTTAATTGTTAGCGTGTTAAGTAGTCTATTAATTTTTTTATTTTTTCTTTTATCAGAGAATTTTTTGTATTTTCATTTTGAGCTATTCATTTTGATGTTCCGAATCTGTTTATTTTTTATAGATTTTTTTCTTTGTTAGTTCAATGTTTGATTGTCCTGTCTATTCTAACTGTATCTACTACTTAATGAATGAAATTTTTTAGGAACTTCAATGTGTTTTCCAAACCAGATGATTTATTCTATGTAGAAAATATTTTGTTATTTCATTATCATTAATGAGTACAGCTTCTTCACCGTTCATGTTGCCAACTTCTTCTCCACTATCAAATAAGTTTGATAAGCTTTGTTATAGCTTGAATGTTATAGTTTAGGTGTTTTGAATAGTAAATTGTTTTCAATGTTATAGTTTGGGTGTTTTTGAATGTTAAATTGGTTTGAATGTTATAGTATGGATGTTTTTGAATGTTAAATTAGTTTGGAATGTAATAGTTTGATTTTCAAGTTTTAATTTGGTGTTAATTTGGGTGTTTTGAATGTTATAGTTTTGGTGTTTTTAATGTTATGGTTTAGTTATTAAATTGGTTTGAATGTTATAGTTTGTGTGTTTTGAATGTTATGGTTTATGTGTTAAATTGGTTTGAATGTAATGGTTTAGGTGTTAAATTGATTATGAATGTTATAGTTTAGGTGGTTTGAATGTTATAGTTTGGGTGTTAAATTGATTATGAATGCTATAGTTTAGGTGGTTTGAATGTTATAGTTTGGGTGTTAAATTGGTTATGAATGTTATAGTTTAGGTGTTAAATTTGTTTGAATGTTATAGTTTAAGTGTTTTGAATGTTATAGTTTAGGTGTTAAATTGGTTATGAATATTATATTGATTTAAATTAATGTCAATTGATGACCTTTTGAATTTGGTGATTGCAGGCTTAAGGTTGGTGCTCAAGGGTTTTGGTGATTGCAATGAATTGGTGCAATCATCACTGCTGCGGGTTTTGTTTTACTACTAGGTTTGGGGGCTGAATTTTGTTGAACTAAGATATGCATTATGTTTGGGATTTAGGATTTGGGTGTGGTGTGGTTGTTTTTGTTGGTGTAGGCTACGAATATGAAAAGTTGGAATATTCGATGTGAAGTGCAATGGTTTTAATTGATCTGAAATTATGACATGGGGAAGTAAGATTCCTTTTAATTCATCTGATTATTGTAACATTGAAAGAAAGTATTTGAAGCTTCTTCTTATTTGACATGCATTATTTCCTTTAGCTTTATAAGCTTTCTTCAATTGTATTTAAAAATAGATTTTTTTTTTTGTATTTCACAGTATCTTCAGCCATGGGTCAATCTTTTGTTGGACTTGCGTTTATAGCATGTGATTGTGACTTTTGTTATTAAGATATAAATGTTATTTTGGTTTGGATTGGATAGTGATTAAAATATGATGATGTTTTTGAGTTAGGTTGAGTAATTTTTTCTTGAGATTGAAGTGCAATGGTTTGTGCTTGACAGTGATACATACAATGAGATATATTAACAATGTATACATGTTGAGATTTCGGCGAATTCTTATTTTCAAAAGAAATTTTGGCAAAATTTCTTGAAAAAATAACAAGTGCTAAATTTATTTCAAATTTTTTTAATTAAAACAAAAGAAAGAAAAATTATTTCAAATTAAAGGTTTTTTTAAATTGCAAAGTGTCTTTAGGCACGAGTTATAGAGTATCCACATTCTAACTTTTTTTATTTCACTAAAATCATGACATTAAAAATGACCAAATGAATTTTATCTTAATGTATGTTTATACTCATTTTTTGATTATTTCGTGTTTAAGAATTATGTTCGACTGGCAATATAGTTATATATAGTAGTTAAATAACTTTAATAACCCAGAAGGACAAGCCATTCATGAGGATCATTTAGGTTTTGTACCATGCATCAGTAGAACATCCTCAACATTCCGGTGGAGGACAAGCCATGCTGGTAGCAATACCGTGGTTATTTAACCGGCAGGTTGATGATGCATCAATGACATAATTCTAGGCACAACTCCAAAACTACGTACATCACTGTATCATGCATGAAGTGCATAATAATATATATATTGATAAATATATAAATAAAACATTAGCATTTCCATAATCTAATCAATACTATGCATATGTTCACCCTTCACTGAAGGGTATATGTGACTACTCACGCCCCATTGCTACTGACAAGCAAGGAGTGCGGGTAATCTTCATTACAACTGAAATTATAACACAAACTCTAAAACTTCTTTCACAAGGAACACTTGAAACACAACTACCTTTATTATTAATCAAAACAACAAAGTGGCGGTAGTTCAACTATCCGAATAGAAAGATACAACATAAATGTAGAAATACAGAGTATCGGTTGGAGTATAGGACATACCGGCTTTGTATTTGACTTTTTCTTTTCTCTTTTTCTTTCTCTCTTTCTTTGGAGTTCTCCCTTGGCTCTTAGGTGGCTGGCCTTGTGAAATGAAGAAGAGGATCCCCTATTTATCGACAAAAGGCAAGCACGAGGTGTCAGGATAAACTCTAACTGCCTGAGTGGCCGTTCGAATGCTACCACCATTGTCCGGACGGTGGAGCCTTGCAGGAGGGTCCATGTGTCTTGTTCTGCATTTTCCATGTGTCACCTTCTGGGTCTTGCATGTGTCGTTTTACACTTTAGTCCTTCGTTGTTTTAAGCTTTACAAGATTGCCTCATGTTCTCTTGTATTTCTGTATTAAACCCTACAATTTTGAACATAAAGTATTTAAAACTTTAATCTATGCACAATCTCTAATTGACAATTTTTAGTTGATTTATCCTACAAAGTTCATTACTTAATCCTTCTATTTTACATACTAGTTAGGGTTAATCACAGATCACTTGTCACGACTAAATTATGAAATAAAGGAAGAACTAACTCTAATCAAAGAAACTTTTCGAGATGAACAACTTTTTGTTATAACATAAATACCATGGTATGCTGATATAACTAACTATCTAGCTACTGATACTATTCCTTCTAATTATACCAGGTCTGATAGAAATAAGTTTATAAGTGAGGTACGTAACTTTTTCTTAAAAGATCCTTATTTGTTTAAATATTATAAAGATCAAATAATAAGGCGAAGTGTACCCAATCATGAAATAAGTCAGGTAATTCAGTTTTGTCACTCTGAAACTTGTGGAGACCATTTTGCTTCAAAGAAAATCGCTGCTAAAATCTTGTAGTGTGGATTTTATTGCTCAAATCTTTTTAAAGATGTTCATGGTAACACCCCAAAAACTACCTTGAAAGGCATTACTATCCAAAATTGTAAACCCCCGCATGTAATAGAACTTGTACCAACTCTAATTGATGTACAAATGTATACTATATAAGTTTGGGTTGACCTTGAAAGGTTTTAGAATGAATTATAAATGAAAAATAGGCCAAACATGTAAAACTGGGCAAACCGTACCGGTACGCGTACCGGTATGCCGAGGTCCAGTAGGTAAACCGTACCGGTACGCATACTGGTACACTTAGTGAAAACTTAAAATTTTAACCCTCGTTTGCCAAGCTTTTGAGCTAGGCATTTCATCCTTTGATTGTTGTAAATGGACAATGATAGAGTACTAATGGTGGTATGTTGGGCTTCGAAAGAACAAATCAATTAAAGATTTATTTAGCCCTCGTATTCTAAAGCTTTGATAAACATTTACTTGGGTATTAGGATTAATCACAAAACTAAATATTTTTAGGTCAAACTAAGGTCTCCATTGAATCCAGAAGGTCGAAAAACATTAGAAAAGGTAATATGGGGTGTATTAGATGCAGCGCCCCTAAAACCGAGGGTCCTTTTTAAACCGTTGACCAACCGTCAACCCGCAAAAATAACCTTTCTTGCCTCAATTCCATACCTTATGTCCATACAAATTCCCTTAATCGGGATTTTAACCCTCGTATATTCCCCGTGTTCTTTTTATTATTTAATTCTCCCGAGGTCCAACATGCCTCAAAATAGTTCATTTAGAATCCATTTGTATCCTTTGAACCAAAGAAAACAAAGTCTAAAAGCATAAGAGAACATTATTAAATGTTCAGAAATTTGCAGACAGTACCGGTACGCAGTACTGGTACGTCGAACCCTCTGGACCAAAACGTACCGGTACACTGTGCCGGTACTAAACTGTACCGGTACAGTCTTCCCAGATTTTTCTTGTTTCTCCTGTTTTTCATTTCCAATTCAATTTAAACCTTACTAAAAACAACCCAACACTTACTTAACATGTATTTGGGCATCCAACATGGTTTATATAAGATCTATTACAAATTTGCATGCTAATTCATTTAATTACATGCCAAAATAAATATTCATTGTAATGTCTTTACAATTTACTCAAAATAAAAGCCACATGCTGGCTTCTTCATTCATGAGGCTCAAAGTGAGAGTCATCCACCGGCACGAACCCCGCACCTGAAATATTTTCCCATAAAGGGTGAGCCAAGCTCAATAGAGTATTCCCTAAATAGGCTACTCCCCAACCCAAATGCACATGAAATGCTCACATGCAACCAATTCACCATGCACACATTCCAAGCCTGAATATGTTATCAACGTTGGAAATTAACAATTCAATGCTATGGAATGAGATGAGACTCACTCTCAGCAACCAACTCGAGCCCTTCTCGACTCTTCGACATATGCAATTGCTAATGTGCAATCACCCGTCATCCATGATCCCGAGCCCTCCCCGGCTCGCCAACACATGTAATTTTTCATGTGTACAATTCTGTCATTTATGTTATACATCAAATGACATTATCAATTCAAGGTCTTGTGTGGGCTGAGTATTTATGGACTTACACCAATGGCACCCAACCGACACGGGATTTATGGACTTCCACCAACAGTCTCGCTTACACCTACACACTTTATGGACTAATATCAACGAAAGTGCGTATCCAAATCACCAGGCCTTACACCCGAGGGATCTTCTAGCCCTTCTTGCTAAACCCAATCCTCAACACCATGCAAACCGTGCGACTCGGCCAAGTCATTGACTTAGCTCACTCGAGACCACTCGTCATCCACCTATGTGGTGTTGATTACTTCCATGCACAACCACCCATTTTATACAATGTTCCCGTGCATATGTAATGTAATGTCTCATTGCAACTCTACAACAATGTTCAATATGCAATGTGTGCCATATGAACCATTTTAAACCCAATTCATATAAACTATGACAAATTATATCAAAAGCATATAATTTTCATAACTCAAAATGTCAATAAACCAATATGCATTTATCAACATTTTATCCAAAACTCATATCCAAGCATGTTATCTCATATTAAGCAAATAGCACACTTTCAAATAAAGACATTATATAAACACATAACATGCCCATAACTCACATAATTCAAGAAATTACATTAAACAATTTCTACATACCCATTTCATTAAATTTCATTTCAATAGGCAAGTGATATACACATCTATCAACCTACCCATTTCAATATAACATTTTAGGTTGTGCATACACCTAAGTAGGAGAAAAACCTACCTCTTGTAGCGTGAGGAACGACCATAGAAGTTCCAAGAATTCAACCCAATTCAATCCCAAGCTTCCCAAGAAATTCAAATTTTCCCACCTTCGGTGAAAGCCCTCCTTTTTGGTGTGTACACGTAGCCCTCGTCAAGGAGATCAACTTTTCCTCTTGTCCCGAACGAATCCGAGCACCGTAGCTCCGTAGATCGTAGAGAGAAGGTGAGCTTTCTTTCTCTTTTCCCTCTCTTCTCTCTCCCTCTTTCTATCAGCTGAACTACGGCTGAATAATGGGGGAAAATATGATTTTTCCCCTATTTATATTTTTAGAATGCTTGGTCCACAACGCGCCACACGTCCCTTCTTATTTCGGGTCAGTTTTGGTTCCGAAACGATTAAATTTCGCTCCGGTTCAAGTTCAAAAATATTTTTAATTTGTCTTGACTTTATTTATTTTAAAATCTCATAATTTTTCAAAGATTTTTTGATTTGGGTCTCTCGAGGCCCGACTGCCTCGTAAAACACGAAAAACCCGTCTATCTCAAAATTTAACATGGTCACTAGATTTCGTGAGACGAATCCAACGGTGATGTCCGTTTCGTCACCTGAGCTCTAGAAAATTTGAGGTTTACAACCCGAACCAAGGTGTCAATTTTTATCATTTTGTCCTTTATTTATAAAAGTTTAAATTTACCCGAATTTTTAAATTAGAAGTTAGGAAGTATTCCAGAATGAAAGCACACTTTAGAGAAAATTTGGGTACAAAGGATCTTGGAAACTTCTTAGTATTTTGGCCATAACTTTTTATCCCAATGTCCATTTGATCTGTAATTTGGACAGTAGATAGTAGATATCTAGGGCTACAAAAGCGTATTTCATGAAACTTTTTCAATTCGAGCTCTAAATGGGTCAAACCTGCACTGGAAGTTGAAGTAAAATTCTGTCAGTCAAACTGTACCGGTACGCCGAACTCCAGTAGCTAAACCGTACTGGTACGATTTGTCTGAGGCTTGCCGAATAGTAAAAAAAAGGCAAAATTTTGGTGTTTTAAAACACCCCTCTAAGTCTCATTTACCCCATTCTTCCATTCCATTCTCACCCCACATATCTCAGAACCCTAGGAGAAGATAAAGAGAGAAAGAAAAGGGAGGAAGAAGGTCTTCAAAGTTTGGGTTCTTGCTTGAGATTTTTGATTCAAGGTAGGGGATTTCTTACCTTTCTCTTACATTGAAGTTAGGGCTTAAGAATATATGTATATTTTGCTCTAAATGGTATATATATGATATGAAATCATCCTCTCTTAGTCTTTTAAGCAAAGATTACATGTTTTTAACAAAGTTAGGGTTGAATACCCATGAAATCCCTTTTTGTGTTTCAAAGCCCTAGTTTTTAGAGAGTGATGAATTTTATTCTCAAATTCTTCCTTTATTA
Source organism: Ilex asprella (assembly GCA_023539305.1). Classification (NCBI taxonomy): domain Eukaryota; kingdom Viridiplantae; phylum Streptophyta; class Magnoliopsida; order Aquifoliales; family Aquifoliaceae; genus Ilex; species Ilex asprella. Next base: position 26,629,161 of record CM042187.1, read on the forward strand.
TTGATATGGGAACCATAGAACTTTGTGTGTAGTAATAAAATGATGTGATTGCGATCTCTTGTATTTTTCATAATTGGTTATTGGAATTTTCACATGATGAAATTGGGGATTTTTGAAATATGCTTGTAATTGAGAATATGTTGGTTTCCTTATTGTATGGTTATTATGACGGACTTGAATTACCTTCGAGAAATGTCATAGAGTATTAGAGGTTAGTCTATTCCGGTGGGGGTGAGATGGTTGCCTAACACTTGTAGTGGGTAATCATTTGGTAATGCGACCAATATCGTTCACTGGACTTCGAACTACGGTTGGTATACTTTTCCTGGGGAGGGATTTGTCACTACCATTAGGATGGTAGATGCTCTTTCCTGAACTGATTGTGATTGTATTGTGATGGGTGAACTAGGTATAGTCGTTGGGTAGATTCCACAAAAGCAATCAACGTACATGGCACGGGGATGAACCAATATACAAGAGAATATGATTTATGATTGAGAAATGTATTTTATTGCTTCCGTTGAATTATTCCTATTGTTTAAACCTGAGATCTATTTAGATATCCCTGTTTTCTTCAAAATTTGATATATGATATTGGCGAAATAAGACCGACCAATTTTTATATGTTTTTCTAAACCTTGTTGGAGTTTGGAAAGATTTTGCTACAGAGCTTCGTGCTCATCCCCTACAAATTACATATTTTTAGATTATGTGTTTGAGGAGAAAATTAGAGTTGATGAGCCAGCACATTGGGAGACACCACCCGAGGAAAATCTAGACCTCGAAGTGGACCTGTAGAGACATAGCTTCTTTTGTACTAGACTTGAGAATTTAGAAGTCTAGTTTTCTTTTGTATTTCTGCTACAAGTGTAATTTAAATTCCTTTGGGATGTAAATGTCATAGTTTGGTATATTCTTTTGATATTATGGTCATAGCTTGGCTTATTCTTTTGGAATGATCATGTTATTTTTATATATGATGAATGAAAAATTTCTTACTGATGGATTTATTTAGTGCTCTCATGATATGAATGGTGGTTAGCATGTAATGTAACGCCCCAAATACCACCCTGGACGGTATTACATTCAATAACCATTCATATCATGAGAGTAACTAATAAATCCATAAATAACCGGAGATCATTAATTTAACAAAATTCGGGCAGAGTCTCCTTTGTACGGAGAACTCTACCCAAAACACAACCTGTGTAATTCTACTATAATGACCACACCGGGTTCATTTAACTACCATAAAATCAATCCATCAAATTTACATGTTATCCCAAAAGAATAGGCCAAGCTATGACCTTTACATCCCCACAAAATTACTATAATACACAGCAAAATTTATAAAATAAAACTAGGCTATACAATTCTCCCAAAAGATTGTCCAAGTCTTTAACAAAAGAAAGAAGGGTCGCTCTAAGCGTCTACCTCGGGATCCACGCTCCCTTCTGTCGGAGTCTCCCAATGTGTCGGCTCCTCGACTCTCAGCTCCTCGTCAAAGGCAAAATCTGAAAGGTGGGGAAGTAAGGGGGGTGAGCACGAGGCTCTGTAGGAGGATCCTTCCAAACCCATTCAAGGTTTTGAAATCAAGTAAAACAGGTATGTCACATTTCGCACATACATATAAATGAATTTTGAAATAAAATAAGGATATTTTAAAGGAGATCTAAAGTTTGTACAATAATAAGGAATTAAAAGAGAATAAAATCACGTTTAATTGACAAACAATTTCCAACATAATCCACTCCACCATACACCATTTCCACAAGTTATCGCGACATCCCATACTACCTGAAAGTCTTGGAGAAATAATATTTGGTATAATGAACAATAATTTTTATTTGGCACCACTCAAGTAGGTTGTCGCTTCTCATGAATCTACCTGACGATTCTATCTCGTTCACCCATTTATAATAACAATCACAGGCCAATTTAGGAAGGGCGTGTACCGTCTCATACGGCATTGACGAAATACTTCCAAGGTGTCTAGTATACTAACCCTTTTCCCTGATATCTGTGAACAATAGTGGTCACTGTCATAACAATGATCCGCTACGAGCATTAGGCAACCATCTTACCCCCATTGGGATAGACTGACCTCTAACACTCTACGGCAGCTCTCAAAGGTAATTCAAGTCTCTCACAATACCATACACAAGAGTGACATACCAACAACATGTTCAAACCTCATATACAAGAAAATTCCATGATTTTTCCCAATTTTCACAAGCAATATATATAATAGAACAATTTAAGAAACATACCCATTTCGTAAATCATGTTACAAGAGACAAGTTTAAAGGAAATAAGCATGAGATCATCAATACAATCATTTTACTATCTAACACAAAGCTCTAGAATTTTTGAAATCAAGATGATGTGAAGATATAGAGAAAAATCTATATTTTCCCAAAAACTAGAATTTGATGGATTTTCAACCATCATTTTGTTCAAATCATGTGAATGTTTGTAAAAATATCAAGAAACAAGGAACCCATAACAAATACATACTATTAAGAGTCAAAATCTACATGTATAATAACCATAACATCAGTGGACAAGAAATGGAAGAAAACCCTACCTTGAATCAAAGTCCCAAACCAAAATCCAAGCTCTAGAGACCTCCTTTCTCTCTTTCCTCCTTTCCTCTATCTTCTCCTAGGGTGCTAAGAGGTTTGGGGTGAGAGATGTGAAGAAAAAAATGGAAGCAAAGGGGCTAAAAGATGTGTTTTAAACACCGCAGCCCTGAAGTTTACTATTCACAGCCTGTTTAGGCTATCTCCAAAATTACGGTTTTGCCACTAAAAATCTTCAATTTGTTTCATACGACTACCCTAAGGTTTTTCGACGTGCCGGATTCATTTTTAATGTTATTTTAACCTAAAAATATTTATTTTTATGATTTATCTCAACACTAAAATAAATTTACACTCGAAACACTAAAATTACTATTTTATTCTTTCGAACAGCTATAGGTGCTATTTTTACGGTTTCAATATACATATGGTTTATTCTTAAGTCATTACATATACAAGAATTCCTAAAAAAGTACATTACTATATTAATATAAACATATGGGGGTTTACACCTTCAAAGTCTAAGAAGAAAACACAACACTTTATTATCCAAGGAACATCACAGTGCAGATTTTTGGTCAACTTCAGAGAATAAACTATTTTGACTCAGGTATTTCGAGTGTATGTGACCTATATGGTTGGAAAGATATACGAGTTAGGGTTCTAACAAAAATAACGGTGCGCAATTTGGACTTTCCAACAAAGAGTTATGATCAAATTGGTGAAAGGTAGTCTACCGGACTGCTTGGTTCTTCTATACTTGTCTAACTAGAGTTTGAGTGTCTTTTGTCACAAATCATATCTCATACCCATCTCCAATATAGGTAGTATGACTAGCATAAGGATCCATGTCTAGCATCATTCATTAACCAAAACTAAATTATTATCCGTTTCCTAGAATCATCCATAACAGCATGATGTAGAACTAGTATATCCATCAAAATTTTTCTTCAATTCCTCTAAGCTAGCTTATTGATGAGAATGCAAAATGCCATATCTTTCTCTTATATTATTTAGCATTTTATACTTATTATTCTTATAATTTGATTTAGGATGTAAATAGAGACGTTAAATGCAAAACGAAGCTAATTGGACGATTGTTGATAGTTTAGAGATGTGGGGGTTTACATGTAATGCCATCTAGGGTGGTATTTGGGGCGTTACAAAAACTATTCACAATGTGAGAGCGACTAAATAATTCCATCTATATAGAAATTTCATTCATCATATATAATTTTTACAACGTTATCCCCAAAAGTATCAGACAAACTGTGGCCATAATATCAAAAGAATATGTCAAACTATGACAATTACATCCAAAAAAGAATTAAACGTATCTTGCTGCGGAATAACCAAAAATATTGTTAGACTTTACATTGCCTCAAAAGAAATTCCCTAGTCTATCACAAACGAGAATAGAGATCTAAGCGTCCACCTCGGGATCTACATTCCCTTCTATGGAACCTTCCCAATGCACCTACTCGTCAGCACCAGACTCTTCCTCTTGCACATAATCTGAAAAGTATTTTATTGTAGGGGGTGAACACAAAGCTCTGTAGAAAAATCCACACAAACTCAAACAAGGTTTAGAAATCACATAAAAACAAGTCGGTCTCATTTCACAATTATCATATATAACTTTTGAAGTAAAACCGGGACATTTAAACAGATCACACATTCAAGCAACAATCGTAATTTAATGAATAAGTGGAACCAATATATATATTTATAATCCATTCCACCATAAATTATTTTCAACAAGTTCTTGTGGAATCTCATACTTCCCAAAATTCTTGTAGAAACCTTTTCTGGTACAATGAACAATAACCCACAATTGACATTCGTTAATCCCCATTGGCATGCACGTTGATTGCTTCTCAGGAGTTTACCCAACGATTATACCTAGTCCACCCATCACAATTACAAGCACTTTGGAAAAAGGCGTATATCATTTTACACTGCATTGACGAATCCTTCCCAGGAAAGGTATATCGTCTCTAGTTCGAACTCCAATGAATGATAGTGGTTGCATTACCAAATGAAAATCCACTATAAGTGTAAGCAACCATCTCACTCCCACTGGGATAGACTAACATTTACAGTCTACGGCATATCTCAAAGGCAATTCAAGTCCATCACAACCACCATACAAATGAGGAAACCAAAACATTCTCAATTCACCAACCATTTCAAATAATTACAAAATCCCCAATTTCACATCTAATGTACGATAGAATAATTGAATAAAAAGAGCAAGAAATCATCATAAATATCATTTTGTTGTACAATATCAAGCACTAAAGTTTTGATAGTGAGAACAAAGGAAATGTAAGAAGGAAATCCATTTTTCTTAAAAACTAGGGTTTGAAGATGCAAAACAGAGCTTTAATGGTTACCCAACCATCACATTATTCAATACATAGCATTTATTGTAATAATAGCAAGAATCAAAGATTTTATAATATACATATTAGATTTAGAGTCAAAAGAGTACATATATACATAAGCCCTAGCGTCAATGTAAGAGAATGAGAAGAAACCCCTACTTTGAATCAAGATCTCCAAGTAAAGCCCAAGCTCTAGAGATCTCCTTCCTCCCCTTTCTTTCTCTCTTAATCTTCTCCTAGGGTTCTAAGAGGTGTGGGGTGAGAGTGGAATGGAAGAATGGCTCAAATGGGGCTTAAAATGGTGTTTTAAAACACAAAAATCCGATCTTTTTTACTGTTCGACAAGCCTCAGACAAAGTGTACTGGTACGCATACTGGTATGGTTTAGCTACGGGAGTTCGGCGTACCGGTACGGTTTGATTGACATATTTTTGCTTCAACTTCCAGTGCAGTTTTGACCAATTGAGAGGTCGAATTGAAAAACTTTCATGAAAACACTTTTGTAGACCTAGATGTCTACTATCTACTGTCCAAATTTCAGATCAAATGGACATCAGAATAAAAATTTATGACCAAAATACCAGGAAGTTTCCAAGATCCCTTTTTACCCAAATTCTCTCTAAAGTGTGCTTTCACTTTGGAATACTTCCTAACTTCTAGTGCACCCCATATTACCTCTCCCAATGTTTTTCGACCTTACGAATCCAATAGAGACCTTATTTTGACTTAAAAATATTTAGAAACTTATGTAATAATCATTTCTAAGTTTAAACGCCATCAACACCTAAACTTCACAATCAATTTGCTTCCCTAGTATCTATTCATACTGTTACAATCTATATGGTTTATTCTTACTTCACTACATATATAAGAATTATTAAACAAGTACATTACTATACTAATATAAACAGGTGGGGGTTTACATTCATATTTTTTGTTTAAATTGTGACAGATATCAAAGATTGGAGATATTTCAAAGAAAAATATGATGCATTTAAACCCTATGTTAATCATTGAAATTTTTTAGTGTTGGGACATCGATTTTATGTGTCATTTTCTCTCATCTTTTGGATATCTATATATTTTAGTTGCAGTTGATTATGTCTCTAAATGGGTAGAGGCAATTTCATGTCGAAATAATGATCATAAAACAGTAATCAAGTTTTCAAAAGAAAATATTTTATTCAGAATTGGAATTCCTCGGACCATTATAAGTGACCGTAGATTACTTTTTTGCAATAAAGTTTTTGAAAATATTATGAAAAAATACTCGATTTCACATAAAATATCTACTGCGTATCATCCACAGACAAGTGGACAAGCTGAATTAACTAATAGGGAAATAAAATATATCTTAAAAAAAACAGTAAATCCAGATCGTATGGATTTATCTATAAGTTTGACTAATACGCTTTGGGCTTACCATACTACATATAAAAACTATTTTAGGAATGTCTCCTTATCGATTAGTTTATAATAAACCATTTAACTTACCCATATAATTAAAACATCGAGCATATTGGACAAATAAAATAATAAATTTTGATATGGACAAAGCTAGAATATCTCACAAACTTCAAATTAATGAATTAGAGGAATTAAGAAATGAAGCATATGAAAACGCAAAAAAAATGAGAAATCAAGAACCAAAATTTTCCATGACAAAAATACCATGCGAAAATCTTTTGAACCTTCTCAAAAAGTTATGTTATATAATACAAAATTTCATTTATTTCCTGAAAAACTAAGATTTAGATGGACAAGTCTTTATATTGTGAAACACGTTTTTGACTATGGAACAATTGAAATTAAAAATCTGTTAATCGGAACTATCTTTAAAGTAAACAGACAAAGGCTTAAACCATATTATGATGGTTTTACTGAAGATATAACTTCTGTACCACTTTTTGATCCTATATATGTGCTTTGAAAAGTAAATTGTTGCTTAATTCTCAAGAATATTAGTATTAGTTATAATTTATTGGACACAGTAAATCTCCTAAGTAACAACCAGATATCCCAATCGGTGAAACAACAACAGATTGTCGAATTTTCTTATAAATGTTGATTATCACTGTTTTTACATTGCAGATAATGTTTAATTTAAGATGGGAAGGTATGGGTGTGAATTTATTACTTGTATTTAGAGCATTTATTTTTTTAAAAAAAAATTATTTGTCTTTGTGACCGGAAGACATTAAAGAACCAGATAGAGAGTCAACTTCTAAATAAAAAAATTACAATGGACGAAAAAATATTTTGGTTAAGTTTAATTCTACTACATCATCTTCCAAAAGATATACATGAATTGATCATGCAAAAATCCAGAAGGCTTAGAAATTTAGAAAATTTTGAAAGTCAACCAAGACCCCTGTGTAGAAAAAGTACATTTGCTAAATGCCGAAGATCAAAACGTCTCGGTGGTTGTGTAAGATGTGGTCGTACAGAACATTTGAGACAATATAATTAGTGTGGCGGAACCAATTTCAAGTCAAGCGTCAGATTGTCTCCAGTGGATTAGGTAAGGATTATCCTAATGCGCCATATTATTCTACAACAATGTTAACAAGATACGTGAGGAATGAAGTTAATCGTGTCATTGATGTGATTGATCCAGACAGTTCTGACTATGAATCAGTGTGATCAAGTGATGTATTATTTTGGAATAATTGTACATAATTATAAATAAATGTACATAACTATAGATTAGGAAACTTAGTACATAAGAAATAAGAAATAAAATAAAAAAATAAAAACCACCAATTTTTTTGACAAGAAAAAGAGTAGTTAGCAAAGTTTTGTAGAATATATAAAAGTGTATTTAATTTGTAAACAGAATTACAGAAAATCAAAGAAGTGATCTGCAGTTGCAAACTCAGAAACCATACAGGCAGCACCGTCCGGACGGTGGGCCTAGCGTTTGGACAGCAGTGCCATATATAAATGCCATCTCCATGCAAGGCCGATCATTTCAAACTCCCTCGCAACCAAAAATTCAAAAAAACCAAAAAATCTCCAAGGAATAGCTCTTAAATATGCAATATTCAACCTTTTTTCTTTAAATTGTCTCTTATTATTCTCAAACCCATCACATTTTGAAGATATCTACCGATTGAAAGCAATCGGAATGGATTATTTGAAGAGAAATTAAGAAAAATGTGGATTCCAGACGGCAAACGAGATGATCTTCAAGCCGAGCACATAGAGATCAACCTCAACCACCTCAAGCACCTCCATAACAACCTAGACCAGGGAATATCTTCAATGAGGTGATGTTTGAGAATTTTGAACGACAAGCCTAGTATGATGCTAATTTTATGACTAAAACTATCATTTCTGAAAGACCAGTTGTTTTTGAAGATTTTGAGAACATAGGAGTAAGAAAAATTATTGCTGATAGAGGATGGTTGCACTATGTTAGATTTATTGCTCCTGCTTATGACTGTTTAATTCGTGAGTTTTATAGCAATGCTAAGATAATTAAAGAAAGACAATTGTGTGTGTTGGTACAGGGTATTGTTTTTCAAGTTACACCGACTATTATCGCCGAATTTTTTCAACCCATGCAAAGACCAAAGAAGCTGCAATATTCATACACTGAATTACCTGATTTGAGTAACATAGGGAGAGAAGTAACGAGTAATCCAGAATTTGTTTAGGGTAGACCAAATAAATATAAAAAACAAGGGGATCTGGCAAACATATACAGAATTCTCAATTTGATAACAGTGTACAGTTTGCTACCCCGAGCCCAGAAGAATCAAATTTATACTAAGTAGGCTTATTTCTTGTACGCATTTGGGATGAGATACACAATTGATCTTCGAAACGTAATCATGGATCAAATGTTACTTACGGTGGATGAAAGAAACCCTCACTTCCATATGCTATGTTAGTTTATCAGTTATGCAAGAACAAGGGAGTAATTGTTAATCCTATATGAAAAACAGTGGACTATTTTGGAGCATTAGATAAAACTTCATTGAAAATGAGTCATGGAGGACAGCCTAAAGAGCAACCCGAAGTACCACCACCACAACAAGAAGAACCATTTCAAGTACTTGAAGAATTTATCCCACCAGAACAGGATCAGCTATACACACCGGTAGATGACAAGACTGATAGACAGATTTTGCTTGGATTGGAGACCACTGTCATCTATCTTGGTACCAGTATTACAGAGATCAACAAGCGCATGAATGATTATGAGCATAATCAAGCTGAGATCATGAGATTACTGAGAGTTCGTTTTCGAGGAGGACCATCCACTTCTTAAAGACTGGAGATTCTACACAAAAAATTTTCTATCTTTCACTCAACTTTTTAATTATTCACTTTTACTTTATGCACTTGAATGTTAATTTTATTTATGTTTTGAACATGCTGTTTGTTTTGAACTTGCTTGTGTGAACTATTGTGTGTTTAAACTTGTTTTTTGTTACTTATGGAACTAATATTTTTGAGTTAGGAAGACTATTTCATATGATTCATGGTTAAATTAAGTTAATATTTTAATGCATTGCAAGAATAATCTTAATCTGATCACACGTGATTTTCATACTTTAGTTGTATAGCATCTAAATATTCTTGTATAAACTTATTCTTAAGTGCACAATTGGATTTCTTTATTGTTAAAAACCTTATGAAATGATACACTCTTTGCATATGTAGTGGAGATGTAAAACCTAGTGCAGATTTTGAACCAATCTTTCTTGGAGAGATATTCTACATCTACTCAAATACAAATCTTCGATTCAGTAGTAAACTTTCTATGACTAATCTCATTAGTCTTGCTCTGATTAACACTTACTGAATTATATTATTAGCATTGTCTTTGAACTTTTATATGAATTTTTAAAAATGATCTTAGGCCATCTTTGATTAGACTTAAGCCTTAACCATTTCTTTTATAAAATTATATTCTTAGTCAGTCGTGATTGAGCCTGAAAAAACACAAATTTTTTTCTTGAAACCCAAGAAATACCCGAGCCAAATAAAAATATATTAAACCTACCCTTGCTATTTAATTTTTTTACACTCTCTTTTAAATTAGCAGGATACGAAAAAGCAAAAGAAGAAGAAAATGTAGAAAAAGATAAGAAAAGGCAAAAGAATGATCACGGTTCACAGAAAAGAAAAATCTGAAAAATAAATTGCAAAAGAAAGAAAAGAGCCAAGAAAGTGAAAATGCAAAGAATTAACATGCAAAATCTTAAAAAATAAGAGGTGTGCCACTATATTATAGATAGTGTTTAAATTCTACTGGCGTCGTTTTGTAAATCTTAAACCAATGGCCACATTAAAACCCTACTAAGTCCCTTTTTTAATTCCAAAAATCATGCATTTGTATTAATCCTATTAATCTAAAAGTGGAGAAATGTTAATAATATATTTAATATAGTGTTAATATCCTTTCGTGAGATTATGTTAAATTCCAGTTTTATTCAAATAACCGCCCTTTTGATTAACTACATGTGAAATTATTTGCTTTGTTAACTACACTCCAATCACATGTAACTCTTGAGAACAGTCACTATCACATGTGTGCTATTTTTGTTGAGTGTATCCTAGGGAGGATTGACATCAAAACTACCATGAAAGAGGGTAATATTTTCCAAGTGATTTTTGAAAATAAAGAAATCACTATACACACAAGCAAGTTTTGTGACACCCCAAAATCCCGGGATTCTATATTGACCATTGATCACCCGTCAACCCACAAAAATACCCGTGAGTGCCGCACAACCCGATATCACATTAATAGCATCCCTTAAGTCGGGATTATAACCCACACGTGCTATCCGTGTACATGTTACCATTTAATCAATTGAAGTCCAATATACTCCAATATGTCTTATTTAAGGTCCATATGTGTCCTTTGAACCCAAGAAACCCAGGCCCAAAAGCATAACATAGGACTTTAAAATTTTCAATTTCATGTTCACGTTCGAACGTTATTTGGCGTTCGAACGTCAGTTGGACTTCGAATGTCACTTGCTCCTAGTACTTTTGCATTTCTATCAGAGCTTTAAAGAACTCAAAGTACTGTAAGCTCCCCACGTTCGAAGTGACTTGACGTTCGAACGTAGATTGTGTTTAAACGAAGGTTGCGTTCGACCGTGGACTGGCGCTCGAACGCCAACAAAATTCCAAAATATTGGTATTTCTGTTTTTCGATTTCCAATCTGCTTCAAACCTTTCCAAATTCATCTCAAACATGTGTAATGAAGTTTTTCTACATAATGCATAACTCATACAAGGTTATATTACAATCATTTGCATAAAGTTACATGCCAAAAACATAGTTTAACGAATGTTTTACAAAAATTTAAGGTTAAAGGCCACAAGTCGGCTCCTCTTTACCCTTGATGGTCCGAATGAGATCTGTCCACCGGCGTGTAACCCGCACCTGAAATGTATTCCCTTATAGGGTGAGCCATGCTCAGTAGAATGTTTCCTATAGAGGCTACTCCCCACCTAGATGCACATTAAATGCTCACATGCAACATACAATTATGCACAACAATTCTAATCAAGTATATGCAACTCAACGATTGTAACACCCCGCATTTTCTTTTATAAATGTATATAGTTATATGATAGATAATGAGTGTGGAAATGAGGATATGTATAATTATGTAAGAATGAATCACATAGGTTAAAACATTAGAAATGAATAATTGGGAGATAAATGGTTTTGAAAAGTTTAAGTTTCAAAGACGTTTGAGATTGGAATTAGTTATTAGATAAGTTTCTAAATGTTTTTAGGTCAAAATAATGTTTCCATTGAATCCGGAAGGTCGAAAAACCTTGGGAAAGGTAATATGAGGTGATTGAAAGTTTGGAAGTACTCCAGAATAAAAACACAAATTTCGTAAATTTCGGGTAGAAAATATTTTGGACACCTCTTAGTATTTTGGCCATACCTTTTTATTCTTATATAGATTTTAGACATCAAGGGCTA
>CM042187.1:26641493-26661919 GCA_023539305.1 Ilex asprella
ACATTATCAAGAGGTTCCTTGTAAGGATGCTTGAATAACTCAAACCTTGAGGGTGAGAGGTTCCTTGTAAGGATGCTCATGCTAAGAGAGGGAAATTTGTGACATTATCAAGAGATTCCTTGTAAGGATGCTTTAATAACTCAAACCTTGAGGGTGAGAGGTTCCTTGTAAGGATGCTCATGCCAAGAGAGTACAATATGTGACATTATCAAGAGGTTACTTGTAAGGATGCTTGAATAACTCAAACCTTGAGGGTGAGAGGTTCCTTGTAAGGATGCTCATTCCTAAGAGAACAATATTGTATCATGTGTTGGAAAACGGTTGATATTTTGAAAATGGATGTTTATAGGAGTTGGTTGCTATGGAATATTTCTATTAATATTGTTATTTAAACTTGAGATCCGTTGATAAATGTCCTTGTTTTTACTTCAAACATTATGTATGCTATTTGTGAAATGAGATCGACCGCTTTATATGCTTTTCTAAACCTTGTATGGGTTTGAGAGAATTTTTCTACAGAGCTTCGTGCTCACCCCCTACAGTTGAATCTTTTTCAGATGTCGGGCCAGAGGATGTACTCGGTACCAACGAGCCATACCTTGGGGAGGTTTCACTAGAGGGATACTTGGATCCTGAGTGGGACATCTAGAGATGTCGTTTACTTTTTGTTCTAGACTAGAATACTATTTTGGAAACACTGTATAGTCTAGATTTCTTTTGTAAATTCCGCTGCGCTATAATAGTAAATTTTCATTGGGAATGCAAAGGCCAAATATGACATATTCTTTTGAGATATTGATGTAAATGTTATGGATTACTGTTAGGAAGTCTTTTTATTGATGGTTTATCTTAGTGCTCTCATGGTATGAATGGTTATTGAATGTAATGCCGTCCATGGTGTATTTTGGGGTGTTACAACGATGGAATCTTTTATGACATACCATGCAAAGAGGTGAGACTCATTAATGCACTCAATCCGAGCCCTTCCCGGCTCCTCAACACATGTAAGTGTCAATGTGTATGAACCCGTCATTCATGTTACACATCAAATGAGGTTTACAAAACTAGGGTCTTTCTTGGGGGTGGATATTCATGGACTTACATCAACGGCACCCAACCGACACGGAATTTATGGACTTCTACCAACGGTTCCGCACACACTGACACACTTTGTGGGTTTTTATACCAACGGAGTGCGTATCCAATCACCGGGTCTCTCACCCGAGGGATTTTCTAGCCCTTTCTTGCTAACCCCAAACCGAATTTATCATGCTTCCATGTGGCTTAGCTAGTCCTTTGGCCCAACTTTCTCAAGTTTTCCGTCAATCACTAAGTGTGGTATTGACGACACCCATGCACACACCCATGAAATGAGATGTTCTGTGCAAATGCAATATAATGAACCATTACTTATCTATGTCATCTCCCATGTAATGAATGCCACATGAGCAACATTTATCACTTATCATCATATTCCATGGAAATGTATATCTTGTGTATATAACCTCCATAAATCATCACTATGCTCAATAAGCATATAATTTTCACAAGTTATCACATAACTCAACTCAAGTATGTTATTTCAATTACATCAAAATAACAACTTCAATCCATGCAAATGTAATGCCCCAAATACTACCCTGAACGGCATTACATTGTAAATCCATTTATATTATCAGAGCACTAACATAATTCATCAATAAATAAAATTTCATAAATCATTCATAACATTTACATCAAAATCCAAAAAGATGATCATGAACTTGCAGCGAAATTACAAAAGACATCTAGACTTTATAATATTTCAAGAGAATATTCTAGCCTAGAACAAAAGAAAATGTATATCCTAAACATCCACCTCGGGATTCGTGTTTCCCTCTATCGGAGCTTTCCAAGGTCCCGGCTCATCAGTTCCGAGCACCTCCTCTAAACACAAAGCTGAAATATGTTGTTTGTAGGGGGTGAGCACGAAGCTCTGTAGTAATATTCCTTCCAAAACCGAACAAGGTTTATAAAAGCATATAAAATGACCGGTCTCATTTCACAAATAGCATATATAAAATCTTTGAATTAAAACAGGGACATTTTACCTATCTCAAGTGTAAATAACAATAGTAATAGGAATGAACAATAACAATTTAGTCCAATAAACATCCATTTCCCACACATGATATAATATTGTTCTTCAAAGCATGAGCATCCTTATAAGGAACCTCTCATTCTAAAGGTCTTGTTTCTTTGGCATGAGCATCCTTACAGGGAACCTCTCACCCTCATGGTTAAGTTTCTCAAGCATCCTTACAAGGAACCTCTTGAGAAGATTACACATTGTCCTCTTTTGGCATGAGCATCCTTACAAGGAATCTCTCACCCTCAAGGTTTGGTTTCTCAAGCACCCTTACGAGTAACCTCTTGAGAAGGAGTGAGCATCCTTACAAGAAACCTCTCACCCATGTTCATACAAGGAATACAATACCCAACATACTCTCAATTCATCAACCATTCCACAAAATATCAAAATCCCTAATTCACAAGCCATTTTCAAGAATTTTCAATTCTCACAAAGGATATTCCCAATAGAACAATTTGAATTAAAGGTACAAGAGATCATCATAACATAATTTTGTTTGTTCCATATGAAACACTAAAGTTTTGAGAGCAAGAATAAACGAGAAATCAAGTGAAAAATCTATTTCCCTTGAAATCTAGGGTTTCATGACAAGAAGAAAGATTTCATGGTTATCTACCAATAGCTTTGTTTAAACATGGTAATTTTTGCAAAAATAACAAGAAAAGAGGGTTTCATGGCATATATATATATATATATATATATATATATATATTTATATATATATATATATAAGAGTGAACATATACATATACATGTAAGTCCTAGACTCAATGGTCAAGAATGGAAGAAAAATCCCTACCTTATATTTTTGAAAGCTAGGCTTTGATCCTGAATCACCCCTTTAAACTCTTGTTTTTCTCTTCCTTTCTCCCTCTCTTCTATTCCTTTTTTCCTCTCTTAGGGTTTCTAAGGTTAGAGGGGCAGAAATGGAGCCAAAGGAGGCGTCATTATGTATTTATAGGGCGAAAATTGGGCTAAGGTCGCGACTTTTAAAGTTCAGATTTCTTTCAGTCGTACCGGTATGTCTAACTTTCTGGACCAAAGTGTTCCGAAACATAGTACCAATACGGTTTTTTTCCCAATTTTGTCTTTTTTCTCCGTTTTTCATTTCCAATCCATCATAAACCCTTCCAAAGCCAACCCAAACTTACACAACATACATTTGTACCCCACACATAGTTGATAGAAGTTCTTTTACAAATTATATCATATATTCACTAGCTAAACTAGCTTTAACTATTATTTTCCTATATTAGTATTTCCTACGGTTATAACTGATGGGCTTCATTCCTACACCATTACCTATATCACATTACTACACAATGTATGATTATATTACTTTAACATGTGGGGGTTTACAAGACATTTTATGAAACAACTTTTATGCACCAATCATGCTATCACATAATATTGTCTACACATCATCAAATATCATTATTCATGGCATTTAATCAAACACCTTCAAGGCAAACATATCATGTTTCCCACACATTTGTCCCCATATCATTAAGTATCAAAGAATCATATAAATGACTTCCACATATCAAATTCAAACAAGCATTTGGTTTAAGTCCTTTCTAGACTTATTTCCATAATCATATATTTATATTCATAGGTCAATATATATATTAGTATATACACCCAACCATTTCTCGTAGGCATTGTAGGTTAGAAATCAACCCAAGTAGGAGAAACCCTACCTCTTGGAGCGTAAACCGAAATGTAAAGCTTCCAAGAACACCAAAATCAACCCCAAAACCTTGATTTTCCAAATATCCTCTTTTGGATCTTTGGTGAAAACAACTCTTTTTGGTGTGGTTGTCTAGCCCTTGTCGCGTAGACGAACTTTAACACTTGGTCCAAGTGATTCCGACCGACGAAACTTGGTAGAATGGAGGAAGAAAGCTTGAAAATTCACTTTCTCTCTTCTCTTTCTCTCCAACGTGTGAACCAGACCAAATGCAGAGA
This sequence comes from Ilex asprella, assembly GCA_023539305.1. Lineage (NCBI taxonomy): Eukaryota > Viridiplantae > Streptophyta > Magnoliopsida > Aquifoliales > Aquifoliaceae > Ilex > Ilex asprella. The sequence goes on from CM042187.1 coordinate 26,645,593, forward strand.
TATTTCTACCAAAATATCAAATTTAAGCCCCTATTTATAATTTCCAAGGCTTGACTCTAATCGCGCCAAGTGTCCCCCCTAGTTCAGATCCGTTTTCGCCCCGAAATAACTTGTTTCGTCCCGATTTTAGTTCAAATTAATTTTATTTGAACTTTCATCCAATTATAAGAAAATTTAATAATTTTCATTTTTGGAAACCTTTGTGAAGTCAATCGCCACCCAGTCGTCTTGTAAAACATGCAAAAATTTTACTATCTCAGAATTCGATGAAATTTATCTAGGTGACTAGAATTCGCGATACGAATCCAACGGCGAAGTCCGTTGTGTCATACGAGTCCTAGAGAACACGTATTTTTAATTTTGCATCATAGTGGAAAAATAACCATTTTGTCCTTATAAAATTTTCAAATTTTTCCGGGTTTTACAAGTTTTTATAAAAATATATAGATAATGTCACAACTAATGTGTGTTACTCTTATAATGATCAAAAAAGGAACTATTCTGGTGGGATAAAAGGAATATTGATTTAATTATGTTCGTGAAAAATATGAATTATGAACTCCTAACTACTGAAGTTTGTAAGTAGCTTCACTAAAAACTTTTATGAGACCGAACTCGTCCTCTAGGGATTAACTAGGGGTTTAAAGGCTTGTTGCATATGCAAAATACAATCGTGAAAAAATCTACAAAAATGATTTTACCTATGTTTGTATTTTAATTTCATTTTGATTTTTATAATTTACTAGGGACTAGTAAAGTTTAAGTTGGGGAGTGTGATTACCTTAATTATTATACAAATTAGAATTATTATATAAATTAGAATTATTAAATAAGTCAAATTGATATGATAAAATATATAAAAACTATCAATTAGAGTCGATTAGGGTTTGTGTGTAAATTAGAGTTTTAATTGTGTTATGTCTGAAATTTTAGGGTCTGATGCGGAATTACCGAAAAATACAAGGAACAATGTATTGAAGCTTGAAAGAGCAAAGGACCAAAGTGTAATTTAGCCAAATAAAGAGTAAGCACTTAAAAAGATAACCATCCAGCAAGGTTCCACCATTTGGACGGTGGAGTGGCGTTCGGACGGTAGCCAAAGTCGGCTCAAACAAATCCTCCATCTACTGCTTCATCCTCTTCTATATATATGCATGCCATCCTTCTTCTCAACTTGGTCGAGCATAGAGGGAGCTCCAGAGAGAATTCCAAAGAAAGAAAAGAAATAAACAGAGAAAAGAAAAAGTCAGACACAAATCTGGTCCATCATACATTCCAGTCGAAATTCTGTATTTCTACATTTCTGTTGTATCTTTCTATTCGAATAATTGAATTATGGCCACCTGTTTGTCTTGAATGATGATAAAATGTGGGTGTGTTTCAATTGTTCTTTGTGAAAGAAGTGTCCAAGTCTGTATTGTATTTATTGTTATAATGAAAATTACCTGCACTCCTTGCTTGTCAATAGTAATGGGGTGTGAGTAGTTACCTCTATCTTCCTATGAGAGGTGAACATATGTATAATATTGGTTAACTTCTGAAAATGCTGATGTTTTATATATGTGTATTGTACACTTCATGCATGACACAGTGATGTACGTAATTTTAGTGTTGTGTCTGCAATTTTGTCATCAGTGCATCATCAATTTGCCGGTTTAATATCTACGGTGTTCTAATCGGTATGGCTTGTCCTCCACCGGAGCACTGAGGATGTTCTACTAATGCATGATACAAAACCTAAATGATCCCCATGAATGGCTTGCCCTTCTGGGTTATTAGGGTTGTTTAACTTATATACATAATACTATTGCTAGTTGAATATCTATTGTTCCACTGGTATGGATTGACCACCAAAGGCACTTAGGATGTTTAAATGGTATATATATATATATATATATTACAGATCACCTATTAAGTAATTCTAGTATTCCTCATGAATGGTTTGTCCTTCTGGTTTACTCAGATTAGTCAATTGGCACATCTATAACCAACTAACCTATGAAATTGTTGTGTTATGATTTAATACCACCAGCTAACCTAAGAAGTTGATGTGTTATGGTTTATTATGTATGCACTTAGTATCATGGGATCAATTAAGTAATTCAAGTATTTATCATGAATGGCTTGTCCTTCTGGTTCACATGGATTAATTAATTGTCATGCATACCACCATTAACCTAAGAAGTTGTTGTGTGATGGTTTATATAAATCAAACCTACCAGTTGACTTGCCAGTAACATGGAAGTTAATTGTTGTAAGGTAGCATTTCCAATAGTTGACAAATATAATGCATATAGGATCCTTAAATTGAAGGATACTTTTTATATTACTGTCTTTAAACAATCGATCTGCAAATATTCATTTAATTAGACTAGTTATGAATCTAAGCTCACATCACAAGTTATTTCATGCTATCTTAGTTTAAACAACAACTTCACTATTTTCATTTTAATTCCTAATTATTAAAAATCTTCGTGGGATTGATACTTGGACTTAAAACTGAGAAAACTACAATTCGGCAACTTATACTTGGGTGCATAAAATATAAATCAGATCATAAAGTAAGTTCAAATCAGTGAGCTTAGAACAACTAAAATAACTTAATTAAAATTAAGGAAATGCGATAATGAAAAGATATGAAATGTGATAATTAAAAAATACCCTTTAGTTTAGGGATTCCATATGCATTATATTGGTTAAGTACTAGAAATGCCACCTTACAATAATTAACCGTCATTTTACTGGAAAGTCAACCAATAGGTATGATGTGTATTAAACTATATCTAATGACTGATTTGGTTAGCCGGCAGAAATATTTCTATGCAACAATCAAATAACTCGAGTAAACCAGAAGGCAAGCCATTTAGGAGGAATACTTGAATTACTCAATCAGCATATCTATACCATGCAACGGTTAAACAACTGGAGTAAACCCGAAGGCAAGCCACTCCAAAGGAATACTACAGTTATTCAATCGACAGGTTGATGATTTATTGATGACAAGATTTCGGTTTACGCATTAAATCAAAATCATAGGCTATGCTGAAACTTAACCCGTCTATAACCAATCAATCGACTATTATGTAAAGCCTAATCACGTACAACATTGTATTATGCATGAAGTACATAACTAGTATATAGTATGGCATATAACATTAGGTACCGCTCGGTGTTCATAACAATGAGCATATTATAAATATAACCATCTATCAATAAGAAAGGTATATATAACATTAAAGCATAGTTAAAACATCGGCATTTTCATAACTTTAACAATATCGTACATATGTTCACCCTTCACCGAAGGGTAAAAGTGGACTACTCACACCCTATTGTTATAGATGAGTAAGAGGTGAAAAATAGGTACATTACAATACAAAATAAAATACAGCCAATCCTTCCCCGAGGAATAGTTAAAACATGACAACTCTTAATATCGATTAGGGCACAAAAGTGGGATAGGTTCTACCCTTCAAGTAGAAAAGAATAATAAAAATGTAGAAGAAAAGCTGCAGGGAGTAAGCTGGCTGGAAGTGGTTCGGCAGGGTTTGGCTATACTATTTTTGTGATGCCCCTAAAATCGGGGGTTCTCTGTCAACTTGTTGATCACCCATCAACCTGTAGAAAATACCTGTGAATGCCACATAACCCAACACCACATCACAACATCTCCTTTACTAGGATCACAACAACTCAAGTTTGGGTAGAGTCTCCCTTATACCGGGCACTCCAAAATGCACAACTTGTATACCATTCAATCACATGACCCATCTAAGGCCAAATAAACTACAATTTTTACTCCATTATTGCTCATTTACTTCATTTGAATAAAGGGACACAAAGCCCAAAAGAATGACAGAACATTCTTAAAAATTTAGACTTTTAGTAAATCCTACTGGTAGAAGATAACCATGTTCTACAGTAGGAAAACCCTTTGGAAAAGTTCTACTGGTAGATTTGTCATCGTTCTACCAGTCGAAAAACTTACTAGAAAAGTTCTACTATAAAACTTGAAGTTCTACCAATAGGTTTTGCATATCGGAAAAGTTCTACCAGTAGAAGAACTAGTCTCTCTTATACTGATTAGCAGAAAACATTGCATAATTATATGTGCTAACCATCCGTTAATCAATGATTTTTATGATGATATTGATGGGAGTTACATATGTCGAGTTATTAATAATGACATTTTGAATTTGCAATTAAAAAGTGTTAAACAAGACTCCCTATGGCACTTCAACAAAGATCGAGACAAAGAGGGATGAAAGAATGAGAATTGGAATGCTCAAAGGTTGCAGAAACAACAAGCACCGTACCGGTATGCAGTACCGATATGTAAAGGCTACTGGAGTTCGAGGTACCGGTACGCTGTACCGGTACTGTCTGTCGAATTTTTCCTCAAATCTCTGCAGTTGAAGCTCTATCGCTTTGTGGACCCCACCATCAGCTCTCCCCTGCTCCCCTGACACATCCACAATACTATTCATCTCTTTCACACCATGGATTGGATGTTTTGGATTTTAAGTCATAAATGAAGAGAGAGAGAGAGATAGAGGAAGAAGCTGAGTGTGCAAACAAGCTATGCACACCCCTGTCCAACCCATGCCACCTGCTACCTATGGATGGAAAGGACTTCCCAAGCTACCCCAAACCTCTGGAGGTACGTTTTGGAGGGAAATGAAGGGGGAGTTCAACATTATTGAAGGGAGATAGATGTAGAGAAGAGGAGCTAGGTAGAAGACAATGAATAATGTTGTTAGAGAGATAATTTGATTTTTCTGCATTTTCTTCATCACATTGCCTTGTAATCTGCTGTAAGGATCTTTATAACTTCATTGAATGTCATTAATGTTATTTTTCTTTATGTTTCTTGTTGGTTTAATGCTCATTTAAAGCTTCACCATTAATGCTCCAAGTCTTTCATTTTTCTTAGCTGTAAAATGGGTTTGAAATGTTTTCACTTTTAGCCTTTAATTTCTTGCACTTAGTACTCTAAATCTTCATAGTTTTCCCATTCACTCTCATTACATTGTTGGTTTCATTTCAAGCATGAGTAGCTAAATCATTAGGTTGGTAAATCCAAGGGAAACCTCCACTTGGGTATACAATTCCAACTCATTCTCCTCCCTCTTTTATGAGTTCAATGGTTCGGTTTGACCGGGTTGAGAGTGGATGAGTTGGTGAGTCTTTGATATTCCGTAGACATAGTCACAGATTATGCTTAGATCCTCACCAATTTTATCCCTAGCTTCCCGCGAATCAATCGTTCATTCATGCTCTATCGGAGGAGGGTTTGGAGTTGAGATGGTACTCCCATTGGAGTGACCTCTTGGGTTTGCCAACATTTATTTTCTCATTAAATTTTCATTAGTACACACTTCACCAAACAAATTTCAACCACAAAGATTTTACACTTTCATTTTCACCAAATCACTTTTACATTGGTTTACTTCCTTCCCCGTGGAATCGATCTTGGAATACCACCAAGTAAAACATGACCCACGAAAGTCTCCTTGCGATTGAGGAGCATTTTTGTGCATATACATCTCATTTTTACATCATCCCATTTCCCCTCCTCCTTGCCCTTTCTTTTGACACTATCCCAAGGGAGAGAAATCCTTCCCTTCGTCCATACATTGCATAGTCTAAGGGATAGTAATTTGGGGTTAATGGAGACAAGGTCTTCAACCAATCATATACCGATAGATTTTCACAAAATTTCAAAAAACAAGAGTCCAGTACACAACTTCTACCGGTAGGTTTTTGAACACTTCTACCAGTAGGTTTTTCATAAACTTCAAAATTTTGAAATGTTTTACCACCTATTTCTATAACTCTGCATAAAATGACATGCAGAGTTGCAATAACTCAAGGTTCAATTATAAGAATTGATGGACAAGGGATTCATTAAACCGAGTAGCTCACCACGGGGCACTCTGGTGTTGTTTGCCAAGAAAAAGGACAAGACCCTTCAGCTATGTGTAGACTATCGATAGTTGAATTAGGTTACTATTAAGAATAGATACCCTTTTCCAAGGATTGATGACTTGTTTGATCAACTGAAAAGGGTACGGGTTTACTCCAAGATAGATCTACGCGCGGGATACTATTAGTTCAGGATTAAGGAGGTAGATATCCCTAAGATGATGTTTAGGATGTAGTATGACATTTTGAGTTCACTATAATGCCTTTTGGATTGACGAATGCCCCAAGAGCATTCATGAATTTCATGCATAGGGTGTTCTAACCCTACATAGATCAGTTTGTCTTGGTCTTTGTTGACGAAATTTTGATATACTCCAAGTCTGAGGAGGAGCATGAGGGTCACTTAGGGGTTGTTCTCAGACCTTGAAGGACCATCAGTTGTACGCCAAGTTCAACAAGTATGAATTTTAGATTACGGAGGTGAAATTTTTGGTACACATGGTGTTGGCTTCAGGTGTGTCAGTTGACTCGAAGAAGGTTGAGGTGGTTATGAGTTGGAAGAGGCCAAAGTCAGTCTTTGAGATATGCATTTTCTTGGGATAGGCAGGATCTTATAGGAGATTCATTGAGGACTTTTCCTGAATAGTTGCACCTACGACGAGATTGACTCAAAAGGATGTCAAATGTCAGTGGGATGACTCCTATGAGAGGGCATTCCAAGAGTTGAAAGAGAGGCTTACTTGAGCACTTATTTTGATAGTCCCAGAGAGGGGATAGAGGTACACAGTATATTGTGATGCCTCCAAGGACGGATTTGGTTGTATTTTGATGCAGTCCAGGAGAGTGGTAGCTTATGGTTCTCGACAATTAAAGAACCATAAGCAAAATTACCCTACGCACGACATGGAGTTGGAGACCATTGTAATTTCCTTGAAGGCTTGGTGCCACTATTTGTATGGTGAGCAGTTTGAGGTGTTTTCGAACTACAAGAGTCGGAAGTGCATCTTTATACAGCGGGACCTCAATATGAGGCAACGCAGGTGAATGGAGTATTTAGAGAATTACGACTTCACTTTGCATTATCATCCTGGTAAGGCGAACGTTGTGGCTGATGCACTCAGCCAAAAGTTATGGGGAGTCTTGGCCAGTGTGGCTTTTCAAAAGTGGTAGATGCTCGAGACTATAGGACAGTTCGGGCAACACTACAAGGGTAAGGTTCAGGGCACTTTGGGGAGTTTGGTATCTACGTCTTCCATACTGAGCAGAGTGATCGATTCACAGGGGTAGGACACAAAGATATTTTCCAGTAGGGACCGAATACAGTCGGGTACAGGTGATGAGGGCTTGGCCATTCACTCAAATGGTAGTCTTTGGTTTAGGAGAAGGGTTGTAGTTCCATGGTCTACGGATCTAAGAGAGGAGATCCTTTAGGAGTTTCATTGCTCCTATTTTTCTATGCATCCTGGGGCACGAAGATGTACCATGATCGTCGTCGCTAGTACTATTGGAATGGGATGAAAAGGCACGTCAGAACTTTCATTAGTCAATGCCTCACGTGTTAGCAGTTCAAGGCTGAGCACTAGAGACCAGTAGGGTTGCTCCAGCCTTTGGAGGTAGTTGAGTGGAAGTGGGAGCACGTAATAATGAATTTTGTGACCCATTTTCTAGGGACATCACGGGGCACGACGCGGTGTGGGTCATAGTGGACTGGCTTATGAAGTCGATACACTTTTTAACAGTGTGGATGACCTTCACACTAGAGGAATTTTGTCGATTGTACATACCGGAGATAGTCCGATTACATGGGGTACTCATATTTATAGTATCGGATCGGGAACCCAATTTTATAACCCATTTTTTGGAGATTTTCTAGCGGGCCATAGAGACACAATTGATGATGAGCATTATTTTTCATCCCTAGACGGACGGTCATGTAAACCCCCATATTCTTGTCGTTATATAGTGACGTAATTATGTTTTTGAAATACTAATATATATAATGATGTATGCATGAAATATATAGATTGTAAGAATAGAAATAAAAATGTAAGTTGGGATAATAGGGTATGTTGCAGAAGTTTGAAAGTATTCTAGAGTGAAAGCACACATTATATAAAATTTGGGTAAAAAGGATTTTGGACACTGCCTATTATTTGGACCATACCTTTTTACCCTGATGTCCATTTGATCTAAAATTTTTATAGTAGACACTAGACATCTAGGGAAAAAAAAAGTGTATTTCGCAAAAAATTTCCAAATCGACCTCTAAATGGGTCAAAACTTCACTTGAAGTTTTATCAAAAATTGGAATAACGTTCGAACGTGAATCAACGTTTGAACGACACTGAGTCCCTGTACTTTGGTGTCTATAGACCTTTGATGGAAGAGCAAAAGTGCTAGGAGCACGTGACATTCGAACGCTAAATGACGTTCGAACGTGACTTATGAATCTGTGTTTCAGAATCGCATATAGGAGTTCATTTCTTCTACTATAAATACCTAAGGACGCCTTTCTTCGTCTCATTTCAACATTTCTAACCCTGGAGAGGCTTAGAGGGGAAGAAAGAAGGGGAAAAACAAGAGATTTAAAGAGTAAATTCAAGTAAGGGAAGATCAAATCTTCAAGTTTTCACCCAAAACTAATAAAGCAAGGTAGGAGTTTCCTTCCACTCTTGTCCATTGAGGCTAGAGCATATATATATATGTATGTTTTGATTCTCAATCCTATATATATGCTATGAAATTATTATTTCTTGATCCTTTTGAAAATATTATCATATTTGAAGGAAGCTATGGTGGAATAGCCATGAAACCTCTTTTTCTTGTCTTGAAAACCCTAGTTTTCAAGAGATGAATTTTTCTCTCAATATTGCTTTGTTCTTGATTTCAAATCTCTATTGCTTTGTATTGAACAATAGAAATGGTATTGTTGATGATCTCTTGCATATTTTCTTAAATTTTTCTATTGGAATAATACATGTTAAATTTGGAGATTTTTTGGATTTTCTTGTGATTTGAGAAAATGGGTGTGTATTGTATCTTGTGTGGATGTTTGGATGACCATGGGTGGTCATTGATAAGATATCATAGAGTGGGTTAGATGCGTTTTTTACTTCGTGTAAGTTTGAAGGTTCTCTATCACTCATAGTGGGATTGGTGCCTTACGAGAACTAAACTACTATTCGATCATGTGTTATCGAGGCTTAAGGTTAGTATACTATTCTGGTGTTGGATCGTCCCTGTTGATGCGTTGGTATACGTCCTTCCTAAAGTTGTGTATCCTTGCGAGGATTGGATGTGTGTGTGTGGGTCAGGATATTCTTGATGTGTTTATTCATGCGATGTCATACATCATACCTGAGATACAAGTTGTGGCTTGGCATACAATGTGGGAAATTGTATAAATTTTGGATTATGATTCATTGTTGAAAATGGTTTATTGTTGAAATGGCTTATGGTTGGAATGGTTTATTGCTTAGAAATTGGTTTTACTTCTTCATTTAATTATTGCTACTGTGTAAACTTAAGATCCAATGAAATATCACTATTTTATTTCAAAAGTTACATATGATATTTTGTAAAGTGAGACCGACCTATTTTCTATGTTTCAAAACCTTGTTCGGGTTTGGGAGGATTTTTCTACAGCGCTTAGTGCTCACCCCCTACAAACAATATTCTTTTCAGATCTTGGTTTAGAGGTAGAGTTCGGAGTTGATGAGCAAGTGCTTTGGAAAGCTCAAGTTGATGAGCATGGGGATCCGAAGGGGGATGTCTAGAATTGTTTTGTTTATATTCTAGACTAGGAGATTCATTTTGAGATAATGTTCATGTTAATATTTTCTGTATTCTACTGTGAGATGATAGTTGGGCATATTCTTTTGGGTATAATTGTTATGGTTTGACATATTCTTTTGGATGTAGTGGTCATGATTTGACCTATTCTTTTTGGATGATGTTGTAGATATTATGGATAATGAATGAAATTTTTTTTACTTGCGGATCTTATTATTTGCTCTCATGGTGTGAATAGTTTTAGATAATAATGTTGTTCAAGGGGGATTTTAGGGCGTTACAAGGTTTGGTATCTGAGCCTAGGAATTAGGTCTTACATGAGAGATGTAGGTTATGGATTACGACTAGAGAGGTTGGATAAGGTAGAATGAAATTCTTGATTTAAATTCTATACAAACCTTATGCTTTAGATTAAAATGATAGTTAGGGTTTCTTGTACATCGAGGAAACTAAGTTGTGAATTGATGTGCAGGATGGAGGGTGGACGTGGAAGTGGACGGGGACGTGGTGGCCAAGCAAATCCACCACCACCACCTCCTGATGTTATGAATGACATTTATCAATGCTTAAGGGAGCTAACCACTCTAGTACATCACCAGAATGGAAACAACCACCACAACGGTGGGGTTCATCCCTTAGCCCATGAACCTGACAACGGGGACAAAAATCGAAGGATGGTAGTTCTTCGAGAATTTTTTAGGCAACCCCTACCTACTTTCCAAAGAAGCTCTCACCCCTTGGATGCGGATAAATAGATTCGTCGGGTGAAGAAAATGTGTGATGGCATTGGAGTAGCCCAGGATTTATGGGTTGGCCTAGCTACATATCTGCTAGAGGGGGAGGCAGATCATTGATGGGACTCGGTGAAGAGAAGGAGGAACACGGATGCTCTTACCTGGGAAGAGTTTGATCAGATCTTCCAAGACAAATATTTTCATGAATCAGTTAGGGATAAGATGAGTGCAGCTTTCCTCGCTCTACGATAGGGTAGCATGACAGTATTCAAGTATGAGAGGAAGTTTTATGAGCTATCCCACTATGTCACGGAGTTCATATCTATTAAGGCTAGGAGGGCCAAACGATTTGAGCAGGGCTTGAGGCCTGCTAAGCTTGTGGCTCACAAGATCCGGGACTATGGGGATCTTGTTGACAGAGCTGCATTGGTGGAGAGAGACATGGAGAACAACCAGCGGTGACAGAACTTCGCGAGGGGAGGTCCAATTTGGACAGGTGCTAGCAGTAGTGGAATGCAGAGGGTGGTACCATACCGTCGCCCAGACCAGGTGAATGGACATAGACTTCAGACAGTTCAAGGAGATAGGGTTACTCAGAATAGAGTAAGCACTGACCGGCGTCAATGCTTCGCATGTGGAGGTTTCGGGCACTTCAAAAATAACTGCCCATCGTTTTTAACAAAGACCAATCAAGCAACAAGACAAGTAAATGCAAACAAGGCACTATTACAGAAGCCACTATAATAGGGATCGTTACGAGCTATCATAAACAAGGCTCTAGCCCCAGGCGGTGCCAATCAGGGAAGAGTGTTTGTTTTGACCCAACTGAAGGAAAACGTTTCCAATGCAGTTGTGGAAGTTATCGTTCTTCTATATAATTCTTTGGCCCAAATTGTATTTAATCCCGGTGATACTCGTTCATACATATGAACTACATATGCTCTTAATTTGGGATTGGACTTTGAGAAGCTAGAACATGCCTTGAGTATTGACATGTCTACGGGAGAACGGGTGGATATTAGAAGGGTGTGTGGAGGTTGTGTACTTCGAATTGGGGAGCAAGAGTTAATTGTAGATTTGGTTGCATTAGACATGAAGGGGTATGACAAAATATTCGGGATGAACTTTTTTGTTGAGATTTTTTTTTTGTTGAGAGATGAACTTGTTGTCCACTTTCCATGCGATAATGGATTATTTTCATAAGCAAATTTCATTCCAATTACTGGGTGGAGTAGTTTTCAGTTTCATGAATGGTCGAAATTCTTCTTATCCATTTCCTACTATGGACATTAGATTCTTGAAAGCTAAGGCGAGGAGCCATTTGAGTTTCTTAGCTAGCTTGATGGGAGATGATTGGGATAGATCCCTATTAGATGTGGTATTGATAGTATTGAATTTTTTGGGTGTCTTTCTAGATGAACTACCTGGGTTACCCCCACAGAGAGAGATTGAGTTTAAGATTGAACTCTATCTGGGAACCTAACCCATTTTCATTGCTCCTTATCGGATGACACCTTTGAGTTGAAGGAGCTCAGAAAGCAGTTAGACCAACTATTGGCTATTAGAATTATCCACTTAAGCACTTCACCTTGGGGAGCCCTAGTCCTTTTGTGAAGAAGCATGATGAAACACTTCAGTTATGCACAGATTACCGAAGGTTGAATCGGGTGACAGTGAAGAATAAATATTCGTTGCCACAAATTGATGATTTATTTGATTAGCTAAGGGGTTCTAAGTATTACTTTAAGATTGATCTTCGCATAGGGTACCATCAATTGCGGATCAAGGAGGAGAATATTCCTAAGACAACTTTTTATACCCGATATGTTCATTTCAAATATACAGTAATATCGTTCAGACTGACTAATGCTCCTGTAGTCATTATAGATTTGAAGCACAGGGTATTCTGATCGTATCTAGATCAGTTTTTCTTTTTATAAAGTATCTTGATCAGTTTGTTATTGTGTTTATTGATGAAATATTGATTTATTCACAAACACAAGGGGAATATGAACGCCATTTCTCGATTGTGCTACAGACATTGAGAGAGCATAAATTGTATGCTAAAATGAGTAAATGCGAGTTTTGGATGAAGGAAGTGAAATTCCTTGACCATGTTGTGTCAAAACAGGGTGCAGCTGTTAATCCCACAAAGATTAAAGTCATAATGAAATGGGAATCACCGAGGAATGTAACCAAGGTATGTAGTTTTCTGGGATTAGCAGGCTACTAACGAAGGTTTGTGGAAGGGTTCTCAAAACAAGCGATGTCAATGGTTCACCTTACGAAGAAGGGAGAAAAGTTATTGTGGACTCAAGAGTGTGAACTAGCTTTTTGCACCTTGAAGGAGAGATTGACCACAACTCATGTCCTCATTATTCCGAGCAGTGGGAAAGGATACTATATTTACATCGATGCTTCGTTACAAGGCTTGAAATATGTGCTAATGCAGGGATGTAAGGTAGTTGTTTTTGGCTTGAGACAACTAAAGGTTCATGAGCAGAACTATCCCACTCATGACTTGGAGCTTGTTGCTGTGGTTTTTGCTCTTAAGTTGTGGAGGTGCTACTTTTATGGAGAAAAGTTTCAAGTGTTTTTTGATCATAAGAGTCTCAAGTATATATTCACACAGAAAGACTTGAATCTTCGGTAAAGAAGTTGAATTGAATATCTAGAGGATTACGATTTCACACTCAACTATAATCCGGGGAAGGCGAATGTAGTAGTAGATGCACTGAGCAGAAAGTCTCAGGGTAAAATTAACGTTCTTACTGTTAATAGGTGGAAGATGATTGATGCCTTGGAGGAATTTGATCTATTTGTGGATAGACAGGGGGATCAATCATGCTTATTTAATCTTCTAGCTCAACCAATTCTCCGACAAAGGATTTTGGAGTTGCAACGATTAGATACCGAGTTGAGAGCTATCGGAGATAGATTGGAGAGAAATTAAATTGTCCCTAACTTTCCATAAGAAGGATCCTTTTCCTGCAAGGACAAGTTTTTTTAGGACCAAATCTCCAACTTTGAAGCTTTTGTGCCTGACTTTCCTATTGTAATATTGAGCTGTCATTCTCAAATAACTCATGATGCACTGTAAGGCTCTACCCATCTTCTCACCTAAGAGGTCGAAGTTGAGCAAAAGTGACTCATCATTATACTTGGGCTTTGAGAGCTCTGTCCTCGGGGATGGGATGCCTATCTCTACAAGAGCTATGCCTTGGTCCCGAATGTCAAGGCAAACGATATTTCTTGAGTTACTGACCTGGTTGTAGTTTTGTAAGCCCATAATACCTCTGGAATGTGTTCCATCCATCATTCCTTTAAGGCTTCGAGTTTGGTCTCGGAGCTGCCTTTACGGTTCGGATAGTAACTTATGTTTTTCAATTCGACTAAGGATGAGCTGGAGCTGAGAAGTAATTAGTTATGCCCAACTCGGCACAGAACTTTTTGAATTTGGAGTTATCGAACTACTTCCCATTGTTTGAGACGATTACCCTAGGTATCCTGAACCTGCATATTATAGATTTCCAGGTGAAGTTCTGAATCTTCTTCTCTGTAATTGATGCCAAGGGCTCCATTTCAGCCCATTTAGTGAAATAATCCACTCCAATGATGACAAATTTGTATTGTCCAATGATGGTGGGAAGAGGTCTAAGTATATCCAATCCCCACTGTTGGAATGGCTAGAGGCTGATTACTAGGGTAAGGAGCTATGGCGGACAGTAGGGGATATTGGCATACAACTGGTAGGTCTTAAACCTTCTAACTAGCTCTGTTGTGTCTTTGAGCAATGTGGGCCAGAAAATAACCTTGCCTTAGCGTTTTACTTGCCAGAGCTCGAGCTCCAATGTGATTGCCGCAAATGCCTTCGTGGATTTATCTTACAATGTAGTTAGCTTCTTCGTCTCACACGCACCTCAGAAGAGGTGGAGAGAAGCCTCGTTTGTATAAGTTCCCCTAGAGGAAGGTGAACCTAATCGATGTGGCTCTTAGTTTTGCTACTTCTTTGGTGTCTATTGGTAAGGCTCCGTTCTAGAAATACTCTCTAATTGGGTACATCCAGGGCAGCTAACTCTGTACTAGGAACACTTCCTTATCCTCAAAGCTTATCGATGGCTCAGAAGATGCTCAACTGGAATTAATATGCCTAGGTTTTTATGGGAAGCTGTAGCCAGCCTTGCTAAGGCGTCAACTTGGGAGTTCTCAGTTCTGGGGACGTGGATGACCTTAACCTGCACGAATTTCTTAATTAGTTCTTGTACCTTCCTCATATATAGAATCATTGTCTCTCATTTGGCTTCATAAGTTGTAACACCCCCATTTCTTTTATATATGTATATAATTATATGATAAATAATTGTTATAAAAATGAGGATATGTATAATGATGTAAGAATGAATCACATAGGTTAAAACATTAGAAATGAATAATTGGGAGACACATGGATTTGAGAAGTTTAAGTTTCAAAGGCATTGGAGATTGGAAATAGTTATTAGACAAGCTTCAAAATATTTTTAGGTCAAAATATTGTTTCCATTGAATCCTGAAGGTCGAAAAACCTTGGGAGAGGTAATATGAGGTGCATTGGAATCTTGGAAGTACTCCGGAATAAAAACACAAATTATATAAATTTTGGGTATAAAATATTTTGGACACCTCTTAGTATGTTGGCCATAAATTTTTATCCTTATATCCAATTGATCTAAACTTTTGACAGTAGATAGTAGACATCTAGGGCTACAAAAGTGTATCTCATGAAAATTTTCTAATTCGACCTCAAAAAGGGTCAAAACTGCCCTGGAAGTTGGAGGAAAAATATGTCTGTTGAAAAGTACCGGTACCATATGGTACCAGTACCGAGTACCGGTACCTCGACTCCAGAAGGTTTTTAGTACCGGTACTGGGTACTGATACCATATGGTACTAGTACCGGGTACCGGTACACCCAATAAAAATTTGAATGTTTAATATCGCGATATTGGTCCATTTTTTGGGCCTATAAATACTTTAGGCCGCGTCCTTAGTCGTCCATACACCATTCTAAACCCTAGATAGCTTGGGAGAGGAAGATCAAAACAAATAGATCAAGATAGAATTACACCCCATAGAAATCAAAACCGAAATTTCTCAAGAACACCATTCTTCTCCTCTCTTCTTCTACACTTTTACTACACCTTTACCCACACCTCTTGGAACCCTAATAGAAGACAAGAAGGAGATCTTTGGAGCTTGGGTTAGCTTAAAACTCTTGGATTCAAGGTAGGGGATTTTCTCTCATTCTCTCACATTGAGACTAGGGCTTGTGTATATATATATATGTATGTCTTTCACTCTCTCTCACCTATATATGATATGTAATACATGAATCTAATTCTAGTTATAATAAATGCTATGTTTGGAATAATATGAAAGGTGGGTAACCACCCAAGGTTCTATTTTACCTTCAAAAACCCTAGTTTCAAGAAAAATGGGGTTTCCTCCTAATTCATTCTTTGTCCTTGATTTCAAAACTTTAGTGTTGAATATTGTACCACAAAATAATATAGATTATGATCTCTTGCATATTTTTTTTTGGATTATTTGATTATATGACACATGTGAGAAAAATTAGGGATTTTATTATATTGGTGAAATTGATGTGAATTGAGCATATTCTTGGTTTTCTCATTGTATGGTTGTTGTGATGGACTTGGATTACCTTCGAGAGATGTCGCAGAGTGTTAGAGGTTAGTCTACCCCAGTGGGGGGTGAGATGGTTTCCTAGCACTTGTAGTAGGTTGTCATTTGGTAATGAAACCACTATCGTTCACTGGAGTTCGAACATGAGATTGTATACTTTTCCTAGGAAGGGACTCGTCACTGCCATTGGGATG
>CM042187.1:26673931-26719054 GCA_023539305.1 Ilex asprella
GTAATCCAAGTCCATCACAACACCCATACAATGAGGAAACCGAGAATATGCTCAATTCACAATAATTTCACAAATATAGTAAAATCCCCAATTTTTCTCACATGTGTCATATAATCAAATAATCCAAGAAAATATGCAAGAGATCATCATTTATATTATTTTGATGTACAATATTCAACACTAAAGTTTTGAAAACAAGAATGAAGAACAATTTAAAGAAAAGTTCATCTCTCTTAGAATCTAGGGTTTTTAAGCAAGAAAAAGGATTCAAGGGTTAATCAAACAATAATATTGTTTAAATCATGGTAGTAGTCACAAGGTATTAAGAAACAATGATTACATACCATACATGCATAATTTAAAGTGAAAAGATTACATATATATATGCCCTAGCCTCAATGTAAGTGATTGAGAGAAAACCCCCTACCTTGAATCTTGAAGAACTAGGGCTTGGATTCTTGAATATACCCGTAATCTCTTATAATTTTCCTTTGATCTTGAGTTCTCTCCTTCTCTCTCAAGTTATCTAGGGTTTAGAATGTGGGATGAATGACTAAGGAGGCGGCCTAAGGTATTTATAGGCTCAAAAGTCGGACCAACGTCGTGATTTAAAACATTCAGATTTTTATCGGGTGTACCGGTACCGGTACCAAAAACCTTCTGGAATCGGGGTACCGGTACCCAGTACTGGTACCAAAAACTTTCTGGAATCGGGGTACCGGTACCCGGTACCGGTACTACTCAGCAGACAGATTCTTCCTCCGTCTTCCAAGTTTCCAATGCACTTCATATTACCTTTTTCCAAGGTTTTTCGACCTTCCGGATTCAATGGAAATATTATCTTGACCTAGAAACATTTAGAAACTTATCTAATAACTAATTCCAATCTCAAATGTCTTTGAAATTTAAACTTTCCAAATCCATTTGTCTCCCAATTATTCATTTCTAATGTTTTAACCTATGTGATTCATTCTTTCATCATTATACATATCCTCATTTTCACAATAATTATCTATCCTATAACTATATACATTTATAAAAGAAAATGCGGGGTGTTACAGAGACCGACCGTTTTCTATGTTTTTTTTAAAACCTTGTTTGAGTTTGGGAGAAATGTGGCTACAGAGCTTCGTGCTCACCCGCTACATATTACATTTTTCAGATGTGGTGCTAGAGGAGAATCTCGGCATCGACGAGCCGGGACATTGGGAGGCTCCACTCGAGGGGAACCTAGATCCCGAGGTGGATATGTAGAGCCGTAGCTTCTTTTGTTCTAGACTAGAATACTACTTTGAAAACACTGTATAGTCTAAATTTGTTTTGTAATTTCCTCTGCGCTATAATAGTAAATTTTCATTGGGAATGTAAAGGCCAAAGATGGCATATTCTTTTGGGATATTGATGTAAATGTTATAGATTACTGTTAGGAAGTCTTTTTATTGATGGTTATCTTAGTGCTCTCATGATATGAATGGTGATTGAATGTAATGCCGTCCAGGGTGTATTTTGGGGTGTTACATAAGTCCTCTCAATTTGCTTCACCACGAGCCGGGAGTCGCTTTAGATCACGAGCTACTCTACCTCCACAGAATGTTTCATGTTAGGCGCGGCAATGACAACTTTTTATTCTACTTCGTTGTTTGAAGTCTTGAATCCGAACTTGAGGGTGTATTAGATATCTATCCCGTCGGGGGAGGTCAGAATCAATCTAGCACAGCTACCTTGGGTGTTGGTGGTTCCATCTACCGAGAGCTTTCATGTGGAGAGGTCAGGTACTAGCTGAGTTGCCTACATGGATGCTTCTGGGGCTATAGTAAACTCTATAATGAAATATGCCAGTACTTACTCTTTGATTGCGGTTTTGGATTTGTAACTGATATCGAACTCGCGAAGCTCTATAAACCATTTGACTGGCCTTCCTGAAGATTATGGTTTGTGCAACACATGCTTTATTGGTTGATTTGTTGGGACCTCAATTGTGTGAGCTTGGGAGTATGGCCTAAGCCTTCTTGTTGTCGTGACTAGAGATAGGACTAGCTTCTCCATTTTCGGATATCTCTCCTCTGCCCCCCTCAAAGCTCTGTTACAGTAGTAAACTGGTTGTTGAGCTCTATATTGCTCTTGACCAGTGCTGCACCGGTTGAGAAATCTGAAACAACGAGGTATAAGGTGAGCATTTTTCCCTCCCTAAGGCTCACCATGACTGGAGGTGAGCTAAGGTAGTCTTTGAGAGCTTTGAATGCTTCCTTGTAGCGCGCATCCCACTGGAATGTCTTTTAAAAGGTTTGCAAAAAGGGTTGGCACTTGTCACTTGATTTGGAGAAAAAATGACTCAGGGTTGTTATCCTTCCTGTTAAGTGCTGGACCTCGCTTGTGTTTGAAATCTGTGATAAGAGACATATTGCATCTTGGCATGGATGGACAGTTTTGGAACTTAAATAGGAAAACATTAAGAAAGCTAAGAATATTCTTGGCAAAGGTCTCAAGTATTGTGGTGGAAATGAGAATATATACCAAACACTTGCAATGCTTGAAGCTAATGCAAATCGGTTTGAGCAAGCCGGATATTTATTCACGAAGGCTACTAATTTTAATTCAAAAAGCTATGCCAGTTGGCTCGTAAGTTTTCTTCATGCTAGCTAACACTTGCAATGCTTGAAGCTAATGCAAATCGGTTTGAGCAAGCCCGATATTTATTCACGAAGGCTACTAATTTTAATCCAAAAAGTTGTGCAGTTGGCCCGTAAGTTTTCTTTGTGCTAGCTCCTCTATTACGAGGATGGTTTCTTTTTCATGTGCATGTTATTTGACAAAGTAATTATCTTGCATGCCTCGTACTTTTCTTTTTGTAGGCATGAGCACAGCTAGAGGTGCAGAGGGAAAACAGCCGTGATGCTAGGGAGCTTTTTGAGGTTAGCTTTTGCTCAATCTTTTTGGACCATGGATACCATTTCCTCCCAATATAGTGTCAATCAATATAACAAATGCTTTAGGTTCCTCCAGATATCAAATACATATAGTTTCTATGTTTTCTGTATGTGACAATTTTCCACTCCCAATGCAGAAAGCAGTCTAGGCTAGTCCCAAGAATAGGTTTGCACGACACTATGGGGAGTCTTTGAAGCAAATTTGGGAAATATAGAACAAGGGAGAAAACTTCTGAAGAAAGGCCATGAACTGAATCCAAGGGATCCTGTTTTTCTTCAGTCTCTCAGTGTATTGGAATACAAATATTCAACAGCAAATCTTGCTCGATTGTTGTTCAGGGGAGCATCTCAATTGGATCCAAGGCACCAACCAATGTGGATTGTAAGGAATTTTCCTGCCATATTACACAGCTATCATCGAATGATCTATTAAATTTGACTTTCTGTTGGTTTTACTTTAGTTCATATCATCTGCAGTCTTGGCAAATTTGTTGAATTAATGGTGTAACAATCTCTCCCATGGCCAATCCAAGAAACCAAAGGAGAAAAATAAATAAGGAATTAGAAAACCGTATGTGAAATATCTGTATATACATGTGTACACATGGATTAAAATTTTGAAGACTAAGATTGAATGTGGGTTATTTTTAAGCTTTTCCTTAATTTTCTTAAGTCCATTTTGATTTTCGAGCTCAAATTAGACCTACAGTGACACCTTTGGTAGAAAAGATGACAAACAGTACTACTCAGTGAATACCAACAAGCCCTTCCTTGTTAAATAGCCATTACATTACCTTAATTTCATGGGCGTGTACTCTTTTTATCTCTTTATGGCTTGTCATTAACTGCAAGATTGCATTCTTAGGAATATTGTCATCTCTGTTTTCTTCACCTTAACTATTTTTTTGGGAACAAGAGTACTTTGTTTTTGTACGTACATATATGTGTGTGCATGTGGCTTCAGATCCTTATGAAGCTGATTGGATCTTGGACTGAATTTAGGCATTGGGGGTGGATGGAATGGAAAGAAGGAAACATAGCCACAGCCAGGGAACTATACCAAAGAGCATTATCGATTAATTCTACAAGTGAAAGTGCTACACGCTGCCTTCAGGCAAGAAGACCTATGTCGTTTGATTATAAGGCATTGATTTTCTTCGTTTAGTATATGTATGTGAATATATAATTGCATACTAAGTCTATAAATAAAGGCCGGTAGTAACTCTACAAACCCAAAGATGCAAAGAGCCTTAGTCCAAATAATTCCCATTTCTATGCAGAAAATTTATTCAGTTTCCAGATCCTAAGAGTCAGCATATTTCATTGTTTTATGGGAACTAGTCTCTTTTGATTTCTTTATTCAGAGAAATTTCCTGCAGTAACTGTAGGTTTTGAACCAAAAATTGTATGGAAATTTACTGTACGACCTGTAAAATTGGGGCCTTCTGTTACATAATGCAGGCTTGGCGCGTTTTGGAACCAAGAATTGGCAATCCATCATTAGCTCAGAGATTGGTTAGATCATCACTGGGCATCAATTCTCAGAGCTCCGTAACATGGATGACATGGGCATCTTAGGAGGAAGATCAGTGGAGTACAGTGCGTGCTGAGGAAGTCCGTAACCTCTATTTTCAGCAGGTATTTGGCATGACCAACTACATCATTCAGTTATTACACGAAGCTCTCCAACATCGAGTGCTGCTCTAATGATACAATCCTCACATCCAAATATTTCCTTCTGTTTTGAGTAATGCTACAAATTAGATATCAGGTTTGTTTTCCTGTGCAGTCTCTGTCCAAATACTTATTCAGTTACATTTTTGCCACTACATATTATAATTACTCCCTATTAGAAAACTTAACGTTCGTGGTTCTGTTCTTCAATTTGAGGCTTAATATGGCTCTTGGAACAGCATATGGCCATGAAGACTCCTGAAGCTAAATGATTGTCGTATGCTGCAAAATCTGATTACCGAAATTTTATTATAAGTTGTCCATTATTTGAGTTTTCTGGTTGCTGAAGTCTGTGATCATATGAAGTTTTGGCCCTTGTGCTAGATACGTTAGTTATGAAACTGTTAATATGTATGTATTGCTCCACTGAAATCTGAGTTCTGATTGCTTTAATGGTACAGCGTACGGAGGTTGTTGATGATGCTTCATGGGTTATGGGGTTCTTGGACATCATTGATCCAGCTGTTGATAGCATAAAGAGACTATTCAACTTTGATCAGAATTGGAAGTCCAAAGCAAATGTTTCTTCCAGTAAAACACTAGGAGCTAATGACAGTGGCATCAAATAAGACTCAGCCGCATCAAGTAATCAGAGAGAAAGTCCAAGCGGTTATGATTGAGATGTTTTTATTCGCGAAAAACTGTTTCTAGACCTATTTAATGTTGACATCCATTAATAATTTAATTATTACAGTCATTATGCCCATAAATTTGATTAGTGTAGCATCACTGAAATTAAAAACACTTGATTTTCTTTTTTATTTTATTTTTAAAATGAAGTCTCTTAATTTTCACTAACCACAGAAGGGAAAAATTTTAGAAAGGAAACTCTTCATTTTGGAAAATTTGATTATATTTACACTGTATTATGTCTCCTTATGTCAGAGGTTGGACCTAATTATCTATCTAGACAAATTAAAAAATGAATTGGGAAGTGATTGCAATTTTGATCTAAATCTTTTTTAATTTTTCAAATTTCTTTTAGCGGTAGATCATTTATTGTGTGTTGATAGAACAAAACTTATATATACTATATCTCATTCAAATTTCTTACTAAATCATGTATCAAGAAGATAAAAATATATGAAAAAAATATTGTTATACATGTAATGCCCCAAGAACCACCCTGGACGGCATTACATTCTAAAACTATTTACATAATGAGAGCACTAAAATAATACATCAATAAAGAAACTCCATTCATTATATATATATAAAGGTCTACTACATTGTCCTCAAAAGAATAGGCACATCTAAGCCCTTACATTCCAACCAAAATCAACTAATGTAACGCAGTGGAACATAACAAAAATAAACTAGGCTTTACATCATTTTCAAAAGAATATCCTAGTCTAGTGCACAAGAATGTGGTGCTCTAAGCGTCCACCTCGGAATCCACACTCCCATCTAGCGGAGTCTCGCAGTATACCGGCTCTTCTACTCCCAACTCCTCCTCTAGCACAAAATCTGAAAATATGTAATTGTAGGGGATGAGCACGAAGCTATATAGAAAAATCTTCTCAAACTCCACAAGGTTTAGAAATATGTAAAACAGGTCGGTCTCGTTTAATAAAATAACATATATAGCTTTTGAAATAAAACAAAGACATTTAAATAGATCTCAAGTTTACACCACAACAATAATTTAAATGGAAACAGTAAAAGCATTTCTCAAAAGAACTCATTCCCAAATGGTTTGGAAAAGTGTCTGCCGTTGCATTGTCCCATACCAATGCACCGGCTCCGACTTAATCCAATCCATGTTCTCATCTAGATATATAGATATATATTGGTTCATTACATACCATGTACGTTGATTGTTTCTCAAGAATCTACCCAACGACTATATCTAGTTTACCAATCATAATCAAATCACAAGCACTTTGGGAAAGGGCGTCTACCATACCAATGGCAGTGACGAGTCCCTTCCCAGGACAGGTATACCAACCCTAGTTCGAACTCCAGTGAACGATAGTGGTCTCATTACCAAATGACAACCCACTACAAGTGTTAGGAAACCATCTCACCCCCACTGGGGTAGAATAACCTCTAACACTCTACGACATCTTTCGATGGCAATTCAAGTCCCTCGCAACAACTATACAATAAGGAAACCAACATATTCTCCATTACAAGCATATTTCTAAAAATCCTCAATTTCATCATGTGACAATTCTAATAACCCATTATGAAAAATACAAGAGATCACAATGAAATCATTTATTACTCAACCCAAAGTTCTATGGTCTCAATATCAATAATAAAATAAAACTTTAAGAAGAAAATTCATCCGTCTCCAAAATTTAGAGTTTTTCAAACAAAAGAGGAATTTCAGGGGTAATTACCCTAACTTTGATAAAAACATGTATTAATTGTCCAAAAGACTAAGAGAATA
The DNA here is from genome assembly GCA_023539305.1 of Ilex asprella. Lineage (NCBI taxonomy): Eukaryota > Viridiplantae > Streptophyta > Magnoliopsida > Aquifoliales > Aquifoliaceae > Ilex > Ilex asprella. The sequence continues at coordinate 26,680,988 of CM042187.1, forward strand.
TGATTTTATATCATATGTATCACATTTATAGCAAAACATACATATATACATAAACCCTACTCTCAATGCAAGAGAAAGAAAAGAAATCCCCTACCTTGACTCTTGAAATCTAGGTTTTGATGGACTCCAAGGTATAAATCTCTTCAATTCAGGTTTCTCTCTCTTCCTCTCTTCCTTTCTTCCTCTCTTTTTCTCATTTCTTTCTCTCCTAGGGTTTCTAAGGTTAGAGGGGCCAAAATAGAGCCAAAAGAGGCGACCTAATGTATTTATAGGGCGAAAATCGGACCAAGATCTCGACATTTAAGTTTCAGAATTCTTTCGACCGTACCGGTACGCTGTAACGGTACGTCGAACTCTCTGGACTAGTTTGTTCCGGTACGTAGTACCGGTACGGTTTTGCCCAGTTTTTGCCTTTTTCTCCATTTTTCATTTCCAATTTCTTCTAACCCTTCCAAATCCATCCCAAACCTCTCCAACGCATATTTCTACACCAAACTTATTTAATACAAGTTCTAAGACCTAAAATTTCATATTTTCACTAACCTTTAAATCTCTACTTTTTCAATTCTATCTAATTTAAACATACATCACTACACATATCCACCTTTTTACAACAATTATTTACTATATATCTATATATATATAAAAAAAGATAATGCGGGGTGTTACAATCCACCGCCTTAAAGAAAGTTTCGTCCTCAAAACTTACCTCAAATAGCGAACAAATATGGATACTTCTCACGCAATTCTTGCTCTAGTCATGTAGCTTCCTCCACTCCATGGTGTTGCCACAAAATCATCACCAATCTGATAACCTTGTTGCGAAGCACTTTTTCTTGGGCATCAAGAATTTTTACCGGTTGTTCTTCGTAGGTTGCTCGGTCTTGAATTTCAATCTCCTCCAAGTTCACGACTGGAGTTACATCCGGTGACACCTTCTCAACATGGACACATGGAACATGTCATGTACTCTAGATAGCTGGGCTGGTAGTCGAAGTTGATATGCCGCCTTGCCTACTGCTTTGATCACCTCAAACGGTCTGGTATATCTTGGTGCTAACTTCCCCTTCTTGTTGAATCGAATCACGCCCTTTGTGGGTGACACCTTGAGAAATACGTAGTCTCCCACCTTGAATGCTAAGAGTCTTCGTCTGTGATCCGCATAGCTCTTCTGCCTACTTTGTGCCATCCGTAGCCTTTCTCGGATGAGTTGATCTTCTCCGTAGTTTCTCGAACAATGTCTAGTGCAAACAAACTACCCTCACCGGCTTCTAACCAACACGTCGGTGATCGACATGGCCTTCCATACAATGCTTCATACGGTGTCATCCCAATACTTGCTTGAAAGCTGCTGTTATATGCGAATTCCACCAACGGAAAATGATCGCTCTAACTTCCCTTGAAATCCAACGTGCAAGCCCATAACATTTCTTCTAGAATTTGTATTACTCTCTCGGATTGACCATCGGTTTGAGGATGAAATGCGGTGCTGAATTGTAACTCTGTCCCCATGGCTCTTTGAAGACTTTGCCAAAACTGCACCATGAAACGAGAATCACGATTTGATACGATATATAGTGGAACTCTATGCAACCTGACGATCTTGCAGATATACAACTTGCTCAAGGTCTCTATGTTGTCCGTGGTCTTCATACTCAAGAAATGAGCGAACTTGGTGAGTCTATCTATGATGACCCATATAACATTATGTCCTCGCGAAGTTCGTGGTAAACCCGATACGAAATCCATGGTGATGTGATCCCACTTCCACTCGGGAATAGGCAAAGACTGTAGGACTCCTCCTGGCCTTTGATGCTCAATCTTCACCTGCTGGAACACTACACATTTTGCCACATACTTGGTTGCATCTCGCTTCATTCCCCTCCACCAGTACTGACACTTCATGTCCCTATACATCTTTGTGCTACCGGGGTGGATAACAAAGTTGAAGCGATGACACTCTTCCAGTATCTCCTCCCTTAGGGACGAATTATTGAGAATGCACAGCTTCTCCTTATATCTCAATTCTCCCTTCTTCCAAGACCACCCTTCAATTGTTTCCCCATTTTCTAATTTAGCTCAAATTGACTCTAAGTCAGAATCCAAGCGTTGTAACTCCACAATTCTACATTGGAGGGTAAGTTAGGCTACAAGGTTGAATAGGCATGGTCGAGGTCCATTTTCTCCAACCCATAGGTCATAATCTCCAAGGGCATCCCTTACCCTCTATTGACTTGCAAGAGCATTTAGTTCACCTCGAAACTTCCTGCTAAGCGCATCGACAACTACATTCGCCTTCCTCGGATGGTAGTTGAGTGCGAAATCGTAGTCTTCTAGATACTCAATCCACCTTCTTTGTTGGAGATTCAAGTTTTTCTGTGTGAACACATACTTGAGACTCTTGTGGTCCGAGAACACTTAAAACTTTTCCCCATACAAGTACCACCTCCATAACTTGAGAGCAACAACCACAACAGCAAGCTCCAAGTCATGAGTAGGATAATTATGCTCATGAGTCTTGAGTTGCCTTATGCCATAAGTAACTACCTTGCCTCCTTGTATTAACACACATCCCAAGCCTCGCAACGAAGCATCGGTGTACACATCGTATCCTTCCCTAATGTTCGGAATAATAAGGACAGGTGCCGTCATTAACCTCTCCTTCAGGGTGCAAAAGGCTTGTTCACACTCTTGAGTCCACAAGAAATTCTCCCCCTTCTTTGTGAGGCGAGTCATCGATATCGCAAGCTTGGAGAATCCCTCCACGAACCTCCTATAGTAGCTTGCCAAGCCCAAAAAACTACGCACTTCGGTCACATTCTTCGGAGGTTTCCATTTCATTACAGCTTCCATTTTAGCAGAATCAACCGCTACACCTTGTTCTGACACCACATGACCAAGGAACTTCACATTCCTCATCCAAAACTCACATTTTCTCATTTTAGCATATAACTTATGGTCTCTCAATGTGTGTAGTACTATAGAGAGATGGCGAGCATGTTCCTCTTGAGTCTGTGAGTAAATCAATATGTCATCAATAAACATAATGACAATTTGATCGAGGTAAGGCCGGAAGACTTTGTGCATCAAATCAATGAAGGCTGCAGGGGCATTAGTCAATCCGAACGGCATCACCATATACTTGAAATGACCATACCGGATATATAATGCAGTCTTAGGAATATCCTCCTCTCGGATCCGCAATTGATGGTACTCTACGCGGAGGTCAATCTTGGTGTAATACTTAGAACCCCTCAACTAATCAAATAAGTCATTGATCCGTGACAACGGATATCTATTCTTCACTGTCACCCGATTCAACCTTCGGTAATCCGTACATAACCGAAGCATCTCATCTGTTTTCTTTACAAAGACGACCGGGGCTCTCCAAGGTGAAGTACTCAAACGAATAAACCCAATCGCCAATAGATTGTCCAATTGTTTTCTTAGCTCCTTTAACTCCAAAGTTGCCATCCGATAGGGAGCAATAGATATGGGTTTGGTTCTCGGATAGAGATCAATCTTGAACTCAATTTCCCTATGTGGCGGTAATCCGGGTAATTCCTCAGGAAAAACATCCAGAAACTCCGATACAATTAACACCACCTCCGTATGGATTTTATCCCTGTCATCTCCCATCAAGCTAGCTAAGAAACTCCAATGACTTCCTGTTTTCGCCTTTAAGAATCTACTACCCGTAGTAGAAAATGGATGGGAAGAATCTCGATTATTCAAAAAACTAAAAACGACTCCTCTCGACAACTGAAATGTAATCCGCTTGCGAAAATAATCCATTACCGCCCCAAAAGCGGACAACAAATTCATCCCAAATATAACATGATACCCCTTCATATCTAACACCACCAAATCTACAATCAGTTCATGATCCGCAATTCGAAGAACACACCCTCTATACACCCTGCTAGTATCCAACCGTTCTCCCGTAGACAAGTCAACATTTAATACTTGCTCTAGCTTCTCGAAACCCAATCCCAAATTAATAGCATAGCTGGTACGTATGAATGAATGTGTAGCACCGGGATCAAATAAAATTCGGGCCCATGAATTATAAAGAAGAATGATACCTTCCACAACGGCATTGGAGGCATCTTCCTCCTGTTGGGTCAAAGTAAATATCCTTCCTTGATTGGTGCCGCCGGGGGCTTGAGCTTGTAACGGTCTCTGTTGTTATAGTGGCCTGTTGGTTGCCTCTTGGCCAGTTACTTGGTTGGTCCTTGCTGGAAGCGATGAGCAGTTGTGTCTGAAATGTCCTACCCCTCCACATGCGAAACATTGACAGGGGTCGGTGTTTGTTCTAGTCTGAATGGCCCCCTTTCCTCTAACTGCTTGAGGTCTTGGTCCAACTTCTTGTTCGGGGCGACGGTAAGGTGCCGCCCTTTGTACTCCACTGCTACTGGCACCGGTCCGCATCGGGCCTCCTCTCGTGAAGCTATGTCACCACTGGCTATCCTCTATTTCTCTCTCCACTATGGAAGTTCGGTTGATAAGATCCCCATAATCCCGAATCTTGAGAGCCACTAACTTCACTCTGATGACCGACCTCAATCTCTGCTCAAAGCGCTTGGCCCTGCTGGCCTCAGTAGCTATAAACTCCGTAGCATATCAGGATAGCTCATCAAACCTCCTTCGTACTCGGCCACGGTCATGTTGCCCTGTCATAGAGCTAGAAAGTCAGTCTTCATCCGGTCTCTGACTGATTTCAAAAAGTACTTGTCTCGGAAGATTTGGTCGAACTCCTCCCAAGTGAGTACATCGGTGTTCTTCCTTCGTTTTACGGAGTCCCACCAATAGTCGGCCTTCCCCTTGAGCAAATAGATGGCCAAACCAACCCGCAAGTTCTCGGCAACTCCTATGCCGTCACAAATCTTCCTCACTTGGTGGATCCATTTATGCGCATCCAAGGGATTAGAGCTTCCTTAGAAAGTAGGTGGGTGTTGGCGTAGAAATTCCTGAAGGACTACCATCCTCCGATTCTCGTTTTCGTTGCCCGATACATGGGCTAGTGGATGAGTCCCACCATTATGGTTGTAGTTGTTGTTGTTTCCATTCTGGCTTTGCACCAGAGTGGTGAGCTCCCTCAGACATTGGTATATGCCATTCATGGCATCAGGAGGTGGTGGCAGATGAGGGGGTGCATGGTCACCGCATCCTCGTCCACGGCCACCTCCACGTTCTCTTCCTCCGTCCATCCTGCACATCAATTTACCATTTAGTATCATTGATGTACAAGACATCCTAAACATTACTTTAATCTAAAGCCTATGGTTCCTATAAAGTAAGACCGAACAACTTCTTTCTACATATTCCTATTTCTCTAGTGTGAATCCGTAACCTACAGCTCCCATGTAAGACCTAAAGCCTAGGCTCTGATACCAACCTTGTGACGCCCCAAGAGCCACCCTGTACGGCATTAAATTCTAAAACTATTTACATAATGAGAGCACTAAAATAATACATCAATAAAGAAACTCCATTCATTATATATATAAAGGTCTACTACATTGTCCCTAGAAGAATAGGCACATTTAAGCCCTTACATTCCAATCAAAATCAACTAATGTAACGCAGCGGAACATAACAAAAATAAACTAGACTTTACATCATTTTCAAAAGAATATCTTAGTCTAGTGCACAAGAATGTGGTGCTCTAAGCGTCCACCTCGGGTTCCACACTCCCATCTAGCAGAGTCTTGCAGCATACCGGCTCTTCTACTCCCAACTCCTCCTCTAGAACAAAATCTGAAAATATGTAATTGTAGTGGATGAGCATGAAGCTCTGTAGTAAAATCTTCTCAAACTCTACAAGGTTTAGAAATATGTAAAACAGATCGGTCTCGTTTAATAAAGTAAAATATATATAGCTTTTTGAAATAAAACAAGGACATTTAAATAGATCTCAAGTTTACACCACAACAACAACTTAAATGAAAACAGTAAAAGCATTTCTCAAAAGAACCCATTCCCAAATTTTTTGAAAAAGTGTCTGCCGTTGTATTGTCCCATACCAATACACCGGCTCCGACTTAATCGAATCCATGTTCTCATCTAGATATATAGATATATATTGGTTCATCCCATACCATGTATGTTGATTATTTCTCAAGAGTCTACCCAACGACTATACCTAGTTCACCAATCATAATCAAATCACAAGCACTTTGGGAAATGGCGTCTATCATTCCAATGGTAGTGACGAGTCCCTTTCCAGGACAGGTAACACCAACCCTAGTTCGAACTCCAGTGAACGATAGTGGTCTCATTACCAAATAACAACTCACTACAAGTGTTAGAAAACCATCTTACCCCCACTGGGGTAGACTAACCTCTAACACTCTACGACATCTTTCGATGACAATTCAAGTCCCTCACAACAACTATACAATAAGGAAATCAACATATTCTCCATTACATGCATATTTCTAAAAATCCTCAATTTCATCATGTGACAATTCTAATAACCCATTATGAAAAATACAAGAGATCACAATGAAATCATTTATTACTCAATTCAAAGTTCTATGGTCCCCATGTCAATAACAAAAGAAAATTTTAAGAAGAAAATTCACCCCTCTCCAAAAATCTAGGGTTTTCAAACAAAAGAGGAATTTCATGGGTAAGCACCCTAACTTTGATAAAACATGTATTCATTGCCCAAAAGACTAAGAGATGATGATTTTATATCATATGTATCACATTTATAGCAAACACATACATATATACGTAAACCCTACTCTCAATGCTAGAGAAAGAGAAGAAATTCCCTACTTTGACTCTTGAAATCTAGGTTTTGATGGACTCCATGGTGTAAATCTCTTCAATGCAAGTTTCCCTCTCTTCCTTTCTTCCTCTCTTTTTCTCCTTTATTTCTCTCTTAGGGTTTCTAAGGTTGGAGAGACCGAAATAGAGCCAAAAGAGGCGACCTAATGTATTTATAGGACAAAAATCGGACCAAGATGGCGACATTTAAGTTTTAGAATTCTTTCGGCCGTACCAGTACGTCAAACTCTCTGGACCAGTTTGCTCCAATACGCAGTACCGGTATGGTTCAGTACCGGTACGGTTTTACCCAGTTTTTGCCTTTTTCTCCGTTTTTCATTTTCAATTCCTCCTAACCCTTCCAAATCCATCCCAAACCTCTCCAACAAATATTTCTACACTAAACTTATTTAATACAAGTTCTAGGACATAAAATTTTATATTTTCACTAACCTTCTAAATCTCTACTTTTTCAATTCTACCAAATTTAAACATACATCACTACACATATCCACCTTTTTACAACAATTATTTACTATATATCTATATACATATATAAAAAGATAATGCGGGGTGTTACTATATATATATATATATTGTCACATATATAAATTTTGAGAAAGTTGCATTCAAGTAGCACTCAAAATTGATAATTGAGGCGAGTCTCGTTCAGAAAATGAGTCGAGTCCGAATTGACCTCTAAAAGATCTGAACTTGAGCTGACCTCAAGTAACTTAACTACTTTACAAATTAACTCATTGAATATTTTAGGCTCGTTTTTTAAACGAGTGTAAAATATTATTTAAATTCGGCTAGTTTAGAACATGAGTCAAACTCAAATCAAGTCTGTTCCAAGTCGAACCTGATTAAGTAGACTCAATTATCAACCCTAATTGTACCTATTTTAGAATACCCAATAATTTTTTTAAAAGAAAAATCCATTTTTCATACCAAAATCTTTGTTTATTTGGTGCTTAAGTAAAATTCAATAACAATTATGAAAATTCTAAATGATAAATGTTGAGAGTTGTGAATATTTTTTTTTCCTTAAATACTAAACACCGCAACAATCTACTTCAAGCGTATATTGGTAAATGTGAAACAAGCATTCGTCAACCCAAAGCTCACCTTCCAGGGGTGGAGATCCTCTACTGTTACTAGTCTAACAACAAAGTTTGCTGTTAGTGGGACGACACCGTTTCAAGCAATAATCAAAGAATTTAGCATTCAGCAAAACGGCGCCATCCTTCACCATGCCAAAACACAATATTATTTCTCCCGCCAGCCAAAACACGCTCCAAGCTCTAGCAAACACACATACCCTACTACAAAACACATACATACTCTGCTGCCTCTCACCAGCATACTTACGGCAGGGGTGGACAATAGCGACCAAGGTGTTGAGTACAACAACATCAGTTGTCAGCGAGGAAAAGATTCTACTCTGCTGCCTCTCACCATCACAACTAATATCGGGGCTTATTCTGGTAAGTAGGAGACTCAATGTTTGCCCATACTCTGTGCTTTCTCTCTCCATATATAATGCATATATACGTATATATTGTAATATATTCTTTTGATTGAAGGCAATAGCAAAAATCTCACTCACCAAAATCTTCTTGTTCCACTCGACATCCTGAAAAATTTATTAGGTAATTTTATGTTATATCATATTTATTGCATCAAAATTAATTTTGTCGTATGATCTTTATTGCATCAACATTAATTTTGTTATATCACCATTATCTTTGGTGTTTATGTAAGCGATGGAATTATTATGTTAGAATTTATCACCATAAATTTTTATAATCTTCGTCTTTCATTATTTTCAACCCTTCATGCTTCATTACATTCATTATTCAACTCTTGAGGATAAGAAGGATCCAACCATGAAGTGGGTAATGTTGATATTCTTTCAGATTTTTTTTATGAAATTCCAGTTCATAAAATACAAAACTTTTTTTAAAAATTTTCTGTAAAATCTTGATAGAATTATGTGAGTACCAGCATTCTTTCTACTACGTTTTTGTGCGTATATTTGATTGTTTGATATATGGGTATTAATGTTTTAGGCTTTGGTGAAACTGATTTATATAGGCTTTGATACGTAAGATTTTCTTGTTCACAGGGAACAAAACAAATAAGTATTTACTTGTTTCATTTTCAATTGAAAATTTATATGGGCAATTTTTGATCTTATGTTTAATTTGTATAACTATTTGGTTATGTAGGGGACATAATCTATAATCGAGATGGAATGTGTTGAGATTGATAAAACAGACAATACTCCATGTATTGGAATGCAATTTGACTCAGAAGAAGATGCTTATAGGTTCTATAACAACTATGGCGGAACTGTGGGATTCAGTGTGAGAAAATCTTATCACAACAAGAGCTTGAAGGTTGGTGTATTAATTTACAGAAAATACGTTTGTTGCAAACAAGGACAAAGGAGTAAAGATCAAAGGATTGGAAAACAACAAAGGCTCCGGCAGAAACTCGAACAAATTGCCCCGCTCACATGTGCATATCTCTCAAGAGAGATATTGAAAAATTTGTTGTTGTTAAATGGGAAGACCAACACAATCATATTTTGCACTTGACAGAATGTATGCATATGATGCCATCCCAACGGAAAGTTACTATAGCTCAAGGCATCGATGTTGATATTGATGAGGATTATGGAATATCACTTAAGGCGTCCTACAAGCTGTTGAGTACCCAAGCAGGTGGGAGAGAAAGCTTAGGGTTCACTCGTCAAGACCAAAAAAATTACATTCAAGAAAAGAGGCAGCGAGACTTGAAATACGGTGAAGCGGGTAGTTTGTTGCAATATTTCCAAGCAAAAGCATCTAAGAATCCATTATTTTATTATGGAGTCCAATTGGATGTCGAAGAGCGCATAACAAATATTTTTTGGGCTGATCTAGGGATGATTATTGATTATGGCCACTTTGGGGATGTTGTCACATTTGACACAACATTCCGAACAAACAAGGAGTACCAACCCTTAGGCATTTTGATTGAATTCAACCAGTTCAGGGAGACAGTGATATTTGGTGTTGCATTATTGTACGATGAAACTACAACATCATTTCAGTGGTTGTTTGAGACATTCCTACAAGCAATGTCTAGGAAGAAGTCTGTTACCATTTTCACTGACCAAGATCAAGCAATAGCTAAAGCTATATCTACAGTGATGCTAGAGGCATATCATGGGTTATGCTATTGGCACCTTTCCCAAAATGTTTTAAAGCATTTACGAAACATATACAAGGATGGTTCAAAATTTTCAGCCCAATTTAAAGAGTGCATGTATGGATATGAGGAAGAGCATGAGTTAGTTGATGCTTGAAAATTTTTGCTTGATGAGTATGATTTGCACGATAATAGTTGGATGAATTCAACTTAGGCACTGAGAGAGAAATGGGCACATGTTTATATGAAGCGGACTTTCACAGCCGGTATGAGAAAGCACTCAACTAAGTGGGAGCTTGAACTTAGCATTACGAAAGTACTTAAAGCCAGATCATGATATTGTTCGCTTTTTTACTCATTTTGACAGGGTTTTAAATGATAAGAGATATAAGGAGACAGAGAAAGAATATCAAGCTAGACAAAAGTTGCCTAGAATGAAGTTGAAAAGAGCTCCTATGTTGGTGCAAGCAGTGCAATGTTACACTCCTCCTATTTTTGATTTATTTCAAGATGAATATGATGTATTCTAGTGTGCTATTGCGAATCCTTGTAATGTGTTCGATGGATGTCATGAATTTATGGTGGAATTGTATAATGAAGAGAGAAAGTACATGGTGTTGATCAATGTGAATGAGCAAACCGTTCTTTGTAGTTGTCGAAAATTTGAAACGATTGGGATATTATGTGGTCATGCACTTAAAGTGCTAGACACGATGCATATTATGCAAATTCCTGATCAATACATAATACAGAGATGGAGGCGAGATGCAAGAAAGTGGTCAAGTCCTTATTCTAGTGCCACACTAAATGAGGAGGATCCCAAGTTGATGGCAGCATCACGTTATAGACAGCTATGTCCTAGAATGGTACGTTTAGCAGCTCGTTGTTCTAACCTCAAGTCTGCACACCAGTTGGTGAACCGCGGTATTGATAAGTTGTTCAAACAAGTGGATTTGATGTATGCATCACTTGGTACTGAGGAAGATAATGATGGTGATGAAGGAGTAGAAAATCTCTCTCTCTAAAGGAGTAGAAAATGTTGACCCTAACACTCTACGAGTAAGTGGCTTGAAGAGGAAAGATGGTGGTTACAAGGGTTGGGGTCGATTGAAGCCTTGGCATGAGAAGCCAACGAAGAGGAAAACTGGAACTTCCTATAGGTCTAAGGTATTACAACCCCAACATTATGTTATGATATTTTGGATTCTTATTTTTTCTTAATTGTATCTCATGTTTGTGAATGCTTGTTTTGAAGGTATCTCAATCGGATGAGCAAAATTCACACATGAATGGATTTACCTACTCATGGGCATCAACTTATAGTCACTCAAATCCATTCTCAAGCATGTCTTCTCAAGCATCAATTGGTTCACAAAATGCTCGGGTAAATGTTGAATCATGCTTCTTGGACAACGTCGTTGATTATTCTAATGAGGAGAATCGAGGTGGACAATAAATAGTTGTTATATTGGACAAGTGAAATTTTTGTGTTGATTTAGCAATGATGTTGCTGCAATGCTGGATGGTGCTTCAATGTTGCTGCAATGCTGCTACAATTTCTTTTTTATCCTTTTGAAATGTGAACTTACTATGTATTCTTTTGCTATGGGGATGGTGGATCTTCTATTTTCTTGTTTTAGAAGATCTGCCATCCCTTTGGAAACACCTGTGTACATGATCTCATTTTTTTTTATGGAATAGATCTCACCTATGTATGATTCATGGTGTTCAATGTATAGTTGTTATCTTGGACAAGTGAATTTTTGTTATGTACCATGCACCAAAGCACCATGTTCAATCAACAATACACCAATACATCAATACATATTTTTCAACTAACCAATACACTTTATTTCATAGAAAAAGAATTACAATCAATAAGACAAGCAGACAAATACTGCTCTGTCCTTATCCAAAAATTCTTATTTACAATGTATTTAGAAAATTCAGTCATTCAGCAGCCAAAGTAGAGTCCTAGCAATTCAATCATTCACTATGATACCATCTGATGCAATCCTCAATCTCTCATCAATGCAAAGATCATTTTAGATGTATACTGGTCAAGCTGCATGTACAAAGTGGGCAATTTTTGATTGAGTCTGATTCCCAAGTGTTGGTTCAAACGGTATTGGGGATTGCTTGGTGCTCTGCAATTCCAGTTCAAGCATGTGTATAGGGAATCTAATGCAGTTGCTAATTTTCTGGCTTCCTTTGTTGTGCATACTGGTTTAAGGTGGTTTTTGTTCCAAGTCTGACAGGTACTCTGCATTGGGTTGCACTTTCCCCCCAGTAGTATTCTACAGTGGTCTGTTTCTGAAAGGAGTGGAGTTGAGGTATGCAGGGAGCTGAATGATGGCAACTTCTCTGAAGTGTTTTTTTGCACTGGTTTTGCTCTGCTTTGCATTGGACTGCATTGATGTTCCTACAGTACTGCATTAAAGGATTTACTATATGTAGACATCAATAGAGAGAACCAAAAAAGAATTTGAAGAGTTTGTTGAGTTGCATTGACTGGAGGATGTAGATTCATTTCCCTTTGAAATTTTGAATAAATGGACAGATCAACTCTGCTATATTCTAAAAAGTAGCCTCGATAGTAACTCCCAAAGCTAGCATCAATGAGCTCGGGATCATTGTTGTCCTTCTCAACAACAACACAAGCAAGAGTGAATAAATATGTCATTAATGAGCTCCTCAATAAGGAAATAGATCCCATGTTGCAAAATGAACTTGCATACTGTACAACCTGCAGAGACTTGTACAAATGCAATATGAAATTTTCACTTGCCTATTTTCAAGTTCAACACATGAAGAATTTAAGGAAATTGGAGAGTGCAAGTTCGTTTCATGTCTACCAGTTGGGCAATAATTCATTATACAATCCATCTAAAATTAGTTTGAGATTTGTTACCTCAATGGAGTAAGATTTCTCAAGATTGGTAAAAGCATCCGGTATTGGTAAAAGCATCCGGTAAAAGGTTTCTCAAGATTGGGAACTTGCATACTGTACAACTATCCGGTAAAAGGTTTCTCAAGATTGGGAGCTTTCCATTATGAAACCCATTCATTTCAACACCTAAGATGGCACATATCATAATATCACTCTGAATTGTTGTATGAAAAATTCTTTTCCAAAGAAAACACTACAACATTAATTAGTAGTTGATCAAAGTAGCCAACACTCCCCTTATCCACACTTAATTCATCACAGTAATGCAACAAGTACATAAGATATAATAAGAAAGAGAGTTAAACAATAAAAACAAAAACAGCAGGTCACGCTAGCTCACAAACGCTAGACTCACAAAGTCGTTAAACAAAATTACTTAAAAAAGAAAAAAGATCAGAAAACTTGTCTCCATTTATGCAGCAAACACTAGATAAAACCAAAAGGCTGAAAATAACTACGATGGAAAAAGGTTGAGGTTAATTTTGTGTCTGCTAGACAAGAACATTATGTTGAAATTCACCCAAACCTTGGTACTTCTCAATTCTTTTTCAAAAACAAACAAAAAAACAAAAATATGCTTCCATGCTCGATGACATCGAGCTTCAAAATGCAACCTCGAGCAAAAATTCAAAGAATGTACCAATTACTTATACAATACACTGAAATTAACGGGTCAATTCACAAATATGTAGACGCATATGGAGAGAGAGAGAGAGAGAGAGAGAGTTTTTTTTGAAAAGCCAGTAAATAAATTCTATGAATAAAGCAACGTAGAAAGAATCAAGCAGTCACAATAAGATAGAATAAAGCTCCAAGTGCCTAGAAAGAAATTAATTAAAATCACTTATCAATTGTTAGACATTGCTAAAAAAGCCCTATAATATCCCACATAATTTGTTCAAAGCCAACAGATTCAAGCCCAAATAACCAAAGAAAAAGCTAAAATTCATGGCATTACAAGCAAATCTGCAATCAATAGGGGTGAAAAGAAAAAGTACTGCCAAGACTAAAAGGCTCGTAGCATCAGAAAAATGCAAGCTCTGACAAATCGAATAGCCAGAGAGTTCGCGTATAGAGATCTACTTAGGGGTGAAAAGAGACCTCGTGAAGAGCGATGTGAATTTCATGGCTGAAATGTCTTCGGAATCTGACGTTCCGGTGAGAATGTGGCCGGTGATTCGCCGAATTAAACGGCTCCGAAGAGAGCAGAGGGAGTCATCTATTCCTTCATTACTGACTCTCTCAGGGGTGGAGATCGGTTGTTACTATTCCTTCATTACGACGCCGTTTGGATCTGATTGGTCTCCAAATGAACGACATCGTTCGTTGTCTTCTTCGCTGGAGCAGATTGGTCCCAAAACGTTGTCGTCCCACTTAACAGCAAACTTTGCTGTTAGGCTAGTAAAGGATCTCCACCCCGCCTTTCAGTCCATGTAAACGTACGGTTTTATCTGTTAAGATTGGGGAGACAGAACTGAGACTCTTCTTCTTCTTCTTCAAGGCCACACTTCACTGTCTTCACCCTAATCACTCCAAACTCCATTTCATATTTCCCATTAAAATTCGCCATTCTTCTCCATATCATCCTCCCTTACCACCCTTACACTGCTTCCATGACTCCACAACACCAGTCCTCCAAGAAAAAACACAATCAACTGAATCACCCAATGAAAAAGACAAAAAAGATGATCAAAAAGGATTTAACGTAGAGATCAGAGATACGGAAGAGTCTTTGGAGGAATTACTGGTCGTCCGGCGACCGGTGATGGAGTTACCGACAAAAAAAGAAGAAGACGTGGATGAGAGTAGTAATGAGGCTGAGGATGTTGAAGATAAGATAGCTTCGACATCTCCAATTGATGTCGGTCTCTCAAAATTTGCGGAGAAGATGCCCATATTTGAGCCGGCAAGGGTCGAATCGAGCTTTATGGAGAAGCCACTTACCGTCAATTTGGACTTGGCTCTCTACAGAGCGAAGGTTTTGGCAAGGAATTATCGATATGAAGACGCAGAGAAGATACTTCAGATGGTCTGTAAATGATTCTTCGTTCTTCATTGTATAGGATTTAATTTGATATTTCGAGAACTTGTTGGTTGATGTTGTAGGTAACCTGTTGTATTTCTCATGTGTAAAGTGTATATATAATTGGCCGGAGGATGGGCAGCCGCACGTGGCGTTGGGGAAGATATTGAGTAAGCAATTGAAAACAAATGAAGCCAGAGCTGTATATGACAAAGGCTGCCAGGCAACACAAGGTGAAAATCCCTATATTTGGCAGGTTGGTATTACTCTATCATGGTCTCTGTGAATGATGATATCCATTTTAATTTGTGGAATTCAATTCAACATTTTCGTTATGTCAATCTATGGGGTTATTTTTTTTCTTCCCAATGGGCGTTCGTTATGATTCCTGGACAGTGTTCAACATTTTCTTTTCCAGAAGTTGTTGACAAAGTAGGGTAATTGATGGAAGCCGCATATGTTGTGGAGGATGTGGTTTAATTCGGTGCAAAACAAAAAACCTTATTAAGGACTTGACATGCCTCAAATCCTCTTGAAAGAGAGGGATTGGATTTCTCTCGCTTTTGGCATAGAGGCCCCAGCGGAGGGCTCACACGATGAGCCATTTTGACAATTAATTTTGGTTTATGGTTTAATTAAGCACAATTTGTAGTAAGCTGCAGCAACCACAAAATTCAGTTGTTTAATATTTACACCCTCTTCTGTGAATTTGCCGGTGAAAGTGGAGAAGAGACCTCAAGCCCATTATTGTCTTGGGCTTCCTTCCATGTATGCATACCAATATGAGCTACATTTCACAGGTCTTTGTCACTGTTAAACAATGCTCGGAGTCATGTGAATCACTCCGAGCTTATAAAGGCAAAGCTAAACTATTTTTCTATAGGCAGTTGAATGATTCTAATTTCTTAGTGAAGTTTTTAATAAAGAACAACGACATGTGGGGAAAAATGTTCGGACAAGTCTTTATCGAGTTGAGTTGTCTTATTTTGCGGAAAATACATATGAGTATCAAGTTTAAATGGTGAGATTTGCTGAAAAAATAATTTTTCGAAGTCGAGGTGTGCGTAAATTAGTTCGAACACCATTGATCGATGAACCAAAAATAAGAAAAAAAAATAACATGAGTCAATAAATACATGGATAAATACAACCCAAATTTTGTAATGTCAAAATTTCCAA
The DNA here is from genome assembly GCA_023539305.1 of Ilex asprella. Classification (NCBI taxonomy): domain Eukaryota; kingdom Viridiplantae; phylum Streptophyta; class Magnoliopsida; order Aquifoliales; family Aquifoliaceae; genus Ilex; species Ilex asprella. The sequence continues at coordinate 26,697,115 of CM042187.1, forward strand.
CCTTTTTTTTATGATTTTGCCCGGGAATTTTAATTTCATGGTGGCACTTGCAACTCAGACCACACAATATCTACAAACCACATGCATCGATTACAACTAGATTTTGTATAATCAATTTCACTGAAACTTGTTTCTTGTTCTCACCCCAACTTAAAATGTTTTGAGTTTTGTTCGATCTTGAACTAATTTTATATATTCTGACTAAGGTTCCAAGGTTTTATCATTTGGTTTTGCACTTCCCCATGAACACCTACAAGACCCACCACAAGGTCAAATAGTATATAGAGTGTCAACTGGTTGGTGAAAATGAGAAATCATGAGATGGAAGCACCGAAAAGTAACAAAAGATTATAATCAGAATAAATTAACTTGAAGTGTGCCCCAGACGCTCTCGGCGTGGGCTTGGCTTCGGTGATGCACCATGAGGCGTCGGTCTCTGACCTAGTCGGGGCTGGGATTCCCACATCGGGAGTCTTTGGGTGTGTGTGTGAGTATATAGTGGTTCTCCCCGCTTCTCTTTTTAAGGAATTGCATGGAGTTTCCAGTTAAGTTTAAACATCTGTCAAAAAAAAAAAAACTTAAAGTTGACTACACAAGGGGTAACAGGGCAATTCACTTGATAGCATTCGATATTATGAGCAGTTCACTTCGGTTAGATTAGATTGACTTTTTCCCGCAAGAGTATATGGCTTATATTTTACATGATTGTAATTAAAATTTTCTTACCGAATGAAATATACATCTAAGTGTTTACTGTTCAAAAAAGAAATGTTCACCACAGTAACTAAAAAAAATATTCGGTACCATTCTTTTATTAACCATATTTATGATTATTTTTGTGGTTACTTTTAGTATATTTGTGAGTGATTTTATCATTATTGTGATACTAAAAAAAATGATAAAAATACTTACTATAATAATAATAAAAATACCAACAAATGTGATAAATCATCTACAAAAATGATAATTTTTTTATATCAAAGAAAAGTGATAAAAATAATTGTCAAAAATATGATAAAAATATTCACAATAGTGGTAAAAATACACATAAAAGTGATAAATCACTTATAAAAATAATAAATTTTTTTGTTGTAAAATAACTCACAAAAATTACAAAAATACCTATGAAAAATTTCAACCACACCCCCTCTAGTTTACCATATCTTCAAAGACACCTCTAATTTCTGAATCTTCAATGACACACCCTTATTAGATTAAAAATATTAACTAAAATGCAAATTTACTAAATTGCGCATGATATATTTGAGGATAAACTTCAACCACACCCCCTCTAAGTATGTATATCTTCAATGAGACCCAAGTTAGCATATATCTTCAATGAGACCCCCTCTGTTTTCTAAATTTTTTTAAGTATTAAAATTTCGAGTGAATTAAAATTCGATTCAAGTTAATTAAAATTTATTTTTTTACATATTAAAATTTGAGCCAATTAAAAATTATATTTTTTTACGTATTAAATTTGGGCTAATTAAAATTCTATTTAATCCAATTAAAAATTATTTTTAATCGACTAAAGTCAAATTTTAATTAACTTGTATTGAATTTTAATCAGCCAAAATTTAATACATAAAAATATAAATTTCAATTGACTCAAATTTTAATAAATCGAATTTTAATTGACACGAATTTTAATAAGTAAAAAATATAAATTTTAATCGACTCAAAAACGAATTTTAATCGGCGCGAACCACTCGGGTAGAGTTCAAATCAACTCAATTTTTAATGTGCCAAAAATAAATTTTAATAGGTTCGAATTTTAATACGTTAAAAAAATAAAATTTATTCAACTTCAATAGAATTTTAATTGAATCAAATTTTAATATGTTGAAAAATAAATTTTAATCGGCTCGAATTTTAATAAAATTTTATTTAAAAAAATTATTTGAGGTTTATGTATGGGCATTTTTTGGTATTTTAGATTAATTATTTTTGTTAGAAATGATAGTTTAATGGTAAGGGATGTTAGTGATGTTTAAATATAAATTAGAAGGGGTGTCATTAAAAATTTAGAAATTAGAGGGCGTATTTTTGATGATATGGTAAACTAGAGGGGATGTAAATGAATTTTTCCCAAATACCTAATAAAATAATAAAAACTAGATGTACGGCATCCAACTTTTTTTATCAGTACCCTAGTCGAATTCCAAGTAACTTTGTGTGTGTGTCATATAAAGAGAGAAAGGGACAACCATTATAGGGTTTTTTCTTTTTCTCTTTTGGGGCATGATAAGAGTTGGTAGAGCTTTAAGCAAAAATCATTCATTTAGTATGAAAGGCATTTTGTTCTTATAGATTTTGTTTTTATTGTTGTTTGTAGCATTTAAAGGCATGATTCGGATTTTACTATTGCGGCATATTTGTACCAAATACTAAAATACATAGCTCATCATGAAGGCTGATTTGGATTTATTAATCAATGGTCCTCGACTAAAATTATGTTGCGACTGACATAACTTCTTTGTGGACCAAAATTCCCCTCCCTTGAACTGAGTTCCAACAACTCCGGTTTTTAAAAAAGGTTGTAGTTTAATAAATAAATTAAAAAATATTATAAATTAATAAATATGTTTGTGAAATACAGCACTTTGATAATTGACTCCCAACCACACCTATATCTATATAACCTATATAACAAAGTTAAAAAAGTTTACTCATAAAATAAAATAACGTTTCAGACCGTTTAAATTAAATAATTTAATTTATAATTTATATTATAACCACTATAAATTATTTAACCACACTTACAACAAAAAAATTAACTACACTTATACCTTAACCACATTAAATCTACCCATTAATGCATGCATTGCACAGAGAACCCCTAGTTAGTGAAATATATGAGCTCATCATTGGCTAACCAAATTCATATGGTAGGTAAATTTTCTCAAAATATAGTACATGGTATCCGTTTTGTTTCTCCTTTCTATGCCACCTGTTGGGATAAACATGCACATATATAAACTCATAAGGCCCACATAATGTGAGAGAGAGAAACAATCAAACAAACAACAAGGCACTGCAAACTGTTGCCTTATCTGGTGATGAGGATGGATGAGGGAACCCTGGACCATGGTCCAAGCTGTCAGAAGACTGCAGAGAAATGATGTGACTACCAGTTTCTTCTGCAAAGGTACATATTTCCATATCCCTAGCAATCATCTACCTTCAACGCAGCTCAAGTTACATTACTTTTTTTTTTTTTTAATCTTTAAAGGCAATTCGATGACAGTTGAACATGGTATTTGATAATTTATATCTTTTAAGTTCAATCTCTTCTCATACTCCTTAAAGAATAGTCACCATTTTTTGTCCCTTTAAAAATGTTATAATCCATTTCGAACCACAGTGGTCAACCGCTGAACTCAAAAAAGTAATCGACATAAATCTAAATATTTTATAATTAAAAAAAAAAACTCCATTTCTTTTAAGATTTTCTATTTCTGGGCCCATGAAAATGCCAATTGGCTAATGGGTCCAGCTTACGGATACACATTTTTTGTACGGTTAGGATACAATAAAACTATGCAATGTGCACGAAAAAATGCACAAGAATATATGTACAATTCAGTCTCACATGAAGACTGTATTGATACCACTTTTAGCAAATCCATGTCACTATTCATGGGCTTGCCTTTCCTCCGGGATTATGGGTCATGGTTCCATATTTGTAGTCCAATGTAATACATAGCATTGCTTCCAATAGTCGTAATATTTATGAGTTCATGTCGTGTAGCATCACCATCAATTATATTTAGAACTTGAGATGGAGTCATTGCTTAGTGTAATGATAAGATGCACTATATGCACTAAAAGTTGCCAAGTGCTAAGGTTCGAATAGGAGAATAAACATTTTGTGCAAATAGTGTCAAGGATATGAATCATTGTTCATTGTAATGATAAGATGCACAAAAACGTGTTAAGATTCAAATACAAGAACAAGCACTCTGTGCAAATAATGTCAAGGATATAAGCCCATCTCAATACTCTCAATTTACAAAAATCAAACTAACCAAAGTGGTCAAAAAGTCATAAGGGAAGAAGCAAGTTGAAAAAATGGGAGAGGAGAATAGTATAGCCTCGAGGCGAAAAACTTAGATTAGCAACAAGGTGACTCAAGCTTGAAGGCTGGAATAGTTTGGCAGTCTACCATAGAAGCCAAGTTGCCAAATTCCTTGGTCATTTCTCACAAGTCCTCCAATAGCTGTAGGTCCCGGATTCCCTTTGGAACATCGATCCACATTAAGTTTCATCCATCCTGCAGGAGGAAAAGACCAACCAATGAGATCTCCAGCATATGGATCTTGACAAAAGTTATCAAGGAATACAAGGTTAATTTCCTGAGCTAGCAGCCAAACATTTTTGTTCGTAACATTAGGAGGGGTTATAGCTCTTTCAAGGCACTCCTTATTTTTATCTTTCCATTTCTTCCAGATAATAGAGGTGAAAACCACAGGCCAATCAACTCCTTTCAATTTCACTTTTCTTTTCTTTTTGTGGTTTTCATAAAGCCAACTTTGGAGATCATTATTAAGAGAAATTAGTGTCCAGTGGTTACCTAAGAAGACTCTCCAAATTGCCTGAGCTTTGGAGCAGTCTCTTAGGATATGCAAGGTAGTTTCACTGTATGCTTTGCATCTCTCACATGTTGCGTCATTGGTTAAGGTTTTGGTTGCTTTGAGGTGATTCGAAAGAATTAAGTCACTCTGAACAAGCCAGAGGATGAATTTAAGTTTCTATGGGATCTTCATTTGCCACATCCAATCCCAGTTCAAATTTAAGAGGTTAAGGTCCTTTTTAGACTTAGTAAGCCATTTATAAGCAACGCCAACAGAGAATTTACCATTATTAGAAAGCCCCCAACATGGAGTGTCAGACAGTTCACTATTATGTGGTATGCTAGTGAGCTTGATATTAGAGATGATATTATGGGGGAGGAGCATACCTACATGGCTCAAGTTCCAGTTACCTAAAAGGTCGATGAAGGAAGCCACTAGGGTGTTGGGATCAACGGTGATTGGAATCTTCATTCTGTTAGCAATTGAAGTTTTTCCACACCACCAATCAGTCCAGAAAGAAATATTTTGTCCATTACCTATGAGCCATTTAGTTCATTCTTTGACTATTTGATTAGTTTTTAAAATAGCTCTCCAAATTGGGGAAGCATCAATTTTTTGTTCCCATTCTTGTGATGGGCTTTTAATATATTTTCCTTTTATAACCCTCAACCATAAGTTATCTTTGTTCTCTTAGACTTTCCATCGTTTATCCTTTGGTTTTACAGATAGTGTCCCAGTTAATGAAATGTATCGTTCTCTTCTCTTCTGTGTCCCCCCACAAGAAATTTCTATTGAGTCTATCAATTTTCTCACAAGTATCTTGTGGAAGCCAAGTGGTCTGTATGGTATAATTAGGGAAGGTGGAAGTGACAACTTTTATGAGTGTTGCTCTCCGTGCTATGATAAGGTTTTTGGATTTCCAACCACTGATTTTTGCTTGGACTTTTTCAACAAGGTATTTGTAAGTGTCCTTGTTAGTTCTTTTATGAATTATTGGAATTTCTAGGTATTTACCTTGGTCATCAGTCTTAGTAAGGCCACTTTTTCTGCTAAGGTACTTGGCTCTACTCCTGCAAATGTTCGGAGAAAAGTAAACTCAAGATTTAGCTAGGCTAACTTTTTTGTCCTGAGATTGTACAAAACTCATCTAGAACATCCTTAATCATGTCACAGTCCCTTTCTGAGGCTCTGGAGAACAGAATAATATCATCCGCAAAAAGGAGGTGGGTGATAGAAGGATCATTTTTGGAAGCTTTAATTCCTTTCCATAGTTTATCTTCCACTTTCTTAATAATTAATGGGCCTAGTTTTTCCATGCAAAGTGTGAAGAGGTAAAGAGGCAATGCATCCCCTTGCCTAAGCCCCCTTTTTGGTTTTATAGGGCTAAGAGGTTCCCCATTCCATAAGATAGAAAGGGCATGATGATCTCAATCCATGAAGATGAAAAATTAAAATCAATGAGAGTTTGTTGCAGAAAAGGCCAACTGATCCTATCATAGGCTTTCTTAAGATCTATTTTAATGACCATATTTCCCCATTCCCTTTTTTCCTTTTGATTGTATGAATAACTTCTTTGGTAATGATGACAGTATCAATGGTCTGTCTTCCCGGGATGAAGCTACTTTGATTGGGACTAATGAGATTATTAAGAAAGGGTCTTAGTGTAGCCACAAGAAGCTTGGTAAGGGTTTTATAACTCACACTACAAAGACTAATTGGCCTAAACTGTGAGGCCATGCTTGGGTTATCAATTTTGGGTATTAGTGTAATCCATGTTTCATTGATTTTATTGGGACATTTCCTAGACTTAAAGATATCTTTGATATGGTTACAAATTGACTCCCCCACGACATCCTAGTATTTTTGGTAGAATAAGGCTTGTAGGCCATCTGGTCCTAGGGCTTTATTAGCCTTAATGTTAAAGGTTTCTCTCTTAATTTCAAAGTCAGTGGCAGGGGTGTCAAGAATTTGAACATCAACAATGTTCAGACGAGGTTGAGGATAGTTATGGAGGTCCACAGGGTCATTAGTGTTGTCAACACCAAATAAACCTCTAAAATACTCCTGAACTATGTTCTCTATTCTTGATTTATCAGTAATCCAAGTGCCTTGAGAATTTTTCAGACTTTGAGGTCTATTTTTCTATCTTCTAATTATTGTGGACACATGGAAAAATTTTGTATTTCTATCCCCAAGTTTGATCCATTTGGACCTTGATTTTTGATGCCAAAGAATCTCTTCTAATTCCAAAATCTGGTCATAATAGTTACTCTAGAAGTCTCTTAAGGTTATGGGTATGATTTATCTCTTGTGCTTTTTGAATGCCTTCTAATATAGCTAGGACTCTTCTTTTCCTTCGAAATATGTTCCCAAAGGATGTTGAGTTCCACTCCTTTGTGTTTTTGGAAAAGTTAGCAGAAGCTTGTACAAGGGAGTTATTAGATTGGTTCCATGTTTCAATGACCACATTTTTAAAATCAAGTCTTGTTAACCAGACAACTTCCATTCTAAAAGGTCTAGAGAAAGACGAGGGAGTAAAGAAACCTTTTAGTTGAATGAGAAGTGGACAATGGTCTAAGTAAGTCCTGGGGAGATTACGAACACTTTCTTCTGGGAATTGCATGGACCATTGTGTGTTCGCCAAGGCTCTGTCCAACCTGATTTTGGTGTTTGCTAGTCCTTTTCATTTGTTATTCGATGTGAGTCTTGGCTCGCTGCACCATAGGTCAATGAGTCTACATTTGTTAATTCTTTCTCTGAATTTCTTGGTTCTGTTGCTGTGATCTGCATGCCTTCCTCTTCTTTCTGAGTTGCTGGAGAAGTCATTGAGATCCCCAATGACCATCCATCCATGGGAATAGTTATCTCCAATTTGACTAAGATTATCCCAAAGTTGATTTCCGTTGGAGGGGTTGGGGCTTCCGTAAATTGCAGAGAAGAGCCAATCGTCGAAATCAAGTCGAGAAATGTGGGCATGAATGGCTTAGGTAGTTGATTGAAGGATATTCACCGTAACAAGCGTGGGATCCCAAAAAAGCCATATGCCCCCTGCTTTTCCTTCAGGTTCAATTTTTTCAGACATGGTTAGTCAAAATTGAGTGAAAAAGTTTCCTAGATGAGAGCTAGGAACTTTAGTTTCCATAAGCACCACAATTTCAGGGTTATGGGATCTGAAAAAATCTTCAAAGGCCCTTTGTAATCTCTCATTGTCAGCTCTTCTATAGTTCCAGGACAATATCTTCATGGAATGCATCATAAGAAAAGGAAGGAGATGGGAGTCAACATTCAAGCCCAGGATGGCCCTTATTTGGTTCAACCTCTCCATGAAGGGAACCAACGGTGTCACTGATATTACTGTGAGTCAGTTTGTTATATTCCTAAGTGAACATGGTTGAATTTCTAGAGATATTTCCTTGATCACCTAGTTGGTATTCACAAGCCATCTGCTCAACCCCCTCACTCTAAACAGTAGGTCTATTGGAGTCGAATCCAGGTTGTAAAATCTTAATGGATTCACCTCCATTGATGTCTAGTGGCTTAGGTATCTTAAGGGTTTCAGGGGGTATTTTCTGGGCAAAGCTCTGGTGAAGTGGGTGAACTGTGAATTCTGGAGAGATTGAGAGTGTGAGAGTTTAGGGGGAGGGGGAAAAGGAGGAGGTGGGGTTAGAAATTAGGGAAAATAACGATTGAATGTTCGAAGGTAAGGTCATGATCGTGGGATCAGGTGGAAGTTCCAAGGGACCTTGCCTGTCGTTGGATCTCTGCATAGAGGACGAAGGTTCAAAGTTACTTTTGGGAATCTGGGTCCAAAGGGACTTTGGCCGCTTGCTCCATGGTTCTCCTTGAACCAGATCTGGGGTTTAAATTAGTTTGGTTTCCTAATTTCTGGGCATGGGTTTAAGGTTGGTTCTGTCTTCGGCTAGGTTTGGTTGAGGATCCTTGCCTAAATTCTCAAGGGCTTTGGGTCATAGCAGGCCCATTTTTATTTTTTCTTATCTTTGTGACACCTTTAGAACCGGGGGTCATTTATAAGTTTGTTGATCAACCACCAACCCGCTGAAATACCCGTGAATGTCGTATAAGCTGACTCCACGTTAATAATATTCCCTTAGCCGAGATCATAACCCAAAAGTGTAACTCGTGTTAGTTTTTTCATTTGAACCAACCAAGGTTCAATATACCATGATTTGTACTCCATTATAATCCATTTATATCATTTGAGGTAAGGAACAAATAGCCCCGAAAAACATTGCAAAGTAGCTTTAAAATTTAAAAATTTTGGAAAGAGTACCGGTACCATTTGCCTACTGTAAAAGTGGTACCGGTACTCTCAGCCTTCTGGACCAAGTTGTACCGATGCTCTCTGCCCAGATTTGCTTGTTTGGCCTGTTTTTCATTTCCAATTCATTCTAAACATTTCCACAATCATCCAATACATGTATAATATCATTTCCTACATAAATCTTGATGCATACAAGTTCTATTACATACGATTCCATATAATTACATGTCAAAAACTAAGTTTTCATAAATATTTTTACAAAAACACAAAGTAAAGCCACATCTCGGCTTTTTTTTCACCTTGATGGCCCGAAAGAGATCCGTCCACTGGCGTGTAACCCGCACCTGAAATATTTTCCTGTATAGGGTGAGCTACGCTCAATAGAGTATCTCCTACGGAGGCTACTCCCCACCTAGATGCATATGACGTGTATTCATGCTACAATCAACAACATTTATCTATTCCAAACAAGAACATGTATCCTCCAAATGCACGACATGCGTTGTATCCGATTGACACTTTCTTAACATCAACACATGGAACACGTCATGTACCCCTGATAACTGAACTGGTAACTGAAGTTGGTACGCCACTTTGCTCACAACTTTCATCACTGCAAATGGCCCAGTATATCTTGGCGCTAATTTTTCCTTCTTGCCGAATCTAAACATTCCCTTCTTGGATGACACCTAAAGGAGCACATAGTCCCCCTATTTGAATTCCAATGGTCTTCGTCTTTTATCTGCATAGATTTTCTGCCTACTTTGTTCCGTGCGTAGTCTCTCCCGGATGAATTAAATTTTCTCCATAGTCTCTCGAACAATTTTTGACCCAAACAAACTACTCTCGCCATTTTCCAACCAACAAGTTGGTGACCGACAAGGCCTTCCATACAATACCTCATACGGTGTCATGCCAATGGTAGCTTGAAAATTGTTGTTGTAAGAAAATTCCACCAAAGGCAGACGATCACTCCAACTTCCCTTGAAGTCCAACACACAAGCTCGTAACATATCCTCCAAAATTTGTATCACCCTCTTGGATTGACCATCCGTTTGGGGATGAAAAGTAGTGCTGAAGTGCAACTCTGTCCCTATAGCTCTTTGAAGACTTTGCAAAAACTGCGCCACGAAACGAGAATCACGATCCTATACGATAGAAAGTGGAACTTCATGCAACCTGATAATCTCGCGAATGTAAAGCTTGCTCAAGGTCTCTAAAGTGCTCGTGGTCTTCATACTCAAGAAGTGAGCAGACTTGGTGAGTCTATCAACGACAACCCATACAACATTATTCCCTTGTGAAATTCGTGGAAAGCCCGACATAAAATCCATGGTGATGTGATCCCACTTCTACTCTGGAATAGGCAAGGATTATAGAAATTCTCCGGGTTTTTGATGCTCGATTTTCACCTGCTGGCACACTGCGCACTTTAAAATGTACTTAGCCACATCTCGCTTCATTCCTCTCCACCAATACTGGTGCTTCAGATCCCTATACGTCTTAGTACTACCCGGATGTATGGAGAACTTTGAATGATGACACTCGCCCAACACTTCTTCCCTCACTTGGTCGTTCTCAGGTACACATAGTCATCCATGAAACTGTAACTCATCATCCTTTATCGACTAATTCTCAACACTCTCATTCATCTCCAACCTACCCCGGATAGCTTCCAACCCAGTGTCTAACCGTTACAACTCTACGATCCTTTGTCTAAGCATCGGTTGGACAACAAGATTAAATTGGCATGGTCGATCCTCATATGTATCCACCGGTAGATCAAATTCCTCCAAGGCATCCATAATCTTCCACCTATTCACTGCAAGGAAATTGATTTCACCTTGAGACTTCTTACTCAGTGCATCTACTACTACGTTCGTCTTCCCCTGATGATAGTTGAGTATGAAATCTTAGTCTTCTAGACACTCAATCCACCTTCTTTGCCAAAGATTTAAGTCTTTTTGGGTGAATATGTACTTGAGGCTCTTATGATCCGAATGCAATTGGAACTTCTCTCTATACAAGTAATACCTCCACAACTTAAGAGCAAAGACCGCAGCGGCCAACTTCAAGTCGTAAGTGGGATTATTATGCTCATGAGTCTTGAGTTGCCTCGATTCATAAGCAACTACCTTACCTCCTTGCATTAGAACACATCTCAAGCCTCACAGCGAAGTATCGATGTACACATCATATCCTTCCCCATTACTCGGAATAATAAGGACAGGTGTTGTTGTTAGTCTTTCCTTCAAGGTGCGAAAAGCTCGTTCACACCCTTGAGTCTACAAGAATTTTTCTCCCTTCTTGGTAAGACGTGTCAACGGCATTGCTAGCTTGGAAAATCCCTCCAAAAATCTCTGGTAGTAGCCTGCTAAGCCTAGAAAACTATGCACTTCAGTCACATTCTTCGGTTGTTCCCACTTCATTACTGCTTCAACCTTTGCGGGGTCAATAGCTACACCCTATTCTGATACAACATGACTAAGGAATTTCACCTCCTTCATCCATAACTCGTTTTCACCTCCTTCATCCATAACTCGCATTTGCTCAGCTTAGCATATAACTTATGCTCCCTCAATGTCTATAGCACAATCGAGAGATAGCGTTCATGTTCCTCGTGTGTCCGTGAATAGATTAGTATGCCATCAATGAACACAATGACAAACTGATCTAGATACGGTTGGAATACCCTATGCATAAAATTCATAAAGGTTGCTGGAGCATTAATCAGCTCGAACGACATTAACGTATATTCGAAATGACCATACCGGGTACGAAAAGCTTTCTTATGAATATCCTCCTCCTTGATCCGCAGTTGATGGTACCCTATGCGAAGATCAATCTTGGTGTAATACTTAAAACCCCCCAGCTGATCAAATAAATCATCAATTCATTGCAATGCGTATTTATTCTTCACTGTCACCCGATTCAACTTTCTATAATCGGTGCATAACCAAAGGGTTTCATCATACTTCTTCACAAAGAGGACGGGGGTTCGCCAAGGTGAAGTGCTCAAATAGATAAACCCAATAGTCAACAGATGGTCCAACTGCTTCCTTATCTCCTTCAACTCCAAAGGTGCCATCTGATAGGGAGCAATGAATATGTGTTTGGTTCCCGGATAGAGATCAATCTTGAATTCAATCTCTCTCTATGGGGGTAACTTGGGTAGTTCATCTGGGAAAACTTCCAAAAAATTTGACACTACGTGTACCACGCCTAGTTGGGATCTATCCAGATCCTCTCCCATCAAGTTAGCTAAGAAACTCAAATGGCTCACCGCCTTAACTTTCAAGAATCTACTACCCGTAGTAGGAAATGGATGGAAAAAATTTCGATCATTCATGAAAGTAAAAACTATTCTTCCCGGTAAATGAAATGAAATCCGCTTGCGAAAATAATCCATTATCTCCCGAAAAGTGGACAATAAATTCATCCCGAATATAATGATGTACCCCTTCATATCTAACGTAAAACAATCTACAATCAATTCATGCTCCTCAATTCGAAGCACACAACCTCTACACACCTTACTAGTATCCAATTGTTCTCCCATATGCATGTCAATACTCAGTGCATGTTCTAGCTTCTCAAAGTTCAATCCCAAATTAAGAGCATATGTAGTGCATATGAATGAATGAGTAACAGCTGGATCAAATAAAATTCGGGCACAAGAATTGTAGAGAAGAACAATACCTTCCACAACTGCATTGGAGATGTCTTCCTCTTGTTAAATCAGAGCGAAAACTCTCCCTTGATTGGCGCCGCCGGGGGCTAGAGCTCCTAACGGTCTCTGCTATTGTGGCTTCTGTAGTGATGGCTTTTTTGTTGGTACCTATCCTGCTGTCTGGGTATTCTTCTGAGGTGGAAAAATTAGACAGTGAATCCGAATATGCCCTAAACCGCCACATGCAAAATAGGATCATGGGTCTGTTCCTACCCTCTTTGGCACTCCTCCAACTCCTCGAGTTGTCAGAAGTCTCTGTCCACTTTCTTGATCTGAGCGACGGCATGGTGCCGCCCTCTGTACTCCATTGCCGCTGGCACCCGTCCGGATCGAACCTCCCTTGATGAAGTGTTGTCGCCTCTGGTTGTCCTCCATGTCTCTCTATACCAGTGTAGCTCTTTCAACAAGATCCCCATAGTCTTAGATCTTGAGAGCCACAAACTTCTCCCTGATGGCAGGCCTCAAGTCCTGCTCAAAGCGTTTGGCCCTCCTCACCTCGGCAGATATGAACTATGTAGCATAACGGGAGAGCTCATCAATCTTCCTCTCATACTCGGCTACCGTCATACTGCCCTATCGTAGAGCGAGAAAATCGACACTCATCTTGGCTCGAACCGACTCAGGAAAATGCTTGTTGTGGAAGATCTGATCAAACTCCTCCCAATTAAGAGCATCCATGTTCCTCCTTCACTTCACTGAATCCCACTAATAATCTGCTTCCCCCTCTAACAAGTATGTAGCTAAGCCACCACACACCTTCTTCACCCGACGAATTCATTTATCCACATCCAAGGGGTTAGAACTTCCTTGAAAAGTAGGTGGGTGTTGTCTCAAAAATACTTGAAGGACTACCATCCGTCGATTCTAGTTCCCGTTGCCCGGTACTTGGGCTAATGAATGAACCCCACCATTGTGGTTGTTGTTCCCATTCTGGTGTTGTACCAGAGTGGTTAGTCCCGTAAGCATTGGTATATGCTGTTCATGGCATCGGGAGATGGTGGTGGTGGTGGATTTTCTTGATCTCCACGACCACACTCACGTCCACGTCCTTGTCCGCCCTCCATCCTGCACATCAGTTTACAATTTGGTTTCTTGATGTTCAAGACATCCTAACCATCACTCAAATTTAAAGCATAAGACGCGTGTACAATTTAAATCACTATTTCACTCAACCTAATCCTACATTTCTAGTGGTAATCCATAACCTACAGCTCCCATGTAAGACCTAAAACCTAGGCTTTGATACTAAACCTGTAACGCCCCAAAGGCTACCTTGGATGACATTACAATCTAAAATAATTTACATCATTAGAACGACTAAATAAATTCCATCAAAAAAGAAATATTGTTCATCATATATCATATCTACAACATTATCCTAAAAGAATATGCCAAACCATGACAATTACCTCCCAAAAGAATCAACTATTATATTGCAGCGGAATAACAAAAGAAATCTAGGCATCACAATATTTCAAAATAAATTTTCTAATCTAGAACAAAAGATAATATCGCTCTAAGAGTCCACCTCGAGATCCACACTCCCTTTTATCGGCGTCTCCAAGTGTGCCAGTTCATCAATTTCTAGGTCCTCCTCTAGTACATAATCTAAAAATATTTTGGATGTAGGGGGTGAGCACAAAGCTCTATTGGAAAATCCTTCCAAACTTGGACAAAGTTTAGAAAAGCATATAAAACGGTCGGTTTCATTTCTCAAAATATCATATATTACATTGAAATAAAACAGTGACATTTAAACAAATCTCAAGTTTACGTAGTAACAATAAATTAAAGGAAGAGTGATCCAAGTTATAAATAATAAGTCGTTTTCAATGACAAACTATTTCCAACAAGTTCTGAGGGAATCCCATACTTTCAACAAATTATTGTAGAAATCATTCACCATTAGCCACAATAAACTATTTTAAACAATGAACCCATCCCCCAACCATTTGTACCAATACCCTTACGATATATCAAATCACACCATGTATCTTTTACAACATAATATAAATGTATCTCTTTATTTCCAGCAAGATGTATGACAATCACGTGAATCAACCCATTTAAAATATCTTGGCTCACACATGATATAATATTGTTCTCTTTGGCATGAGCATCCTTACAAGGAACCTCTCACCTGTAAGGTTTTGGTTCCTCAGACATCCTTACAAGGAACCTCCACAAAAGGCCTTATATCAGAGTGACGCCGGCGAAAAACCCAACTCGCCCACCCATGGTCATCCAACCAATCATACAAAAGATACAATCCAAACCAATTTTCACAAATCACAACAAAGTTTCAAAATCCTCAAATTTTTCTCAAATATTATTTTGGTAACACAATTTCAAGAAAAACATGCAAGAGATCCTCAACCTCATCATTTATTGTTCAATACAATGCACTAAAATTTTGAGTTCAAGAACAAGTGAAGATTAAGAGGAAAAATTCATATTTCTAAAAAACTAAGGTTTTAAAGCAAGGGAAGAGATTTAATGGCCATTTCACCATACATTTGTTTTAAACAAGGTAATCTTAGCTAGAATACCAAGATAGGATGATTTTATAGCATACATAGGAGATTTAGAATCAAAAGAATACGTATAGACATAAGTCCTAGCCTCAATGTAAGAGAATGAGAAGATACTCCTACCTGAATCAAGAATCTCAAGCAAGAATCCAAGCTCTATAGACTTCCTTCCTCCCTTTTCTTTCTTCCTTAATCTTCTTCTAGGGTCCTAAGAGGTGTGGGGTGAGAGTGGAATTGAAGAATGGGACAAATGGGGCTTAGAATAGTGTTTTAAAATACAAAAATTCTAATTTTTTTATTATTTGGCAAGCTTTAGACAAAGCGTACTGGTACACATACTGATACGGATTAGCTACTAGAGTTCGGCGTATCGGTACGAGTACTAGTACGGTTTGATTGATAAATTTTTGCTACAACTTTCAGTGCAGTTTTGACCCATTTAGTGGACGAATTGAAAAATTTTCAAGAAATACACTTTTGCGGCCTAGATGTCTAGTATTTACTGTCCAAATTTCAGATCAAATGGACATCAGGATAAAAATTTATGGCTAAAATACTAGGTTGTGTCCAAGATCCCTTTTTACCCAAATTCTCTCTAAAGTGTGCTTTCATTCCGGAATAATTCCTAGCTTCTAATACACCCCATATTACCTCTCCCAATATTTTTTGATCTTTCGAATTCAATAGAGACCTTATTTTGACCTAAAAATATTTAGAAACTTATCTAATAGCCCTTCCCAAGTTTAAACGCCTTCAACCCCTAAACTTCACAATCAATTTGCTTCCCTAGTATTTATACCTACTGTTACAATCTATATGGTTTATTCATACTTCATTACATATGTAAGAATTACTAAACAAGTACATTACCATATTCATATAAACAGGTGGGGTTTTACATTACAACAAGATCTACAATGATTCCTTAAATAGATGTATCATTCTTGATGACTTTGGTTCTCACTAGACTAGAGAAACTTAAAATATTTAAAATCTAATAATAACTTCACATCCTACGGACACTTATAAATTTCTGTAATTCGGTGGACATTGCAAGATTCCCAACAATTATAACCATCAAATTATACACCAAGTTTTTCAAGAAATTGAATCTCACTCTTCAACCTTGTACTCTCTACATTCACCAGTGTAACCATAACTAATGGTTAATTCTACTAATATTAAATCTAATCCAATGGCTCGCTTCGCACTTTAATATAAATTAACATCCACCAATTCACAAATCAAACTTAGCCACAAGATAAGAATTTCCATTGTTTTGAAAGTTTTGAGTAGATATGCTAAATTCCACCAAAGTGTACAACTGAAACCTATCCACATTTATCCTCCAATTATAGCTTCTAAAACGTGTACACTAACGATCCATCTAATCCATTCAAAGGGAATTTTAGAAATTAACTAACTCTAATACTTAGGCTAAGTGTCAAGTTATATCTCCAAGATATTTGCTATTTGTCCCCAATCTTGAGCTCAAATCAATAAGCCTTACAATCCACTTCTTAACTCATTTGTATCCAAATTCATACCTTTAGATAAATCTTAATATCTCTACATGTTCACCAACTCAATTAAGCCCAATTATTTTCTATCTCTCAAGTATTTATTCTCAATCTCTAACCTTGAGCTAGAACTAATAACCATGTAATCATTTCTTAGTGGTTTTCATTAACATCATAACTCATTTCATGATATGTGTACTTTTGAATCCCTATGATACAATCCATTATAGTATATATCTTGTAATATATCAAAAAGTGAAGATAGATTGTCAACGATCCCAAAATATCTCTCAATTTCCTATCACCAGACTTCTTATAATATAATCAAAACTAAAACAAGACTCCCAATGATTAAGATAATGTTCCTCAATTTACCCATATTAGTCATTATAGTCTCAATCATTATTCATAATCCCCAATATAATAACAATCTGCTAATTACTAGGATAACCATTGTCATTTACCCCAAAAATTACATAAGGTTTCTACATCCATGTCAAAGCCAATCTGCATAGGTATCATCATTGATTCCTGAAATTACATCTTTCCAATTATCACCACTAATTGTCAAATTAGAATCATCAATACTCATACCAACAATACTCAAGTATAGCTAATCAAACCTATCTTAGTAATGTACTAAAAGAGACAGGAAAAAAAGTTCATATTCCCCCAACACAACTCCAATAGCATTTAAAAAATCTCACACAACGATAGAAGTTAACACCACACATTCAAATCATCCTTATTTCAACAATTGTCTACTATATCTGACATCAAGCTTTTAAACTCTATAACAATTAATCCTACAATATCGAGGGTCAAAGGTAACTACTACCACTTAATTAAACTTCCTAGATTTTCCTTTTATATGTTGATTAACCCTAACTAGTGTGTAATTTAAAATGATTAAGTAATCAACTTTGTAAGATAAAAAAAAATTAAAAACTATCAATTAGGGTTTGTGCGTAAATTAATTTTTTAAATATTTTATGTTCAAAATTGCAGGGTTTAATGTAGAATTACTCGAAAATACGAGGCAAAATTGCAAAGCTGGAAACAACAAAGGACTAAAGTGTAAAATGACACTAGTAAGACCCAAAACGCGACACATGGAAAACCTAGAACAAGACACATGGCCCTTCCTGCAAGGCACCACCATCCGGATGGTGGTGGTGGCGTCCGGACGGCCACCTAGGCGGCTAGAGTTTATCCCGACACCTTATGTTTGCCTTTTGTCTATAAATAGGGGTCTTATTCTTCATTTGAAGAAGTCCTCCCTGCCTTGAGCTTTAGAGAGAAATCCAAGGGAAGAAAAGAAAAAGAAAAGAAAGTGAGAAAAAGAAAGTCGAACACAAAGCCGATCTATCCTACACTCCAACCGATACTCTATATTTCTACATTTCTGTTGTATCTTTCTATTCAGATAGTTGAACTACTGCCACTTTGTTATTTTGATTGATAATAAAGGTGATTGTGTTTTAAGTGTTCCTTGTAAAAGAAGTTTTAGAGTTTGTGCTTTAATTTCAGTTGTAATGAAGATTACTCCCACTTCTTGCTTGTCAGTAGCAATAGGGCGTCAGTAGTCGTTTATACCCTTCAGTAAAGAGTGAATATATGTATAATATTGCTTAGATTATAGAAATGCTGATGTTTTATATTTATCTATGTATGTATTATTATGCACTTCATGCATGATACAACGATGCACGTAATTTCGGTGCTGTACCTAGAATTATGTCATCAGTGCATCATCAACCTGCCAGTTAAACAACCATGGTGTTCCGACCGGCATGACTTGTCTTCCATCGGAACGCTGAGGATGTTCTACTGATTTATGCTACAAAACCTAAATGATGCTCATGAATGGCTTGTCCTTATGGGTTATTAGGGTTTGATTCGCACTTTTTTGTGTGTGTCTGAATTATATTAAAATATTACACCCAAGTATAGGTGGTCGAATTGTAGTTTTCTCGGTTTTAAGTCCAAGTATCGATCCCACGAAGAGTTAAGTAATTCAAAAAAATAGAATAAACTAAAATAAAATAAAAACTAAAAACGATTAAGTGATTTGTTTGGAGTAGTTTGATATTTGATTGCTTGTGGTGTGAGCTTAGTCTAATTAACTGGTTTTAAAATAAAAGGCAGGCAAAAGTAAAGTGCAGATCTAATAAAGTGCGTAAATAAAGCAGATAACTGACAAGAAATTAAAAGATACCCTTCAGTTTAGGGATCCATATGCTTTGTATTGCTTAAGTTACTAGAAATGCTACCTCACAACAATTAACTTCCATTTTACTGGAAAGCTAACCGGCAGGTCTGATGTATATAAACCATAACACAGCTGCTTCTCAAGCTACACTGGTGGTAATATTTTGTGACACAGCTGCTTCTTAGGCCACACTGGTTATAAATATGCCAATTGATTAATTCAAGTAAATTCGAAGGTTGTGTAAATTATCTCCCAGCAACTTGTCAGGTTAGCTGGAAGTAAGAAATCATAACACAGCAACTTGTCAGGTTAGCGGTGTTTAGATATGTCAACCAGACGGAATACTGGAATTATTCAATAGGTTCTCACGATTGCAAATGCGTATAAATAAGCCATAACCCAGTTGCTTATTAAGCTATGCTGGTGGTACTATTTAACATAACCCAGCAACTTCTTAAGAAAGCTGGTTACATAACCGCCAGTTAAATAGCCTCAGTATTCCAGTGGAAGCAGAGCCATACCAATAGGAACACCGTGGTTGTTAGACTGTCAGTAATATATGTATATTGAACAACGTATATAACCGCCAGTCTATTATATAAATTGAACAACGTATATAACCGCCAGTTAAACAACCTCAGTATTCCTGTGGAAGTAGAGCCATACCAATAGGAACACCGTGGTTGTTAGACTGTCAGTCTATAATATATAAAACATCAGCATTTCCAGAACTCAAGCAATATTATACATATGTTTACCCTAGTTTGAAGGGTATAAACGACTACTCACGCTCCATTGCTATAGAAAAGTTAGAAGTGCGAGTAGTATTCATTACAAAAATAAAAGTACAGGATTTGGACTACACTATAACACGGACCGGAACGTGTTCTCACTTTTGTATCTCTTTTTTCTCTCTCTTGGATTATGTCTTGGGAGCTCTTGAAACTTGGTTTCTGGAGGTGGTTTGGTAGCTGGTCCGGCCTGCTTTGCAAAGGAGGTGAAGGTCCCTTTTTATAGGCGAAAATGAAGCAGGAGATGGAGGTCTGCATGTGATGACTAAGGAGGACCGTCCGGACGGTGGCAGTGCCGTCCGGACGGTGGTGCAAGTGGATTTGCAAGTTGCAAGGCTTCTGATTTTTCATGTTGGAATATTACACTTTGACCTCCTTGAGTTTCCATCTTCTTGACATTGCTCCCTTCTTCTTTGATTATTTCTGTATTTTGTCCTGCAATTGTAGATAAAAATTGTTAAAATGAATAATTCCCGCACTAACCCTAATTTACTTTAATTACGACTTTTTAGTGCGGTAATTCTACTAATTCGACTTTTTTTAATACTTCTAATTTACATCTAATTGATGTCAATCACACTCCCTAACTTAAACTTTACTAGTCCCTAGTAAAACATAAAAATATAATACAAGTAGGGGTAAAATCATTTTCGTGGATTTTTTCACGATTGCATTTAGCATATGCAATAAGCCGTTAAACCCCTAGGTGATTCCTAGTGGACGAGTTGTGTCTCGTGAAGGTTTTCAGTGAAGCTACCTACAAACTTCTATAGTTAGGAATGCATAATTTATATGGTTTATATGTAAAATTAAATTGTTATTTTTGTGCATAGTTAAAATATATCCTTTTTCTGATCACTTATAAGAGTAACATAAGTTAATGGTAACATTATAGCTATATTTTTATAAAAACTTGTGTGTGTGTGTAGGAATCTCTTTATTTTCAAAAAGCATTTGAGAAATATTACCCTTTTTTGCAATAATCTTGATGTCGATCCTTTCCTGGAATACACTCAACAAATAATATATGTTATAGTGACTAATCTCTCAGTCTTACATGTGATTGGAATATTGTAAACAAAGCAAATAATTTCACATGTAAGTATTTAAAGGAGCGGTTTACTGAATAAAGAGGTAATTGACATAATCTCATGGAAGAATATTAACACTTTATTAATTATATTATTAACATTTTCCTTTTTAGATAATAGATTGAATGCAAATATATGATTCCTGGAATCAAAAAGGACTTTCTTAGGGTTGTAATGGGGTTGTGGGGTTGAGGTTTATGAAATGACGTTATAGGGATTCAAATTGCTATCTTTATATTGTAGCACACCTCAATTTTTTCTCTTTCTTTGGTGAGTGCATTTTATGCTCCATCTCACTTTTTCTTGAGCGAGTGCGTTTTACGCTCCATCTCGCTTTTCTTGTACGAGTGCGTTTTACGCTCCATCTCGTTTTTCTTGTCTCTTTTCTACCTTTTCTTCTTCTTCTGCTATTCTGTATTTTGTTAAATTCAAAGAGGGTGCAAGAAAATTAAATAGCAAGGGTAGGTTGAAATATATTTGGGAATATTTTTGTTTTTCAAGAACAGAATTTATAATTTTTAGGCTCAATCTTGGCTGACTAGGGATATAGTTTTGTAAAAGAAATGTTCAAAGTTCAAGATTGATGAAATATGGCCTAAAATCATTTTCCGGAAATCATATGTTTGTATTCTTTCTAGCTAACAGTTTAAGGATAGTGCTAACAATATAATTTAACAAGTGTTAATCAAAGCAAACATAATGAGATTATTCAAAGAAAAGTTACCGCTGAATCGGAGATTCTCATTTGAGTAGATGTTGAATAGCTCTCCAAGAAAGATAGGTTCAAAATCTGCATTAGGTTTCACATCTCCACTATTGGTAGAAAGATTGTAATATTTCACAAATTTTTTGAATAATAAGGGTATCCTTTTGTGCTTCTAAAATTAAGTTTAAAATAAAAATATTGAGATATTGTCCCATTAAAATGTGAAAATCTCAGTGATCATATTAAGACAATTCTTGCAATGCACTAAAAATACTAACTTAATTTTTCTTTGAATCATATAACTTAGGCTTCCTAACTTTTTCAATATAGTCTTTAATTAAAACATAACCTTAAACATTCCTAAATTCAAACTTAACAAGTTCAAAATATTCATAGGTTCAAAACAACTAAACAAAATAAACAAGTGCAAAGATAGTTTAGTGGTCTAATTGCATAATTTAAAAGTGCATAATTTAAAAAGCTGAGTGAAAGAGAGTACA
>CM042187.1:26745793-26774254 GCA_023539305.1 Ilex asprella
CATTTCCACTATCATTATCTATCATATATCTATATACATTTATAAAAGAAAATGCGGGGTGTTACTGTAACACCCCACCCACCACGTGTCAACATATTGTCCGCTTTGGGCCCACTGGCCCTCACGATTTTGTTCCTCCCAAGGTCCCTAGGAAAATGCCTGTTGACAAGTGAGGCGAGGGGCTTACATATAAGCCCAGCAACTCCCCCTCTTCTAGCCGATGTGGGATACCAGGACCTCACAATCCACCCCCTTAGGGCTACACGTCCCCGTGTAGCTCGCCAGCCCTGAGTCACGGACTACCGTTCTCCTCCTCATGCCCGCCCACCACGAGACCCGTGCAGGGCCCCACACTCGGACTGGGCAAGGGTTGGCTCTGATACCATTCTGTAACTCCCCACCCACCACGTGTCAACATATTGTCCGCTTTGGGCCCACTGGCCCTCACTGTTTTGTTCCTCCCAAGGTCCATGGGAAAAGGCCTGTTGACAAGTGAGGCGAGGGGCTTACATATAAGCCCAGCAACTCCCCCTCTTCCAGCCGATGTGGGATACCAATGTAACACCCTGCATTTTTTATATATATGTATATAGATATATAGTAAATAATTGTTGTAAAATGTGGATATGTGTAGTGATGTGTGCTAGAATTTGATAGATTGGAAAAGTAGAGATTTAGAATGTCAGTGGAAATAATAGTTGGAATTTAGTTTTAATAAGTGAAAATATGAAATTTTAGGTCCTAGAACTTGTATTAAATAGGTTTGGTGTAGATATATGTGTTGGAGAGGTTTAGGATGGATTTGATTGGCTTAGGAATGGACTGGAAATAGAAAAAAGGGATGAAACAGTGCATGTGAACAGTGCACGTGAACAATACACTGGCTACAACTTCAAGCACGATTTGGACCTTAATGCAGTCAATATCTCTCAAAACTCAATACATAAAAGTTTTAGATCTCTTTCTTAGCATTCCATATCATCTTGAATCATCTCAATCGGAGCTCGGATGAGAGAGTTATGCCTAGATAACGAAGTGATGTCAAAACAGTCCCATTTAGCTTGAACAGTGCACTGGCTGCAACTTCACTTGCGATTTCGACCTTGATGCAGTCAATATCTCTCAAAACTCAAAACCTGATTTTAGAGCTCTTTCTTATCATTCCACAGAATTTTGAATCATCTCAATCGGAGCTCGGATGAGAGAGTTATGCCCCGATAACGAAGCGATGTCGAAATAGTCCATTTAGCTTCGTTTTGTAATTAATGTCTCCATTTGCATCCTAAATCAAAATATTAGAATAATGAGTACATTTAGGCTTCAAATAAGTATAAAAGGATTTAAGAAGCACCCTTGATCACCTTTTATTTGTAAAAATCGCAAAACTTCATTAATAGCCGGTTCGGATGGGTAAAAGAGAAATTTTAGTGTTTTCGGTGTACGTTGACTTTGGTTTTGAGATAAATCATAAAAATAAATGTTTTTAGGTTAAAATAACATTAAAAATGAATCCAAAACGTCAAAAAATCTTAGGATAGTCATACGGATCAAATTGTAATGTTTAGTGGCAAAACCGTAAATTTGGAGACAACCCAAACAGCCCATGAACAGTAAATTTCGGGGCTGCTGTATCTAAAACTCCATATTCAGCCCCTTTTCTCTCATTTCTTTCACTCTCCTTTCATTCCACACCTCTTAGAGCCCTAAAGGAAGATTAAGGGAGAAAGAAAAAGGAAGAGGGAGGTCTTTAGAGCTTGGGCTTTGTTTGGAGATCTTAATTCAAGGTAGGGGATTTCTTCTCTTTCTCTTACATTGAGGCTAGGGTTTATGTATATATGTATGTTTTGCTCTAAATGTGATGTATATGATATAAAATCATCCTCTCTTAGTCTTTTTGGCAAAGATTACATGTTTCTAACAAAATTAGGGTTGAATACCCATGAAATTTCTTCTTTTGCTTCAAAACTCTATTTTTGGAGAGTGATGAATTTTCTTTTTAAATTCTTCCTTTATTATTGAATTCAAAACTATAGAGCTTTGTGTTGAGTGATAAATAATATTGTGGTTGATCTCTTGCAATTTTCTTGAGTGGTTATAAAAAAAATTGTCACATGAATGGAGGATTTTGTTAATACTTCGGAATTGTTAATTAATTGAGAGTATGTTGGTTTTCTTATTGTATGGTTGTTGTGACGGACTTGAATTGCCTTCGAGAAATTCCGTAGAGTGTTAGAGGTTAGTCTATCCCAGTTGGGGTGAGATGGTTGCCTAACACTTGTAGTGGGTTGTCATTTGGTAATGCAACCACTATCGTTCACTGGAGTTTGAACTAGGGTTGGTATACCTTTCCTGGGGAGGGATTCGTCACTGCCATTGGGATGGTAGACGCCCTTTCTCGAAGTAATTGTGATTTGAATGTATGGGTGAACTAGGTATAGTCGTTGGGTAGATTCCTAAGAAGCAGTCAACGTACATAGCACGGGGATGAACCAATATACATAAGCGTATGGGTTGGATTCCGTCATGGCCGGTGCATTGGTATGGGACAATGCAATGGCAGACACCCTTCCTAACCATTTGGCAATGATTTATTATTGATGAATGCATTTTACTATTTCCATTTGATTATCACTGTTGTTTAAACTTGAGATCTGTTTAAATGTCCCGGTTTTATTTCAAAAGTTTTATATGTTATTTGTGAAATGAGACCAACCTATTTTATAATTTTTTTAAACCTTGTTTGAGTTTGGGAAGATTTTGCTACAGAGCTTCGTGCTCATCCCCTATAGTTAAACATTTTTCAGATTTAGTGCTAGAGGAGGATCTCGGAGTTGAAGAGTCGGGACATTGGGAGGCCCCACCCGAGGGGAATCTAGATCCCGAGGTGGACCTATAGAGTTATAATTTCTTTTGTACTAGCCTAGAGAATTTACTTTGAGATCATGTAAAGTCTAGTCTTTTGTTATTCCGCTGCAAGTGTATTTCAATTCTTTTGAGATGTAAATGTCATAGTTGACATATTCTTTTGATATTGTGGCCATGACTTGGCATATTATTTTGGGAGGATATTGTAAATATTTATGGATGACATTTGGTGAATAGAATTTTATTCTATGATGGATAAATGGACCTGGTGTGGTCAATAGCTATGCATATGTGGACTCGGTGCGGTCAATTGTAGTATAATTGTACAGGTTGTGTTTTGGGTAGAGTTCCCCGTACAAAAGAGACTCTGTCAGAATTTTGTTAAAATATCCATGGTTGATGAATGAAATTTTCTTATTGATGGATTTATTTAGCGCTCTCATGCAGCGAATGGTGTTTAGAATGTAATGTCGTCCAAGGGGGTTTTGGGGGTGTTACAGTTACACCATACTCCGGAAGTAGACTTCAAATCCTACACACATGGTGGATTGGGGTGAACTGGTGGTTGATACGAATGGAACCTTTGAGGAGGGATTGGTTCGTGTCATGAATAGCCGAGAACAAGTTTTGCGTGGCAAGAGTGTGAGATTGGTGAGGGTTACGTGTCAGCACCGTGGGGTGGAGGAGGCGACATGGGAGCATGGGGACACTATCCGAACTACCTATCATTTTATGTTCAAGGATGGAGGTACATCTCTTATAGTCATTGAGTTTTGAATGACTTTTGCATGTGCATGTTGTTGTATGTCCATGTGGGTGTAATTTCGAGAACGAAATTCCCTTAAGGGAGGGAGAATGTAAAAATCAAAAAAATTATTAAAATCCTAATTAAATGGGTAAAATAGTAATTAATTGTTAAAGAGAGGGTCAAAAATGTGAATTTTTAAATAATTCAAATGACGAAACAGACCTCACCGTTAGATTCATCTCACGAAATCTAGCTACTCAGTAAATTTTTATAAAATTCTGAGACAGATCACGTATTACAAAGCGATCGGGTGTAACACTACTAAAATAATTACAATCAAATTTATTCGCGGGACCTGAAAAAATAATTTAAAGTTAGTTCTATAAAAATATATTAAACTTAACACAGGGGCGAGATTTAATTGATTTGGAATAAAATTGGACCTGTTAAAATTGAACGTGTGGCGAGATATGGGTCAAATATTTAAAACAATATAAAGTGGAAGACAAAAGTCTTCCACTTTTGTGGCACGGAACATTCAGCTAGACGGAGAGATAGAAAAGGGAGAAAGACAAAAAGAAAAGGAAAAAAGTAAACTTCTTGATCTTCTTCCTAAGATTTACGAAGATCAAACAGTTTAATCGCTCCGGGCCAAGAATTAAAGTTGCTCTACACAATGAGAGCTACGTAACCACGCCAAAGATTGCATTTTTCTCCAAAAATATCAAAGACGGGAATCTAGGCCTAAGGCTTAGAAAGCTAAATTCGGGCTTCACTTGGAGTTCTACTACGTGGGCTCACGCTACGAGAGACACAGTTTCCCTTATTTAGATGTAATTTTACCCTAAAATATGACATATGAAATGGATAGGCTAAGGGTGTATATCACGTGTTAGGTCTTGACTAGCATAATTAACTTGGTGTAATAAGCATGCTAGTTGTGTAAATTAATGTGCCCTCTAGGTATTTGTTTAAATGCCAAGGTAAATACAAGTATGTTAATTGAGTTGATTATCTTACATAACACGCTTGAGATTGTGTTGAAAAAGTCAGTATATTGCATTCATTATGTAATGGACATTGTAAATGATACCAAAGACAATTTCATATTATATTGCACTTACACATGGGGTGCACTACATTCATGGGAATTGACGTAGGTGGAAGTATGTGCATTGTATGAAATCAATCACCACATAATTGGTTGATTGTGGGCTCGAAAAAATTGCACCAAGGTCCAGCTAAGTCGCATGAAAATTAAATGGATAAACGTGTCGGGGTATAGCAAGAATGACTAAATTCTCCCTCAGGTGCAAGACCCGCTTACTTGGTTGATACACTTTTCAGCAGTGTAATTCCAGAAAAGTGTAACGACAAAACTAGAGACGCATGTGGGATATCCTAAAAATTCGTTGATGGTGTGGTGTCCCATTGGTAAAATACGATAAATCATATCCTCACAAAGATACAAAAAAATGAATTAATTAGTCATTGAGTATACATAAAACCAATGAAGGGGGCTTGAAATGTTTGGATACATACGCATGACATTGCATGTGTTATAGGAGTCCGGAATGGGACTTGATGTTTATTTTGCTTGCATGAGTCTCATCTCATGGCATGACATGATTTATGACATTTGTTCATAATAGACATATTTGAATGAATGCATGAAATGATTGTTGCATATGACATTTCAATGAATTTGAATTGAAAGGTATTCTTTATATAAGTTGTTCTATTGAGCGTTAGCTCACCCTTTATGGGAACAATTTTTAGGTGCACGTCGTAGTCTCTTGTATATGTTTACTTTTGGCCTTTTATAATTTTTGTAACAAAAAACTTTTTTATATTTAAAAGGCATGTATATGGAACTATTTTGAGACATTTCTTCTTTTATAAATGAATGTACGTAGTAATGATGATTATGGTAGTATCCGACACTACGTAATTGACAATGGATGAATTGACTCGGTATCATCAATATTGTATGATCGCTCAAGTTGCGTTCTGAATAGAGCTCCCCGTGCAATGGAGACTCTGCCAAAATTTTTGTTGAGTTATGGATCTCGGTGATTGGGAGGTAACGGCGTGGTATCGAATTACACGGTATCCAAAAGTATTCCACGGATTAATGGGTGATCAACAGAGTAATTACGGACACTTGAATTTTGGGGCGTCACAGTTACAGTTCATATGATAGTTCATAACATCAAAGCTAACAACCATGAACCAAATCCCTTCAAAATTTAAAGCATCATTTCATACACCGTAAAAGTTTATTTTGTTTGTTAAAGTGGAATCAAGAAAGAAATAACAAAGGGATAAAAAACATAATTTTCAATTTAATCATTTGATGTCTGGAATTGAGCAGACTAATACTTGCACTCAACTGAATTTAATAGAACATCCTGCATTTGGTCAACCTGACTTCTTCCAAACACATTAAAATTTAGGGAGAATTATACACAAACCTCTTGAAATTTAGCACTTATTCATTTAGATCTCCTAATATTTGAAATATTATACACAGACTTCTTAAGGTTTATACCCGTGTAAAACTTAAACCCCTGCCGTCAATGTCTATTATGATGTCCCTTAAGAAATTACATTCAGAATCTCTGAAGTTTATAAGCGTGTAATATTTAGACCCCTCAAGTTTAAAATATTATATTTAGATGAAAAATACTCCAATCAAATATAGAATATCAAATATTTTAAATTTTACAACAAAAAATCATGTTCTATTATGATATTTATTGAAATAAAATTAAAATTAAAAATCTAATTTTTTTTTTAAAAATAATAATTAGTATATAATTTGAAATTTAATTTGGTCATTTAAAAGACCAAATTAAAGTACCAAATTATCTTAATCAAAGCTAGCTATTGTGTCTATTACAATTTGACCCCTTGTTTAATTTTTTAGTTTTATTCAAACAGATAGTTTAATTGTACACTAATTATGATTTTTAAGAAAAAAAATTAAGTTTTTATTTTTGATAAATGACATAATCGAACATGAACTTTGGTTGTAAAATTCATGTTCAATTATGAATGACTTAGACCCCTTGCTTGATTTTTTAGTTTTATTCCAATAGATAGTTTAATTGTATACCAATTAAAATTTTTTAAGAAAAAATTGACTTTTTATTTTTAATTTTATTACAATAAATGATACAATAGAACATAAATTTTGGTTGTAAATTTAAAATATTTGATATACTATCTTTGATTGAAATATTTTTTGTCTAAATATAACATTTTAAACTTGAGGAGTTTGAGCATTATACACTTATAAATTTCAAGGGACCTGAGCGTAATTTAGTAATTGATATACCAGTGGACATTTGACGACAGAGGTCTAAGTGTTATACGCGTACAATCTTCAAAGGGTAAGTGTGTAATATTTTAAATATCAGGGTCTGAGTGATTAAGTGACAAACCTCAGAGAACCTGTGTATAATTTTCCCTAAAAATTATGAGTTTCCTCTCGCTAAAAAAAAAAAGAGGAGAATTACATTCAGACCCATTAAGGTTTGTCACTTAATTATTTAGACCCTCTAATATTTGACATATTACACACAAACTCCTTAAGTTTATACGCGCATAACACTTAGACCCCTACCACCAATGTCCATTAGTATATCTGTTAGTAAATTACACTCAAACCCCCTAAAATTTACAAGTATGTAATACTTAGACCTCTCAAGTTTAAAATGTAATATTTAGACAAAAAATACTCCAATCAAAAATAGAATATCAAATATTTTAAATTTTACAGCCAAAATTAATATTCTATTATGACATTTATTGAAATAAAATTAAATTAAAAACTATTTTTCTTAAAAAACTATAATTAATATACAATTATATTATATATTAGAATTTTAATTGTGTGTTTAAACGATAAAATTAAGCAATTAAATTATCTCAATTAAAATTTGAAGATATTGTGACCATTACAATTTGACCACTTGTTTGTTTTTTTAGTCTTTTTTCAATTACATAGTATAATTGTATATCATTTATAATTATTTTAAAAAAATAATTTTGATTTTTTCAATAAATAAAATAATATAACACAAATTTTTGTAACACCCCAAAATTCGGGATTTCGTTGATTTTCTATCAACCCGCGGAATATCCGTGGATACCGAGTTACTCGATATCGCGTCGTTATGCCCCATTTATCGGAGTTCATAATTTAACGAAATCCGGACAGAGTCTCGTTTGTACGGAGAACTCTACCCAAAACCCAACCTATGCAATATATTTTTACATGACCCATCAGAGGCCCAATATAAAACATTGGCCACACCGGGTCCATTTATAAGTAAACATTGGTCACACCGGGTCCAATTATCCATACTTATATCAAAATATGCAAGGTTACTTTAACAATGGTTCATATATGTTCTATTACAATCATTTGCAAAGGGTTACATACCCAAAACATAATTTTCACAAGTGTTGTACATTAACAAAAAATAAAGCCACGTTCGACTTTCTTCAAACATGAGGGTCCAAATTGGAGCCATCCGCTGATGTATTTCCCCCACCTAAAATATTTTCCCGTATAAGGTAAGCAACCCCTAGTTGAGTAATTTCTTACAGAGGCTACTCCCCATTAATGTACAACAAAAACGTTCGAACGTCATCAACCGCTCGAACGCTCTTAGAGTAAAAACAGCAAAAATGTTTAAACGTTAGCCACCGTTCGAACGTCCTTGACAGACTGCTTGCAGAGTGGGTGGGTTTTCACTTTGACTTTGGCAACAGAAGTATTCCTTCACCCCTCCTTCTTTCCTTCTCCTTGCCTATAAATACACTCATTTTTGGAGACCAAAGGAAGGGCATTCAGCACTTGACTAGGCAGCACTTCTCCTTTCCTATTGTCTTAATTTTCTTCCTTGCTAGAGAGTTGGGAAGTTTAGACTCCCACTCATTTCTTTACATTAATGTTTATATTTGCATTTACTTAAGAGTTGGTACTAGTTCATTAGCATCATTTTTTATCACTGTGACCCCAGACTTTTTTGGTACAACTTGGGTTGGACTAACCCATTTGCTATCGGATATAAGAAAGATTATTCATGCATCTAAGAGTTTGAGTACCTCAGTCCTTACAACTTCCTTCATGTGAGGAATAAGTCTTCTCTGCATTTGACGAGAATGTTTTGAGTCTTCTTCGAGATATATTGCATGATTGCAGATTAACAAACTTAAACCTTTCAAGTCAGCGATGGTCCACTCAATGGTACTTTTATGACTTTTAAGAACTTCAATCAGTTTAGACTCTTGCAAGTCTGTGAGCTTAGAGGAAATTACCACTGGGTATGACTCGTCTTTCCCTAAAAGTGCATACTAAAGGTCAGAAAGGAGAGACTTCAATTCAAGCTTTGGCGGTCTGTCACTTGATGAGAAAGGCTTTGTGCCATTTGGTGAAATTTCTTCAAATTTTAGGGGTTTATTTCTCAACAGCATGAGTAGGGCAACTTTTTATTTTTTGGTCATCAGATGAGATGGACTCTAGCAAAGATAATTCATTCAGATGTTCATAGAACGTGTCACTCAGATATTTTTGTATCAAAGATTTAATGGAGTTTACTTCCCTTTTGTCCTCATCTTCTCCTGGGTGTTTAGCATTATTTAAAATATTCAACTCAAGAGTCATATTCCCAAAAGTTAATTTCATGACTTCATTCCTGTAATTGATTAGTGCAATAGATGTTACTAGGAAGGTTCGACCAAGAATGACAGGAATTTGGTTCTCTGAATGTAATGTTGGTTGAGTATCTAAAACAATGAAGTCAACAGGGAAGACAAAATTATCCATATGGACAAGCACATCTTCAACAAATGCCCCTAGGGATTTTGATAGATCTGTCTGCTAACTGGAATGTGATACAAGTGGGTTTGAGTTCACCCGACCCAACTGTTGGTAGACTGAGTAAGGTAGCAGATTAACACTAGCTCCAAGGCCTAACATTGCTTGTTTTATCTTGAAATCTCCAAAGACACATGAGACAGTTGGACATCAAGGGTCATTGAATTTTGGAGGGGTTTTGCATTGTAGCAAGGCACTGACTTGTTCAATTAGGAAGACTTTTTTTTTTTACATTCTGGCTTCTCTTGACTATGCACAAGTCTTTTAGAAACTTGGCATAAGATGGTACTTATTGGATTGCATCCAGAAGTGGGATGTTAATTTTTACTTGCTTAAAAAGCTCGTAAAATTTAGGCTGATGATTCAGTTTTTGTGTAGCTTTGAGTCTATGCAGGAAAGGAGTGGGAATTAAACATGAAGGTTCTCTTTCCTTGGAAGTTTTGGCTCTTGTTCTATCATTGGCTCAGGCACTTTTTTGATTACAAGTTCAAACTCTACTGATGAGTTGACTGGGATGACCTCAGGTTTTGACTTTGAAAATAGCATATCTCTGACGGTTTTGTCAATCACCGTTCCACTTCTCAGTGTAGTGACAACTTGAGCTTGATCTTGTGGCTGTTTTGATTGGGCAGGAAACTTGTCATTTTCTTGTGTACTCATGGATTGGGTCAACCTTTGGATGTGGCTTTTAAGATCTTCAAAGGCGTGGGTGGTCTGGGCTTTGAACTCAGTGAAAGATTGGGTGGAATGTGCATTGAAGTTCATTTGAGTTTGCATAAACTGATTCAGTGTATCCTCAAGGTTCCTCTTGTGTGATGGTTGGTATGGTTGATATGCAGGAGGTCCTTGAGATGATGGTTGTGAATTTTGTGGTTGGTTCATGAGAGTTGGTTGTGAATTTTGTGGTTGGTTCATGAGAGTTGGTTGTGTGTTCCTCCAACTGAAGTTCGGGTGGTTTCGCCACCCTGGATTGTATGTTTCAGAGTATGGGTTGGAGTAAGGCTAGTTGAAATTGGAAATTGCATTTGTTTGTTCCAACAAGACTTCTTTGAATGCAGGGATGGTAGGGCATTCTCCAATAGGATGTCATGTTAATGCACAGATTCCACACACTTGTTTTGTGGAAAGGCCTATTTCGACTTGATGAATTTTTTTCATCTCTAAAGCTTCATGCTTTCGAGATAAAATAGACATTTTTGCTCTCAGTTCATCATCTTCTCTCAAGACATACTTTCCCCCTTGGGAAGTGGATGGTCTGGCTTCAACTGTGGTAGGGGAGGCTAAGTCCCACATCTGAGAACTGTCAGATATAGTGTCAAAGAAATAGAATGTCTCCTCTGGACTTTTACCCATAAACTCTCCTTGGGCCATCATTTCGACAAATTGACGTAGTCTAGTGGACAAGGAGTCATAGAAGAATCCTACTAGAATCTAATTTTCAAAAGCATCGTGTGGGCAGGCTTGGAGTAGTTCTTTGAATCTTTCCCAACTTTGGTAAAATGTTTCCCTTTCTTTCACCGAAAAATTCATAATTTTTCTTTTGAGTGTGTTGGTCCGATGTATGGGAAAATAATTTCTGAAAAATTCATTTTGAAAGATATGCCAAGTAGGCATGGAAAGAGATTTTAAAGAATTTAGTCATTGTTTAGCTTTGTCCTTTAGAGAGAAAGGAAAAAGTTTCATCTTGGCAAGTTCCAAATTGTCTTGAAATGTTCCACACATTTCCTCGAAATCTTTCATATGCAGATACGGGTTCTCCGTATCCAACCCATGGAAAATAGGTAACAACTGTGCAGCTCCCGGCTTTACAGAAAATAGGGGCGCATTTGGAGGAAATACAAAACATGAGGGGACACTATTTCTTGTGGGATTTAAGTAATCCCTCAGAGTTCGAATGTTAGGCACTTCTTCTTCCCTCATGAGAACTTCTCCATTTCTATAATTATTTGCCATAGTACTCTCACAAGAGTCTTCTAGTGATCTAGGTGAATTTGGTTCAAATTGGTTCACAGACCCAGAAGATTCTGCCGGCAAATTTTTATAGTGAGGAGTGTTCTTAGACATAAAATAAATGGAAACAAAACAAATAATTTACACTAAACTAAAGAGTATAAACAAAAAGAAAGGTCTTTTTACCTTTTACTTTAAAATACTTTTACTAAGGTTCCCGGCAACAGCGCCAAAAACTTGATCCGAAATGTGTACACCCAAGTGCAGGTGGTTAAGTTGTAGTAATAATCCGGTTTGAGTCCGGAGTTAAATCCATAGGAAACTTGTTGTGTTGGTGTTTCAAAGTAAGTAGTGGTGAAGACCAATTAATTGTAACCTTTGAGATTTAAAGTTGTGAGATGTGGGTGGTTTCCTGAACAGAATATTGAATTCTTTTCAAGAAGGTTTTCTAGACAAAATATAAGATTAATTTAAATGGAAGAAAATTCACTCTTTAGTTCGAGGATCAGGACATGTAGTCAATTGTCTGGCTTGTTATATTTATGCTTAATAACTCAATTAACTCCCGTGTCAACAACAAGTTAATCGGAAGGTAAAGATGGACTGTGAGAATTAAGACCATGATTCTGATGTCTTTTTAGAAGTTTTATTTGTGCCGAGACTTAACCCATCTACAATTTAGCAAATGCTTCTACAAGACATCCCACCAAGGTTTTAATATTACATTCATTAAATGAAGCATAATAAGGGGTGATTAAAGGGTAGTTGATTAATACTCAAATATAATTATATTCTTATACCCCTTTTGGACTAATTGTACTTTGATGGAGTTTAATTGATGAGGTTTCAGGTCATAAAATGAACAAGGAATTAAGGTCATCAAAAAGAGCCATTAAAGGCAAAAACAGCTCATTAGGGAACAAATTGCAAAAGCCTTGAAGAAAGAACCAACGTTCGAACGTCATAACCGTTCAAACGGTGGTAAGAAACCAAGCCGGCTGTTACAGACCACAAAGCAGCCAAGAAACAAAGTCCTGAGGAACAGAGTAACCGTTCGAACGTTTGTAACCACTGTTCGAACGACCACTGGAGCAAGAACAAGATCAGACTGACTGAAGACACGGCGTGTTGTAGACTTACAGTCAGAAGGCCCATGCACTTGAGTGCCACGTTTGAAAGCCCAAACCGTTCGAACGCTCCCTGGAATTATTGGAGAGACAGAGCAATTAGACTTTGCTTGGACTTTGAGGGAGTTTTGTACAAGGAACCTAGAGGAAGATTTGCACAAAAGACCTGGAGAAAGATTTGCACAAGAAAAACACGTGTATTCTGGCCTGAATGGCAGAAAGTGACAGCATCTGTCATTGAACGATGTAGAGCAAAGACAGAAAAAATATTCGAATGCCCAAACCATTCGAACGGTGTGGACAGACTTCCCGCAGAGTGGTTGGCTTTTCACTTTAACTTTGATGCCCAGCTCTATTCTTTCACCCCCTCCCCTGCCTTCTCATTGCCTATATATACCCTTAGTTTGGGGAGGGAAAGGAAGACTTGGCACTAAACACTTGGTAGCCAACATTTCTCATTTGTAGTTCTTCTATTTTGTCTTAGTATTATTTCTTTACTAGAGAGTGGGGAAGTTAAATCCCCATTCCTTTTCTTTCCGTTAATGCTTACATTTACATTTGCTTAAGAGTTGTAATTCCTTTATTTACATTTAGTCTTTACGTTTATGTTCTTGATTTACATTAAGTCTTTACATTTATGTCTTTATTTACTTCTAGTCTTTACATTTATGCTTTTACATACACGCTTTTAATTATGTCTTGCACTTTCATTATTTGAGCTCCCTTCTTGCTTAGAAGAGTGAAACTCTTCCACTTTTCTAAAACTTTACCAAAGCTGTGAAGGGTGGAACGTGATTCACTCATTCTTCGTTGAAAATTAGCTCCTTGTTAATTATACTTTTACTTTGCAAAGTCCTCTACTTAGAGGGATGAGCATCACTCACTTTTCTATCTTTACCAAAGCTATGAAGAGTGAGTAGTTTCTCATTCACTCTTTAGTAAGAGGTGAAGGACATGTAGTGATTATCCGGATATTATATGATGCTTTGTTCTAATGGTTAATGTTTATATCCCCTTGCTTATTGGATGATTGATTTCATCTAGCAAAGCTAAGGTACTTTGTATAATCGAAGGTCTCTCTATGACACGGATGATTTTTGCATGGAAAGACCCCTCAATTCAAGGCAAGTATCCCAGCTAGATCTTCATGACTACGTTTTAATCATCCCCATTACCAAGATTCATTTAAAAGGATGGAACATTAAAATCATGGTTGGATGTCACGTGGGAACACTTTCTTGTTTGTGGACGCAATAACTTTCGGTACAAACAATTCTTGTAAATTTCTATAAGACATTGGAACCATGATTTTAATTCTCACAATCCATCTTTATCTTTCGATTAACTCGTTGTTGACATGACAGTTAATTGAGTTATCAAGCAAAAATATAATATTCCGGATAGTTGACCACATGTCTCGATCCTCGAACTAAAGAGTGACTTCTCCGCCATTTGAATCAATCGTATATTTTTTCTAGAAAATTTCTTGGAAAGAATTTAATATTCTAATCAAGGAACTCACCCACATCTCACAATCCTAAAATCTCAAAGGTTACAATCAATTGGTCTCTTTCACTGATTACTTTGAAACACCAAAACTACTAGTTCCTTGTGGATTCGACTCCGGACTCAAACCGGATTATTACTACAACTTGACCGCCTGCACTTGGGTGTACACATTTCGGATTAAGTCAAGTTTTTGGTGTCGTTGCCGGGGAACCTTGTGAAAGTGTTTTACAGGTAAAAGGTAAAAGACCTTTTCTTTTTGTATATATTCTTCTGTTTACTGTAAATAATTTGTTTTTGTTTTCATTTATTTTATGTCTGAGAACACTCACTATAAAAATTTGCCGGTAGAATCTTTTGGATCTGTGAACCAATCTGAACCAAATTCACCTAGATCAATAGCAGACTCTTGTGAGAGTATAATGGCAAACAATGAAAGAAACATAGACGTTCCTCCAAGGGATGAAGAAGTTCCTAATGTTCGAACTTTGCGGGATTACTTGAATCCCACAAGAAACACTGTACCCTTTTGTTTTGTATTTCCTCCAGATGCTCCCCCCTTTACTGTAAAGCCGGGGGACAGCACAGTTATTACCTGTTTTTCATGGGTTGGAAACAGAAAATCCATACCTACATATGAATAATTTCGAAGAAGTGTGTGGAACATTTCAAGATAATTCTGAACTGGCCAAAATGAAACTTTTCCCTTTCTCTGTAAGGGATAAAGCTAAAAAATGACTAAATTCTTTAAAAGCTTTTTCCATGCCTAATTGGCTGACTTTTCAGAATGAATTTTTTAGAAAGTTTTTTCCCCTACACCGAACTAATACACTCAAAAGACAAATCATAAATTTTTCAGTAAAAGAAGGAGAAGCTTTTTATCAAAGTTGTGAGAGATTCAAAGATCTACTCCAAGACTGCCCCCATCACTCTCATGAAAATTGGACTTTGGTAGGATTTTTCTATGACTCCTTGCCAACTAGACTACGCCAGTTTGTTGAAATGATGGCGCAAGGAGAGTTTATGGGTAAAAGTCCGGAGGAGACATTTAATTTCTTTGACACCATATCTAATAGTTCTCAGATATGGGACTCAACCATTCCTACCACTGTCCAGTCTAGACCATCCACTTCTCAAGGGGGGAAATATTTCTTAAGAGAAGATGATGACCTGAAAGCAAAAATGTCCACTTTATCTCGAAAGCTTAAAACTTTAGAGATAAAAAAAATTCATCAAGTTGAATTGGGCCCGTCCACAGAACAAGTGTGTGGGATTTGTGCATTGTCAGGACATCCTACTAGGGAATGTCCTACCATCCTTGCATTCAAAGAAGTCTTGCTGGAACAATCAAATACAATTTCTAATTTCAACAAGCCTTACAAAAACCCATACTCTGAAACATACAATCCAGGGTGGCGAAACCATCCGAACTTCAGTTGGAGGAACACACAACCAATTCCCATGAACCAATCACAAAATTCGTAACCACCACCTCAAGGACCTCCTGCATATCAACCATACCAACCACCGCACAAGAGGAACCTTGAAGAGACACTGAACCAGTTCATGCAAACTCAAATGAACTTCAATGCACAGACCACCCACTCCTTTGAAGATCTTAAAAGCCACATTCAAAGGCTGACCCAATCCATGAGCAGACAAGAAAAGGGAAAATTTTCTGCTCAACCAAAACCTTCACAAGATCAAGCTCAAGTTGTCACTACACTGAGAAGTAGCAAGGTGATTGACAAAACTGTCATGAACATGCTATTTCCAAAGTCAAAACCTGAGTCAATCTCAATCAACTCAACAGTTGAGCCTGAACTTGTGGGTGGAAAGAAGCCCAAGCCTGTGATAGAGCAAGAACTAGAACCTTCTAAGGAAGAGGAACTTTCACATCTAATTTCCGCTCCTTTTTCACATAGAATCAAGGTTACGCAAAAGGTGAACCATCAAGCTGAAATTTACGAGCTTTTCAAGCAAGTAAAAATCAACATTCCACTCCTGGATGTAATCCAACAAGTACCATCTTATGCCAAGTTTCTAAAAGACTTGTGCACAGTCAAGGGAAGCCAAAATGTCCAGAAAAGAGCCTTCCTAACTGAACAAGCCAGTGCCTTGCTACAATGCAAAATCCCTCAAAAATACAAGGACCCTGGATGTCCAACTGTCTCATGTGTCATTGGAGATTTCAAAATAGAACAAGCACTGTTAGACCTTGGAGCTAGTGTAAATTTGCTGCCTTATTCCGTCTACCAACAGTTGGGTCTGGGTGAACTCAAACCCACTAGTGTCACACTCCAGTTAGCGGACAGATCTGTTAAAATCCCTAGGGGCATCGTGGAAGATGTACTTGTCCATGTGGATAATTTTATCTTCCCAGTTGACTCCATTGTTCTAGATACTCAACCAGCATTACATTCAGAGAATCGAATTCCTGTCATCCTTGGTCGACCCTTCCTAGCAACTTCTAATGCACTAATCAATTGCAGGAATGGAGTCATAAAATTAACCTTTGGGGATCTGACTCTTGAACTAAATATTTTTAATATTGCTAAACACCCAGGAGAGAATGAGGACGAAGGGGAAGTAAACACCATTGAATCTTTGATACAAGAACATCTAAGTGACACGTTCTGTGAAACTTTGAACGAATCACTTCTGATTGAGTCTGACTCAGTTGAGTCAAATCCACAAAGTTACCCTACTCGTACTATTGAGACATGGGTGACCAAATTCGAGGAACTTTCACCAAATAGCACAAAACCAATCTCATCAAGTGATAGGGCACCTAAGCCTGAATTGAAACCTCTCCCATCCGACCTCAAGTATGCATTTCTAGGAGAAAACTAGTCATACCAGTGGTAATCTCATCTAAGCTCACAGACTTGCAAGAGTCTAAACTGATTGAAGTTCTTAAAAGACATAAAATCACCATTGGGTGGACCATCTCTGACTTGAAAGGTATAAGTTTGTTAGTCTGTAATCATGCAATATATCTTGAAAGTACTCAAAACCCTCCCGTCAAATATAGAGAAGACTGAATCCTCACATGAAGGAAGTTGTGAGAACAGAGGTACTCAAACTCCTAGATGCAAGAATAATTGTTTCCATCTCCGATGACAAATGGGTAAGTCCATCCCTTTGGCACCTTTGCATTTAAAAGAATGCCTTTTGGACTTAGTAACGCTCCTGCAACATTTCAAAGGTGCATGCTAAGTTTGTTTAGTGACATGGTTAAAAAAATTTTGGAAAAATTTATGGACGATTTCTCTGTCTATGGTGACTCATTTGATCTATGTCTGAAAAACTTAGAAAAAGTCTTAGTAAGGTATGAAGAAGCCAATCTAGTGCTTAATTGGGAAAAATGTCATTTCAAGGTAACACAAGGCATTGTCTTGGGTCACATTGTGTCGTCTGAGGGCATGAAAGTTGACAAGACAAAAATTGATCTAATTAAAAATTTGCCAGCACCCAAGACTGTAAAGGATGTCCGATCATTTCTGGGACATGTAGGTTTTTACAGGAGATTCATAAAAGACTTCAGTATTATAGCCAAACCCATGTGTCATCTCCTAAGTCAGGATGTAACCTTTGACTGGAATGAAGCTTGCCAGGAAGCTTTCGAGAAACTAAAGGGCATGTTAATTTCTGCCCCAATAATGCAACCCCCTGACTGGACTCTACCCTTTGAACTAATGTGTGATGCAAGTGATTATGTTGTAGGTGCTGTATTGGGGCAAAGAAAAGATAAGAAGTCCCATGTAATTTAGTATGCAAGTAAAACTTTGAATGATGCTCAAATGAATTATTCAACAACTGAAAAAGAATTACTTGCTATAGTTTTTGCTTTGAAAAAGTTTTGTTCTTATCTAGTTGGGTCTTCTATTACTGTTTTCACTGACCATGCAGCCCTAAAATTCTTTCTCACAAAGAAAGATGCCAAACCAAGGTTCTTAAGATGGATACTCTTACTTCAAGAGTTTGACCTTATCATTAAAGATAAGAAAGGGGTCAAAAATATGGTGGCTGACCATTTGACCAAATTAACTTATGAATTCCATGAGGATGTACTGGCAATCAATGAGGAATTCCCGGATGAACAACTGTTCATAATTGATGAAACCCCATGGTATGCAGACATTGCTAACTTCCTCGCTATTGGAACATTCCCTCCGTCATTCACTCCCATGGACAAAAAGAAATTTTTGAGGGAGGTTCGTAACTTCTTTTGGGAAGATCCCTATGTATTCAAATACTATAAGGATCAGATCAAAAGATGTTGCATCCCAGCTCAGGAAAGCAAACAGGTAATATCATTTTGTCATTCTGAAGCATGTGGTGATCACTTTTCATCAAGAAAAACTGCCGCAAAAATATTACAGTGTGGATTTTACTGGCCCACACTTTTCAAAGATGTCCATGCATTTTGTTTAACATGTGATAGATGCCAAAGATTAGGAAATATTTCAAAAAGAAACATGATGCCCTTAAACCCAATTCTGGTGATTGAAATTTTTGACTGTTGGAGCATCGATTTTGTGGGACCATTCCCACCTTCCTTTGGCTATCTATACATTTTAGTGGCAGTAGACTATGTATTCAAATGGGTTGAGGCAATTCCATGCCGAAATAATGACCACGAAACGGTGATAAGATTTTTAAAAGAAAAACTTTTTGTCCCGATTTAGAATTTCTAAAGCAATCATAAGTGATGGGGGTTCTCATTTTTGCAATCGTACCTTCTAGAATTTGATGAAAAAATATTTAATTTTTCACAAAGTTGCAACCCCTTATCACCCACAGACTAGTGGACAAGTGGAATTAGCTAATCAGGAGATCAAATTAATTTTAGAAAAAATGGTGAACCCAGATCGCAAAGATTGGTCGTCAAGACTGACTAATGCACTTTGGGCATATCGTACTGCTTGTAAAACAAGTTTGGCATGTCTCTCTATCGTTTAGTCTATGGAAAATCGTGTCACCTACCTGTGGAATTGGAACTTAGGGCATACTGGGCCATTAAAGCAATGAATTTTGACTTGGACAAGGCTGGACTTTCAAGAAAACTTCAGATAAATGAATTGGAAGAATTGAGAAATGAAGCTTATGAAAATGCTAAAATTGCAAAAACCTTGATGAAAGTTTTCCATGACAAGAACATTATACGAAAATCTTTTGAATCTTCCTAGAAGGTCCTGTTGTTTAATTCAAGACTACGCCTCTTCCCTAGTAAGTTAAAATCAAGATGGACTGGACCTTACATTATCAAAAAGGTGTTTGATCATGGAGCTATAGAAGTGAAAAACCCATCAAACGGTAACATCTTTACTGTTAATGGTCAGAGGTTGAAACCATTTTTTGAAGACTTTGTTAAAAATGTGAAAATCATTAATTTAATGGACCCCGAATATCCCTCCGAAAATTACGTCTACCGACACTCAAAACGCTCGGATCAGGTAAAAACCCGACCCGAGGAGGCACCATCGTGAGACCCCCACCATATTTTTTTCTACCTATCCCATCTGTCTCCATTGAGCCCCCCACCACCGCCTTTTTCTTTCTTTTCCTCTTCTTTTTATTCTTCATCTTCTTCTTTGCTTTCTGTCTCGCTTTGTTCTTTCTTCTCCTTCTTAATTCTCTTCCCCCTTTGTCTGCGAAACCGACCATAACCAAGCGAAATCATGTCCATGTACCCAGAAGAGAAGATCCCTATTCTGATGGTGTACATTATTTTACTCCAGTTGTGTATGAGTATATTGCTACTTTTCACAATCACATACAAACCTTATAGGCCTAACGGAGGCCAAGATCTGAACAGAAAGGATTAATGGTTGCATTTGAATTTGTAGGTATCTGAAAAAGCACGGGTCACTGCAGTTCAACCTAATTTCCAAGATCCATACTGGTAAATTCGAAACATTGAGGACAATGTTCAGTTCAGGTTGGGGGTGTGAGAACTTGAAGTTCATATTTTGCCTGTATTTTGTTTTTGTTTGTACCCATGCCATAAATTTTTTTGTTGTTGTTGCCTAGCTATATCTGAGGGTCAGTTTAAATTATCTTTATGACTGGCAGAAGTTAAAGAACCAGATAGTGAGTCTAGGAATCATGGATGTTAAACTTTTTTGGTTTAGTCTAGGAGCTCTACGCAATTTTCCATCAGATATGCATAACGTGATCCTGAGAAAAGCAAGACTGGTAAGAAAAAATGAGATCCGAGAGCAGCAAGCAAAACCTCTCTGTGGCAGAAGCACTTTTGCTACACGCCGACGTGCCAAGAGACTTGGTGCCTGTAAACAGTGTGGTCGGGTATTTCATGATAAAAGATACAATCAGTGTTCTGAACCGATTTCTAGTCGCGCACTGGATCGATTTGACTGGATAGTGAATGGACAGAGTAAGGATTATCCTGACACGCCATCCTATTCCGGTGTTATGCTTAACCGGTTTGTGCGACAAGAGATTGGAAGAGTCACTGGTAGTTCAAGCTACACAGAAGATGACTCGAATTAAGATTGTGTCCTGATAAGCTGTGAAAAAATTGTGCTTTGAGGAATGAAAACCAATGGTCTTAATTTTGGTAAATAGTGTGAAATTTTTGTACATATTTTTCTGCTTTTTAATTACTGCAATGAAAATATGGGCCGAGTAAGGAATGTCCCAAAATGCCAACCTCAAGCATGGGTGGGGATTTATCCTGAGACGCCATGAATTTTTATTTGTGTGTTTAGTCTTCTCTAATTGTGTATAGTGTAACAGAGAAAAATTTTATTTTTGATCCACCGTTCGAACATTAGTACCGTTCGAACGGTTGCTGCTCGCAGTACTTTGCCTCTGATAACTTCTCTGATGGAAACACTACTGAAAACATAAAGTACTGGGAGCTAGCACCGTTCGAATATCTCTTAGCCGTTCGAACGGTGGATCAAATTCTTCACCTCACGTTCGAACGTTTCCATCGTTCGAACGGTATGACGCAAAGTATAAATACCTGAGCGTTTGGTTCTTTTCAAAATCCCTAAAATCTCTCCAACCCTAAAGCTCGTTTCTCATTTCCTATACCTTAATCTTCCCTCACACCCCAAGAAACACCAATTCGAACTACCCCTACCCATCTCCAACTAAAAAAGCATCAATCCCAGACCAGGACACCCAAAAATTTTAGACCTCCTCCAGACGGCCACCATTCGAACGCTATGCCTCAGATGAAGATTCCTGCTAGGCGTGCTCCACCAGTGAACCAAGAACCCGACTGGGTTGAGGAGGTTATCCAAGAAGAGCATGGTAGGGAGAAGAGAAGGAGGTATGATCGTACCAGATTTCCAACTGCTCTAAAAGCTGAAAGGTATGAGCATTTTTTTAGAAACCAAGCTGTGGTGTGTAAGAGAGAGATTATAGTCTCTGATTTTGCTGAGTTGGGTCTGTTGGAGGAGATGGAGATAAGAGATTAGATTTGGCATTTAAGGAATGGAGAGAGGGCAATTGTTGACATGGTGTAGGAGTTCTACTCCAACGCCGAAATCATCAATGGCACCATAAGACCTATGTACGGGGAAACCACATCAAGGTGGATGAGGAGTATCTCAAGGAGATAAGACCAAAAATTCCTCAAGTGAAAAACCCCAAATACCCTCCAAAGAAAACGTTGAGTTGGATAGGGTAGGCAAGGAGCTGACCGGGCATGTGGATTTCTCATAAGCTAGGAGATACTTTTTGAAACAAGGAGAATTGACCGACAAGTATAGAATGCTCAATTTGATTGCGGTCTCTAACCTAGCACCTCTAAAAAGAAAGAACGAAATTTTGTCAAAAATGGCTCGCCTCCTCTATGCTATAGGAAAAGGACATAGCATCGACTTTCTCTCCCTCATCCTAAATGAAATCAAGAAAGGATGCAACGTGAAGAAAAGTACATTACCTTTTGGCACTTTGGTGACGGAGATTTGTCTGGAGAATGGAGTATGGGAGAGGCCCGAGATGGATATACAGTTGCCAATGGGGCAACTTAACAAGGGCT
This sequence comes from Ilex asprella, assembly GCA_023539305.1. Classification (NCBI taxonomy): domain Eukaryota; kingdom Viridiplantae; phylum Streptophyta; class Magnoliopsida; order Aquifoliales; family Aquifoliaceae; genus Ilex; species Ilex asprella. The sequence continues at coordinate 26,767,900 of CM042187.1, forward strand.
CGTTCAAGAGAAGCCGTGGGCATAGTGACCCCTCAGCAAGAAGGCAAGAAATGCCACCAGCTCAAGAAGGGGATGAAGTACAAGAAGAACTTGACCATGAGGAGGAGAGAGAGATTGAGAGAGAGATAGATGAGGAGAGAATGTAGCCTGATCAAGCAGGGCCTAGCTCCAGCACCCGGAGGTCCCTTAGGAAGATGATGATTGGGATTGAGACCAATCAAGCAGCGATTCTACGACAGCAAGCTGAGATCTGCAAACAACAAGAGGAGATTCTTAGCTATCTTAGGGGTGGAGCTAGGATAGATTGAGAGGAGATTCATGTGTTGTTGTGTTTGTTTGTTTACCTTTCTTTTGTTTAAATTTGTTTGTGTGTTTTCTTAGATAGTTTCAAGTCTTATGTTGTTTTTCTATTGCTTCTTTTGGATAAATTGGATCATCAATGATTGATGTACCGAATGATCATATTATATGAATGGAATGATTCAGTTTATCATTTTTTTTTGGTTAAAAGCATTTGTAAAATTGGCACTTTAGTACAATTGGCACTTTAGCATGTGGATTTTGGGATTGCTTGTTAAAGTAACTAATTGCATGATCCGTTTGACACACATGTTGGCAATCTTGACCTCAAGTCACAACTCTTTTAACTGGTATTATTTCTATGCTTACATTATCAAATGAACATGAGTATTTGTTGTTCTCAAAGTACACGATGATCAAACTCAAAAATGGAATCGGTAGATAACCGACATTTCCTGTAAAACCTGACCTGATCAGTGGAGATTACAAAGGATACCATGGTTAGTTTTGAACCTTGCAATGCTTCAGAGAGAACACCAACATCTACTCAAGAAATGTTTTCTTTCATCGCCTATCTTTCAATAATCTCATTATTTTTTTGTTTTGATTGATACAACTAATGTGATCTATTGACATATCCTGCAATAAATACAGGCAAGACGACACATGCGTATGCACATACTTGAGAAAGGATCTTAGGCCATCTTTGGATCAATTTTGAACCTCAGCCAATCCTTTCACAAAAGTATGACCCTAGTCAGCCATGATTGAGCCTTCAAAATATAAATTCTTTTCCAAAAAGCCCATATGATGACCAAGCCCCAAGGAAAAATATTTGACCTACTTTGCTATCTAATTTTCTTATACCCTCGTATAAATCTGAAGGATACAAGAAAAGCAAGGAAACTAGAAAAGATACTGGAGGCTACGGTTCCACGAAAAGAAAGGCGGTGAAAACAACCGAAAAAAAAAAAGAAAAGAGGTAGAGAAACAGGGAATTGACAAGAAAGTGAAAAAATGGAAAAAAATTAAAGAAAGAAATCCCATTCCCAAAAAAAATGTCAAAAAGCCAACCAGAGGTGCGCTAAAGTGCATAAAAGAGATAGCATTTTTGAAACTTCATTTACGTCATTTCGTTAGCTACTGACCTCTAGCCATATTACAACCAATAAAAGCCCTAATTGATCTAAAGTCTGATGCATATGCACGTTAATCACAAGTTGGGGTATGTTATATAGCATTTCGTTATTTGTATCAATATTCTTCCATGAGGTTATGCCAAGAACATGACGAGTCTATTTGCTATAAAGTCTCACTCCTTTACTAAATTATGCATGCAATTTCTGATTGGCCATCTTCTGATTACATGCTCAGTGAGAAACAAGTCACCATAGTCAGAGTGAATCTTTTGTTAAGAGCATCCCTATGAGAGATTTGGGAAGTCAAAACTATCCATGAAGGGTGATTAAAGTGGAATGTTTGTTATACACCAATTCTTGTTTCTAGAATGATCATCCTACTACAAAGGAAATTTCAAATATTAATGTGTCAAAAGCTGATTTTTGCTTTGGGATAATACCAATTGTGAAGAGCATGTGGACCTTAAAGTCAAAATTAAGGGATGGGTGTCTCAATGACCATGATAATAATTTACTTTAATAAGCAATCTCACAATTACATTTGTTCGACCGAATTTTGTGATTAGCTTCATTGAAAACCCTCACGAGACAACACTCGTCCTCTAGGGTAAACCTAGAGGTTTAACGGCTTGTTGCATAAGCTAAATGCAATCGGATAACCTACGAAAAAGGTGTTAGAAATAGATTTGCATTTTAATTATTGTATTACTAGGGACTAGCAATATCTAGGTTGGGGGTGTGATTAATACTCAAATAAAATTATATTCATATACCCCTTTTTGGACTAATTGTACTTTGATGGAGTTTAATTGATGAGGTTTCAGGTCATAAAATGAACAAGGATTCAAGGTCATCAAAAAGAGCCATTGAAGGCAAAAACAGCTCATTAGAGAACAAATTGCAAAAGCCTTGAAGAAAGAACCAACGTTCGAACGTCATAACCGTTCAAACGGTGGTAAGAAACCAAGCCAGCTGTTACAGACCACGAAGCAGCCAAGAACCAAAGTCTTGAGGAACAGAGAAACCGTTTGAACGTTTGTAACCACCGTTTGAACGACCACTGGAGCAAGAACAAGATCAGACTGACTGAAGACATGGCGTATTGCAGACTTGCAGTCAGAAGGCCAAGGCACTTGAGTGCCAAGTTCGAACGCCCAAACCATTCGAACGCTCCCCAGAATTATTGGAGAGACAGAGAGGTTAGACTTTGCTTGGACTTTAAGGGAGCTTTGTACAAGGGACCTATATGAAGATTAGCACAAAAGACCTGGAGAAAGATTTGCACAAGAAAACCACGTGTATTCTGACCTGAATGGCAGACAGTAACAGCATCTGTCGTTGAACGATGTAGAGCAAAGACAGAAAAACCGTTCGAACGGTGTGGACAGACTGCCTACAGAGTGGTTGGCTTTTCACTTTGACTTTGACGCCCAGCTCTATTCTTTTACCCCTCCCCTGCCTTTTCCTTGCCTATATATACCCTTAGTTTGGGGAGGGAGAGGAGGACTTGGCACTAAACACTTGGTAGACAACATTTCTCATTTGTAGTTCTTCTATTTTTTTTTAGTATTATTTCTTTGCTAGAGAGTGGGGAAGTTAAATCCCCATTCCTTTTCTTTCCGTTAATGCTTACATTTACATTTGCTTAAGAGTTGTAATTTCTTTATTTACATTTAGTCTTTACGTTTATGTTCTTGATTTACATTTATGTTTTTATTTACTTCTAGTCTTTACATTTATGCTTTTACATACATGCTTTTAATTATGTCTTGTACTTTCATTATTTGAGCTCCTTTCTTGCTTAGAAGAGTGAAACTCTTCCACTTTTCCAAAGCTTTACCAAAGCTGTGAAGGGTGGAACGTGATTCACTCATTCTTCGTTGAAGATTAGCTCCTTGTTAATTATACTTTTACTTTGCAAAGTCTTCTACTTAGAGGGATAAGCATCACTCAATTTTCTAGCTTTACCAAAGCTATGAAGTGTGAATAGTTTCTCATTCACTCTTTAGTAAGAGGTGAAGGACATGTAGTGATTATCCGGATATTATATGATGCTTTGTTCTAATGGTTAATGTTTATATCCCCTTGCTTATTGGATGATTGATTGCATCTAGCAAAGCTAAGGTACTTTGTATAATCGAAGGTCTTTCTATGACACGGATGACTCTTGCATGGAAAGACTCCTCGGTTCAAGGCAAGTACCCCGGCTAGATCTTCATGACTACCCTTTAATCATCCCCATTAAAAGGATGGAACAGTAAAATCATGGTTGGATGTCACGTGGGAACACTTGCTTGTTTGTGGACGCGATAACTCTCGGTACAAATAATTCTTGTAAATTTCTATAAGACATTAGAACCATGATTTTAATTCTCACAATCCATCTTTATCTTTCGATTAAATCGCTGTTGACACGGCAGTTAATTGAGTTATCAAGCAAAAATATAATATTCTGGATAGTTGACCACATGTCGCGATCCTCGAACTAAAGAGTGACTTCTCCGCCATTTAAATTAATCGTATATTTTGTCTAAAAAATTTCTTCGAAAGAATTTAATATTCTATTCAAGGAACTCACCCACATCTCACAATCCTAAAATCTCAAAGGTTACAATCAATTGGTCTCTTTCACCGATTACTTTGAAACACCAAAACTACTAGTTCCCTGTGGATTTGACTCTGGACTCAAACCGGATTATTACTACAACTTGACCGCCTGCACTTGGGTGTACACATTTTGGATCAAGTCAGTAGTCATGAAGATCTAGCCGTGATACTTGCCTTGAAACGAGGAGTCTTTCCATGCAAGAGTCATCCGTGTCATAGAAAGACTCTCGATTATACAAAGTACTTTAGCTTTCCTAGATACAGTCAATCATCCAATAAATAAGGGGATAAACGTTAAGCTTTAGAACAGTGCATAAATATAACTTCCATATAATTAATACATGTCCTTCACCTCTTACTTAAAAGTGAATGAGAAACAACTCACTCTTCATAGCTTTGGTAAAGTTAGAAAAGTGAGTGATGCTCATCCCTCTAAGTAGAGGACGTTTCAAAATTAAATGCACAATAAACAAAGTGCTAATCTTCAACAAAGAATGAGTGAATCACGTTCCACCCTTCACGTCTTTGGTAAAACTCTAGAAAAGTGGAAGAGTTTCACTCTTCTAAGAAAGAAGGGAGCTCAAACAATGAAAGTGCAAGACATAAATAAAGACATGTATGTAATAGCATAAATGTAAAGACTAGAAGTAAATAAATAAACTACAACTCTTAAGTAAATACAAATGTAAAAGCATTAATGTAAAGACTAAAAGTAAATAAAGAAATTACAACTCTTAAGTACATGCAAATGTAAACATTAATGTAAAGAAATGAGTGGGAGTCTAAACTTCCCAACTCTCTAGCAAAGAAGAAAATTAAGACAATAGAAAGGAGAAGTGTTGCCTAGTCAAGTGTTGAATGCCCCCCTTTGGTCTCCAAAAATGAGTGTATTTATAGGTAAGGAGAAGGAAAGAATGGGGGGTGAAGGAATAGTTATGTTGCCAAAGTCAAAGTGAAAACCCACTCACTTTGTAGGCAGTCTGTCAAGGACGTTCGAATGGTGGCTGACGTTCGAACGTTTTTGTTGCTTTTACTCAAGAGTGTTCAAACGTCAGCTTAGATCTGTACATAACACTCAGACGTCAGATGGCATGTGGTCGTTTGGGGAAACCTCCTGCCACACGCCAGGAAGAACTTGCCATAGATTTGTTTCAACAACACATATCTTCAGTCAGTCTGATCTCGTCAGTGCTTCAGTGGGCGTTCGAATGGTAGGTGCCATTCGAACGGTATATGATTCTCCAGTGCTTTGGTTCTTGGCTGCAACCCATATTGTCTCAACAGTCTGGTCTTTGCTTGGTTCAAATGGATGTTCGAACGGTAGTTGGCGTTCGAACATTACTACTCTGCTTCAAGCTTCTCAATTTTGTTCCCCAATGTGCTGGAATTACATTCAAATGTACTTTTTGTCACCCTTGAACCTTTTTTTTCACTTTAGAACCTAAAATGTCATCATTTCAACTCCATCAAAGTATAATTAGTCCAAAAAGGGCATAATAATATGCTATATTTGAGTACTAATCAGCTTCTGTAAAGCAGAAAGAGGTTGAGAACATCCAACTGGATGAACTCGATATGAGAGACGAGTTGGAAACCGGACCATTGTCATCGGGAGAGCTAGAGCCTATTCAACTTGATGAAGAGTCGGAGCACCTTGTTTACGTGGGGTCAAAACTAATCAAGGAAATCACAGAACTCCTCATACGTTTCTTAAGGGAGAATTTGAAAGTCTTTGCCTTGAAGCAAGAAGACATGAAAGGGATCGATCCCTCAATTATCACTCACAAGCTCAGTGTAAACCTTGTTTGAAAACCCAATAAGCAGAAAAGAAGAAGTTTTGCCCCAAAACATCAGAAGGCCATCAATCAAGAGGTTAGCTAGCTTTTCCATGCCAAAGCCATAAGGAAAGTAGAATACCTAGTCCGGTTAGCCAATGTAGTCCTCGTCAAGAAGACCAATGGAAAGTGACGACTCTGCATCGACTTTACCAACCTCAACTGAGCATGCCCCAAAGACAGCTTTCGCTTACCTCTGATTAATTTGATCGTAGATACCACAGCTAGACATGAGCTTGTCAGCTTTATGGGCACCTTCTTTGGAAACAATTACATTAGAATGTATCCTAATGATCAAGAGAAGACCTTCTTCATGACTGAGCAAGGAACATATTGCTATCAAGTCATGTCTTTCGGCTTGAAGAATGCTGGAGCTACTTACCAACGCCTGGTGAATAGAATGTTCCAAAAGTAGATCGGGATAACCATAAAGGTCTACATTGATGATATATTGGTAAAATCTTTGAGGGCAGA